>OW026521.1:108926880-110126880 GCA_932274085.1 Protocalliphora azurea
ATTAAATATAGAAAAAAATTATACGCAGCGCAAAGTGCTCTTAAAACACATTTTTTTTTTTTGAAAATAATTCTGTAACTTGTGAAGACATCTAAACAAAATTTCACACAGGACCATAGCGGGTCAAGGGAGTAGAATGTATGCAATTTTTTAAGAATTCGTCAAAAATTCATTTATGACTTGAATGTAACATATAGGTAGTTCTTATAAATCTCTACAAAAACAATGCTTAGATGTATAACCTCTACATGTTCGTTTAAGTTAAAGAGATATTTTGCCCTAGTTTTTTTAAGCTTTTTTTTAAATTGGGAGCCTTTATTTGGGCACAAAGATTTTTTGAAAATATCAAATATACAAGCATATACCAAATAATAATAAATAATAATAAATAATATTGCTGCAAGAATATATATATATATATATATATATATATATATATATAGATATAGATAAAAAGTTGAAACTTTAAAAACTTTCATATTTTTGTGGTTATTTGCTAAAAAGGTTTTAATATTCATCAACTTCTAAAATATATACAAACTTTTTCAATTTTTAAAATATAATGAAATTTTTTTGTAAAATTCTCAAATGTCAAAACAAAAGATCAATAAAAAAAATATATTGGCTATAAACCCCCATATGTTGGTTAAACACACAAAAACTATTTTCTGAGCCGCGGCTGTTTCAACGGCTGAGTGATAATTTTAATGAAAAAAAGTAAAATTTTGAAACAAGCGCTGAAATTTTTGGTATTTTGGTACGAAGGAATGGAAATTTTTTAATTCCCTGATTCTGAAATAAGTGTGTCTGTATTAGGCCAAATCTTCATTGGAATACTCATTTACATTTTATTCTTAAAAATGTATTTAAAATCCAAAATTTAAGTTGTTTCGTTCATGTTATATAGAATATTATATTAATTATATATTTGTCTTGATCTCGGCTTTGACATTTGAGAGTTTTACCAAAAAACTTACAAAACTTTTTCAAAATTGACAAAGTTTGACTGGGAGGAAACCGTTGCCCAAAGCAGTTAAATTATTTAGAATTTTATAAAGAAACTGTTAAATGAAGCTCCAAGTTAGAAAAAAAAACTGGACCAAAAATGAGGTCAAAATTTAATTCGACATAAATATCTGTTAAACTAATAGACATAACTTACACTTGCAAGATTGTTTTCTTTTTTTTTTTTGTAAATATTTATAAGGACTACCTATAGGTAAAACTTTTTTTTTACATTCAAGTCATAAATAGCAAATTAAAAAAATACATACCCGAGGTGACCAATTTTGGAGCTCTTCCCACTACTTCCGTGACCATTTCCGTCCATGTGAAATTTTATTTTCATTTCTCCAATGGTTAACAAGTTACAGAATTGTTTCCACTGTGCAGCGTGTTGTACTGTTTTATATAAATAAGTACATAATCATTATCCACCAAGTAAATTTTCATTAGAAAATTATAGTTCCAACTTAACTGAGCAATCGTATAACATTTTGAATTAACTAGAAATTTTTAAATCATAATCCTAATCAGTCTTACGATCGTAGACAACTTAGGAAAAATTCATATTTTAATTCCCATTTTTCTTATTTTTTTTTTTACTAAAAAATATTCAGAGACTTTTTTAATTTTTCCATGATATTTTTAATTTTATTCGATGTTTTATGAACATTCTTTTGGAAGATTAAAATTTTGTGCTATAATTTTTTTCCTAAAAAATTTGGTTTGAATACAATTATTTCCAATTCTTACATTTTAAAAATATGATTTTCAATTTCCACTGTTATTTTAAACTTTTGAAAAATAAACAGTATTTTATTTTTTTATATAAATTTTCAAATAATTCTTTCCACAAAGTGTTCGATTTATTTATGGCAAATAAGCACATTAAATAATTGTTTGCTGTTATTAAATTCGATTTAAATTATTAATCGATACATTTTTATTTTAAATTAAATATTGAAAATGTTTGTAAGTAGAATTCTTTAAGCAATTAATTTAATTTGGCGCATGCCAAAAACAAAAAAAAACAATTATAAACAAAAACACATTCCGTTAGCCAAACAAAAAATTGTGTTTTTTTTTAGATTTTTCAAATTAATTGTTTACACATCGAAATGAAAAGAGGCACACACACAAATATACTTGAGCACACACACTAAAGTATAATTATACATATATGTGTATGAAAAAACAAATACATACACTATAGATTTTGTTTATAAAATTGAAATTGAATGTGTTTATAAATTTTTCTTTTTCATAACCTCGACACGCTTTGTATGCAAAAGAAGTCTTAAAATAACAAAATAACAAAATTATTATATTTTTTTCCGTTTTAAAATTTTGTTAATTTGCGCAAATTTTTAATTTGAAATTAGTTTAAGTAATTTTTTATAATTTTTCGAGAATTATTAAGATAAAGATGATTTTCTTATAAAATGAGTGGGTGTTTAAAGTAGATTTTTTCATATATGATGGTCAACTAATTAAAAGATTTTCTTTTTATTTATAATGGCCATTTGGGCTTACAAAAGATAATTTTATAATAATTTTTAAGCTTGCTTAAACAAAGCACTACAAGTCGAAAAAAAAACAAACAAAATCTGATTATTATATTTTGAATTTATTAAGGCAGTTTGTTTATTTATTATTTTATCTAAAATATTTTGTATCCCAATAAGCATTTTTCCTGGAATTAAATTGTAAGAAAAGTTAAATTGCAGTTATAAATTCAAATTCCAAGTGTTAAAATACAATTCTAATAAACTTTTATTCAATAGTATACTCCAGTGAAAAGGAAACTTGAACTCAAGTTGAATATTACAATATTCAAGTGTTGAATCACAGTGAAATTTAAGTCAAATAGATAATTTAATTCAAGCTTAAAAACACAACACAAATCAAACCTTTGGTAACAGTGCAAATCAAGTGGAGAACATAATAGAATTCAAGCTAAATTTATGTTAATTGTTATAAACTTAAAACAAACATAACGTTTTAAAAGCATATCACTTGAACATATGTGATATCTTCGATGGGTTTAAAAAGGATTTGCTGTTTCGTCGTTGTTATGAACATTTTTGTTTTAATATTACACAGTTTATTAAAAAAGAAATTAACAATTTTATAATGTATTTTCTAATTTTTTTCTTCTACACAAATTTTTTTTATTTTTTTTTTTTTTTTTTTTTTTGACAACAGACCAAAACTTTGAACAGAATTTAAAGCAAATTCTAACTTGAAAAATACTTAAGAAATGGTTTAAATTTACAATTGAGTAAAATTACAATTGGACCTAAATAAAATGTATATGAAATTTGGCACAATATAGACAAACTTGTTTTAAAATCAGTAAATTTAAAAAGAAAAACTCCCACGGTTAACCATTTTATTTAACTTTTTATGTAATTTTACTCAGAAAAATAATTCAAAAAAGAAAGAAAATAATAAAAATTACATGACTAAAAATAAAAGTTTCATGTAACTTGTTAAACGCAATAAAAAAATAAAAAGCTTATTTAACTTGGATAATTCCATTTAAATAGTTGAAATAAGCGTACAAAAAAATTATTATTATTTATAACATGCACATTGAAAATGAAATACATTTATCATTGTGTCCTCTTTTAATCCAACAATTAAAAAATGATACTGTTAAAAAAATGTGCATTATAATGCAACTGAATTTTTGAAAACGTTCTCCCCCTTCGATTTTTAATTTGTTAATTGCATCTTAAAAAGTGATTTATTGGTTGAACAATTCAATTTAGGTTTTTTTGTCATGGAAATTTTTGTCACTTTTTCCCACACAAAATATTATTTTTTTAAATACTTAAGCTTTTCTACGTTTTACGCAAAGAGTGTCCAACTTTAAACATATGAAACTCAATACGTAGATGTCCAATTTCATTGATAAAACGTATATATATATATATATATATATATATATATATATATATATATATAATAAAATATAAATAAAATACACTTTATGATAAGTTTTATAAAAATTGCAAAATTTGTTTGAAGTTGCATTAGACGCATTAATGCATTTGCATTATTTAAGTGCATTTTTTCCAGATTTTTTTTGTCAAAAAAATTAAAAAGATATGATATTAAAATTTGCCAGTTTTTCTAATTACTCATATATACATTCAATTCGGCACACATTTCCTCAATTTTTTTTTTTTTTTTTTTTTTTTTTTGTTGTAAATTAACCAATAAATAATCTATACAAAATTTTAATATTTTAATTTATAAAAACGTTTCTTTTCTTATGACGTCAAAGTTAATGAAATCGAATTACGACCTTAAAAAATACGGATGATCAAAAATACGACTTTGTGATATATTTTGATTTTTTATAGAATTAGAATCGTTAAAAAAACAGAGAATTTTCTGTCATCTGAAGAAATTTAAACAGCCAAATATGAATGAAATCGAAAGACCAATGGTTATATCTTATTTAACGTCCTGTGTAATTCATAAAATAAAATAATCTTTCTTAATATATAATTTTTATAACCAGAATTTTTTGCAGTAATTTTTTTATGCTTACTTCTAGTAATTCAATCGCAAAACAAAATTTATTTTATTTGGGAAATTACCACTTAAAATGTAGTGGCCTCAAAGCTCATGATGCTGATGCACTATCTGACAATGCCAAAAACTTAGAGTAATTGGCATTGAATTTTACAATTTCAAAAGCTATAAAAAATAGTTGGATGGAATTAAAAAAGACTTTTCTTCTCTACAAGGAAAACTAACTAAATATGGTGAACTTTTTTCTAAATTCACAAATTTAGATAGATTTGCTGCGTAAAAGAACTAATAAGTCATCATCAATACCTCCTTGTATTCCTAAAAATACAGGGGTTATTACTACTAATAATGATTATATCCCGTTACCAACCGCAAATACAAGTAGTTGTCCTGCTGCTGTTGTAACTCCTAATACAAATAATTTTATTCCGCCTCATCATGCTTCAAATGCTTCCAATTATAATATAATTCCGTCAGAGTCGACTTTAGTTACTCCTACGGTATCTAATTCGTCGAACTTGCCCATGATTCCAAATCTTGCTACCAGTAAGCCTACAGAATTTGTTTTATTAACTCCCTCATCGTCAAACATCCCAACTAATTTAAATGTCGTTTACAACAGTAACTCCAAAAGCCTTTAAAAATTATTTATCCAAGGAAAACCATATTTGCTAGCCGTTTTTCAGTAGATACAACAATAAATGATTTTGAATTCTATATTAAAACGAACCTTGGCATCGAATATTATAATAATGTCCAAATTTACAAGATAAATGCGCGCAATAGAGCTTCATTTAAAATAATTGTCCCAGAAAGTATTTTTGATCGTCTTGTTAATCCACAATTTTGGCCAAAAAATACAATTGTACGACAATTTATTTATCGTGATGATAATAACGTAATTCTTTCAAGGGCTTTTGATCCAAATCCAAAAAACTAATTGAATTAAATAATCCGTTAAATATTAATATTTGTCCAAAAAATGATTATAACTTCTCAGCTATCTCCATCGCATACCAAAATGTTAGAGGTATGAACACCAAGTTAAAATCCCTTTATTTAGACAGTTTTGATATTGAGCATAATATCATTGTACTCACTGAAACGTGGCTCCGAAATAAATCTGATAAAGAAATTCATAATTCTGAAATAATGTGCAGTAAATTTCAAATCTATAGACGTGATGGAGTGGGTAAATAAGGTGGGGGAGTTTTGATTTCTGCCTCAACTTAATAATTAATAATTCTTAATAATGATAAAAATATTGAATTTATCGCCGTATTTGATAAAGCCAAATTTAGAACGCTTCATCAACGCTTCAAATTTAGCGCTTCATTTTCTAAATCAAACATAGCTTAATTCATTGTAAAGATTTTCTTAATCAATTAGTATAATTATTTTTTTTTTTTTTAATAAACTTCCATAACCATAGAAACTATTTGTCAATATAATTTATAAAATTTTTATGAAAACGAAAAGTCATCCAAAAATTTGGAAATTACTAATCAAAAAGGATTTATAATACAAAAGTTACCAAAAATTTCTTCAGAACATTAAGTCATTTTACATATGATTATGCATTTTTCATATTTTCGGAGGAGGTCTTTCATGGGTACCTAAGGTAAATTGTTGACAGGTTCTTATCAGATTTTATGAGATAATTTATATCTCTGTAAAACGAATATATATGTAATATTATTATTATATTATCATTTATTCGGCATTTTTTATACGCTTGATTCCTGAAAGTAAGCCTTATATGGAGATCAATTATGGACTAACAGTGATAAAAATTTGCACTAGGTTTTCTAGCCATATAAAACTTGTTGGCATCAAATATTATTGTTCAAATACTGTTGTTCTAGTGGTTTTCGGTGAAGGGTCTTATATGGAAACCATGGTCAGTTTTCTACCGATCTTCGTGAAATTTGAAACACTGATTTATGCTTATATACTTGGTCCAAATTTTAATGAAGTCATGATCAATAGAAATCATTTACAAATATCCATTACTACTAATATTCTATAAAAATATGTGTATATACGCCCTTATTCCATTTTAAGACATTTTCAGCTTCAAAATTTGTCATGTTCTGATCCGAATTTTTTAGTGATAATTTGCATGCAGACAGACCCTTTAAAAATCTTACCAAATATAGAAAAAAAAGCGATTAAGTTTTTATCGCCCGCTGTAAAATTTGCTTTATGGTTTATACGCCTTTATGTTAATATTTATGTTAAATAGGTCAAAGTAAAATATATGTTCCGATTAAAAAGATTTTTCTATTTTTAATTTTATTACCTATTTTGAGGAAAAAGAATTTGGCAGTATTTTATAACTATAAGCGCATTTAATTGGACATCCAATCGATCAACCATCATTAAAAATTTAGAATGTTGTATTTTTCAGATAAATTTATGTCAACTATATTTTTTTTTAATGTCAGTTATATTCCAGCAAAAATAAATAAAAATCATCTTTAGTGAAGTAATTTTTCATTATTTTCAAAGTAACAATATGTAACGTTTTCTTATGATTAAAAAATATATTATTAAAAATATATTCAAATGAATTGTTATGCTATAAAACATTGAGAATCGATTATTAAAAAATAATGGAAAATAATGTTTTTATTTTATCAAAAAATATGTTGATTTATATAAAAATTAAAACTAATTTCCTTGCGCCGATAAAAAAAGAACTCGAATATTCATTGCTATTTTCCATTTGCAATTTTGTCATGAACGTGAGTTATTTCTCACTGAATAGGTATTAAGAAAGAGAGCATCTTCCTACGTTAAATTCATTGGAAATTATCCAAATTTTGTACTTTAAACTGAGGCTAAAAGAACCATTTCGTTGTACAAAATAATAATTTGGAATGAAAATTAGAAAAAATTTTGGTGACAGAAACCCTAAAACTACGAAGTTAAATTGCAACGATATCGCATTTCTTGCTAAAAGAAACTCTTTAGCGTTGGGCACTCTCGGCATCCTGAAGGCCGCAGAAATAATCAGGCAAAACATTGCGAGAGGTACCGAGGTGACTCTCTATGTGGACAGTCAGGCGGTTCTGAAGGCCTTGGGGACACATTTGGTGAGATCCAGGCTAGTAGCTGCCTGTAAAAAGACACTGAGAGAGCTGATGGAGGACTACATGGTGAGACTCTGCTGGGTGTCTGGCCACTGCAATATTTCAGGCAATGAATTGGCTGATGAACTGGCAAGGCAAGGTGCAGCAAAGAATGTCTCGGAGAGGGAAACCTATGTGAAACCACCACTAAGTTTCTTCTATGGGAAGATCAATGATTGGATCTTGGTCAGAACCAATTCGACTTGGGAGAGTAGAGTGGACTGCAGAGTGTCGAGGGCGATATGGCCGATACTGAACAATGCAGGAACTAAAACTCTCCTGGGCATGAATAGGAAGAGCTTGAGGATCATGATAGGGGCCATAACGATGGGACGCTAGCAGTTCCGATTTTTGTAGAATGTGTGGAGACGTCGACGAGACCGAGTCTATTGAGCACATTGTGCGCCATTGTCCACGATTGCAGCATCGTAGGATGAAGTGGCTGGGTAGCCAGTTCCTCGGCGGGCTGAGTGACGTTCGGTACGCAGATCTTGTTGATGTCATAGGCTTCGTCATGGGAATCGGCTGCTTAAGGGAGAATCAGGGGTATAACCCTAGGGGGATTAGTAACATTGCTGGTCCCCCTATATGATTCGTCACATTTCTATCCCTCTTATCTTCTACTCTACTTTTTTTTCTGTACTCTCTGTATTTTCTATTTTCTGTATTCTATACTCTATATTTCACAGCTATTCTATAGAAGGGACTCACAATGGACCGGGATCGGTCTCTGGGTGAAGATGTGGTACTATCTGGTATCACATCTACCTTCTCTATCTATCTATCTAAACTCTTTAGCGTTAGCGAAGAAATAAAGGAAGAATTAATTTTAATTACTATCAGCTCTTATTTTTGAAGTTTAAAGAGTTGCAGTTTTCTTTTTTTTTTTTTAATAAGTATCAAAGAGCGATTTAAAAAACAATTTGGGTGAAATTTTACTTTTTGAAAATAAAATACTAAATACTATAATTAGTATTAGTTATATGTTTCACACGTATTAATAAAACTATTCGATTAATTAAATAATTTACCATTAATTGCTTATTATCTGACCAACTTTTAATTTCAAATAATTATTTGTTGAATTTACCGATTAATATGAAAACATGAATAATTGGATACCCTAGGATTTAACAAAAATTTTCAAAATTTATAAAACTGAATGAACAAAATATAAAAATTATACCAGTCTAAACTTAAGTCAGTGAAAATAAAATCTGTCTTGCATTCTCTACACCAATTTTATTCTCAATTATTCGCTGACGAAACTCTTCATATTAAATATTGTATCTTTTATTCTCAGTTGAGTTTTAATCCGCTTGCTTGCAAATCCTGGAAATTATTATTTTTTGAAAAATTGGTGGTATTATTTTCTATAATACGTGTAATTGCAAACGCCAGTTTAACCACTACTTTAGTATGAAAAGATCCCAAAATCATTGCAGATTCGCCTTAAAAAACAAATTCGAAAACATTTGGTAGATCTTTACTATAATTATTGCACCCGTCTAGACCATTAAGGATATATTTTTCTCTCAAAAAAGTAATTAAATAGGTACAAAAGGATTCTCGAAACTTCATATTTCGTAAATGGATATCCAGCATATTTGAGATCTTTCTATGCTGAATTCTTGGTTAACCGACATTTCCCACCACTCGAATGATTTTTTTTCTTAAGTATTAGAGTGTTAGATGGCAGACTTCTTCTTTTCATATGTAATTTTCACAGATACGTCAAAATTTTTCATTAAAAAAGCTTTAGTCGCCAAAATTCATGTGAAAAATTACTTAAAAATTCCCAGAATAATAATTTTCTGGATTCGCAAGCACGGTTTTCGGATCGATCATATCTCAATTGGAAATATCCGTGCAATATTGCTGAATTGTATTTAACGAGAAAACTATGCACTTGAAAGAATATTCCATATAAAAGGAGCAATAATTAATACGAAGAGTTCCTTCAACGATTAGTTAAGAATAAAATTGGTGAAGGAAGATCTTTTCAATAAAATTAAATTTAAACTGGTCATAGCCATTATTAAGAAAATAGGTAGTAAAATAGAAAAATCTTCTTAATCGGAATATATTTTATTTTGACTTATTTCACATATGTACATCCAAATTTTATTATCCTACGGCTTTTACATCTTCTGAAATTTGCGAAAATAAAGTGCGTTTATAGTTGTGAGATTGTCACCAATTTTGTCCCGTGATATATAGCGCAAAGAAGCCAAAATTGCTTTATTGTCTTCAAATATAGTAATAAAAATTACTTGGCTATGGTTGGCGTTCTCTCCCTTAATAAAAAGGTTATAGAATGTTAAAATTCAATTATGGCCATTTTGATCCTAGAGATGTTAATATTTCTTTTCGCCTATAACTAAGCTAACTAAGCAGAAATTTTTTGTAGATACTTATAAATATAGCATAGAACTTTTAAATTTAATTTTTAACTGAATATAACATACATATGAATACATGCCTCACTATAGATACCCAGCAGTTTTTTTCCGATATCATTTGACCCCCTTTTAGACAGTAAAGTTCATTCGTGTCGTGTCTCACTTATTTAGTATACTTGAATGGGTACAATTTTTTATTGCCCTCTTTCGTACATTTGTAGGTGGCGATTGACACTTTACTAGTGGTGGTAAGAGGAAAGAAGTTGAAAACAGGATAACAAAACATTTTTACTAACTCATTGTAACCAATCAAATGATTGTGTATGGACAAATTTGACACCATGTTGTCATGGTTGTGGCAAAATACTTCCTTCTAGGAAATGTTCATATTAAAGTGATTAGTCACGTAGTTAATAAAGTAACTAGGGGTGACCTAATATAGTCAGTCAAGTAACTAGTTCGGGACAGCCACTTGAAACTGCTTGAAATATTGTAATTTAAAAGATATTTATATTCATATTTTTTTCTTTCAGTATTGGCCTTGTCTTGTTTTTTTTATAACTTAGTAGGCTTTATTATAATCTTAAAATTTGTTTAAAATATTCATTGAATTCGCCTTAAAGTTGAAAATAAGATTGCAGCAAGGATAAAATATATATGGATCTGATAAAATATTATAATTATCTGAAAATGAAAGTGGAAAAAAGTAAAAATGTGTAGGAATTTTTTCCAAAAAGATAGTAAATAATTTTTTTTCACTTCTAAATTATATATATATATATATATATATATATATACATATTCTTCGAAAACGTTTCTATATTTTCTTTAAAAATATTTTAGTATTTTCTTGAACCACATTGTGTTATGTCTGCGATTATTTGAAATAAAACGCATTTAAATATTTTTATTTAATGTGTGATCAGTTCATTTTTGGTTTTTTATGAAACGCGTTTCTTTATTTTTTTACTTTAACTAATTTTACATTTTTTTTAAATATAAAATTAACTTAAACATATACTTATGTTTACTTTATATAAAATACAAAAAGGTTTTTTTACTCTTTTAATTAATTACACATACAATTTCCTTTAAATAAATTTTGTGTATTTTTGTGATTCTATAGAAAAGAAAAGTTTTGGTTTTCTTATCATGAGAGTGTGTTTGTGTGTATGTGTTTTAAGGAATTTTTTCAACTTAAACTAAAACCGTAGAAAATGTTGTAGGTGGATGGGTAGGACAATTTACTTGCCGAGCAAGATCTTGCGGCCAGCTCCAATGTTTTGACCAGATTGGGTGGCACCCTTGTTGGTACCGGCTTGCAAGCCAATAACGGTTTGACCAGCCTTCAATTGTTCCTCGGTGAATTCACGTTTGCATTCATCAGCAGGCTTGGGGCCCAAGTAGGGACCGTTGAATTCGGGGTGTTTGTAGCACTATTTAGAACAGTGAGAGAAAAACAAAAGTTAATAAAACAGTTTTCTTGGATAGAGAGCGGCTTCTTAAACTTACAGCACGACCCAAAGCAAAGATGGTGTTGGTTACTTGGGCAATATCTTTCTTTTCCCACAAATCAACAGTTTGGAAAACATCAAGATCGGGTACACCGTAAGCCTTCAAGGCCTTTTGGAAGTTGTTGATGTTTTCCATCATCTTGAATTGACCGCCAGAGGAGTTGATCTTGGGTACAGCATTGGGGGACAAAGTATTGATCAATTTGCACAAAACTTGACCGTCCTTGAGGTGTTCCTCATATTCAACACCAGCAGGGAACTTTTCACCCAAAATGGTTTCAATCCATTCTTGGGCTTCTTTGTCCATCTGGGGGTTACGCTTGCCAGCGATCTAGAAGAGAATATAAATAAATAAAGAAATTGTACTCATTTTATAACGATAATAAACAATTATTTTACAATGTAAATAACCCAAATCTGAGTTTAAAATTTCTGGACATTTTTTAAGTTGTAGCACAAAAAAAATTGCAATAATTTCTAAAACAGTTCATGTTTTTTCAGGTTAAACTTTTTTGTTGTTAAAATAAAATTTTATTTCGCATCATAATCCAAAAGTAATTTAGAAAGTTTTATAGATTTGGTACAAAAATATTTAAAACTCAAACATATTTCACAAGAATTTTTAAAATTACATATAGTTTTTCAATTTAACCTTTTATTTAAATTCTTCTTAAATAAAACTCTATTTTAAACTATTTATCAAAATTAAATTTACATATTTTTTTGAATGTGTGTAAATTTTATATATATATATATATATATATATATATATATATATATATATATATGTATATATATATATATATATATATATATATATTTCTTTTAGTTTTGAAGGTTATACACTTTTATTTTTATCGTCTATACATATATTTCTCGTTATTTTTATCGTCTATTCATATATTCATTCGCATTTTTTTTTTTTTTTTTTTCATAGCGATTTTTTCATAATATGTAATTTTCTAGATTTTCACATTTTTCTCAAATTTTTATTTACGAAATTTTTATAACTTCCAGAATGTTCACTATATTCACTTGATATTTATATTTTCTTTTTTTTTCCTTCTATTCACTGAGTTAATATTCACCTTAGCCTTAATAGCACGTTCAAGAGACATGTTTCGTCGTTTTGTGTTTGTTTTGGAAAAGTTGCTTTGTTAAAAATCCAAAGTAGACTGATACTGATCCTCCTTGATTCTACAGTTTATAAACACCTTGGTTTTCAAATACAATATACGTTATTAACGTTATTTTTCCCACCCACACACTCTCAAAACCAAAAACACTCACTTAGTCAATTCCTTATATCTCTTACTCTCTCAGTGAAGATCTCAAAAAATCCATAAGAAAATTACTCATTTTAACGGAAAATTTTCTTAAAAATAATTTCCAAAAATATATAAAAAATCTCACTCAAGAGTATAAATTTAGATACACTGAATAAAAGCTCACACCCACGTATTTTCATTATTCTATAATTAAATTTGAAAAGAAATTTTCATCATTAAGTACAAAGTTAAGGAACATTTGTTAAAAATGTAGCTTTTTTGTGATTATTTTTGTTGTTTTCATAGATGAGTGTACATTTATAATTATAGTTCTTTATACATATGTGCGTACAAAATTGCTTCCACGTTCACACTTCTCGAAAAGTACTTCCCAATATCTCATACACAATTAAAGAATGTTGTTATTTTGTTTTGTATTACGAAAAAAACACATAATTAAACGAAATATTTAATATAATTAAAATTAATGTTGCACAAATTTGTTTATCTGAATACAAAAGTATTTGAATAATTAGTTTTTTTTATAAATGATGCACTAATAATATTGGAAGTTGTGAAAATTTATGTTTATCATCGATCATTTTTCTTAAATTCATAAGAATTTCCCTTGATCATTCATCAGTTTATGTTAGAAATATGTGTGATATGTATACATTATTTAAAGAATATATTCGGAAAAATTAATTATTAAAAATGTGAAAAACGGATTTGAAAAATAAAATTATAAGCAATACATTTTAATTTAAAAATAAAAGCAATATTAAAAAATTTAAATGAAATGGAATTTATCAATAAAATACCACAGTAAATAAAAATTTTAAGTTACACAATGCAACAAGAAAAATTTATTTTAATTTCAACTCAAAATAAAAACAAAACACCCAAAGAATTTTTCAGTTAGTTCGAATTTCGGTTTTATGGCATCTTAAAGTTCGAATTTCTTAGAACCCTTTCTTCAGTATGAATGGAAATAAAAAAGCATTTAAACTATTTAATCAAAATGTTATTATGTGTAGTTGTTACTTTAGAGAATACTATCAACATTATACTGGATTTTTACTTTTTACACCCATTTTTGTCATGATATTGTTTACTTTATTTGACTCGACATTACGTTTAAACTACTGAACCGATTAAAATGAAACTTTCATACATATATATACTAAAGAACCTCTCGAAAAAAAAAGGTTCCAAATGTTCCAAAATATTACATCTGAATAAATAAATTTACGTGAGCTGGACCATTTTTAAAAAACCTCTAAAAATATGTATTTCTTTCAGTTTTATTATCAAAATTTCCGTTAAAAGAAAATTAACTTAAAATTGTAATAGAGGCATACTAAGGCCCGGAATATTCATTTAAATAATCGTTATGTCTCTCTTCAGTGGCAGAATATGAAGATTTTACTAACGCTTTTGTCATATTTTCTTTACTCAAACATATAACTTTATATATTACGGATATTTCCAATATACAATTGCACAGTGGGGCAGATTAGTTAGGAGAGAGAGAGATTAGTTAGCAGATTAGTTAGGTACCTCTGACATAACAAATATTTAAACGCTTTAAATATTTTTACATAATATTGTAGTCCCTGATAAGACCTATAAAATACATGCTTACGTGTCCTATTTATCTCTTATAGTTTTCGAGTTATTTGCGTTTGAATTTTTAAGCACCATAATTTTGCATGTTCTTGGTCCAGTTTTTTTCATATATATTCTATTTCCGACCGATTTTATTAGTTTTTTTCTTAACTAGTTCAAGAACAAAATTATCTATCGAATAAAAAATTTTTAAGTCGATATTTTTACCGAGACCAAAAATAAACGATTTTGAATTTGAAAATTGCAAAAAAGTCGACATTTTGCTTTTTTTTAGCCGAAAAAGTATTTACACTCTTTTTTTTGCTTTAGCAGCATATAATAATTTTGCACTTCTCGGAAAGGTAACTTCAAAGGGATGACTTTAGGATAAAAAAACAAGCCCAATAACTCAATTGGTCATGGTACACACCCTCACGAATTCGACCCATTTTATATGAAAGTTTTGAATTTGGACCATTTTTTCTCAAATCCCAAAGCACGATTCGACAAACGGAATATATTTTAAGAATCCTCAATACGTTCTTAAAAGTTTTAAATCAAAATCTACGGGACTTCGAAAAAATGTGGATTCTATAGCCAAAAATTTTAAAAATCCTATTTTTGGGATTTTCATTCGTTTTCTTGGGAATTCATTAAAACCCTACCCCTGATTGAAATTTGGTTAACGCGCTTTTATTTATATTAATAAGATCCACATTTCCTGTAGATTTCATTAAGATATCTTTCTAAACAAATATGTTATTACAATTAAAAAATTTTATTTTCTCCAAAAACCCCAAATTAGGCCTTTTGTTTGGTTTATTTCTAAATAGCGAAAGAAATTTTAAAAATATGTATTCCAATCTTCCGATCTTTTGCAAAAAGATTTAAGTCAATATCATGCCTCATTTCAGAAATATGCGCCTTTAAACTTTTATATTTCCAACTTATTGTATATATGACTATATTTTTACAAACTTGCAACTTTTGCCTTTAGTTTTGCGTGAATAATTATTTAGAAAATTATGAATATTTCTGTATATTTTTACTAATATCTATACACAAAATATTTTTATAAAAATAATTAATAAATATTTTTTATTTTTAATAGGGTTGCCACATTTCCAAAATTTAAGTAAATCTTTATCCTTTTCTAAGCATTCATATATTTCTATTAATGAATTTAAAATAACAAAACAAACAAAAAATTTCTACTTTAACTTAATCAATCTTATTATTTTCGGTATTTAACATCTTCTTTAATAACTTTTATTTAGAAATAAACCAAACAACAGGCCGAATTTGGGGTTTTTGGAGAAAATACAAAATTTTAATTGTAATAACATATTTGTTTATAAAGATATCTTAATGAAATTTGCAGGAAATGTGGATCTTATTGATATAAATAAAAGCGCGTTAACCAAATTTCAATCGGGGGTAAGGATTTCCTGAATTCCCAAATAAACTAATCAAAATACCCAAAAATGGGATTTTTTTATATTTTTGGCTATAGAATCCACATTTTTCCGAAGTCCCGTAGGTTTTGATTTAAAACTTTTAAAAACATATTGAGGATTCTTGAAATATATTCCGTTTGTCGATTTATTAAAACTTACTACATTGATAAATTATGGTTTCGCTAAAAGACAATATACACTGACTTCAGTAAAGCGCTCGATAGATTTAATCACGACCTACTATTAAGAAAATTGTTCTTAATGAAATTTGCAAACAGAACCTTAAATTGGATAAAATCATATTTGACAAGTCGACAACAACGCGTTCGTTTTAATAATGCCCTATCTAAAATCATATATATTAAATTCGGTGTACCGCAAAGGTAGTTATTTTGAGCTGATTTTCTTTTTACTGTTTATAAACGACCTCCTATCAATTGTGAAATTTTCCAACTTACTAATGTATGCAGACGATGTTAGAATTTTTATATACTGAAATAATCCACTTAATTAATAATTTTTATATGGTGTAAAGAAAACTTAATGGTCCATAACATCAAAAAATTCAAACATATGCACTACTTGAGAAAATCTGGTTCTTAAGGATATTTCCAACTTGGGGAATACGAATTGGAGTCCGTAAAATAATGCCTGGATCTTGGCGTACTATTCGATCCAAAGCTTATATTCAATAAACACATTAATATGTGTACAAATAAGGCTGGTGGCGTCCTTGAGTTTATTAAACGAAGGGATAAAGAATTTAATGATGTTAGCATAACAAGACAGCTATATACTTCTTTAGTTAGACCAATTCTGGTTGTCTGGGTCCCCTTTTATAACATTCATATTGACCGTATTGAATCTATAAAAAAAATTCGTACCTTTTATATTAAGAAATTCTTAAACGAATTCGTTATACAATTTACCATCATATAAGACCAGATTACTGCAAATGAAATTACCAAGTCTCAAAAGTCAAAGAACTATGTTAAATACAATTTTCATTATCAAGCAGCATGGAAGCAGAATTTCTTATGAATATAATAAATTTTAATGTTCCTCAAGTTCCTCACGTAACTTTCAGTCATTATTTATAAAATATTTTTAACTATGCTGATCCCTTTCGTAGATCATGTTGAAACTTTAATGAACTTTATAATGTTATTGATATGTCTCTAAATGTAAATTTAATTAAACGTAATTTAATTTTACTCTTAATTAATATAACATATAATTTGTAACAATTTTGTATTTTCGGTCTAAAAAGATTTTGTCCATAGACTTTTAAATAAATAAATAAATAAAAACTATTTTTAAAAGAATTGTTTTTATGATAATTATATGCTTGTAGTGACATTTATTTTCTTAACTAACCATTTATTTGACATAAAAATTAACTTAACCAATTACTTGTGCAACTAAAGAGTTAAATGAAAACATACATCAATTGTATTGAATGAGACCTTTCCAATGATGCCCTAAAAGATAAATTACAATGGAAAGTGTCCAAAAAAATATTTATTTATATTTTTAATAAGAAAGTATTTAAATTAAAATTATAGAAAATTATACTAAAATTTTAATTTCGCGAGAATTAAAACAAATTTATTTATTTATTTATTTGCTGAAGCAGAAATATTCCACATATTTATAATAACTAATATCTTTGCAATTGAGGTAGATGATCTTTGACATTGTTATAAATAAAAAGAAAGAAAACATAACCATAAACCATTTTGTTGATTTCTTAATATTTATTTAATTTATGTTCATTATTCAACTGGCAATTCAAATGATTTATAATGCTTGATCTCAGCTGCTAACAAATTTATGGCTAAAATAAAAAAGTCAAGGTTTTATGAAAATATGTAAAACGTTAATATATTAATCGCATTAAAAAAATCTGCAAAGAATTTAACCAAAGTGTTTAAAAAAAATGTATTTTTTTATTTTTTATTTATTTCTCAAACTACTTAAATAATTTAAGTTAAAGCCAACATAAGGTTCGTTCGTTTGCATGATATTTTTACTAGTTTTAATATTTTTGCAAGTATTTTACTAGAAAAGCGTTTCTGTGCATATAAAAAAAGTAAAATTAGTAAACAAAGTATATACGAGTAGTCCGACTTTTTGGCAGGAGTACTTGACTCTAAAAGTGTGTTAGTGAAAAGTATCTGACTCTAAGTATGTGTTAGTAACAACAATTTAATTGTGTTGGTGCTTTTTTATTTTTCTCATTCACACAGAGTTCTATAAAAATATTTTAAAATTCAATTTGTTTGAATTTTTTATTATAAAAATTGAAACTCTATTATACATTTTAATTTCTAAAATAAGTTGTCAAAAATTAATAAAAAAATATTTTGTATTTGGTGCGAAATACAAAATATAAGTGGGCTAATTATAAAATAGAGTGTGATTGTGTAAAAAGGCGTAAAAATCCTTAATAATTCAAATATTTCCAGGTATTTTTTTCTTTGCATTAGTTCTCCTACAATTCATTCGGTAGCCATTGTTGATAGATTTTTTGAGTCGCTGTAGATTTCTAATCAGATATCGCCAAAAATCGTTAAATTGAAATTTTATTTGGTTTTTTAAAGAAAAGAGAAAAAATTATCAAAAATGTTTTAGTGTCGTACAATTTTTAATTATTCAAATTTCGTATAATTTATATATGTAAATTCAGCTTCAACAAAGCCAATGAAAATTTCAGTAGATAAAAGTAATTAAATAGAAAATTAAATTATAAGTAAAAATATATTTTTTGACATACATACATTAATCTCCATTCTAGAGTAACAACTTCAAAAATTTATTGATATTTCTTAAAAAAAAAAAAAAAAGAAATAATAATTCTAACATTATATAATAACATTTGTTCCTTTATATTATGTTTCCACTGAGCTGAAACAAACAGCTTTGAGTAAAACACCTAAAAGTGTTTCCAGTGTCTTGACTTGTTGTTGAATTTATAAATTAAGGCCCTTCGTTTTGTTATATAGACAAATTTTGAAAATAGTCGATTGCTAGCAAGAATACGTAACCGTATTTCTCCACAAATATTTCGCCATATATCCAAACGGAAAATTTAGTCACCAAAAGTAATTAAAAAGCGCTACGTTTAACGAAAGATCAGCACATCTGACAGCACCTATATATGAGAGAGAAAAATATTACGAAAAGAGATTCGGACTACTTGTATATACTTTGGTAATATACATTTTAAGAGAAACTAATTTTCTCTTTTGCTTTATTTTACTTGAATATTTTGTACGTGCAAAACTAGTAAAAAAAATTATTTTCAATTTTATATTGAATTTTAGTTTGAAAAACGAATAATTAGAAAATATGCTTAATTTTTTCAACGATTTCTGTTGAACTTGTGGTCAATTTGCAAATTTTAGAATTATGATTTATACTTTTATAAAACTTATGTGACAAAAGTGTATTGTGGTACTAATTTATGCACCTTTAAGTGATTATCGGAAATGACCTTTTTATGGGAGCCGTGGTCAATTATGTACTGATACTTTTGAAATCTACATTTGCAGGTTTAAATAATTTAGGGAAGGTCCTTGTATGACTCTTATGGCCAATTGTAAAAAATATGTTGATTTCTACAAGATATAAGAGATTTGTAGAGATTTATGCCCTATTCTGGAAAGAAATTCGTGCTGAAGCTAGGTGAAATAAATTGCAGGTTTTGAGCTATAGGCTTCATCGCTATATTAAATAACATCCGTGTACCAAATTGTGTTAAAGTACATCGGACAATGTTAAATTGATTCAGCTGCTAACTTAAGCCGGTTGGTATATTTTAAGTTAGTTTTTATCAGGATCAGTAGGGTAAAAAAATGAACAGTGCAATAATGCATTCGATTCAAGTTAAGTTGTGAGGATTTAAAAAAATAATAACACTTATATTACTTCTTTAAACTCATTGCAACAGCATGCTATTGATGATGTTCATCAAGGCTAAAAACCATTAATATTTACTTCTTTCACTACTTGTAATCATACATATCCTTAGATAAAAGAAATTCTATAAGGTAATATGTCAAAAATTAACTGCAAAGGAACACATATCCGTATTTTTAAGATGTTTTCAAATTTCCGTTTAATATAAATATAAAATGAAATAAAATTTTAATTTTTTTATTGACACTAAAATTTATTTTACTATTTTCCGTTTTCTTACTTTTTCAAATAAAAGTTTATTTTAGATTTTTTTTTTTTTAATTTCTATTTTTACTAGAATTTCAAACGAACAAACCTATAATTAATGATCTAAAAACGAGAAATATTATGTGAAATTTATTATTTTAATAATTTCAAAACAAAAACATAAATTATAAAAATATTAAATAAAAAATACTAAAAACTAAACAAAAATATATACACAGCATACACTCACAATTATTTTGAAATTTTATAAATATTCCCAATAAGCAAAAATCTTTGAAATTGAATATTTATTCATTTTAAATATCAAATACAAGTTGTGAGAATATACTTGAATTTCCTTTACTTTCAAATTTAAAACTATGTCTTTTTCCAACAAAAAGGTTTTAATATAACAATTGTATTTTTTAAATACTTTCATAGTTTAAAACTGAGCTATATATTTCTTTAACAAACAAAAATTTCTCAAATATTTTCAAAAAGTTTTTTTAATATTTAAAAATATACTTGAAATGGACATGAAAAATACTTTTTCTAAACTATTTTTAAAACTCAACTATTGCATGAATAAACAGTTACATGAGTTAAGCAGTTAGAAAAGGAAATTTTTTATTTATCATTTTAAACGTATTGTTCATCATAATTCATGGACCACAATAGCTGCTTTTCTCCATTTTATTGCGGCATAATTGCGTACAAATATTTTATTTAATACACAAAGGAAAAAGATCGATTGGAAAACTGAAGCAATAATAAAAAAAATAAAAATATTTGATTGTCATAAATGTCTAAATGCAGCAGATTTTTATTAGTTACAATATTAAATATATAATTGCGATAGAAATATAATTCCTATCATAGTAAATTTTGTTTTCTAAATCAATTAATATTTTTCCCAATTTGTTTGAAGCAATTTAGACAGACAACCGAATTTAAATAGGTATATGAAATGGAACTAACAATAATAATTTTTAAAGAAATAAATTTGTCATAAAAATTCGGTTATACCAAACAAAATCGGTTCTCCTAACCGACAAATTTTTATTTTGACGCTTCATAATAAATTGCTATATAAAAAAGAAATAAATAAATAAATTGTGTGTAATCGTTTTTAAATTAAATTTCATATAAATGTATTAATAACCCAAACTTAAACCAATAAGTAAATTATAGAATTACAAAAGCTACTATTAATTGTATCGCAATACATTTACAATTTGGAATAAGGCTAGTGTTGCATAGCTTTTCGAGCAGCAGTCAGAAGATGAAAATTTATTTTTGAAAATCCAATTAGAAACCTTCAAAAACTTTATCAGTGTCACCCGTAATACTTTCGTTGAAATATTATATACACTGGTGCATATTCCTATAAAAGCACATCAATTTTTTTAATCAACTTATCAAAAATGGGGCTAAAAAATAATTAAGGTGCTACAAATTAATTCATTAATTTATTTATTGACTTCACTTAAAATATTAATAACAAAAAAACTTAAAATATACCATGTTCATTAAACCACTATTTAGATTGGTCCGAGACATGAATTGCAGCGTTGTCCTGTTGGTATATACAATCTTCATCCATTTTTTCATCCACAAATTAGAGAAGAGCATCTTCCCACAGTTCATTATAAATTGCACTGTTCATTTTAGTTGGAACAGAACATATTTTTGATTTTCCTGCAGCAGGAAAGGCTGCCCAAACCATAACACTGCCTCAACCGATATTACTTTCCGACATACGAATTTCGTATGACTTCAAATTATGCCAATAGCAAGAATTTGAATTTATTTTCATCAGAAAAAAATTACTTTATTCCACTCTTCTGTCCATGTATTTGCGCGCAAATTTTAAACGATTTTCCTTATAATGATGTTTTAACATTGACTTACATTTTTCTTTCCTCCATTATACGTTACCATCTGTTCACAAAATGTGTGCCACATGTTTGAAAGTGACTTGAAGGTCAAGTTTATTTTTAATTTGTGTATCATTTAATATATTGCGGGTAGCTTCTTCTTTTATTTTATTAATTTGCCTTTTTGTTAATTTTTTATTACCTTTTGTTAGTTTCCGCATTCTCCGTATTTCTGCCCTTTCTTAAGAAAGCCTCTAATAACTCCTTCCGAACGGTTAATTTTCGTCCAATTTCTCTGAATTGAATATGATTTTTTTTCTGGTCTGTAAGAGAAGTTACTGTGGGCATTCTTTTAGCTGATTAAATTTCCCAATTAAAATGAAAATATTTCCAATATACACATATGTTGTCATCAGAAACTTACCATAAGTGAAACAAACAACTAAACTTTAATATTTTTTTTTTTTTTTTGCAACAATATATTCCATTGAAATCACCAATAACAAGAAAAACCAAACCAAAAAAAAAACAAAAATTTTAAATGCGTTTATAGAAATATGCACCAGTGTATTCCATTAGTGAGTCCACATGTCCATCAAACTGTTATAAAAGAAATCAAGAAATCAAGGCCAAGAGAAAGTTTTTATAATGTGCATATTTTGTATGTATAATATTTTATTTTTTTAACAAACATGTCTAATTTTTAACCTTTTTTGTGAAAAGAAAATTAAAAGCTTTTTCAAAATTGAAAAACGTTTGAATATTGACTTAATAACAATGAAAAAAAATACAAAATAAACTGAATATAAAAAAACTTAAATTTATACTTTATAATAATTTGAATTATAGTTTTATAGGAAAATTTTCAAATTTTCTTGTTTATTTTATAAAACATATTTTTTAGCTTCAAATACAATTTGAGAAATATACTATTTATTAAAGGAAATTTTCCAAAAATTTTCATAGGTTTGAATCGATGTGTATTGGGTTTGTTCGTGTTCAAATATTTCAAAATTCACTTCAATCTACTATAATTGACACAAATGTGAACGAGTGGTCGTACGGTTAGTGAGTTATTTGGTACCACACTCAAACACCCCCACTCAATATCAGACCACAATATATGTTAATGGCCTTTGAATGATACTCGACCGTAGAGGTAAAATACAACTGAATAGAATAGCACTAACAAATACCTAAAAAATAAAAATGAAAATTATTTAAGGAAAATTTAAACAGGTGGAAAAAGTGGAAAAAGTGTCAAATCAAATCAGTTTGTTTGAAATATCGCGGAAGAAAAAGAAGGAAGTATAATTGTAAATACAATAAAAACGATTGCCGAAGTAAGACGCCATATGCTAAAAAGGGGAAAGAAGAATGAATAATCAAAACAAAACTAACGTGAATAACTTCGTCAAAATGAAAAGGCAATAGTAAACATTTTCTATCTCTGTTTTCTTACACTACTGTATGTATACTGTGTTCATGATTAGCCGAACGAACATTGAATGTGTTTGGTAATTTTTCATACTTTATGTTTAAAATTAAAAATACACCTGCTTCGTCATTTTAAATTTTCGCATTTCTGTTTTTCAGTTCGTATGAATAATATTAAAAATTTAAAACACGAAATTTTAATACAAAAATTATCCGAAATATGCATGAAATTTACCACAGCCGTCATATGTAAAAATAGTTGGAACACATCAGTTTATTATATAAAGTTGGTTCGAAATATTCGCCCCATCCCCACGCTCATGATATTTACCTAATTGGATGTGTTCTTTTGATGACCTACAGTTAGAAAAAATTGTTTGTGGTCGTCAAGGATAAAATTAATCGTTGGCAAAGTATATTAAATAAAATACATCAAATTTTATCCCAATATAGATCGGCACGGTATTAAATACACAATCATTACACCAACAGAAGGAATTCGACAATATTATAAACAATTGTTTTCTTGTGGAAAGTTAGGGATCCTCAGATCATTTTCTATAGTTACCCTAAGCTACATTCGGAGAATTTGTGTTGAAGAGTACATAAGTACTCTAATGCGTACTTTGATTTATATATTCATTCGTTGACATACCCAGCAAAAACTTTGCTTTCCTGGTAAGCTAACACGTATAATGGGAAACAAAAAAACAAACTACTTATTTTTTACCTGAATAACTAGTTAATTTTCTTCGAGTTGTCCACCAATTCATGTAGTTATTTTTAGACTCTAAGAGTGCTCAAGTACCTAAACGAAAATAAAAATAAAAAAACAAAAAAATGTTGCCGTCAATGAGATTTGAACTTGGGCACAAATTAACCATTCGTTATTAACGACTAACGTCTTGCTCAGTTCACCATACCGCACTTAATTTTTTAAGTAACAGAAACTTTAAATATTTTTTAGACAAAAAAAAAATAAAAAAGCTAACAATATCAGAATGGGGTTGAACCAGCACTCTAGCCAACTGATTCACTTAATTGCAATATTACTGTGCTATGATACTATTAAGTACTTATTTATGTAATATAAAGTAGGCAAATAATAATGACACCTCATTACCAAAAAACTACTTTAATATGTAGTTTCCATTACCGAAAACCAAAAATATTTCTTCATAGAGATAAATCAGTTGAGACTTTACTACCATAACTCGAATGATTTATTGAGAATAAATATATATAAACGAATACATTGCCTCTACCATAGAGATGGAATACTATCGTAAACTTTTCTGGAAAATATTTGAGAACTGTTTCACAAACTTGTTTTGTTTTTGGTAATAACAGCTGGTTACTTAATGCATTACTTTGTGATATTGCGTCATGACTTTGTTCATTACTCTACCACACAATATATTTCCTTTCTGGTAATATTGGCCAAGACTAAAAAATATCGTGTAAAATGTGTTACAGATTTCGTAGAAATACTCAATCCATTTATGAGAAAAAATTTAACCCAATGACAACCAAAGAAAATATGCTTCATAAAGGAGTTTTTTGGTTACAAAATTGTATAAACAATACATATGTCGATTATATTTTGTAGAAGAGAAATATTGCTATAAAATTGTAGTACAAATTAAGTCCTTAATTTTCCCCTGGGGCCTACCAGGAGTTTTTAAAGTTGAAGTAAACAATTCTCTTTTAACCCGCATACAACTATGGAAAAATGAGGGGCAAAGAGAAAGTGTAGAGGAAAAATTTTCGTACGATATAAATAAAATAAAAATGGAAAAACAATCAAAAGTACACTGCCAAAAAAAGTGTGGACAACAAAAATTTGAGAAAAAATGTATTCCTCAAAAAATAAAAATGTATAAAGGATTGTCGAGGATGGGCTTTCTGTTGCCAATAATTTTTGAAAAAACAATCATATGCTAGTAAATTTCAAAATTAATGGACATTTTGAAATCATTTCCTTATATCTATCTATATATATGAAATTCTCGTGTCACTGTGTTTGTAATTGAACTCCTCCGAAACGGCTTGACCGATTTTTATGTACATATATGTATTTGTTAGGTATGAGAATAGGTCGTAAAGTATATTTCATATCGCTAGAGTTCGTAAAATTGGCCACAAGGGATAAAATCTCCCCCTCCCTATACCATCTTAACTAATAAACAGTTTTTCTTGAAATTTGGCAGGCCAATAGTACAACATCTGGAAGGAACTACAGCCTATAACTTTTATTATTTAGGGCGTAAAATAGGGCAAAAGCTCCGCCTCCCTATATATTCTTAATTAATCAACAGATTTTCTAGAAATTTGGCATGCAAATAGTGTAACATCTGGAAGGAACTATAGACTATAATTTTTATTATTTAGGACAGGAAATAAGGCAAGACGGCTAAAAGCTCCATTTCGCTATATCTTCTTAACTTCTTAATCAACTGATTTTTTTAAAATTTGGCATGCAGACATTGTAACATGCGAAAGGAACTTAAAGATATACATTTTTGGTTAATTCCAACATTTAGGGCATAAAATAGGGCAAAGCGGGTAAAAGCTCCTCCTGCCCATTTCTTCTTAATTAACTATCCGATAATAGTCTCAAGTCTTGAAGGAACTAGGGCACAAAATAAAGCAAAAAGGGTAAAAGCACACCCAAAAAGAGTAAAAGCACACTTACAATACATTCGCTATTTTTAAATTATATGGCAACAACAACGTATGCCGGGTTAGCTAGTCTTTATATATGTATATTAAGTGATGTGTAAGTTTGTTTGTTTATTTGTTTGTGTATCAATCACTTCTAAACGGCTGAACCGATTTTCAAGAAATTTGATGCACAGATAGCACCAGTGCCAGGGGTGGTTATACGCTTTGTTAGATCTCAATTGGAAGTTACATCCACATTTTACGCATACTTAAAAAAAAACTATTTTTTTCAATTTTACACGTTATTAATGAAGCTATTTACATGAAATAGTGCTTGCAATGTAGAATGCTATAGGTTATGATCAGATGCCATCGTGGTAACCTTTATCTTATCATACTGATCAAATGAAAATAGGACAGTGAAATCCAGGAGAAGAGGTAGACCCCATACAAAGAAAATAGAAATTTTCTCATCTAAAGGACTATAGCAGTGAAAGAATAAAAATAATTTAAAAGTAATTTTCATATCGAATTTCGAATAGGGCTAATACGTCCAAAGGGACTAGTAGCTTCCATATAAATTAAATATTAGATATCACATCAAATAGGGTAGCGAAGCGCACCTGTAAAAGCTAGTAAATAACAAATTTAATATTTTATAGTTTTACACATTTCGCACATATTTAAGGAAGATATAATCACTTCGGTACAGAACAAGTATTTTATAAATGTAAGACAATATTAAATTAAAATTATGGTGGAAAACTTATGGAACGATTTGACTGATTTAAAAAAAGAAATCCTAAAAAAGATTTGTGATAGATTTATGCAAGAATGAGGCCCATAGCTTATACAAAAAATCTAATAATGCGTTTTTTCCTATAACTCGGTTAATATTGGATCCACTTAGTTCACTTCAACATAAAAATTCTTAAATTTCAGATTTTTCTGTGAAAGATCGAATTTCTTACATAGATGCTTCGAAAAGTTAAACAAAAAGCACATATGCGTTAGTTTATTATTGTTGTGTTTCAGAACCCATGAAAACAACAACTATAAGGGAAGCAGACATTACGTATGTAAAGAAAAAAACAGATTTGCCAATAAGTCAGTTGTTTATAAACCGATTCGGTTGATTCATATACTTGTGATTGATCTACATAAGAACCAAGTCCGTAACTTATTTAGGATATGGATAAAAATTTTCAGATATATATATATATATATATGTTATTAAACGCCACTTAAAATATTTTTGAGTCGAAAAAACCTCAAAAATGCTTTTTTGCACATATCTGAACCGATCTTGCTGAATTTCAATTGTAGAATTTTCGAAAGGATTTCCAATCGTATGATATATAATATATGACAGTTATCGATGGGCTTCGTAAACGCCATTTCAACAAAAGTGGACGGACAGACGGATATCATCCAATCGAAATCATTTCTTATAAGGATCCAGAAAATATAAGCTTTTTTCTCTCCTACGAAAATTGTAGAAATTATAAACGAAAACTTATATACAACCTTTACACCTGTGGTAAAGGGTATAAAAAGAAAAGCTACCAGTTTTTTGTTGAGGTCGAAAAAATTTAGGTATTCTATGCTAGTTTTTCAAAATATTCAAACTTTGAGGCAAAAAAGAGAAAACATTAATTAATATTTTTTAGTTTTTAAGATTTTATTCGACAAATTAGTGCACTTATTCATAATCAAAAAAGAACGGCTACCAGTTTTTATAAAAGTAGGAAAAATGCTCTTCTGCAAAAGCGGCTTAAGGAATTCGTATTTTTCATTTATTTTCAGAAGTAGGCAAACTTAGGGTTAGTTTTGTTTAATATAAAAATGACTTATTAAAATTAAAAAAAGAAACTTGCCACAAATTTATAAAAGCGCTTTGTTCCTTAGAAGGATTAATTTTTATTTTTTATTAATTGTTTAAAATAAGCAAACATTGAAATAATAAAAATAGGAATGCATGTAAATTTCTTTTTATTATTTTATTATTTATTCTAACAGTTTCTTAATTTATTACCAAAATAGAAAACCCGCCATAATGTTTTACAAAAACATTTTATAATTTTATATGCTTAATATTCTATGTGACAATGTGAACGTATGAATAATAATAATCAATTATTTTAAGTATATAAAAATTTCATATTTTTATAACTTTTGATTTACTACCCATCAAAAACTTTTTCAATATTTTCTATTAGCAATAACAACTGATAGAAGCAATATATTACTTACTTAATTGCACATAGCTTCGATATAGCTTCCAAGAATGCAATAGCGTAAGTTATTGACTGAGTACAAAAGACAGTTTTCCTTACCATAGTGCTTCGAAAAAGCACTCAAATTTATATCTATTGCTTCTAGACTGCTCACCTCGACAAAACTGCACATCAGCAACTTTAAATATATTTTTAGACAAAAAAAATAAAAAAAAACTAACAATATCAGAATGGGGTTGAACCAGCACTCTAGCCAACTGATCCACTTGATAGCAATATTACTGTGCTATGATACTATTAAGTACTTATTTATGTAATATAAAGTAGGCAAATAATAATGACACCTCATTACCTTCGATATAGCTTCCAAGAATGCAATAGCGTAAGTTATTGACTGAGTACAAAAGACAGTTTTCCTTACCATAGTGCTTCGAAAAAGCACTCAAATTTATATATATTGCTTCTAGACTGCTCACCTCGACAAAACTGCACATCAGCAATGCGTATATTCTAAAACCTCCTCATAAAATTATAAAAAGAATAATATAAGCATTACCAAAGCGGATTTATAATACATGATTTTTGTTTGAGATGAGCCAAATAGAAGCAATAGAAATGGATTTGAGTACTTCCCCGAATGGTAAGAAAAACTTTCTTTTGCACTCAGTCAATAACCTACGAAGCTCTATGTTAATGAAGAGTATCTTTCGCACTCTGTCAATAAATTTCGCTATTGTATTCTTGGAAGCTATATCGAAGGTATATGCAGTTATATTAAGTAAGCAATTATATTGAATAAACTTCTATCAGTTATTATTGCATCCAAGTAAGCAACGTTTTTTGCTGGATAAACTAATTTCAACGAAATTCGGTAAGTATATTTATGCTACTAAAAAGCATAAATATGCAAAATAATTTTAATATCAAACTAGTTTAGGCATATTTATAATAGTGCTGGCAAATTCTACTACTTTTAAATACACGATACTACTCAATACTTTTCATTTCTAATTAAGGTCCTTTTTTTAAACAAAACAAATATATTTGACTGATTAACGTGAAATTTTATAAATCTATTTATATAAAAAATAAAATAAAAACGTAAACTTTATTTTTATTGTTATTCAAAAATTAATTTGTATTTTTATACAGAGTTGTATATTAGCCGTTATATTTTTAATACGCCATCATTAAAAAATTAAACTCTAAAACTAATGAGTAACTACTTTACAGAGGCAAAAACTCGCTACTCGATGCTTAATACGCAATACTTGAATATAACTAATTTATAGAAGTTTTTAAAAAAATGATATATGACAGGTACAAATGTCCTTGCTGCAATTCCAAAAATGTATAGAAAATTTAAACACAATGATATTTGTTGAACGTTGACCAACTTTCAATACCGCAATTTTTAAATTTAAAATATATGGGAGGTACGTAAATCCTTCCACCGATTTTTTTTCATACTTTGGTTATTTCTTAATATTTTCAATATATAACAGTGCACCGAATTTCATAAGTCTAAAATAATTTTTTCTATTTTCTACTACTTTTTGAATGGGAACGAATCACGTTGGATTAAAAACGTGTTTCACATAATTTGCTACCTTTTACACACTAAAACTATATCTGGTTCATGACACTTATATAGTACTTCATTTATGGTCTGGCATATAAAAAGATAAAACAATACAAAAAAAAGTACATAATCTCGAAAAAAAATTTATATGATAAAGAAAATAAATACAAAGTTATTGTTTATTAAAATAATACTCTTACACAAATAAAGCACAAAGGTATAAGAAGACTGAAACCTAAAACAACGAATTGATTATACTTAATTGTGTATTCATAATTAAAAAGAGAAATAAAACAAAAATATGCCAAAAATTAACTTATATAAATTTAATTGGCATTTTGTAAAATTATTCTATTTTCAAGAAAATAATATCTTTGACAATAATATAAATCCAATTGTCTCATATTAAATATGAAACTATAGAAGCACTATTTTCAAATATTTGCATACTTTTAAACAAAGTACTTGGTTTGCTTATTTATGTTCATATTATTATTTTCTTTATCCTTTTTTATTTTCCAAGAAAGAAATTTCCTTGTAGGTCTGTCTGAGTTTATTTGATAGGAGACAAACGGAAAACCACAAAGAATGGAAGCCTTGTCAAAAAAAACCTAACTTTAGGATTGTGTTAGTCAAATTTTATTTATATGTCATCACACCCCATAAGCCCACATAGTTACACAAAAGAGAATTCAAAAATTATTAAATATAATTCATCACAATTTTATTCACAGATTTTCATAAATGTTTATCTTTTTATGCGGATTACATCCACAAATATTAATATAATTACATTTTTGGCTTTGAATATGAAAAGAATTTAAAATTATTTTAAATTCTGTTTTATTTTTAATACCGCAAGTAGGAAAATTTTTCGTTCAATTTAAATTTCAACATACAGAAAAGGAATGTCAAAAATATAAAAATATTTTTCTTCGGTTTGTGGAAAATATTCGTATTATAGGAGTTAAAATGCAAAATATAATAAAAATATTATGTGTTGGAGAAAAAATGTGTCTCCTTAAATTTTAAAGGAAAGTTTTATTTATTTTGTGTTGTTTTTCTCTCTCACAATTTGTATATGAGAAATGTTGTTGTACTAAATAAATCTTCTTTCCATTCTTTGTATTCTTTGCCATAAACCATGATACAACTAAACCAGGTAGAATTATTAGGGAGAGTTGTTATTTTCAAGTCTTGTAAAATCAAATAATTGAAAACAAAAAACAAATAAATACATATAAGAAAATATAAAAATGTTTTGTTTACATTTAAAATGTTGAAAAATTTTTGAAAAGCCACATTTCATTTTCGCAATATTTCGTAAAATTTAATATGTATATTTATTTTAAAAGAATAATTTATATACAATTCATTACACGCATCAGTCTTCTTAACATAAAATTCAATTTATTATTTTTTAACAATAAATTTTTTATATTTTCTTTTATTTTATTTGTGACTGACATTTCAATAATTGTACCTTGTTATTTATTCTACTATGGCTATAAGCAAACAAAAAATATACTCGTATTAAAATAACAAAGTACAAAATATTATTTTGTTGTACAAAATATTATTAAGATTTTCTTATTTCTAAGGAAATTTTTAATATTTATTAATTTGTACAAGTGACAGTTCAGAAATGAAAAGAAACAAAGATTCCACTTTATAGAAACTTTGAAAAATATACATTTAATGAGCCATCCATAAAAGTGTGATAAGAAGCTAAAAATATATTTTTGGCAAAACAAATGGAATGCACACACATATGTGCGAAAATGAATAAAACTTTTTAAAATAAATAAACACATTTTGAAATAACTATTTCTTGTTTACAATTAAACAATTCATACGTAAATACGTAGTATTCCGACATAAATAAATATGAACAGTGAAATTATTTTAATAAGCTAAATATTTTTGGAAATTATAAATCAAATACATTAAGTATACGCTAAGGAGAATTTATTTTATAAAGAACACTTGAATGTATGATTTATATTAATTAAAAATATTTATTATCATGTTAATTATTTTTATACATTTCCCTAAAGGTTTAAAGGATATCTGGAACCTCATAGGGTCCATATAATTAGGAGAAGTTGAAAGAGTACTATCCATCCGTCCGCGATATATATATATATATATATATATATATATATATATATATATATATGAAGTTCACAATGTGCCCGTGTTCCATTCGACACATGGAATACATAAATATTAAAAAATATTCAGTCAAATCGAATAATATTTAAAGGTCACTAAAATTTGACAATTTTCCTAGGTCAATATAAAAAGTAATTAAAAAAATTTTATATATAAAGTTTATATTTGTATATAAACGATTTCGGCTTTTTTTAATGTAAAAAAAAACACTGTAATTTCCTACCACATTCTTAGTTTCATATAATATTAAAGAGTCATTCTATTTAAAACCAACCAGCTGGTTTCCTCACCACTTCCGAATTTAATGATATTAAGTACAAACATTATTCAAATTATTTTTATCAAGCGGTTCGCGAAATATAGCGATTTGAAAGTTTAAAATAGCTAAAAGATAATTAACAAAGTTGTATTTACAATATTAAAAATATCTTTCAAAGTATTTATGGTACAAGATTCCTTGAGGTACCACATTATCAAATTTATCTTTAATATAACGTACAACATGACTTTTTATTGAACATTAAAATGATTCATATTCCATGATTTATAGTTCATGGGTAAATATTTAAAAAAAATAGTCTTTTTAAAAATTTTAAAAATATACATATATGTTATTGATGAAAATATTTCCATACCTTTGGCAAGTGGCATGCTGGAACTCGCAATAATTTATGAATTATTACAAAAAATGTCATAATAAATACAAAATATTTATTTTTTATTATATTGTTTCGTTTATAATCAAGAGAAAAATCACCACTTGCTTCCAAAAATCATCCAAATTTAGTGAAATTTGGAGAGAATATTAACATTAACACTAGTAATGCTAATACCGAGTTTCAATATGATTCGCAATTTATAATGTTTTTAAAATAAAATAAATTGTCTTTATAAGAACATAAATATGTATATTCAAATCTATATACGTTACAACATTCGCTAAGGTTTTTAGTTAAAGGTAACAAAATTAACTTTAAAATGATACCTAAAATATAATTTTGTGTTAAATTTAAATGCTTCATACTTCGCGAATTAAATGTCGCGGCCACGTTTCTCAAAAAATGGTATTTTTAAATTCATGAAAATAATGTATATAAATGATGAAGCCTTTCTGTATATTCTCTCTAAGTATCGTGTTGGGACGATTTATTGTAGAAAGGCACACCGAATAAAGTGAACAAATTCTTGCCTAATTTTTTTTTTTTTTTTTTTTATAATTATTTTTTTGTTTTACACTGCTTTATATTTTTTCTAATAACTCAGAAGCCATTGAAGGTCCCAACATGATATTTACAATGAATATATAGAAGGGCTTCGTCTACATATTTTAAATTCATGAATTTAAAAATACTATTTTTTGATATACGCGACCACGACATTTAATTCGCGAAAATTCGATCCCTCAAACTGAACTGCATTACTTTACGTTCAATTTTAATTTCATTACGTTAATGTTAGACCTCATTGAACATGTATATATTTTAGAAAATATTCCTATTTTTATAAAAACAATTTATCTTATCTTATATATTGCATTTGCAGTGTTAATATTAATTCATTATTTATAAGTTCATAAATTATTACGAGTTCCAGCATGACACTTACTAGAGACATTAACATATATATATATATATATATATATATATACATACCGGTTAACCAGTTTTCGATTTTAAAAGCGCTCGGTTTCGTTTTTTATTTTTCTAATTTTCGATTTTATTCGAAACCGTTTTATTAAAGGCGGTTAACCGGTTTTTCTAAACAGAATTTTATTTAACTTTTTATGTAATTTTACTCAGAAAAATAAGTAATTAAAATTACATGACTAAAAATATGTTAAATGCAATAAAATGGCATTTAGCTTATTTAACTTGGCGAATTCCATTTAAATAGTTGAAATAAATCGAACTATTGAGTACGCACAAGAAAAATTTGTGTCTTAATGATGTATATATACCAAAGGAGTCCAAACCATCAAATTGCTCCAAACTCCGAATGATAAGGAATTAATTCAACAATTAAAAAAATAATACTGTTTAAAAATATGCATTATATGCAAATGTATTTTTTTAAAACGATCTCCCTCCTCGATTTTTAATTTCATTTTAAAAAGTGATTTATTGGTTCAACAATTCAATTTAGGGTATTTTGCGACGGAAATGTTTAATATTTTTAAAAATTTTTAGTAAAATACAATATCAACAGTATCAAACAAATACTTAAGCTTTTCTACGTTTTACGCAAAGAGTTTCCAACTTTAGGCATATAAAATTCAATACGTAGATATCCAATTTTATTGATTTAAAAAAAATTAAACTTGTTGCTTGCATACACTTTAAGCTAAATTAGTCAAAGGTGCAAAATTTGCTAGAAATTGCATTAGACGCATTAATGCAAGTGTATTTTCTGTATATTTTTTACGTCAAGAAATTTAATTTTTTACGCCAAGAATACTAAAATCTGTCGGTTTTTCTAATTACTCCCTAATATACATTCATTTCGGTACACATTTCATCAATTTTTTAGAAATTAATCAAATAAGTAATCTATATAAAATTTTAGTATTTTAAGTCATAAAAGCTAGGACTACGTTCATTTTCTTATGACGTCCTATGTACTTCTTTTTGGGGTGTGAGTTATTAAAAATAAGTAGAAACATAACGAGAAAGAAAGATATAGTCGGTCACCGACCGAGTATATTATTCTCTACACCATTGTGTACGAGCATACAAATTCGGGAAGGGGACTTATATTACACCTGTGGCCAATTTTACTAAATGTAAAATAAAATATACAAATGCAAATATAATGCGTTGGTACTAACATCAAGATGATTTTATGTACTTTAGGGCGATTCCTGGAAGTGGGTTTATATGGGAGCTATGGTATATTATGGACCGATTCTCGTAAAATTTAGCAATGTCGTTTCTACTGATATAAAACTTATTTGTGTCGAAAATTAACTTGATACTAACTTGATATTCATATGATATTTATACACGTTAAAGTGAATTTCGGGATATGGGAGCTATGGTCAATTAGGGACCGATCTTCAGAAAATTTAGCACATAGATTGATACTTATACAAAACTTCCTTATACCGAATTTCATTAAAATATTGCTATATTTTTGGCATTTATGATCCTTAAACGCTTATTCCGGCAGGACATTTGTATGGGATCAAGCGGAATAATGGACCGGCCACAACTAATTTCAATAGGCTTGCATCATGAAACACTCTCATGCAAAATGTCATTGAATTATCTTTAAAATTGCGACCTGTACTTTGTGCACAGGGTTAACATGGATAGCCAGCCAGACGGACGGACGTCATTAGATCGATTTAAAAAGTTATTCTGAGTCGATTGGTATACTTTAAGGTAGTAATTGGATAACTTTTTCTATGCGTTACAAACAGCAGCGCAATCGCATAATACCCCAACCAACTATAATGGTGCAAGGTATAAAAATCAATGTTTGAATAATTTAAATTGTAATAAAAATGTTAATGTAAAATATGATGACATTTCTAAATCTGTTATTATTTTCATTGCATCTCTTGTAGTTGAAAAGATATTTGGTTTTAAAATCGATTAAATTTAGTCCAAATAAAAAAATAATTTTTGTTAGGAAATTTTTTAATATAGACACATAATTTTTTTATAATTTTATTTGAATGATATGTTCATGTCTAGTCTAGTGCAAATTCTATTTTCTTTTTTTGATAATTTCAGGATATTCATTTTTTGCTTTCAAAAAAAAAAAAAAAAAAAAAAAAAAAAAAAACCTTTATTTTGCCTTATTTTTTATCTTCACCCATTCTTTTTAAATGTATTGCTAATGCCCATAATTTCAACGAATAAATATCTATTAGTTCACAGTTATCTATGGTGTAAAAATATTTGGTAATTTTAGCGAAAAGGTATAGATTATAAGCAAATATAGTAGAAACATAACATGATAACTATTAGATATTTTCCACCACAGATACCTATTAGTAGAAATTACAAGCATAAACCCAGCAAAAAATTCCACTTATATGAGCTTATAGTGCTAATTACCATGATTTGTTTCATATATAATTTAGCTGCAAGAAAATGCAAGACTGGATGTAGGAATGCTTTTAATAAAATATCGTTTTTTTTTTTTTTTATAAAAGAAAATATGAAAATATAAATTTTTTAAGAGAAAAAAAGGGAACCTTTTAACATACCATAAAAAAGTACATAAAATTAAAAAATAAACCAACAAGTACTTAATGTGTTTTGAAATTGCGGCTAATGTGAATATTCTCACAAAAAGCTTCATGTGGACATAATGGTAGATAATTTTTATTTAAATATATATTTAATTTTATTTTGTATGAAGATCTTTTATTTACCAGAACGCTTTTGTTTATAATTTAGGAACAAAGTATGAAAATACTAGTATTATAAAAAGTTATAAAAATATGGAAGACATAATAGCGAATAATATTTAGACCCCTTTTACCTCATTTGGTAAAAAGATTATGTTTTTATTATGTCCGTCCGGACGTCCATCTAAAGATTACATCTTTGACCTCTATACGCGTGCATTTGGCATTGTCTGAATTGGTTGAAGGTTTGTGTCTATAAGTTATGGACATAACTAGTGCTGCATTATCCCGATCCATAGATTTCAAAATTCAAAAAACTTGAATGAATTTTGCCGTAATATGCATATCATATAAATTTTGTTGTTATTTTACAAGGCAAAATATGGAAATATGTATTACTGGCGATAGCTAATTTTGTAGAAAATAACTTTAAAAAAATCGTGGAAAAAAAATGTTAACCCGTTCAAAAGTTATTGATTTTTGATTACTAATACTCCCAAAAAAGTACACTGTATGATGTAAAAGTTAATGAAATCGGACTTCGACTTCTAAAGTTATGGATAATTAAAAACACGACTAGTGATATATTTTGATTTTTTATAGAGTTAGAATCCTGAATAAAACCGCGAATTTTCTGTCATTTGAAAAAATTAAAACAGTTATGGTTATTTGGTAGTATAAAGTGTGTGACCAATGGTTATTTGACATTTGACGTCTCATGTTGAATTCATGATATAAAACTTTCTTTCATAAAAAACATAAATCATCTGTTGGTATAATTTTTATAACCAGAATTTCGGAAAGTAATATTTTCAAATATCAGATTTAGGAATAAAATGTTAAAGAAAGATAATTAAATAAAATAAATAAAAACCTTCATTTTGAAATTATGCACACTAAAATGTAAAACGTATAAACATAAATTTAGACTTTTGTTTTAAAAAATTACAAAAAAAAAACGTTTTTTTGTTAAAAAACTTAAAGACTGAAAACCAATTAACCAGTTTTTTCAAGAGTCCAAAACCGCTTAATCGGTTTTTTTCTAAAATGAAATTTATCGTTTCAACCGAAAAGCGGTTTTATAAAAAGTCGGTTTTTTGTATACTCTAGTCGCAATATTATTATTTACTGAAACTTTCATGTAACAACTGAAAAATATGTATATACATTTTCATAATAATTAACTAGGGTGATCAATTCAGTTTTCCAAACGATTTTAAAGCCGTTTTTTTCAGTTTAAGTACTGTTGGTTTTTTCAAAATGTTTATTTTTCGAATGTCAAATTAAACAGTCCTTTTAACCCATTAAAAACGGTTTTAAAAAAAATATTATTAAAAAAACATATGTACTAAATACTAATTTTTAACGGAAATTTCGGAAAAACTGGATAACCGATTAATATTCATAAAGTTAATTTCCTGTTATTTTTACAAAAATATAGTTTCAGTTTAAATTGAAATTAATCGAATAAGTTTAAACAAATATTAGAGAAATAATCATTTCTAATGAAATACGCTTATCAATGAAATTAGTTTTTCCTCTTGTAATATCTGCAAAATTCTTACAAACAATTTAAATATTTTAGGTAATTTATTAATTCAATATTTGTAAAAATAGTTTACTTCATTTTTTGAAGAGTTTTCTGTATATGTTATATAAAATATAGTCTCATTTTTGATAATTATTTTCTTACCTTAATTAAAATTTGTTTCTTAAAATTATTATATTTAATAAATTTTAATTTGAATATTATAAAAAATATAAATAGGTTTATTTGTTTTTTCAAAATTCTACCTATTCGAACTATTCAAAAACCGGTTTCTCCAAAAACTAGAATAATCGATCACCCTGTAATTATTTTATACATGTGTTCATCAGCAAATATATTTTTGCGTATAAATACGGTTCAATGCAACACTACAGTATACCCACTATCTCTCTATATGCAATTTGTGGTGCGGAATATAAAATTAGAAAATAATAAACATTTTACAGTTAGTAATACAACAAATTCTATGGTTGTATTATAAATAAAATTTCAATACTAATTTATATTTATTGACAGTTTCCCTCTTTCTCTTTCACAATGCATATTAAATCAAGTAAAAAGTTATAGTCGATAAATCCAGACCATATGACAACCTACACAATTGTGTATGTTTGTCAAAGGGATTTTCGAGATTTTTGAAGAGGGTCTAATATTGCACCACTTTTTGTAAAAATTAAGCTATGTTCACATTTGGCAAATATTTAATCAAAATTCTGTGACCACTTGTTTTACCAAAAAAAAAAAAAAAAAGAACTGTTTGATCTTGAAATTGTTTTTTAAGAGAAAACAGCGTCAAATATAATAAAATGTCAGCTGTGAACCATAAGTACAAAATGTTTTCTTGGTTAAAAAATATATTACGAAATATTTTATTTATTGGTTATGTCTTTTTCTAAATATAGACTACATTCGCAGCATTATTTTGATATCTCAAATTATGTGGGAGTTATGCACTTTAAAATGATTCCTGGAAGTGGACCTTATATGGGAGCTATCGTTAATTATGGACCGATCTTTCTTAAGTATAAAGATTTATGCTCATATAAAACTTGATTATGGTCAATTTAAATAAAATACAATTACAAACGTTAAAACTCTATTTCGGGAAGACATTTGTATGGGAGCTAGGTAAAATAATAGACCGATCATAACAAGACTCGTCCTTGAGCCATAATTATTATGGGTACCAAATTTCATTAAGATATCTTCAAAATTGCGAGCTTGACTTTTCGTGCCAGATTTATATGAACAGTCATCCGTTTAGACGCACGGACATCGTTAAATAGGCTTAGAAAATTACGTTGTATATATAACGGTATACTTTAAGGTAGCGTTTAAAACATTCTTTCTGTGCGTTACAAACTACAACACAAACGCATAATAGCCCAACCACCTGTGGTGGTGTAGGGTATACAAATTGAAAAATAAACATATAAAGTGAATAATGATTGTAATCCTCGTAATGTTGATATGAGATAACGACAAGAATATGTGAATAATTGAATATCTATTCAATTCAATAGAATTTAAGCACTTACAGGGAATTTATTTTTAGTGATGGTATTTTTATGTTGTTTAGCGTTGCACACTGGTCAAACATTCATTTTTTCTGGAATAATTCAAAAAACATTGTTAATGCCTTTTTCATCTAAAATTTTCAATGATATTTATTAAAATTGATTTAAAAATTGACAATTGCTGATGCTATCCAAAATGCGACATATAATAGACATTTTGACAATACACATTCACGTTTTTATGTTTGTGTAAGTTCATGCCCAAACAAAACTTTTGTTCCCTCTCAAAATTATAACTATCGTGACAAACAACCATCATTACCATATAATTCAAAAATAACGGAAAACTTTCGATTAATATAAAATTTTAAATAAAGGTATTTAAATATCTCTTCTAGGCTACAATTTACATTATACAATATTTTTATATATTTTTCTTTTAATACGATAAAGCTTTTATAATTATAGCTGCATATTAATAAAAATTTAGAAATTATATTAAATTACCAATTTTATAGAACTGTCAAACTGTCAACATTGCCACATTATATGTCTTGGTTTTTTAGTCTGTTTTCATTTACAAAATACATTCACTTTGTAGGGGTTCACTCACAGCAATTTTGCGTACTTCGTAGGCGAGAGAGGTAAAGAGAATGTAAAAGCTTCGTATTTCCTTCTCCTCTGTCTCCAACGAACTCGGAATTGCAGCAAAAAAAATTGCTCTGTGTGAACCCCGACTTTTCACAAATTATTAAAATATTATTTTGGAATTTCTGACAAAAATTTTAATTTTTGACCAATGTGCGTAGCTACATTTGATTATTTGATGTCTCAAATGAAATAAAAAATACAAATATTTTTAGAAAAATTAAAACAAATTTATGCCAGTTGGAACTACTATATAATAATTACAAAATTCCTGATCAATCATAACGGCAATGGTACTAGTTTAAATCATCTATCATCTAATTAAATTAGGCGCAAATGGAGTCTAATTCAAGAAAAAAAATTATATCCAGCCTTATATTTACCTTTATGTCAGTGGGTAGAATGAAGCACTTTTGCAATCTTAGAATTTTTAGAGACTACGTCACACAGCGTGGTGATTTAATATGATATATATATATATATATATATATATATATATATATATATATATATATATATATATATATATATATAAATATATATGAAATTTGGCACGCACTTTTTTTCTTTCTTTTTGTAAAATAATCTTCTTTTGAAGTTTTGAAAAAAATTGGACCAAGTACAGTATATATGAAAAAATATGTTTGAATATTTTTGATATTTCAAATTTTAATTCCAAATATAGTATTATATATATATATATATATATATATATATATATATATATATATATATATATATATATATATATATATATATATATATATATATATAGTATATAATATTTTTAATAAAAATTTTAATTCAATAATTTTCATAATTTTTTAATTTTGATATTTTTTTTCAATTTTCAATAATTTATGATAATAAATATTTATACAAAAAAAAAACGAAATATTTGGATCCTTCTAAAGCAGATTAATATTTTTATATAATTCTTACTCGAAACCACTTTCTTATGGCATATTTATTAAATTATCTACTATATATATGAATAATAAATGATTTTGTGTCAAAGCCATATATTTCGTCATAAATCTTCCTCTAATTTAGCTTATTTTCTGCATTTTGTAAAATAAAATCAGGTCTTAAAGGATTTTTTCGAGATGTTGCTTCTACAGCTTACTCTGATAACATTCCTACCAATTTTATATATATAATTTTGAAGATATTTGATGGAAAGTGCATGACCAATTGTTTTAAATACATATTTTTTAACATATAATAGAAAACAAATTATATTATTATTTTGAAAAAAAAAAATGTTTGTATAATGTATTTGCAATACGTTATTCTGTTTTGAAAATTAATTTAGCTGCAAATTGTTTTCTTTTTCAAGCTCTCCTCTAACTCTGCAGCATATCTACCGAACATTTTTTATTCTTGATAAAATTAAATTTAGTTTTTCAATTATCTATTTGGCCAAGTTCTCTTTTAGATTTGTTTTCAAAAAATTTCTTACTTCCATGTACTAGTATGTAGGCTTTGTTGTTATTTCAATGATTGAGCCAAATAATAAAAATATTTTAAATTTACAACTGACTATACCGAAAATGTGATAAAACTTATAAAAAATGCAAAATATAAAAAAGCAATAGAGACCTCTACTTTTCGAAATTTCAGATTTTTGGTAAAAATATATTAATATATAAAACAAATAGTTATATATATATAACTATATATATATATATATATATATATATATATATATATATATGTATGTATGTATGTATTAATCTCTCTCTAAAGTCGAATGTTATATAAGAGCGCCATTGTCAGTCTATGCGATAATTACCTTCTACAATAAAATTATAATCAGTTTAGTAAACATTGGTTACCATAAATGTTCTAATAAAATTGCCAATTCAGAGAAAAAGAATTACAGGATGATAATATACACAAAATATGCTAAGAATAAATAATAAATCAAACCATCTAGATTTATCTGAACTATATTTAGTTTTTTTACAAATGCTTGTAACTATTAAATAAAATCAATTTTGTACGACACCCACCTGCATTATTTTAAAATTCAATCAAATTCCAAAGTAATAAATTTCTACTAAAAGTGTTAAATAAACAAATTATATTGTTATATTTGAAAAATATTCTTTCTATTCATATTTAATTTGCAATTCTGCTTATAAAAGAACTTAAGTACTTTTCAAACACTCACAACACTAACTCAATCGTTCCCTTCAAACATTTGGAAGATAAATTTGTTGCCAATCGTGCAGACGTCATTCGTAACTTCTAGATGATTGTCGGAAGACTGTTTGAAATTTACAAAAACAAAATACATTTCTATCGTCCTTTCATATTCCCAAAGCATACTTTGAAGTCACTTCTAGTAGATAATATGATTATATTTCGAATTTAACAAAAACAAGATACATAACAATTGCGCATTGATCTCCTCGGCATGTGTTGGGAAGATTGTCAGTTTTATTATAAAAAGAGGCAATAGAGAAGTAAGCAATTTGACTGTAATATTAAATATAAGAAGAAAATGTTCCTGATAATTAAGTGCTTTGTAATAAGCAAAGGATATTTTAAAAAAGTAAGTAAATCTTATTAAACTTTTATTTAGTAATATCGGACTTTTGTCACATAATTAATTCATTTTATCAAAAACTTCATTTAAAAATGTCCATTCTTCATTCTTTTCACAAAAGGTAATTTAAATATAATTCAATTATAAAAATTAGTATTAATACTCATTTCTTCTTTTAAAGGTACCGGAATTCGTGAAAAGTTTCTCACAAGCATTTTATTTGCAGTTCCAAAATTAATTTTTTTTTAATTGTTTCTTTTGTAATACAGATATGTGTGAAATAAAAATAATTATGAAATATTAAAAATAGGTTAATCTTAATTATAAATACACAAATAATAGAATTGGAAACTCATCTTATAGAAGAGGCTAAGATAACACTTTTGTCGTCTAGTCTTTTTGGAAACTTGTAGAAGTGAATTCTAGAAATCTCTTTTACGAGAAACAGTTCTCCCCGACGGAAGAACTATTACTTCGGCAATAGTTTTGGCGATGAATTTAAACTTTTGGAAGACTCTTCTTAGACTTCCGAAATATAAAATATTTGTAGGGTATATTCAAATAGATTTTAATAGAATCTCGTTTTAGTATGTGATTTATTGCTTTAAAAATATTTATATTCTCTTTAGTGTATTTGCTTATAAATATCTATATGTATGTATGCATGCATTTACCCGCTTGACCACATACTTCGATAGTGTTATCGCCTTCGAATAATTCTTGAACATTTCTCTGATAAAACATTCGAGAACGTCTAACGTTGGCAATCCGAATATGAGCGCCTTAAGCTCATCTGTCGCTCAATTTGTGGCAGCAAATCATTCGTTCTCGAAGTTTCGGTTATCGTATTAATAGTGAATCTTTAACGAAATCAATAGGGAAACGTAAGAATATTCGTTAATGATTCGTTTTCGATATCAAAAAATGTTTAAAATTATTCTAAATAGACATCATGACATTACGAGTATTATCATTGTTATTATTATCACTTGCAGTAGTTCGAAAACGATAGTTTTCTAGTTTGTTTCATTTTCATTTTGTTCCAAATTTAAAATTAAAAGCTGATTTAATGTTTAAAGTTATGTTTTATTTCAAACTTAACACAATATATATATAAAATAATAAAAATATACAAAATTATAAATTATTTTTCAAATGCATTTTGAAGCATTTTGTCCAAATTTCAACTTCGCCCAAAAGAGTCATCAGTGTTTTTTCTTTCAATAATATTATTTTTTTCTGTTGCTCAAATCAATATATTTTAGGATAAAATTTCCAGAATTAATCTGCAAGAAAATAAATTCGATATGTAGAAAAATATGTTATTTTGAAAATATCTTTAGACAAGTGCCAACATACGAGTATATATTGCAAAGATTTTAACTTACATCATGATATTTATTTTACAACAAAACGCAATGAACTATGACTCAAGAACGACACTGATTCTCTTTGTTTAAATATTTTGCATACACAAACAAAAAAAATCCTTTTTACTTCAATAATAAATCCTCGAAAAATTACAAAAAAAATAATTTTTCGAAGAATTTAGCTTCGAGACTTTATTCAGAAAAGTTGAATACTGCGATATCGTTATTCTTAAAGTTCTCGAATATTACACAAATGTGTACTACAGAGAAATTATCGAGAAAAGTTCGAGTAACGTGACTAACTAACATCATTCCATAGCCCAAACGCCTGGAGCTAGAGAAATGAAATTTGGACTGTAGGTTGGTCTCGTGGCAAATAGATCCACTAAGACGGGATTTTTTAGATAAAAAGGGTTAAAATGGGAAAAATCGTCAATCTCATATCTCTTAAACTAATGGAGATATAAAAGAAATTCAATACCTATCATTTAATAAATTTTAATAAATAAGCGGACAGACGTCTGGTACTTTTTTAAAATCGGACTTTTTAGGAAAAAACGTGTAAAAACTGTATTTTGGTACTTTTTTGGCACCATAAATATCTTTTAAATCAGTACACATACAAATGAAATTTATATATTATATATTTATTTATCGAAAATTGAGAAACACAAATTTGGTACTTTTATGAAATTCGAAAGTTTAAGGTACAAAAGTTGTAGCCAATTTTGGTACTTTTTTCATAAAACGTTTTTTTTTTTCTATTGATATATACATATGTGTATTTTGATATGTGATCCCACTGCAATTTAGAAATTCATTGGAACAAAATTTTTGTTACATCCATGGGGAAATAAAAGTACCAATAAAAGCGGAAAATTACGTTTTATTCAAACTCAATAATGAATTTTTTATTGTATTAAAACCACAAAAATATAGCCCTAAGTGAGTGAGAATTTACAAGAACGGAGTTTGTGGTACTTTTTCGTTCTTCTATGGTACTATTTGAATTTCTTTTTGTAATAATTGATTCAGAAGTATGAAATAAAAAATACTTTGTCCAATGTGGATAAGAATTTCCGAGAATTCCAAGAATTTGTGGTACTTTTTTGATCTTCTAATCGTACTTTTTAAATTTTCTATAATACTGAACCTAGAAATATAACATTAAATGAAAATAAATCGTATGTAGATAATTTGTTAAGATGACTCTATGGTACTTTTTCATTTTTTAATGATACTTTTTGAATTTTTTGTAATATTTTAACCTAAAAACATGAAATTAAAGATATATGTTCATACGGGGGTAAGAATTCAGGAAGGATGACTTTGTTGTACTTTTTCATTTTCTAGTGGTACTTTTTTAAATTTCTATAATATTGAACCTAAAAAATAAAAAGAAGGTTTGTGGTACTTTTTTGTTTTCTAATGGTACTTTTTGAATTTTCTAGAATACAGAATCTAAAAACGTGAAATTAGAGATATATGGTCATATGTGGCTAAAAATTCATGAAGGTGGAATTTTTCTAATAGTTCTTTTTTAATTTTCTATAATATTGGGCCTAAAAACATGAATTTAAGGAATATTGTCTCAAATGAACGAGAATTCATAATAGGGGACTTTGTGGTACCATTTATAATATTATTGTTTAAATTTTCTATAATATTGAAAATAAATTTTAAATCAAATTAATTAAATTAAATTAAAGATACATGGTCCTAAGTGAATGAGAATACATAAGAGGCACTTTATGGTAATATTTGGTTCTTCTAATAGAACTTTTTGATATTTTTGCAATATTGAACGAAGAAACATGAAACTAAACATACACGGTCCTATGTGGCTAAAAATTCACAAAGAGGGACTTTGTACTACCTTTTCGTTTTCTAATGGCACTTTTTGAATTTTTTGTAACAATTAACCTAAAAACATGATATTAAAAATCCATGGTTCTAAGTGGGTAATAATTCACAAGAGGGGACTATGTGGTACTTTTATGTTCTTCTAATCGTACTTTTTGAATTTTCTATAATATTGAACTTAAAAACAAGAAATTAAAGATACATGGCCCTAAGTGAATGAGAATCCATAAGAGCGGACTTTGTGATACTTAGTACTTCTTCCAATATTATTTCTTGAATTTTCTGTAATATTGAAACTATAAATTAAATTAAAGACACATGGTCCTATATGGTTAAGAATTCAAAAGGGGAGACTTCGTAGTACTTTTTCGTTCTTCTAAACGTACTTTTTGAATTTTTTTTATAATATTCAATGTAGAAGCATGGAATTAAATATAAACAATACTGAGTGAATAAGATCATATATGAGGGGAATTTTTAGTACTTTTTCGTTCTTCTTAAGGACTTTATGAACTTTCTTTTATATTAAACCTAGAAACATAAACTGGAGTAAATATATTTGGTCCTAAATAAGTGAGAGTTCACAAATAGGGACTTTGTAGTACTTTTTCTTTCTTGTAATAGTACTTCTTGGATTTTCTGTTATCTTCAGCGTAAAAACAGAAAATTGTTGATGTATGGTACTAAGTGAATGAAAATTTTGTGGTAATTTTTCCTTATTCTAATATTACTCCTTGAAGTTTTGGTAATAATTAACCTAAAAACATGAAATTAAAGATATATGGTTCTATGTGGGTGAGAAACCATAAGCTCTATTATTCACATTATTCTCTAGCAGAAAATAATAATACAAATAATTTCTAACGTTTTGGATATAAACAACCGGTACTTTATTGGTACCCTAGGAATATTCTAAATCAAACAAATAGAAATAAATTTAAAATAGTATTACTTCTTTATGACAAATATAACAAACATGCTTTTTGAAAGTTCTAATATTTATTTTCCTTTTTTTTATTTTTTTAATTAAAATATTTAAAAAGTTTATTGTTGTTAATGCTGACACAATGTCTCGTAGCAAATGTACTGTATATGTCTCTCGCCAAAATTTTTAGAAATTTAAAGTCTTGACGGAGTAAAAGCGTCTAAAAAATGTACTTCATACATCTCATGGAACGTTAAATTTAAGAAAAAATTCAAATGGTTTTTTTTCGTAATTTCTCGAACATTTAGTTTCGAAAATTCTTCGCTTTTAGCGAACATTCGCTAATATCCACAGAAAAAATTAAATTTCGTATTCTATTACTAAAATCATAAAACCATTTATATTTTTTACTGAAATCGGACCTATCACTGAATTGGTAAAATGAAATATTCAAATTCGTAAATACTTTATTGAAAAAATTTTAATTTTTTTTCTTATTAAAATATTTTCACTGTTTATAAATTTGAAAATTCTTAAGAAATTCAATAATATGGTTTATTAAAATCAATAAAAAAAAATATAAAATTTTTTGCAGATTTTCAAACAATTTTTATTTTTTACATTTTCTATAAAGTATATAATAATTCGAATGTTAGTATTGTATTTTATCAAGCAAATGTATCTCTAAAAATTTGGTGTAGAGAAGCGAAACTTTTATAGAATGGAGACTTTTTTAGATGAAATATAGTTTAACGGTAATACACAGTGTATAGTATGTAGATAATGTGTAATTATGCTGGTGAAAAATAATGGTGCCATAATTAATAATTTATGTATTCATGTATAGTAGCATATAAAATATACATATATGAATAAAAAGATATATATAAAATAAAAGAAGACAGGACACTATTTCCAAATTTCAATAGTGACCAAAACCATCTAAAACAGATGTGCAATAGTTATCATTTGAAGCATTTTCTAAATGAATTCAACTTACATACCTTTTAACGAAGTGAAATATCTAAGTTTCAATGAAACCAAAATAGATAGGATATAAGAAATGCGCAAACAAACTCTGCTTTGGTACTATCAAAACCGTACAATAGGGCAATTTACAATTGCAAACATGTATCATTTTGTTAAGGACCACTTCCGCTAAGGACCATTTAAGCAAATTACTTTTAAATGATTTAAAATACAAAAATTAAAACACATTAAATTATCTTCAAGAAGTCCAGTTATTTTCGCATAATTATATCACGAGAAGGAGCTACATGCTCAGACACACAATTGAAAGGACATAGTTTAATCGACTTGAGGATTATACAGCAATATAGAATAGACCCCATCACTTATTCGATATATTGCTACATACATACATATTTCATATGCTTTTGATTCATCTAGAAGATACACAAAAATAAATCACTATACATATTTGGTAATATATACAAATGTATATATATATATAAATATAAATATATATATATATATATATTTGTCAACATTTTTATAATTTTATTTATTTTTATATTATTAATTGTCAAAAAACAAGAAATTGTTATTGTTTTTCGTATTAGTTTAGAATGAATTTACAAGCAATAAAACAAATTTTTTTTATAAAATTTTATTTAAAGTTAAATAATGATTTATTTAAAAAATTCTAGTCATATTTTTTTCTATGCAATAAAATATAATATTAAACAAATACCAACCAAATATTATTTTTTATTAAATTTAATTTAAATCCTAATAATGATTTATTTAGAAAAATTTTAGCCATAATTTTTTTTGTGTCGAAACTCAGGTCAGGCGGGCATACACACATACATACATGCGTACATACATACATACATACATACCTACATACATACCTACATACATACATACTTTCACACATACATACATCATATTAAATTTATTCCTTTCACATCCTGTCTTGTATTTGCTGCTGGTCTGTCTCTTAAAGAAAATTATTCGATAAATATGAGGTAGATTTAATGCAAATCAATCTTGTACGAATTGTAAATGAATTTTGTAAGTACATGAGTTAATGCTTTACTTTTCTCTTTTTTCTTCAATTTTTTCTTTTCATTTTCTTTTCACTTTATTTCGAAAATAAATGCATATTTGATAGAAGATAAATAAATAAATAAATACATACTACTTTAGACATATACAAATGGAAACCATTTGTCATGTTTATTAAATGATACGAGTATTAAAAGTAAACAAAACATATCTAAATAGATATTATTTTATGTTACAAACATATCCATCTTGTGAAAAAGTTATCCTAAATTTAGATTTTAAATTATTAACATTGTTATTGACTCTTATTATAAAAATGCTAAGTTGCAAATTTTGAGCAACAAAAAACAAAACTTTTCAATATCTATTTATTTATCTATTTATGTGCCTAGCACAATAATAGTTTTTAGAATGTCACATCTCCGTGGACATTCATTGATTTCCATCCGTCAAGATTAATAGAATGATAACAAAGAAATTGTTGTATAAAGAAATTATATTTTTCTTTTCATGGACCGCACGAGGGGTGAAATTAACAAAAATGACGATTTGTTGAAAATTGAAAAATAATATTTTGGAAAAATAATTAATTCTAGGTAAAAATAGATAAAATAAGACATCATTATCTGTTAATAAAATTCTTTAATTTTTGTTCACTTTGGCAATTCTTAATCACAATGGTAAAAAATATAAATCGAACTTTTTCAAGTCTATATTTTTGCGTTTTAGTTTTAAGTATAGGTTTTTTAAAACATAGTTACGGATTTTCTGTACAAAAAAATTTTTTTTAATATTTTTAATATTTTTTAAAAAAATATATATAAAAACAGGCATTTTTAATTTTATATCGAAAACTTCAAAATGCTTTAAGAAGTTTGTCTGAAAATAAAAATTTTGTATTTTTACGTATTATGTGTGGCAGGAAATCAAAAAAAAACCGTTTTGCGGATTTTTTGTGATTTCGAAGAATACATTATTTGCCAAGAAAATCCAATAAAAATATGCCTGTTTTCTGAACAAAAATGAAATTATTATATATTTAAAATTAAAGTTTATTTAACTATTTATCTGCTTTACTTAAATATATATCAATACAGAATATTACAAAAATATTGAAAAGGTGTAAGAAAGTTGCAGTCGTGCAAATTTTGCCTTATTAAATCCCTTTAATGCACAAAAATGATTATGAATTGGCATTGGCGTGACAGGGTCTTATATGAAAGCCATGGTCAATTATGGTCCTTGTGAAATTTGATTGTAAGAATAATACTTAAATATATTTAATTTGTACTTAATTTTATCTTTATACAAAGATTTATAAAAGAATTATACGCGAGAAAGTGATTTCCGCGAAAGACGCGAAAGATCTAAAGATGGTACTACCTATAACACCAGCCTTGTTCAACGGAAAGTGGGGAGATTCGTTTCTTTATCTAAATAGAGTTAGCTCATTATAATAAAATTTAAACTTAGGTAGTATTTTGAAAATTTATGAAACGACTATTAACTATAAACTAAAAGATAGATACAAAAATAATAAAGAAAATGAAAACTAGGATGCAAATATTAATGTGAAAAGGTCTAAGTTGTTGATTACCTTTTCTGCTCTTAACTCGCCCATGACCTATGTTATTCCTTAAAAATTCCTGAATAACCCACGACAAGCCTATCTTACTGATTCAAATGTTTCGCGAAAAGTAAAAAGTAATTATTTAAATGTCCATATTACAAACAAAATGTAATTTATTGAAACAAAGAAAACTTAGTTATTAAATAACAATCAAATAATCTAATCATAGTTTAATATGTCACCAAACTAAAGTTTAATAAATTAATATAATAAATATAGTAAAATATTTAAGTTAAATTAGTGTAGGTTAATATAAGTTAAAGAGTAAAGTATAAATGCAACTGTTTAAATGAAACAAAAATACAAAAAAAAAAATAAAAGAATGAATATATTAATCTATACGTGAATTAATAATAAGAAAAAGAGCTAACATTTTTGTTTCATTTAACGGTTTCTTGTATTTATTAACTGTATTAAACCGAAATTACGAATTTATATATTATTTTAAAGATTGATATTTCAAATATATTTTATAAAGTAAACACTCACCACATTTTATTTCCCTCGAGGTTCAGAGGTTGGTTATGGTTTCGACGGATTTTATATTATAAGTATCGTATTTTACAGATTTTTAAGTTTAAGTATGTGTAAAATAAGTATTTATATTAATTTGTATCTCATTTCTAGGTGTGTATGTGTGTGTTTTTGTATGTTTAGGTGAATTGTGTGTGTGTAATTGTGTGTATTTGATTTTACATTATTTTTAGTTGAGTTTGGTGACTAATAAAAAAAATATTTAGGTAAGTATAATAAACAAAAATAAGTTATTTAAAATTATTAGGTTTAAGCTAAGTTAAGTTATGTAAAATTACATTAAAATATAGTAAGATATTTTAAGTTATGAAATGATTAGTTTACAATATATTTAGGTTACGTTACTTTTAAGTTTGATTAGTTCTACTTTAGGTAGATTTATAAGATTTATAGTTTACTTTTAAGTTTGAAAAAAGGTTACGTTAGGTTTAGGTTTGGAAACTTCTACGTTAAGTTTAAGATGAAAGGTTTACTTTAGGTAAGTTTAAGTGAAGATACTTTCACATTAGGTAAGTTTAAATGAGGATACGTTTAAGTTGTCAAATAATAAAACTTCTTTATATTGCCAGGAAACTTGCGTATTTAATTTTATTTTTGAAAAATCGTTTGCTATACTGGATTCTGTTAAAAGACTTGATTTCGTTGAGACTTCAGTACAATTTGACTGACTATTATTTTCCTAATAAATAGTAAAAAAAATCTTGGTGCAATGTTGAATCACCCTGAAAAGATCACAAATGCACTATCCTTCCCAAATTATTGTAATTCTATGTAGAATCTTATCTTTTGAGTCCTTTTTATCTCTTTTTTACTTTATGGTTTCCAAATATTTCTTTCCTCTATGTATAAATCCTTTAAATATTCACGGCTTTTCCTAATTTTTCAAAAATTATTTTGCTTTAAATTATTGTCTCCGTTTCCCTTACAACTTTCTGTGTTTGAATGAAATTTCCTACAAAATTTTCTAAACTAAATTTCAATGCTAAGTATGAACGTAAAAAAAATATTTTTTTTTTTTTTTTTCATATAATTACAGAGAGACAAAATATTTTAGGAACATGTTCTCACAGGTCTTATGCGAGAGCTATGGTTAATTTTGAATCGATCCTCAAAAAAATTATTGGTATAATTTTTGGCTTATACAAAACTCACATGTTAAAAAATTTATGGAAACACAGACATATTTAAGATATTTATAAGCATTTGACCCATTGAAATAATATGATATAAAGTGAAATAATGGTTCGATTATAGCCTATTTTAACATGTTAGAGTATTGGCCTAAGAAAAGCTCACGTGCCGAATTTCATTAGGTTATCTTTAAAACGACGTACAGACAGCCGGACATACAGTGGTTTAGGGTTAAAAAAAAGAAATATATAAATTTAGAAAGTATTTATTTGACGTACTAATGATTAAATTATTACAACAAAATTATAAATAAAGCGTTTTACCTTTTCCCTGAATTAAGCGCCATTTTTGGCTTTTCTACTCCAATGAGGACTATAACGATTATGAGTTTTAAAATAAAACTGAAAAAATAATTATTATTTTGCGAATGTTATTTTTTGCTCAGAAAATAAAACTTAAGTAAGTACTATATTCAGTCATAGACTAACATAGGCATTAAACTCTGTTGTCAAAAAAACCTTTACATTTTATTACATCAAAAATATGGGATTTTAATGAATTTATTAAGTTTTCCAAAACTTTTAAAAGAATTTTAGACCATACCGTATTTCTTGTTGTTACGCTTTAATAGTGTTTACCCTCAGCATACACTTTACGCGCAGGGATTTCCCATAGGAAATCCTATCTTAATTCCTATTGGATTTAGGATAGGACTACGTGCTGGCCAAACCAAAATGAATTGATGTATTGTCCTATTAAAAAATTAAATTAAAACTCATTAAATTTTTCCGTGTTCAATTAATGATGTTTCCAGCATTTCCACATAAGTTTTGGAATTCATTTTGTTTGAAAGTCTTGCCAGTGTAAGCTTCCCTTTAAAAAAAATGCAGTCATTTTTGGTAATTTTAACTTTCCGCAAATAATTTTGGATTTCATTGGTTCCATCCAAATATTGCTATCGAAAAGTATCTCTTTACATTTTTTTCCATGATTTTTTTGGTTTATTTCTGTGATCTTATCTTAATGAAAGGTCCGCCATTCTTTTTGTAAAAGTAAGGTGTTCTGTGCTCTGAAAAACCTTTTGAATATTTCTAATGGTTGCTGGAAATTAAAACTGACTCAAATGAATGTTAATGGTGACAACATTGGATCGCGGGCGGAAATCTTTTTGGTGGCATAATTTTATTTTAATTTAAAAAAATTATTTACTACGCTAAGAGATCCACCAACTATTATTTTGATGATTGCGCAATGTGAAAGTTTTTGATCGTTAAAAAACAACATTTTTCAATGTTCTTCTGCAGACAACGGTCTTCTACGAAGCGTTTCAAAATAACGTTCACGGAAGAAATTTTAATGCAAATTATTGTAACTAAAAGAACGTAAACACGCTAACAAATAAATAAAATATAAAAAACTGAACTTAGATTTATTTCGCACTAAAACATTAGCAAGAATAGGAAAGCAAATAATTTTTTTTTTTATTTAAATACTAAAATATAATAATTATATTCAGCATTATATTCAGCATAAAAGGATGATATATGTCTACCCGCTTTATTATAAAAAAAAAAAAAATACAACTTTTTAAAGCGAACTTATATTTATTTCGACGAGTGTATTATTTATAACACACTTAATTAATTAAATTAATTTAATTAAATATATATGGACGTTATATATCACTATCATTCAGTTGATAAAGAACTATATAATTAATTACATCTTCAATAAAAAATTTCCGATATTAATATATGTATAACTCGGAAACTATTAAGCAGATAAAAAAATAATGTTTAAACGATTTGAAGATAATTTTGGTCTGCATCTTTTGGTATTTCATTTATATAAATCGTATATAACTGTCTTATTAAGGGGGAAATACTAGACATGCCCATAAACAAAGTCAAGACCTGATTAAGAAGCAAAGTAAAAAAAGTTAAATATTAATGAAATTACATAGAAAATTGTATATCAAAAAATGCTGATACTATTATTGCTTAAATTATACATAATTGTAATAGGTATATCATACGAGGAGGAAGATAGGTTTTGAAAAATTCGTATAAAATTTTAATTAGTACCAATTTTTAGAAATAGAAATTTATATTGCAGTATTATAAGCTAATTCCTCCAAATATACATTGCCTGCATATTTCCTAAACTAAAGTTCAGAAAAAAATAATTTTTTGCGCAACCAAATTTCAAAGGGTTGGCTTTAGTTTCCTGAAGAAATAAAAAACATATTTTGTTATAATAAAATTATGCATTTATTTAAAGACATGTATTTCTGTGGTACTATTTCGTGTGTCACTTGAATAAGGAATATTTTAAAACTAAACAAACTGTAATTTATTTTTAAAGTAATGAGTACTGCCACCATTTTTAGAAATAACCTCAAAAATGCGATTTGGCATCGACTTGTATAATGACTCTAAGTAATTTAGCGAAATTGAACTCCATGCTTCCGTTATTGCATCCTTTAAGGATTCTATCGTCTCAAATTGTTTTCCTCCTTCATAAACTTTTCTTGCAAGGCAACCGCAGACATTTTCCATTGGATTCAGGTCTGGTGAATATGGGGGCCAATACAAAAGTTGAACAGCTTGTGGATTAATCCATTGTTTTACTGCTCTGGCGGTATTAATCGGAGCGTTGTCGTTTTGATACGTCCAAGGTATGGGTCCAAAGAAATCATTAAATTTTGGAAATGCTTCCTCCAGAATGTTTTTGTAAGTCGTTAGAGTCATTTTGTTAGATACAAAAACCAATTCTATGGTACCATAATACGAAATGGCACCTTATACCATTATTCCACCCTCTCGGCTGTGTCTGCGACTCAAAAATGATTCCTCCTTATTTAGGTCAATGTAAGTAATAGTTATACCCGTCGGGACCATTAATATTAAACTTTTTTCATCGGAAAATACAACTTTAAACCATTTGTCGGACCATGTGATTGTATTTTTGGCAAACTGTAGACGTTGTGATTTGCGTTTTTCATTAAGTGGTGTTTTTTTTTGCAGTTTTCGTCGGACTATGTATGGGCACGACTTTAAAATACGGTGCACTGACTAAACTTTTTTCACGTATTTTTGATACCGACATGGCAGAATTTGATGCAATTCTAAGAATTTTTCGTCTTTCTTTTGGAGTTGTTGCCATTTTCTTCCGCCCTTTCATTTTTTTCTATATCTTTCCACGGATTCTGACCCTGAGATTTCAAAATCAGAATTTTTTCTTTTTCAGAGTTATTAAGAGCCTTAACACGTCCCATTTTGAATAAGAACTATTTAAAAACTATCAAATGAAAAATTCTCTAGCCGTTTATATTGAAAGAAATACAAATCATAGCCTTCCTGATTAATATTAAAAGAATTCCTTATTCAAGTGACACACGAAATAGTACCACAGAAATACATGTCTTTAAATAAATGCATAATTTTATTATAACAAAATATGTATATTTTTTATTTCTTCAGGAAACTAAAGCCAACACTTTGAAATTTGGTGGCGCAAAAAATTATTTTTTTTTCTTGAACTTTAGTTTAGGAGATATACTTAATTAAAGTTAAAAAAATGTGATTCCTTATTCAAGTGGCAGGCGGTGTATCTGTATGTACAAATTTCGAATATACAAACTTTTTTGTTAAAAATTACTAAATTTCACAGAAATAGATTGAATTCAATGCTGCTACTAACTTAATAGATTTACCTGGTTTGAGAAGTATTTATATTTTTGACTTCTGACTATGGACCCAAGACATGCATAAAGATAACAGATTCATTGGGGCTACCGAATTTTTGCTAATCGAATTTTGTCGCTTCCAAGTACTAACGCATAACACGGTTGATATTATTGTATATGTTCGGTCTATATAACTGTTTTCAAAAACAATTCGGTTGTAGAAATCAATGTACTATTTATTTAAATACATATTTATTTAAATATAAAAATCTTGTTTACAATAATTGTCATTGTAAAAGTTAGTTACAGAAATATATTTAAAAATTCTCCAAAAACTACATTTTGGTAATCAATAGCCTCTTTTAAAGTCTACATTCCATTTTGTTCCTTTCATGATGTTTTTAGAAGTAATTTATAGTAATTATAAGAACAATGACAATGAAGGAAATATTTAAATAAAATCGGTATAAAATCCTAGATAAATAGTACTCTTATTATAAACCAATAAAAGTGTTATCTAACAGGTTAGCATACATATTATTCTTACAGTAATTTACAATAAAATGTTTTTCATCATCATTAAATAATAGTCTTATCATTTAACTAAGTTAAAAATACTCCTCTTAATGTGAATTGGATTTACTGAGAAATCAATGTATGAATAAAAACTGTTGAATTGATTGCATATATGTCTAATGGAATCAAAGTTGGCATAATTGGTACGAAAATATTTGATTTTTAAATTAGTATAATTTCTAGTTGGACAATTTGCGATTTCGAATTCGATCTTATGAAGCAGGAACTTGAAATTAATTGAACTGTTTACAAAATTAATAACAAATGAAATTATCATATATTTTCTCCTACTTTCAAGAGTAGGAAGATCAACAATCGACTTTTATATGATGGTAAATTAATATTATCATTCCATGGAAGATTACAAAGACAAAATAAGTGAAATTGTTTCTGGGCCGATTCAATTTTCTTTATATGAACTTCGTATTGAGGATCCCAGACCACGGAAGTGTATTCTAGGATTGGTCTTACGAGAGATATGAATAATTGCTTTGAAATTCTGTTTTCTAGAAACCTAGAATGCACCCTAACCAAGAAATTCTTCTACTAGATCAAGTTGATATTATATATATAATACTGGACTTCTTCTGAAGAACATAACGTGATTACACTTTCTTTAATTCAGATCCATATTCATCATATGCCAGTCATAAAGATCTAATTGGAGTAAAGAATATTGATAGGAATAGTTAAAGCTATGGAACAGCATATATTAATATTCTATAATTTGTTACGATTTCTTTTAACATTGAAAAATTTTCTACATCAAAAGTAAATTTTATTATGCTAGTATTTAACATCAACTTTTGAAACTGATGAATCAAACATTATTTATTGCATACTAGAAATTTTTTGAGAAAATTCTATTTTTTTATTATCGAAGGCAATAAACAAGTTTTAATTACACATTTTTTATTTCTTAAAAAAAAAGCTCATTAACTGTGTAAAATCGGTGACGATCACATCAATCATTATTCATATAATAAAATGTGCAACAAAATCTGTGCCTATAAATTTTAATAATAGACTTGTGCATTATTTAAATAAAAAAACAAAAGTCATATCAATCTACATAAAAAAAAAAGAAAAAAGTTAAATAAAGGGAATTTTCCCACAGATTTTTAAAGTGATTTATCCACTTAAAGGAAAAGAGGAGAACAATATCCTAATCAATCCCTCTACACGGGTGAATGATTTCAAAAAGATCCCCATAAGGACATTCTTATACAAAAAAGGATTGCACACCTTCTACAACACACGTGATTGCACGTCTCCACATGCGGAGTTCTGAACTTTTGGTAACCTAAATAGTGAAGTGAAGACAAACATAATATTTTCAAAACTCAATTGTTTAAAAATTTGTAAATCTAATATTTTCTTCTTGAAATTTATATTAAAATCTTAGTTATGAGATTAACTAAAACATATATTAAAATTATTATATCTTTTTTTGAATTTCAAAATTATCTTAAGAAAATAACAAATGTTTGTAAAAATCTATTGTTATATTATATATAAATATCCTGAATTTCGTAAAATGAATTATTTCAAAACTGCATTAAAATCTCTATAATAATGTCTATTGTCAATTAACATTTTCTTATATCAAAAAATTAAAAAAAAAAACTAGAAACTTTTGTGTTGAATTGTGTAATTAAGAAAATTGTAATTAAATTGAAAATGTAATATTGAATTTAAAGTTTTAAATTTTAAAAATTTAATTGATCATTTTCTTTCAAATCATATTAAAATTGTAAATAATAAGTTTATTTATTGAGATAATAAGTACAAATGATTCTAATTAGAAGAAATTGAATTACGGAAAAATATTTTTTTTTTTTAATTAATTAAAATATTCAAATACTTAACAACAATTTCTTAATTTAAAACTAAATTGTGAATTTAAAATTTTTAAGTAACTAATTAAATTAAAATCACTTGTACGAATAATCTTTAGTCTAAATAACTATGTTTATCTAAAGTTTAGATTTAGATTCTAAACAAAGAAGTATCAATTACAAAACAAAAATATATATTAACCTCTTTTAAATAAGCTACAAAGAGAAAAAACATCTTTATCATCTCGTTTTGCTGGGCCCTTCAACCGAGACAACTTTAAAATGGAACACCAACAATTGTGTTGTGAGTAATTATATATCTTTGTATATTTATATTTTATTTTGTAATTATACTTGCTTTATTTGTATTGTATAATATTTCGTCTGTCTGTCCGTTTTCATTTTGTCCCCCTTACTTTCATTCATAAGTATTGCTTAAGTCATATTATCTGAATTTGTTTTACTTAGTATGATCCCCACACTTCTTGTGTAATGACATACATATCTTAATCAAACCTATGTTTGATTTTTGTTATTTTTTTATGATGTTTTTTTTTTATTCAATAAATTATATTTTTTGTTTTTGTAAAAAAAATTAATTAAATTTTTTTAATGGGAAGGATTACTCTGGTAAATTGGAACATAATGTAGGTCGGTAAACAGTCTTATTAGGGGCAGATTTTAAAACATTTGGGGTAAGCTGTCTGTCAAGGTGTTTGTCTTTATGACAATTGGGTGGGAATGAAGATTACCCTATGTGACAAAACATCTTGTTACTGGTTTTTTTTTTTTTGTGTTGCTATTTAAAATTAAATTTTTATACTGTTTGGTATTTATAGGCATTTAGAGTATATATATATGTTTATGCGCATAAGTACGGGTTAAGAACATATCTACCAAATATAAGCTAGTCGGAAGATCTTGTAAATACCTATTTAACTCAGTATTTTTTTTTTTTTAATTATTATTATTCATTGAATAGACATCCAGCGCGTAACAAATTCTTAGTACAATCTGGTAAATAATTTATAAATATTAGGAATAATAAGGTGCCGAGATGAAATACCTTACGAAACACAGGATAAAACAGGAATGGTTTTCGATGTACATTCTCTAAATAATACACATTGGTATCTATTTTTAAGATATGAAGAAATCCATTTAAGGAAAATATGATTAAATCCCAGTTTATCCAATTTGAACAATTGTAGATATTGATTTACTTTATCGAAAGCTTTACTGAAATCTGTATATATTGTGTGTGTCTGTAAACTGGAATCAAATGCAGTCATAACTGAGGTTATGAATTCCAAAAGTTTAGTAGTAGTGGAATATCCTTTTATAAAGTCCGTGATGGAATGGGAAAAGATAGCAAACAATTTGATGCGAAAGGATTTGGGTAATTATCTTTTCGAAAAGTTTTGGAATAGCACTTAATTTAGTAATACCTCTATAATTGGAAATGTTGGATCTGTTTCATAGTTAATTAAATTGATTAAAAATTCCAATCAAAAGTAAGGGAAAGTTGTAAATTATTATATCTACTTGCCTTGTCTTTTCCAATAGTTGGATGTTATTTTGGTACTCGTAGATTTTTGAAGTTATTCCGCTTATTATGATCCATTATGTCATTAAAATTGGTGCTTGTATTGTGGAGTGTTGATGTTACAGAACTAATTACCTACAAAATTTACACACAATACAATTTAATGAGATAATTCTTATGTATATACTTACTTACTTACTATTATTCTTGATAGATGCTACTAGAATTCTTTGTACTGTTCTTCATATGTATGTATTTTTAATTTTGTTTTGATGACTTCTTTGAAAGTTTTAAAAATTTCAAAATATTTGTTCTCAAATTTTATTAGAAATGATTTAGTTTTAAAATGTCATTTTATTCTGTTTTTTTCCTCAACCATTATTTTATTCCTCTTTATAAATTAAAGGGTTGAAGCAACCAATTTATAGTACTAAAATTCTTTTGTTTTTATCACACTTGTTAAATTAATTCTATAAAAGCACATGTTGATTTAACAAATTAAATTTACTTTTCTAGTAATCCTTTTTCCATCGTTATAACAGTAAATTGTTTATGAATATTTTAAAAATTTATAGGATTTATATATTTTTAAGAACTGTAATAAAATATTAGCTATATTCATAAAATTAATAATGTCGTAACCGTTTTCCAACTAATCTTTTTTCTGTGTGTGTGTATGTGTGTGTGTAATATGTAAAATAAATATTAACGACAATTTTAATGCATTTTTACGAATCTACACATCTATTTTAGATAAAATTTATAAAGAAATAAATTTTTAAAAGAACGCCAAGCTGTTGTACGTGCCAATAATAAATTTAAAATATAAATTAAAGTGTGTTCCAAAGCTGTCTTAAAGTATGTAAATAATTAGCAATGCTAATTAATTAAGAAAAACTTATAAAAAAAGCATAGAAGGAGCAAAGAAAATATTTCCAGGCAAAATAATCTATTAAGAAAATGTATTAAAATCTATTAACAGTCTTATTCATAATAAATTTTTATTGTACGCTTACGGTCTTATTCATAATAAATTATTGTTGTACGCTTATGGTCTTATTCATAATAAATTCATATTGTAGGCTTAATGTACAAAATATATATTAAACAGTTTTATCCTTACTAACCTCTTATAAGAAAACATTATTCATAATAGGTTTGTTTCCGTACTTTTTGGGTAATGTACGATAAAATGAGAAAAAGCTAATTTTTCTCCCACAAAAAATACAACAATGCACAAAAATACGGGAACACAGAAGTAAAACATCAAACTGTTTTAAAAATTCGTATGTGAATGTAATTTCATCTTTCAGCATATTTGAGTGTTTTTAATGGTTTTAAATGTAACTTTTCTGTCAGTAACAAAACAAATATTTTTTTTTATTCATTTTCGTTAAAAATTTTTATTGTATATTTTTATTTTTAAATTATTTGAGAATTTACATAATATATCCGAAGAAATATTCAGCTCCCATTTGCAAAATGCTCTTTAGAGCACGGGAACAAGGCTAATATATTAAATACAGTTCAGTAACTATTAAACAGTTTTTGTTTTCTACTGGTAATGCTTTGTTTATTTTCTCTCAATTTTCTATTCGTGATAAACAAAATATTGAAAATTTATTCGATTATTTAAAGAAATATTTTAGTTTTACGTTTATTTTATGCTATTTTCTACATAAAAAATAATAATTAATATTAGTCAATTTTACAAATGTTTTAAGAATCTAACACCTGTGAAGGCGAAGAGTAATATGAACATTTTTGAGAATATTTAAAATACTCGAATAATGGAATTATTTTGATTTCATATACATCACATTTTTTTATTTTTATTTTTAATTATTATTATTATTATTATTATTATTATTATTTGTTTTTTTTTTTCTTGTACAACCGAAAGTATATAAATTGAAAGGAAAAGAAATGAACCAAAGACTGAGGTTGAAAATGTAACTTATAAAGAGCTATGTTTTCAAAAAACTCGTACAAATCGCGATACTAATAGACCTACATTTCAGTATAGTTATTTTTTTCCAATAACATGGATAGGGTTTTAATCCCGAGAATTCCGGGGACGAATTTCCCGGGAATTTTTGCTACTTTTCTACTACCCGAATCCCGGCATTTTTTTCGAGAATCCCGGGAATTAAAAACTAACAAAAATAAGCACTTTTACCATTTTTAAAAATCAAAAATTCGATAAAAACGCTGATTGACCATAATCAAGCAAATATACGGTTAGATGATTACATTGCTTTGCGCTTAGTTCAAAGTAATTAACTCTAAAGAGTTTATTAAAATACCAGAAAAAATTATTTCCGAACTAAGATACTGAAATGGCAAAACTACTTAAATATTTGAAAATTTTCTATGTTTGAAACAACTGTTATTAGAACACAAAATTTTAAGATTTTTTGTTTTGATCTTTCATCTTCATAAATTTTTATGCATTAATTTTCTATATTTAAGAGCAAAAAAAATATTATTATGTTTTGGAGCAATCGGGTTTGAAATGAGATTTTAAATAAATTATTCGCGAAGATATGCTTAGTTATGGTTTCTTAAAAACGAACAGTGTTGGGAAAAAAGAGGCTAAATTGGATTTTAAAAAAAGGTTATATATATATTTCTTATTATTATCTTATTATTAATATAAATATTTTTTTTAAATATTGTAATAAATTTATAAATAAACCATACAATGGCTGCCAGCAAAAGTATACAGTAAATAATCGCCTACAAAATTTCCATGCAAATTTGATTTATACATTTTTATATAAAAAATTAACCAGTTCACATAAGGGCAACTATATGAAGACCATTGGCAACAAATCAAAAATGCGTATTATGATACAATTGTTATATACCTTTAAAGAGGACATTTTACTATACAATATTTATTCACAAAATTTGTCGTCAATGCTTCTGTGTGGTCGTGACAGTGAAAAAAAAATTAAATACTTTTAAATGAATAAAATGTTTGTCTTCTCATGGCATACATTAGAGTCAGAAAATATCATCCGACGTTATAATAAAATTAAATAGTTTTTACTATATATGATGGCAAATTCTGTTAAAAACTAGCGGTCGCCACGTGACAACTTATAAATATAGTATAATTACTATTATTTTTTAAGTTTTAAAATTTTTAAAAGCAAAAAAGTAACATAAATATCCAGAATTATCCATAACTTTTACATACACTTTAAAGATCAGAATGTCCAGTTGTACATTCTATTTAACATTTTAACATTTTTTGAATTTTTGCGAATTTCGATTTTAAGCCATTTTGAAATGTTTGATATATTTTTACATTTTTTATTCGACCTATAGCCCACAATTTTGAAAATAATTGAATGAAATTTGGTATCTACAGTATTTATTTATTTATTTTTTATTTTCTTTTTATTAGTTATCATCGGTCCATTATTTCACCTACCTCCCATACAAAGATTTTTTCCCGGAAAAGAGGTTTAGCGGTTATAAATGACATATATATATATATATATATAGTCGGACTTTGATAAAATTTAGCAATACTACAGTTTTGGTAACCATAAATTACTCTAACAAATTTCATAGAAATTGGTCCACATTTGACCACAGTGACCCGAAATTTATAGTTAATCTTTTCTTAATTATTGAGTAATAAAATAATATTTATACATTTCATATTCACTAAAGAAAAATAAAATAAAATCTATATGTATATTATTGTTTTTTTTTTTTTCATTAATTTTGTGCGGTAGGTTATAATATTAAAACATATTTAAAATCTAGACAAAATGGTCTTTTCAACGATACCAATCACTTCTGTTAAAATACCGCGGTTTATTTAATGACATGTTTGGTATACCTTTACTCAAACATGCATTTTTTTAATAATAATTCTTTTTTGATTTATCATTTCCAATTCTTTGGGTGATTTTTCACTTTTATAAGATTTTTTTTTTAATTATATCCATAAATCTTTTCTGTGGTTAATGAAGTTTATTAAAAAATAATTACCTACAGGTTGGGCCAAAAGGGTTTATAAATTTAATACCTTTTTCGTTTATATATTTTTTATTATTTTTTTTTTCAGATTATTAAATGGGTTTTTTTACACTAAGTATGAAAAATAAATAAATTTCTTTATTGAAAATCTGATTATGAGTGATGAAGCTTATTTTTATTTGAATGGCTTTGTTAATAAGCAGAACTTAGGTTCTGAGGTTCTAAAAATCCAAGAACCATTCATCAACAGTAATTGCACTCCATTAGGTGTACAGTATGGTGTGGCATTACATCGGAAAATATGAAAATGAAGATGGAAGTGCTGTAACTGTAAATGGAGAGTGGCTCTTGAAAACAGACCAGAGGTGTGGTTTCAGCAGGATGGAGCCACTGCCCGAGACACAGTGCCACTTATAAGTCAAATTTTTATATCATAATTGATTAAGTAAGTTCATAAAATTAGTTAATTTATGTTTGATGTGTAAATGAAGCACCGCAGGCGAAAATTTTGATCAAATATAAATAATCTCGATTTTTTGTGCAAATAAATACACAAAAATGCTTAAATGGATGATTCTATAAAAGTAAAATTAGTAATAGCAAACTATTGTTTTATAAATTTGTTAAGTAGGTTCTCACCAATATAAAAATTTCTACATTTTATACAGTTTTATTAATTGCTGATAAAACAAAAAAGTTATTATGAATAAAAAATTTTCAAAATTTCTTATTAGCTTTTAATAAAACCTTTTTTAAGTTGCCCAAAACTATAACTAATATAACTGCTCGTATTATGTTATATTGCCAGTAATGTAAAGTTAATATTTATGTATGTAAATTTATAATAAACTTTTTTTACACATTTTCATTGTAGCTTACAGAATCAAAAAAGTTTATTTTCTATAAATTAATTTTAACTCCTCATCACAGTAAAAAATGTTTTTCTTCTTAAATGTTTCGTGCAGCTCATTTCATCAAAAAAAAAAAAAAAAAAGATTTTTTCAATTTTGTTAACAGTGTCTTCGTGATGATTGATATGAGGGTGCAGATAATTATAATAACAATGATGCTGATGATGCTACATTAACGTAGGCAGAGAAAAATTCATAAAAAAAATTGTAATGATTATGGGGGAGAGCGTGATGTGTTCCCAAATCAAATTTAATAAAATGACGTGAATCAGTTACAAAAATTTAAATTTAGGTAGCATAAAAAAAAGACAGACATGATAAAAAGATAAAAAAGAAATAGTTTAAGAAGCGATTAATGATCGCTTCTATACCCACAAACCGTGCTGACAGGAACATAACTATTTGTTGTCAGCCCAATGACAGGAGAATGTTGCTCAATATAATTTAAGTTTTTGCATTTGATTTATAAATTTATAGTGTATGTGTGTTTTCGTTATTCTTTTCACTCATAACCAATACCACATACTACGAGATATTATCCCTGCCAACATTTTCTATCCAAATTTTCATTAAAGAGTAACCTCAAGTTGTTTCTAACAGTCGAATATGATATCATTTTCTTATCTAAGAAGAGTCATCGTGCAGGAAGAAGTGTGCAGCAGTTCTAATACTTTTTTAACGACACTATTAAGTGCTTTTTTTACGTGTCAAATTGGAGTCATCTTGAGGAACAGAAAAAGTCACTAATTCTGTCGAAATTCTAACTTAATACTATCAACATTACTATCCAAACTTTGACTAAACACTATCCATATTTATTTTAAAATAGTAAAAGAAAAATAAATTATTTTCCCCTCGAAGAAGAGTCATCGTTCAGGCAAAATTGTATCTCAGTTTTGATACGTTATAAAGACACTATTAAGTGTAGGAAATTTACCACAACAAACCTATACCTAAAATTTTCATATTTAGGAAATAATACACTCTGCGACAACGAAAAATCATTCGCGAAATGACATAGCATATGTTATAAGCCTTCTTGCAGTATAGGAATCCATAATATGTTTTTAAGGGTTTTGAATTATAATCTCCAGAAAAATGTGAATTTGTAGGCGAAAATGTGAAAAATCCAATTTTTGGTATTTTCAGTTTTTTTTTTGTGAAATGTAGGATTCCTTCTAAAGTTTTAAAGTTTTTACAATTTCTCATTTTAAACAATCAACGAAAATTTCGTTAAGATATCCTAACTAACAAAGATTTTATTACAGATATAATATTTATAGTTTCTCCAAAAAACAAGTTTTTCTCAAATAAATTACGTTACTTAGCTAATATAATTCTTCATTATGTAGATAAAAATTAAAGTCAATATCTTTTACAGAGCAAAAATTACGCTAGTTTAAAGTTTAATAATATGTAAAATATTTCAAATCGGATAGGAAACAAAAAATTGGCAAGCGATGAAATATTTTTTATGTCAGAGGTAACCTATTTTGAGCCCTATATGCCCCATATGCTCCTGAAGGGCATATGGAGCCCACATCCATATTAAAAAGATATACGCTCCTCTGCTATTTCTATGTGAAATCTTGTGTAAATCCAGCCAGCCAATTAGAAGTTGAAGATTTAAAAAACAAATCGAAAAAAAGAATTGTGTCAAAACGTGCTGGAGGAATTTTTTACAGCAGATATGAAATAATAATTTATGAGAAACAAGAAAATTAAAACAACTTACCTTAGTAAAAAAAAAAAATATAGATATATTTTGATAGATTGGAACAGGATATTTTTGATTTCGAAAAGCATAACGACTTTAAAAATTTAGTTGAAAGGTTTGTTGAACATACATATATGGGTTCACTTTCACTAAAAAGATATACATATTTTTATGAGCGAAACGCAAATTTACTTCGAATTAATTTAATTTAAAATTTCTTTCAAAAAATTTTTTTCACAATATTTCATTTTGTTTTCATTTTAAACAGCATTCACTTTATATATATATGTATATATATATATATATAGTGAATTTATATATATATTTCTTTTTTATTTTTTAACCTCACTATCAATTTTTTTTTTTTTTATTTTAATTTTAAGAAGCTTTCTTAAAATTTTTAAAAAATCGATTGCTTGCCTATGAAAGTAACACGCCAACTAAGCACCATCGTCTTCCCCACATTTTTTGTTTTTAATTTAAAAACAATGTAATGGTTTTTTACTTTCAGAAGGTCGAAAATAGAAATTAATGTTATTTGTTTTTGTAAAATTGTTTACTAACAGGAAAATAACATCTTGAGAATACTAGAAAGAGTCAGTTTTCTGATTGTGGATAAAACTATCACCTAATTGCTGGCAGGGTTATTGAGTTTAAGTAACGAAGGAAATTAAGGTGACCAAATGGAAATTTAACGAACGATTAAATTGAAACAATCAGAAACTAAGATGAATATAAAAGGTTTTAAAATTTAAGAATAAAGTTAATTTATAAATATGAATTTAAGTTTAAACAAATTAAATAGTATTTTAAATTTATATTACCAATCTAATTATATAAATTTAATTTAATAATTAAAGTTTTGAAATTTTATACTTTAAAAGAATGTCCGGAATGAGAGGTATTAAATATCGTAATATATTGATACAATTGATATAACAAAAATAAACCGTTGGTCACTCCTTTTCTTTCTTTTTTTAGTGAAATAAATTATCAAATTATAGATACAATAGTCCTTCCATACAAAATGTAAAAGTTTGATTCAATGAATTTAATTAAGGTCACTTTTATGCGCCTTTCTGCGAGTTTTCTTTTTTATTTTTTTTTTTAAACAATATGAATTGAGTACTTAAAAAAATATATAAATTCCCAAAACAGAAAGGTTGTATGGTCACTCCACTAGTCTATTGTCAGAGTATATGGCTTAAAGAATTTTCCCAAAGGTAACAATATGAACAATAGACAAAATATTCTCGAAATCCGAGAATAATAATAAACAAATAGTAAATTTCTACATATTTAAATATTATACAAAAATGAGACCCTTACCAATCAGGAATATATTAAGATATGCCAAAATAATCCTTCCCAAGAATGTTTCCCTTGAAAGTATGCCAGCACAAATTTCTTATTCAAACTTTCCTTTTTTTTTTTCTTTGTGCGGCTTTCCCACTCAAAAATAATATTTTAATAAAAATTTTTTTTCAAATTTAGACATAACAGAAAAATAAAACGAAAAGCTAACTCTATCAAAAATAAAAAAATAAGATTTCAATTATATAAATTTTTACAGCCAAAGAAACGCAGAATTGGAAATTTTGTGGAAAATATAAATAATAATTTTCCATCCTATCTTCCTTCCTTTCACCATCACAAAATTAACATGGAATTTGCCTTTATTACTTCTTTCCGAAATAAAAGAAACGTTTAAAGTACATACACATACATACATAAGTACGTAGTAAATTATTCGCGAAAATTTTATTATTTTATTTGACCATTAAAAGTACTCGTACCAGTATTGCCAAGAGGTAAGAAAAACAGGGGCTAAATTGAACATTAAATTAGTCTTAATGCTTCTAAAAAATAAGGCCAATTTAATAACTTATCTTTTCGTGTTCTAATTAGTTTCTGATATTTTTGAAACATATTGTGATAAATTTTGAAATAAAACAAATTTTTTTTGGTGATTTTTTTTTTTTTTTTTTTTTAATTGAAAATTATTTTAGTTGGTTTTGATTTGAATATTGAAGCGCCGCAGTGAAAATATTTGTTACATATTACATAAGATTGGTTTTAAAAATCAAAAAAAGCTAGAAAAAAAAACTAGACTCTAAAACGAAAATTTTGTGGCTAAAAGCAAAACAAAAAGGCTAGATTTAGCCTTAAGAAGGCTAAGCTAGCAACACTGACTCGTACCAACAAGTACTTGTCATTGTACATTTTATTTTTTGTTTTATTTTCACTTTTCGTATTATCATTTATAATGTGTGTTGTATGCCTTTTTATAAAAAACTATTTAATTTTGTTTTATAAAAAATTAGCAAATTAATTTATAAACAAATTACAAACATTTAGTAACCAAGTCAATTTACTCACTCAATTTTATGGAATTGTCTAGAAATATTTTTTTCAAATAACAAAATCACTTTTCACTCTAAATTTGAGAGCGATAGAGAGAGAGAGAAGAGTATATTGCAGTGGCTTTGGAAATATTTGAGTATTTAAATTAGCAACATTTGGTCAATGTGTCTGAAACGAATTAGAAATAAGTAATTATTTTTAACTAATAAATTCGAATGTTTTATTTTGTTTTATTTTTTTAGAGCTCTATCTTTGGAATGAGAATGCCCTGACGATTTATTACACTGAAAAGAGTTATTTTCTTAATAAACAAAGAATACAATTTGACTACTATATATTTTCGGTATATTCGACATTGGTGTTCTACCATTTTAGAGATTTTGATCTTATAATAGTTGTTCTCAAAAAAATGCAACCAGCTCTCTTTATCCCTCATTTCTCTGAAACAATAAGGTCATATCCAAAAAAATTCGATCCAAAATTACAATTGTTAAAATTTTACATCTTCAATTTTTTCTTAAATTTGGGGCGTTCATTGAACAAATCATCGTGCATTTAATTTCATATAAATAAATTCCATATCATTTACGATTCAAATTTGTGAACCTCTAAAGTGGAACAACTCGGGAATTTTTGTAAAAAATGAATAAAGTTTAAGGTTAAATAACTATTATGTACATTATCCGATTTTAACAAAATTGGTATCAATTATCATAAAAGCTAAACATCTTCCTGACGCAAGCATCTCTAAAATTCTAAAAAAGGGTTCTTTAATTTTCTTTGGTTTTTTACAACATATTTACAATCAATTTGTCCTTATAGCGTCAAAAGTTCAAAATGGGATCAATAAGTTAAGTAATTCCATTTTAAATGTAAAAAATTTTGTCCCTTGGTTACCGATTTAGATAAAATTTTTGCATGTGTAGAGGAGGATACAGAGGCATGCAGAATGAATTTTTCTCATGTTTATTTTGAGAACTGTAGCAACTCCATAGCTTTGAAGGTGATTAGCATATTTATTTAAATGGTCATAACTTTTGTTATATAAAAGATATCAAAATATTTTTTTTTTGCAGTGGACTTGTCAAAGCTTGTATTTTATATAAAAATTTTTTAAATATTTTTATTCATATGTTTTTGTAAAAATTTTTTTACTGACGTGTATCTAAAAAAGTCAATCTTTAATTTTTTTTTATATTTTTTCAGTAGAAAGCTTTATAGGTATACTTGCTACAGAGAAAATTTCAGAGAGGTCAAAATTTTTAAATTTATAACAATTTGTTTATAGCAGTTAATAAAATTTTTACTAACAAAATTATTTCTTTTTAAGTGTTCTGATACTTTTATTTTAAATTTAGTATAAAAACAAATAGGAAAGGATAAAAACAAGCAGTGTTATCCAAGATCGACCATATAATACCCTACATGCTTGTATGTGGGCACCAGTGTTGCCAGTTTAGCCTTTTTAAGGCTAAATCTAGCCTCTTTATTTTGCTTTTAGCTTCAAAATTTTCGTTTTGGCTTCTAGCCATTTTTCTAGCCTTTTAGATTCTTAAATTTACCTTATATGCAGTTTATACCAAAACAAAAACTATTTAGTTTTTGAAAAACTAAAATTCAAAAACCAAATCGTTTACATACCTTGTTTTTTCTCTATGTGGTTTTTGTTGATACTTCAATTTGTTGGAATTTGTTTAATATTGAAAAATCTTTTAAACAATATTTTACGAATAATTAATAAACTATATTTATTTATTAAATAAAATTAATCAAGAAAAAATTTAGGAAAAAAATATTATTTTTTTTATAATATACGAAAGCTTGCTGTTCTGAAATCATTTGAACAGGCTGTGTCATAAATAATTATTTTGGTAGTTTATATTTGATTTTCAACAAAAACTAGACGAAAATGTTTTTTGATTTGTATGAAAAATTAAAGAAATTTATGTAGTTTTTCCATCAAAAACCTAATGAAGCCAAAAACTATTTTTTATTTTACAGAAAAATCGAGATTATTTATATTTAACAAAAATTTTCGCCTGCGGCGCTTTATTCTCTAAATCATCAGCGGCAACTAATTTTTTGGACTTACTAATATAATTCATTAGCAACAGAAACTATTTATGAATATAAATTTGAAAATATTCTTATAAAAGTGAAAAATCACCTAAAATTTTGAAAATTCTTAATCAAAAAAAAATTATAGTTCAAAAATTACAAAAAAATACTTCAAATCATTTTTCATATGAAATATAACCCAAATTTGTATAGGTATTTTTGGGCGACTTTTTATTAGTTCATTTTTCTGGCAACTGTCCCATGTTTTATTTATAAATTTATTACAATAAAATAATTCCATTTTAAATTTAAAAATTTTGATTACCGATTTGAATAAAATTTGATGCATTTGTAGAAGAGGATGAACAAGCAAGTAAAATAAAATGTATTCATTATTATTTTGAAAACTGTGGCAACTCTTTAGCTTTGAAGGTAATTAATATATTTTTTTAAATGGCTATAACTTTTGGTGTATAAATGATATCAAAATAAATTTTTTCTGCAGTGGATTTGTCAATGCTTGTATTTGAACATGTCATATATAAATTAAAAAAATATTTTTTTGAAGATATTTCTTTTTTCTAATTTTCTTTAGAGATGTATATTTAAAAAACTACATATTTATTTTTTTTATATTTTTGCCTTATCGGTATACTTACTTCAGAGAAAATTTCTGAGTGTTTAGACATTTTTCAATTTAAAATGGAATTATTCAATATATTTAAAAGTTGTCAAAAATTAATGAGAACGGGAAAAATAATTTTTTAAGTGAAAAACAAAATTTAACTTTTTCTGTCCTTATTTTTTGGGTCATTTAGCCTTTTTAGACCCTGATTTAGTTCAATTTAGCCTCTTTTTGCTCACCTCCTGGCAACACTGATGGGCACTAAAGTAATTATCGGGAAAGGACCTTATATGGGGCCTATGGTCAATTGTAGAACGATCCTTATGAAATTTATTTTATTTTTTTTTTTAAGTATTTTTCGGGAATGTAAATTTTATGGGCGCCATGGTTAATTATGGACCAATTATTATAAAATTTAGTCGAGCGATATATACTTATACAAAACTTACTTGTGTTAAATTTTACATAGATATTGATATTTATGTGCGATTTATGCAAGTTTAATTGATTTAATATGGGAACCATGTTCAATTATGGAACAATTATTTTAAAATTGTATATGATGATGTTAACACTAATATGGGATTTATGCGCGATTAAGTAATTTATAGGTACGGGAAGCTACATGAAAAATGTACTGAATTTAACATTTGGTTCAAGGGTCTATACTTGTACAAAACTTATGAATGCTGAAATTTACATAAATACGACATATTTCAGACATTTATATGGTTTAAACCACTATTCCGGGAAAATTTTGTATGGGTTATAAGTAAAATAATGGACCGAGTTTGCCTTTGTAATCCCATGTATCAAATTTGAATGAATTATATTAAAAATCGTCAGACATAATACTGCGAATTTTTTAAAGAAACTTACAATGTAGGTTTAAGGGCTGTTAACGTATTTCTGAAACTTCTAAAATAATATTAAATTATTTTTTCACGATCAGGAATGTGCTAGATATATGAATTATTTTAATAAACAATGATCTATTATATTAAAACTTGAACAAGTATATCAATATGCCTAAAAAACATTTAATATATAATAAAAAATTTGTTAGTTAGTAAAGAAAAATTGTTGTAACTTCTGATCCCATTTAGATCCCATTTTTAAATTTTTATACTATAACGAAAAATCGACTGTAAACATTGTGGAAAAAAAAGTAATGAAAATTAGAAGACCTTTTTCAGGATATCTAAGAATAAAATATATTTTGTCATTTTGGAGGTATTTGCACCAGAAAAAATTTGTAGTTATTATGACTTTATGACAAATAAGAATCTCAGGTGATACAAGTTTCTTAAAATCTGGTAATGCACATAAAAGTTATTCTTAAATTTTTGACGAGAAGCTCGAAGTGTCTAATTTTTGGAGGTTCATAAAATATGAGTTGTTTAATGATGCACATTAATACGACATATGAAGCACATAGAGGAGTAGATTGTATATGCTGAATTTCATCAAAATCGGAGATGGTAAAAATTCGAGCTAGATCGAAATTTTTTGAAATTACCAAATATGTAATGATTGGATAAATTTTAATGACTTATTGATTAGAAAAAGTTCATAAATTCATATAAAATTTTTTTACATACTCGAAAAGTTGATCTTTGGCAAAAAATTATAATTTTCGAATACTAGATTTAAAACTTTTCTAAAATGCAGTTTTACACATTTTAAAATCGAATCTTTCACAACATGTAAAAAACATTTTATGTTTTTATAATATATCTTCTTTTAAGTTCCTTTTTAGATAAAGGACAAAGATATTTCAGCAAATTGATTTTTAAAATAATTTTCGACTTAACAAATTGAGATAATTTAAAATGTTTACACCAGGTGTAAATGGTATTTATAAGTTTGTCATTTCGTTTGTAACTTTACAGAAAATAATATTCGTTTGCATTTTTTATTTGTTATTTCATTTTATAACAAAATTTAATTACATATATCAGATATTTTGATTCAATTATTATTAAAAATATATTACAGATTAACGATACATCCGGCGATTGTCAAGGCATTCTTTATAACTTTCCGGAACACTTCATGAAAATAAGGGAATTTAAAGGAGTTTCATTTAAAAAATGTTAAGGTATTTGAGGGAATTTAAGAAATTTTGTTTAATAACGAATAATTATAACTATTTTTTTTTTTTTCGTTCAGGACAATGCTGTTGCCATATTAATGTGGTGTCTGCGTGGATATTCCATACCATAATTGAGCAATATAAAAGACAACAAGAAGTATTTTGTAAAATAAATAAAAGAACGAACAGGAAATTCACGATCATATCTGTATCATGTTAACCTAAATGTGTTCAACCCATCATTTTGGCCATTGGTACCATGGACATGAAATCACTTTTTTTTTTTTGTTTATTTGAATTGTTTAGTAAAATGTAATATAAACACAATGTTATATTTATGGCATCTATTTTAATTATTTATAGAGAATTGTATTTTATTTTTACTTACACGTATTAACTAAATATAATAAAATTTTATAATTTAATTTGATATAAAGTGAAAGCCAAAAGTACAGAACATTGGTATTATTATGATATATTTTTAACGTATAGTTTCATTGAAGCAACGTATGAGTTCATTGAAATCAACATACTGTTCACTAGAATCATTTATTTTATTCAACGAAAGTGTGAATCAAAATAACTTATGAATAAGTTAAATCAACGAACTTGTACGTTGAATTTTAATGTTAACATATAGAAATACATTTTGTGTGTATATTAGGTCAAAACTAGGAAATATCGAATTTTTTCACTGTACTTACGTACCTTTTTAGTTCAGTGTATGTACTTTAAAGAGGTTTTCGGAAATGGGCATTATATGGAAATTATTCTATACAAAATTTAGCACAATTTATACAAATAATAGAATTTAAAAAAATTTATGAACTTTAAACTATATTCAGGGACGGCTTTCTACCTGAATCAAAATAATTATTCATGAGTAATTTCATCAAGATATTTCCAAATTTGCAACCAGTACTTTGTTCCGAATTTTGCACGTACAGACAGCCAGCCAGACGTATGGACGCACATCGTTATATCGAATCAGAAAATGATTCTGGTAGTGCGACTACTTTTTCTGTTATTTACGCAAATCGACAGAATATAATAATCTATTGTTAAATTAGTTTCAATTCAAATTAAAAAATAAATATTTATGATGTGCAATTTTTACATAAAAAGTAGACTGCTTGTGCTTATTTTTCTTAAAAATATTAAAAGCTCATATGCTTGCTGTATATAAAATTTCAGCTCTTCATCATTATTTTTTATCTTTCGTAACTATAGATTGGCAAATGTAACAGTGTACACGTTTGAAGAATATATAAGATTCGGCATAGCTGAATAATATATACTATTAACTGTTTTCTTTAATAGGTATTTATTATATCATGAATTCCATCAAAGAACACGTAAAAAAGAAAAATTTTTGAACTTGCGTCTTTCAATTTTCTTCATTTTTTGTTTCACTTTTGTTACAGAAAAAATCAAAAGCGGCTTTGAAGAATTTTAAAAAATCGAACAAATTATGTCATTTTAAAAGGCCATAACTTCCAAAATTATTATTGGATTTTCATTATTTGAAATGCATTAGATTTCTACATTTATTCTCTTTTATAATAAATTAATAAGTAATTATAGTTTTTTACTAAATGCATTTTAGATGTAACAGCATTCGATTTTTAATTTTTTCATTTCATCTTAAATAATTCAATTCAGGTTTTTCTGTGACTGAAATGTTTACTATTTTGAAACCTTTTTTCTTAAATACCCATATAAATATTATTATTATTACTTTTTTTAATAACTCAAAATTAATTAGAAATTGCATTAGATGCATTAATGCATTTGCATATTTTGAAGTGCTTTTTTGTAGAATTTCTTTGTCAAAAAAATGTAAAAAAAGATTTCCACCACTTTTTAGAAATAAACCAAAAAAACATATACAAAAATTTTAAATTTTTAGTCATAAAATAAATAAATTTTTTAAAATAAATGAGTTTTTGTATGGAAAAATTTTTTGGAGTTTTTTATAAAAAATTATTAAAAATACTAAAACCTTTCTTCACAAGAAAGCTTAAAGTAAATTATTCAGTCAACTTACCAATTTTTAAATTTATTTCAAAAGTGCATCGAAAAAATGTATATGCATTGGAAATGCATTTTTTCTAAAAAAAGGTAATTTTTCTATTATCATTACTATTACTTAAAGAGGACTACATTTCATTTCTAATGCCATCGAAATCAATGAAATCGGACTTTAGCTTGAAAAGATGTGTATGATTAAAAATACGAAATATTTGGATTTTTTATAGAATTAGAATCGCGAATAAAACCGCGAATTAATACGTAATTTATGTTTGCATAAAGTAAAGTATACAGTGTGTGTATGACGAACGTGAACCATATTGGAAGACTTTAGGTCATTTCATATTTGATATCTCATGGAATTAATGATATTGAAAATTATCAGAAAACTATCAATATGTTTTTTAAATAAACTTTTGATTTATATTCTCTCAGATATCATGCTTGAAAAAATGGAAGAATAATAAAAAAATTTAATATCTATAAAAAACAATAAAAATAATTTGCAAAAATTTAAAAATAAAATGATTGATTCCTAGCAGACACAAAATATTTAATAACAATAAATTTCAAAAATATTTTTAGCCACCTCAAACACTGCATATAAGAGTGCATACAATTTCATGCCTTATACTTTTGAGCATTTAAATGTTCATGATCAAAATTATTTTTTGATTCTCAACTATGAATGACCAACAATTTATTTTTAATTTAATCAATTCATGGTGAAAATATTTATTTCATCTTACTCTTCATTTTGTTTGAATTTCATTTTATACTTATAATGATATTTAATGCATATGATAACAAGAACGGAATAAGTTGTTAGCGAATGAATTTATTGAATGTACTCATACATGCATTTAAAAAGAAAAAAAAACATACATTTGGGTGGCCCCATTTTTAGGGAGGAAAAATTGTTTATTTTTTTATTTATTCTTTCTAAGGAAAAGTTTATTAAAATGTTTATCCTCATTTTAAACTTATTTTTCCAGGGAAATATTATAATATTTTGGTATCATATAAAAGGACCATTTTTATCGTTTGATCTTGCTAGCGAAAAAAAACAACTTCAGGAATCATATCAGAAATTAACAAAACTTTCATTTGAAGAATAAACCTCGGAAAGTTGTGCTTTGATGCGACCCTAATATATATATATATAAATATATATATATATATATATATATATATATATATATATATCTTTACCCTTAAGGCATCCATAGACACATACTGCAGAGAGCTACATCCGATGAACCCTCCTATGCGTGTGTGCTTGATGATTTTGTTTCACATTCATCGATCAAAGAAACTAAATACGAATAAAAAAAATTTTAAATATTTTATTATTTTCTCTTTTAATTTAAAAAGTCAATTAAAATTTTGCATAAATTACAAGAGAAAAAAAATAACAAAATTATTCGAAAAAACTGTCTGCAGCATTAGTTCATTTTGAAATCAAAACGATTTTGATTTTTCATACTGCAATGCCTGTGTGACGCACACATTCTCAAGCTCTCCAAATTTTGACATACATACGGTTCAACATATACGCCAGTTGTTGTGTGCTTTTCAATAAACATGTATAAGTTCTAATTTGACAATGTACCTACGTAGTATGCTTCTACGTTCATACGACGCAATTGTCTTCCTAGCATTATGCGTCGTACGTTCAAATAGATTTAATGAAATTTTTTATGAAAACTACGACCGTATTTTTCGTTTGAAAAAAAAAAACAAAAAGTATGAAAACACAATTAAAGTATTTTTGAAATAAAATATTTTATTATTTGATAGGAAAATACTAACAAAATAAATAAAGAAAATTTCACAGTTTGTTTAGTTTTTCCAATATTTATTTCAAACAAAAAAGTATGCCTACGTGCCAATTGTGGGTAAAATGAACGCAAATACAGCACTAATATGGTCGTAGTACGTTCCAGCGATGCAATTGTATTCCGAGCATTACTTAAGTTGTCAAAAATAAAAAAATAAAATATATATATATATATATATATATATACTATCATTCATATCATATCATTCTGTAATACCTAAAAGTACAAAGCAAATATTAATTATCGCATATCTCAAGAACTATAATAGCGGAGGTCTTATAATTTTGTGAAAATAATTTTTTTATGAATTTCCATAGTTTTGATGAAAATGGAACGGTTAGGTCAAGAGGGAGTGATAGCACCCATACAAAGTTAATATTAATTAATACATATGTAAAGACCTGTAGCTGTGAAAGGCTTAACATTTCATTCATTTTAACATTTTCTTACCAAGATAAATAATTGAGATTAACATAGGGCCAACATGTTTAAGGGAAGTGGTAGCCTCCATACAAAGTAAATCCTAATTATTGAATATGTAAAGGACTACTGTAAAGAAATTCTTAAGATTTGGTGAGAATATTTTTCTTATAAAGTGTCATAGTTGTGATGAAAATGCGGCGAGTAGGTCAAGGGAGACTGATAAACCCCATTCAAAGTTTATTTTAATTAATGTTTCAGAGAAATTCCTAAGATTTATCGTGAATAATTTTCTAAATAAGGTTCACAAATTAGATAAAGAAAATGGCGGACAAGTTTAAGGGGAGTACCAACATACTAAGCAAATATTAATTATATTATATCTAAAGAAATCCTTAAGATTTTGTGGGAAAATTTTTCTCATTATGATTCACAATTAAAAATAAAACAGGTAGGTCTTGGGCTAGTAGTAGCCCCCATACAAAGTAAATATTAACTATCTCATTAGCTATTACAGACAAAGTATTAAGATTTTGTGGAAATAATTTTCTTATAAAGTTCAATAGTTGAGATAAAAATGGGGCGGGTAAGTCTAAGAGAATAATATGGTTTGAAAATAAAATATGGTATAAAAACATGAAAAAAGTTTGATAATATTTAATGGTTGTGGAAATAATCATATTTTTCATATTATTAAAATTTTTATTCTGTCAAAGGTATTCAAAAACATAAAATTTTTGTAGTCAACTATATTAAAATTTTGAATGTAAATATTGAATGATAGAACAGAAATAAAAATATTGTTATCAAGAACATAGTATTATTAAAATTAATAAAATTAACAATGAAAACATAATATTGTTGCAGTGACAATGCCGTAACCATGAAATTCATAAGATTTGGTGGGAATAATTTGAGATGAAGATAGGCCGACAAGTTTAGCAGTCTTGGGGGAATACAAATAAATATTGATTTTTCATATCTAAATAACTATTGTAGTGAAAGAAATAATTAAATTTTTAGTGGCAATAATTTTCTTACACTTCGCAGTTGAGGTAAGAATAGGGCAGATAACCCAGGAAAAGTAGTAGGCTCAATGCAAAGTAAATGTTACGTTTCACATCACTAGAGATAGCAAAGCACACCGGGTTACGCTAGTGTAAAATAAAATGAACAAAATTCCAATCATTTAAATGAGTGCTACGAGAATTGTTTATTTATTTTTTTATTTATATTGTTGATTGAAATTCTTAAATTTCCATAAATTTTATTAATTTATTTTTTCATATTTTCTTTTAGAATAATAAAACAACACTGTTAAGGCCAATCCACTGTAAAATACATATTTTTGTTTTTGAATATTATCATTAAATTTTATCCTATTTTAGAGTCATAAATTATTGATATTCGGTTCTACTGAATTGTTTAACACAGTATATGTATATTAACACAGTATAAGTATATAAAAATATCGTTAGAGACATGAATACAACGTGCTAATGAACACTTTTCTCTATTATTTTCAATAAAAAAAAATTGTAAAAATAAAAATTTTTTAATACGTTTTGCTTTTATATATGATAAGATTGGATAACTATATGATAACATGGGATAATAATATGATAAAATAGAATCATAATATTACAATATGGTATAATAATGTAATATGATAGAATAATTATAATATAATAACGTCAAATCATAATCTGATAAAATGGGATAATGACGTATTAATATTGTTCAACTACATGTAAAACGAGAATCATAACATAAAAAAACAAACCATAAATTCGGACACAATATGACAAAATGGAATCATAATAATTATTAATTATAATAATTTATTTTTTCGCTGTGATCATATGTTCCAATCATAATATGCTGCCCTTGGATTATGGTCACTACAACTACATTTGTTCTCTGCGTGTAGCTTTTAGCTTATCTGTATGTACATACTTTGGAAGAAATAAAAATTCTTTTGTTACTTTTGAAGAATTAAAAAAAAAGTTTTTTGTGGATAGCTCTAGATGTTGATTGTGTATTGGAAATTTTAAAAATAGCAAAATAAGCTACCACAGAGGTAAAAATGGGGTAAGGGGACCTTCTAGAAGACCTTTTTTTATTGCCAGGAAAGCTCCCTGCATTCCATGTTCATGTATTTTTTCCACGCGATGTCATTGAGAGCAAGGCCTTACACATTCGCGATCCAATGCGGTCTTTTAGAAGACCTTTTGAATGGAACTAACAGCATGCCTTCTAAGGAAGAGCTACCCAGTAAAAACTTTACTTTCCTGGTAAGCTAGCAGGTATAATTGGAAACAAAAATAAACTACTTATTTTTAGCCCGAATAACTAGTTATTTTTGTTCAAGTTGTTCACAAATTCATGTAGTTATTTTTAGACTCTAGAGATACTCAAAAATATATACCTAAACGAAAATAAAAATGAAAAAAAAAAGCAAAAAAATTTGAAAAATATTTTTTTTTAGACATTTTTTATAAAAAACTTACAGCATCAGAATGGGGTTGAACCAACACCTTCTAGTTGCTAATCCAGCGTTCTAGCCAGCTCATCCACGTGATTGCAATAGTACTGTGCTATTATACTATTGAGTTCTTATTTATGTAATACAGAGTAGGCAAATAATAATGACGCCTCATTACCGAAAAACTACTTTAATAAATAGTTGTCATTACCGAAAACCAAAAAGTTTTTGCTAGGTACCTTCTGAAGAAAAGTTGTCAGCAGGTCTTCTACTACTTAATAAAATATATTTTTTTTTTTTATTTAAAACTTACAAAAAAAAAGAGAAAAAACAAAAATTCATTATTAAAAGGCATATCTGAATTTTTGACAAAACATCTTAAGTTGAGATAAGACAATTTATGCAAAAATTTATATAAAAATTGTTTATTTTTAAATTGTTTCACTTTCCTGAAAAAAAAAATCAGTTTTGGTTAATATATTTGGTCAAAAGTACACAGATATAATATAAATAATTCAGTTTTTAATAAAATACCTATAATAAAAAAACTATAAATAAAAAATAAAATTAACTTAGAAAAACACAACCTACTTGAACAAAGCATTAAAGAAAATTAAATGAATTCTTATTATTATTATTTTTTTTTTTTATTTTCTGCTTCGAATTTTGATATTATTTTTGTAACGGTTTCTGAATGTTTTTGCTTTTTCTTAAAGCAAAAGAAAAAAAAATGTTGTAAGCTTTCTTCCCTTCTAAAAGAAGGAAATTAAGACGCTGTATTTTTATACATATATTTGTTGTTGCTTAAAATAAAATATAAAAAAAATACAGCTTCTTACTCTCCTTCTAAGAGAAAGGAAGTCGGAAATTCTATTGGATACTTTAAAAAGTAAGGACGAGGCATTCCTGAAGGCCTTACTATGGAAGGCAGGTTCGCATGAGCGGCTGCATCTTAAAAAAGGTGTAAATAGACATTGTAGAAGACGTTGGGGGCCTTATAATTTTTACCTGCGACTCAATTAGGCCTACGACCTACACTAAGTCATTTAAAAGGTATATTTCCACTGTGACATCATGTTTAAAAAATTAAACATTTTTTAAATGATTTTTTATGAACTTATTTTTTGTAACTTATTAAGTCTTTTATCTCTCCTGTAAAATTTTAAAAAGTAATGATTAGCGCTTTTGCACTTTAGTTGACGATATATTCATTGAAAGTAAATCTGCAAATCTTATTAACATAAAAATTCTCACAACAGGAACGGATATATGGCTTCTCACATTTGACAAGAACGTTTGCTGATTTTCTGTTTCTCATTATTTAATTTATCAATATCATTATCATCATTATCAAAAAAAAGATTAATAGTTCATTCTCTACTAAATAAAAACTTCTTTAAAAAAATATAAATATTTCATATGTTTATGGAGATCACTCCTAAGAAGAAATCAAGTTTAATTTTTAAATCGAGCCAGTCTAGATCCTTCTGTATTTTACCTATTTCATATCAAACTTTTGAGTTTATCCCATATGTCCTAAAATTTCAAAGCTAAAATTAATAAACAGAATACATTTTCGGAGACCGTAGGAAGTTAAAAATCGTTTGTAAGCGACTTTTATCTGATGAAAAATAAATTTGAGCTAAATAAAAGAATTTACAATTTGAAAAAAATTTAGTTACTCCAACGTTTTACCACAAATTTGCCAATTTGCAACAGTTAAAATTGCATCTAATGAAGAAAGATATTTTTTTCAGTAATAGGTAGCTCTTCTTTTTAAGCCGAACAATAGTCAGCTAATATACAAGTGTATCCTTAGCGATATATTTTATATCATGTCCTTGATGTTCTCTATTTGAAATACTGGTCTCAATATCACATTTATGACAGCTAATTGGTTTAATAAAATAATATTTCCACCAAGCGTTAAGACTTCTATTGTAAGATACTCTATAGATACTAATTTCTCCTCACGTATCCACCCTTTATGATCTCAACTACGAAACTTGATAGGAAAATAGATCAGACAAGATTTAACGCTATTTCAAGTCAAAATAATCATTTTTAATATTTATGATGAGTATGTTGGGAGACTGCACAAATACCATTTAAACCATTTTTAAAAAAGAAAACACCCCGATTTTTCACATATCTCCGCCATTTATGAGCCGATCTTGCTGAATTTCAATATCAAAATTCTCAAATGAATTTTCAAAGAGATTTTCGATTTTCTAAAGCCTCTAAATAAGCTAGTGACTTTGTTTTTGCAAACAAAATCGGAAAATTTATTTTGAATTTTTCCGCTGCAAAAATAAACTCTGTCGGTCCATTAGTTACAGAGATATCGGCCAAAGCGCAGTTATTATTGATATTCAAGTCCTACGGACTTAGTTCTTATATAGATTAATCACAAATATTTTTGGAATTTCCGTTTTTGAATCAACCAAATAGGCTTTAAACAACCGAGTTATTGGCAAATCTGGTTTTTCATCTATTCAATGTTTGCTTCGCTTATAGTTGTTATTTTCATAAGTACTGAAAAACAACAACAATAAACTAAGACACATTGGATTTTTCAACTCTTTTAAAAAATATTTTTAAAAATTTTTGCGTTGAAAAAAATGAACCAAGTACATTCAGTATTAACCTAGTTATAGGCCAAAACGCATTATTAGATTTTTTGAAGCTCCTATATAAGCTATGGGCTTCATTCTTGCATAAATCATCACAAATATTTTTCGTATTTCGATTTTTTAAATCAGTCAAATCGGTCCATAAATTTTCCACCACAACCCTTTTTTAATTTAATATTTTCTTACATTTATAAAATATTTTTTCTGTGCCGAAGTGATTATATCTTACTTAAATATGTGTAAAATTCCAAATTATTAACTTTGTTATTTACTTGATTTTACCAGTGCGATTCGCTACGCTATTTGATGCGATAACTATTATTTACTTTATATGGAAGTTACTACACACCATGGACCTATGCACCCCATTCAAAATTTGACATGAAAATTACTTTTAATTTTTTTAAGATTTTCACTGTAATAGTCCTATTTTCATTTCGCCAATTCGATATGATATGATAAATGTTAAAAAGAAAGTTCAGGGCTCTCAGTGTAATAGTTCCTTAGATATACCATAATGACTATTTGCTTTATATGGGGGTGCTACACCCCTGCCCCGATTTTAAGCTAATCGGTTCATCCGTTTGAGAGTTTAAAAAGTGGGCGTAAAAAATATGGACGTATCATTCGCTCAAGATCCAACATAATCTATAACATTCTACAGTGCAAGCTCTATCTATGCGTCATATTTCATGTTAATATCTTCATTAATAACGTATAAAAGTAGGTGTAAAATGTGGGTGTGACTTCCAATTGAGATATAACAAAGCTTATATCCACCTCTGGCACTATTTGTGTGTCAAATTTCCTGAAAATCGGTTCAACCGCTTAGACGTGATTGATACACAATCAAACAAACAAACAAATAAACAAGCAAACTTACACCTCATTTTTATAATATATGTAAGGGTATAAGGATTTATAAAATCTTGTTTCTAATTCAAATTTATATGAAAATGCAAATTATTTAAAGTCCTTAGTATTTACATACATATGATATACGTAAATATATTCGTAATTACATCCAATATAATATATTTTATTTTTACATAATATCTCAATATGGGTGAAGTATATATACCCATGTATAAAAGATTTGGATTTTTTGCCATTATTTCACTATATTTTAAAATTATGTTTCATCCATGAAATAAAATACACTTAATTAAATTAACACATAACTGTTATAAGATTTATTTAAAAACGCTGAGTCATAACTGTAATAAAATTAAAAACTTTTACGTCATTAAGTAACAATTATATTTAGTAAATATAAATTTTCGTCTTCCTATAACAGTTATATTTATAAATATTTTTCGTTGCTTGTAATTTTATTTTTTATATTTTATTTTTTACGTTGCCTAATAACCCAATAAATCATAGAACGATATGATTAGCGAAAACGATATCATATTACGTGCCGGTATTACTGCGATGTCGAAATTTTAAAATAATTATTTCCAATAAAATAAAAATATAAACATTTGGAAAAAACTTCAAAATCAAAATACAAAAATTAAAAAATTTTCAACAAACAAAAACAAGATGAGAATGAAATGCGAAAAAAACAAGTATGCCCATCAAACTTATATTAGACATGTAAACAATTGTGGACCGAAACTTTTACTAAATGTGAATTAAAATATACGAATACAGAATATTACGTTAATACTAACATTTATATGAATTTATGCACTTTAGGGTGACTCCCGAAAGAGGGCTTATATGAGAGCTATGGTAAATTATGGAGCGATCATCGTGAAATTTATCACTGTGATATCTACTTATATAAAACTTATTTGTGTCGAATATAAACTTGATACTAACATGTGTATGTGACTTATGCACGTTAAAGTGATTTTCTGAAGAAGGTTTTATATGGGAGCTATGGTCAATTATGGATCGATCTTTATGAAATTTATCACAAAGATTGATACTTATACAAAACTTCCTTACACCTTAAAATATTGCTATATTTAAGGCATTTATTATCGTTAAACCTCTATTCCGGGGGGACATTTGTATGGGGGCTAGGTGAAATTATGGACCGATCATAACCAATTTCAATAGGCTTCATCCTTGTGTCATGAAAATCCTATGTGCCAAATTATCTTCAAAATTGCGACCTGTACTTTGTGCACAAGGTTTACATGGACAGCCAGCCAGCCAGACGGACGGACATCGTTAAATCGACTCAAAAAGTGATTCTGATTGGTATACTTTAAGGTGTGTTACAAACATCAGTACAAACGCATAATGGTGGTGTGGGGTATTAAAAATCGTTTATTAACAGCTTTTTAATACTGAAACCAAACTTTTTAGGTAAGTAATTGCAAAAACATATCCGTTAGGGAAAATCATGCTTGGAAATATTATTATTGATAATATTTACATAAAAATATTTCATGTATAATGATTTTTATATATTTTATATTTATTTAGGATTTTTGTTATTATTTTATCTGATTATAGTTCTTTATTATATAAAAATAGTTTTCGAAAGAAAATATGGACCATGACGATTTTACCATCGTTATTTTTGAAAATTATGATATTGAAAACGACTACGTTTCGAATCTAAAACTGTTGTTTTAGATTTTTGGACTCTGTTTAAAAATATTTAATAAACACTAAATAAATTTAAACTTGACGTTTTTACTATGTCTCACTTCACCCCAATATTTCACATTTTACCCAAAGTAGTTGATGTGAAAAAACGCCGAAAAACAAATTAATCTTAAATAGTATTTTTATGCAAAACGTTAGACAATAATCCATTCTATATAACTGATCCTTTGCGGGGTTCAAAAGATTATTGGTTGGTATTTTACTGAAGCTAGATTAAAGTATGCTCCACTTTACCCCAATCTCTCCTACTCTTGTAAGGAACCTCAGGTTACCCGGGTTTGCAGCTGGGGTAAACTCAGTCGTGTCCAAGGTTCTTACATAAAATAACAACACTGATTTGTTTTAATTTATTTTTCCTTTGATTCTTTATTTCTTATATTTTTTTACAAACTTCTTTTCTGTGGAGACAGTGCTGTTTCGTGAAGCCTCCGTGTCGCCTTGCCGGTTCTACACCTCCTATTTACTACCTCCTATCGAATATTAAATCTTATATGTAATCCGCAATTTTTTTCTTTAGTCCCTATATTTTCCGAGTGAAAACTTCCAAGAAAATATTCTACCACTTATGCCTGAGCAGTGCTTATATCCTACCCCTTCAACTAGATTGTAAACGTTGCTGAAGCTTTTAATCTTACTGATTGTAAATCAATATACCCTACGTTGAATTGATATATATATGCGTATTTCATTCAATTTAATTATTACTTTAATATCTGTTTAAATTTATAGTCACTATGGCCAAATTTGACGATTGATCATCCTTTTGAGGATTTTTGGCTTTAAAAATTAACCGTTAACGATTTTTTAGAACTATATTCAGCATTTTTTATATATTTTTCTTTAAAAGATGGATGGTACATAAATATTAAAATAATAAATTTTGCAGAGAGATATTTCGACAGACATAATAATAACCTAACTGGTTTCTGAATTTCCCATAGTGCGTTGATATTGATTTGATATTGGCTAAATTTTTATATAAACTAGCTCAAATTTTCAAGGGTTTCTATTTTAAAATTAGCGTAAAGAAATCATTACATATTTGCAAAAGAAACATTTTATTTATTAGAGAAAAACAAAAATATATATACATTTTTCGTATTTGGTCCATTTCAATAACAAACTTTCCTTTCAACGACTTCGAATTTTATAAGGCTTTAAAATATACATATATATTTCTTATCAAAAAAAAAAAAAAGAATTTATGTAAAATTTGCTAAAATCTTAAATATTTGCCGACTAAAAACTTTTACCCTCCACTGTACATTTCTTATTTATAAGACAATACATACTAAGTGCCATAATAAAAAGAAAACAAAAATTAGTTAAGTTTTGTTCTTTATAACATTCTGACCCTCATCCAAAAACCACAAAGTCTTTTTACAGGGTTTAGGAATGACAAAAAATGTAACAAAAAAATATTTAATGATAATTTCATTAGCAAAATCTTGTTATGAATTAAATAAAATATTGTTTGGTTCACTTATATAGAGGAAAAGCTTAAATAATAAAACCACATCCAAACATAAATAAACACTACCTCCCATTCCAACTCGAATACATCAAATATGACCACAGTTTATTTCGTTATTTCTTTTTTTTTTTTATTAGGTCTCTTAAAGATATTCGTTCAAAAGACCATAATAAAGAAGGAAAAATCGTAAAAACGGTCAAAAAATATTTCTTTTGATTACTTTTCTATGAAATGCCTACTTTTTTATTTTTATTATATTACAATGCTACGCATTAATTAAGTTGAAAATAAAAAATAAACTACGAAAAAAAGAAATAAAATTACTTTCAATTACTTTGAAATATAAGTACAATATATATATATATATATATATATATATATATATATATATGTATATATATTTTCTTCAGAAAATGCTTTTTATTGTGAAAATATTAGAAAACTGTTTTTCAGTTTGTAAAAATGGCACCATTTCAGTGTCAAGACAAAAAGGCATTGAAGTGAAACTGTTAAAATAATTTTATTTGGTAATTGTTGAGCAACTCCTGTTGTGGTTAATTGTTAATAGACCATAAAAAGGTACAAAAATTCTTTTAGTTTAATACGATCTAAAGGAAAATACTTTTATCAATATGACTTACTTTGAAAACACTTTTGTACAGTGTAAGGTCATGCGGCCTTGAAATCAAAACCTAAACTCGTATTCAGTGACAATTATTTTTTCACAAATTACATTGATTTTTAAAAGAAATTTACAAAATTTAAGAAAATAGAAATATATTCAATATAAAAACAAGTGAGAAAGTTGTAATACCCTATAGACAGAAAAAATTAAATTTCGTATTCTATTACTAAATTTATAAAGTCCAATATATTTTTTAAATAAAATCGGTCCCATCACTGAATTTGTAAAATCAAACGTTCAAATTCGTTAATGTTTTATTGAAAAAAATATATTTTTTTCCGATTAAAATATTTTTACAATTTACTAATTTGAATACTTGAAAATTCTTATTAATTTCAAAAAATTTTTTAATAAAACAATAAAAATAAAATTTAATTTCTTACACATTTTCAAACAATTTTTATTTTAAAGTCAATAAAATGTTTGTCAAGAGTGCATTTTAAAGCAATATTACCAAAAAAAAAAAAAAACAAATATTTATTACAATCGTTGTATTTATTTTTAACAAATGAATATTGTGCAATATAATGTAACAATTCTGATGTTATGATATTATGATGGAAAGTAATAATTCATAGGCCTGTTAACTTACCAACTTTTTTTTAGGTTAAGTTTTAACTCTGGATAAAAATTTGTTAAGTTAACAGCCCATAGTGTATTATAATTATAATAAATAATATATAATAATATGTTTATGTGTATGTGTATAAAAAATAAAAAAAATTTTAAATATTGGACACATGATCATCTCTTAGTAATATCCAAACCCAAAATTAATAATATTTCTATTAAATAATACTTACCAAATTATAGTTTAAAGATGTATATATTTAAATATCCTCGTACTCTTTAGTTTAAATAAAAGAATCCAGCGAAAATCTAATAGAATATATAAATAAAGAAATTTGGATTTAACTTTATTCGAATTAAAAAAAAAGAAAAATATCAATAGCGCACATTAACGCACCAAAGTGTTGTGGAAATGTGGATTATTATTAGTTATATTCATCGATATTAACATTAATGTTATTATGGGAGGTACCATCAATTACGGACTGAATCTTGTAAAATTCAAAAGTTCGCCCAAATAGTGCATCTCCGTTATACAAATCTTTAAAACTTTTGGTTTTCCTTAAAATTCCATTTAACGCCTTTAAAAACCGTATGTTTCAACTTGACGCAACTAACTGATTAGCGTATAGATTAAAGTATTAATACAGTCTACAAGCCAGCGATATCAAATTGACTGAATATTTCTTTGTAATGATATTGTGTTCAATGTAAATCGGACCAAATAGATTGATGAGTTGTTACACATATTTTCATTTTCCTTGACTATTTCGACAAACTATTCGTGGGAGGTTAGGAACACCAAAGTTTAAGTACGGGCGGACATTATTAATCCGAATAAAAATGATGTTAGAGGGGATAATGAAAAAAATATATATATATATTTATTTATTTATTAATTGTTTTTTTTTTTTTTTTTTTTTTTTTTGATATTTCCAGATTAACATATATCTTTTTCATGTCAAATTATCTAAAAGAAAAAACATAAATAAATACAAATTAATGTATTTGGAAATTCTTTGGAAGGCTCAAGACATCTTATCTCAGGAAGCTTTTAAATATTGAATTATATATTTCTATATTTCAACATTTCTATATTTTTATTTTTACTAAATTTGTCAAAATATACTAAATTGTTTTTGTTTTTTATACCGGTTATGAAATATTTTTCAACCAATAAAACAAAATATTAAAATCAAATAATTTTTTAAATAAAATTTTATTTGAAACTAAATAATGATTTGTTAAAAAAAAAAATTCTAGTCATATTTTTTTTTCTGTGTACCATTGCAGATTCAAAATATTTTGGAAATAAATCTGTAATATTTAATTGACTATGCAAATATACATAAAGGTTATTCTACCACATCAGAGTTAAAGTTTTGAGCTATAAAGCCTCAAACAACTTTTAAACGTTTGCCACTTTCTTGTTTCCCATCCATTTTCAGATACTTTTAAATTTTATTGAAGACATTGAACATTTTAAATAAGAAAGCAAGTCTAAAATTCACACCATTTACTGCTAGGTTAATTGCGAAGGATAGTGTGAGGGCAATATTTTCTTCAAATTGTCCATTAGGTTTCAAATACTTTCCAATTTTTTTTTTTTTTATTGTATACGTTATGAAAATTTTGTAAAGAAAAAAAATTTCATTTATATCAAATTTTTTTCATTCAATAAAAATTTTCATACAATAAATACGTATACTCGCAAGAACTACAAATATAGGAATTGGAAGGAAATCAGAATTTTGGGAGATTGGCAATTTAATTAGATTAAAAGGAAGAAAATACATAAGGAAATTTAAGATTTCATTTCTAACACAAATTGCAAATTAGAATAACAGAGGAAATTTAAAAGTATATCCATCGATTATAATTGTGCAATATCAAATTCTACAATTTATGAAAATTCAGGAAATTTGCCAAGTTTTGTCAAGACGCCAACATCAGGAAGTGATTAACTGAAACTACTTCTTCAACTTTTATTTATCTACATTAACCCTAAACCCTAAAGTTAACATCTTCATATCCACGCTAAATCTAATCCCAAAATTGCATCTTAAATCTACTTAATCAACATAAATAACACTTTTCAATCTTAAACTTAATTCATCTCTCAAACCCTGATATAAACTGTAACCTAATTTTGTTAATTTGAGGTAAATCATAATTTAAACAAACTTAATTCTATCTATTTTAACTAAATCTAATTCTACTTTACAATTTAATGTTTTTTTTAATTACTAAAACAGCTTTAATTTAACTTTAATATTGCTCAAATTTAATTTAATTTACATTTTAAATTTTAATATAATGTAAAAAAAAAATGTAAATACACTTTTGCACATATTACACTTTTATACAAAATTCATTTTTTTACACTAAATACATACTTACAAAAAAATTACACTTACACTAACATAAATTTGTTATAAATATTATAAGGCAAAATGAAAATATAAAAACCAACGTTGCTGAGAAAAATTGTGAAAAGGACAACAGGCCTGCTGCTTCCTCCATCATATTTTGGTAAGCTTTACGTATTTGTTTAATTTTATTGTTTTAGAAATTTTCATAGTGTTAATTATTTTTATAAACCTTATTTTATTTATAATAACAAAACCTAATCAGATTCAAAAAAAAAAAAAAAATATAGTAGTAACATAATGTTAAGATTATGTTAATAACATATATTTCCATCCCTATTCAAAATTTTAACATAAAAGTTAATTTTTTTTTTTTTTTTTTTTTTTTTTGAATTTGAAAATTTGTACTTTTTAAACATAAACATACATATACATACACTGTCTAACAAAAATTTTTTTCTATATACTGATATTTTATCTATATATATAAAAGAAAGTGATGTTAGTTACTATTGTTATAACTCAAGAACGACTAGACCGATTTTGATGATTCTCACCAATTCGGACCGGTCACCGGACAGAAAAGGATAATACGAAAAAAAATTCGCGAAAAATCCGCGATAAAAAAAACTCTTTTTTGTCATAATTTCTTTGCCTTAATAATCATTAAAAATATTTTTTTTAATACAAATTATAACAATTACTGTTTCTGTTTCTATCGAAACGCTTACTTTTTTGTGCAATTTGTTTTCTGGTGGTGGTGTAGAATTCTATTTCCAAACGGTAAGTTCCAAGTAAAGCTCATCATTTAGTGAGGTTGTGATATTTAAAACCATTTGTTGTATTTTTGGCATTCGTTATTAAGTGTTATTCACAATGCCGCGACCCCGGAGATCTAATATTTCGCGTCGAACACGTAATGCAAGTACTTATCGTAATATCGTCAATCAATTGAATATATATGAACGAGAAATCGCACGAGAACAACCCCGTATTAGTTTGGCCCGACTTCGTACATTACAAACGCAGGAAGAAAGGCAGGCGAGAAATGAAACGGCTCGGTTAGCAATGAGAAATCGTCGAGCAAATGTAGCAATTCAACAACTTTAAAATTTTTAATCAACGCATAAGAAGAATTGCTTCAAGTTCTGATTTGAATCAAGCAGCGTTCCATTACAACTGCAATTTCGACTACAGCTCTCATCATTCCGTTCAAAAAAAAAGACATTGTCTATCCGCTAACCTTAAGATGAAGTAATAAATAAATATAAATTCAAATTTGCCTTAAATACATGCGTATATTTTTTGATTGAGCCCACATCTACATCATATTTAAATTCTTCTGTAAAAAAACACTTTATAATAGGTATTCCTTAGATTTTTATTTAAAGGTCGTAAATTTCGTTAAAATATCAATTTAAATCGTTCAGTAATACAACACTAATGTTTGCTTAGGGCCAGCAACGCGGCTCGGGTCAGCTTCTACATCATATTTAAATTCTTCTGTAAAAAACACTTTATAATAGGTATTCCTTAGATTTTTATTTAAAGGTCGTAAATTTCGTTAAAATATCAATTTAAATCGTTCAGTAATACAACACTAATGTTTGCTTAGGGCCAGCAACGCGGCTCGGGTCAGCTAGTATTAAATAAACAAAATATTATTTAATTTAAATAATTTTATATTATAATTAATTTCAATATGCCTCTTTAATTGTTTTATTTTTACGAACGGTTAAACGGTTATAATTAGGGAATCAATTTAGGGCTATTTTAATTATATTTTATATTTAAATAGATCGGTTGGGAGGGTAAAAGAGAAAGAAGAAATGTCAACATCTTCTTTTGACAATAAGTTCAAATCAGTTTTATTTTTATTTTTTTCAATTAGTTGGTATTCAGGTTTTTAAAATCTACCTTTTTTAAATTTAAATGATGGGTTCTTAGCCTATGTCTTATGAAGACAAGAACACTACCCCAAACCCTGAGCACGGTCGGAAGAATAGGTAGCGTAGTCTTCTAAGATATAGGGCATGAAGCTTGAACCGTTACAGTAGTGTATGAAAAATAAAATAGAGATAGAAGAAAAGAAAGTTCGTTAGGTACGAAACATGAGACAAATACATAGAAAATACACCAACACCATTTTCTGCCCTATACTTCTATCTAATGCTCCTCTACGACCAATTCCTCTCACGAACCTTATTATGTCCTCTTAGCTGCACTTGGATACTTCGCCTAATTCATTGTCTTTCTAACCATTACGATGTTGCAACAATGTTCACATTATTTGTTCATCCGGTCCGGTTCATCATCCTGCAAAAGTCCGATGTGCAGCTGTACCATCTGGCTTTCATATATCTAATTGGACAATGCCCCGTTATTATGTCTACAATGATTCAATCCTATCAGCAGTTTAGTACCTGTCATGCCGAGTCAGGGTCACGACGCCCTAGATACTCTACTGTCTGGACTACCTTTCCATACAAGATTGGTTCTGCTTTGGATTCACTTTTTCACTGCTTTGAAATAGAAGTTTATCGGTGGCTTCGTTAAGCTTTCACTCACTGTACTATCCAATGCTGAACCGTTTTGAGCTAACACGTCAGCAATTTCATTGCTAGCAAAATTTAATTTTAAATTATCCCATTTAATGATATTCATAAAATTTTTCAGTGTTATTTATACTTTTGTGAAACTCTTTCAATATCTACATATTTAAGCCATTTATGGCCACAAAAGCCATATCCGGGAAAAAATCTTTTGTAGTCTAGGTCTAGGAAATGATAAACTGAATTTTAAAGACTTTAACAGCGTTTATATGGGCGGACAGATGAGCATTTATTCGACATTTGATATAAATAAAGGTGGAAGCACAAAGGCACAGTGTTTTAGATCCAAACATATTTCAGAGCAGTTTACATTCGTTAAATATATTAATATCGACCAAAATGTCTAAAAATACGTACACCCAGTGGTTGGGGTATTATGCGTTTGTGCTGATGTTTGTAACGCATAGAAAAAGTTATCCAACCTTAAAGTATACCAATCGACTCAGAATCTCTTTATAAATCGATCTAACGATGACCGTCCGTCCGTCTGGCCGGCTGCCATGTAAACTTTGTGCACGAAGTACAGGTCGCAGTTTTAAATATAATTCAATAAAATTTGGCAAGTGGGACTTTTATGATACAAGGACGAAGCCTGTTGAAATTTGTTGTGATCGATCCATTATTTCACCTAGCCCCCATATAAATGTCCCCCTGAAATAGATTTTAAACACTCAAAAATGCCTTAGAAATAAGAATGTTTTAATGAAATTCGGAGCAAAGAATTTCAATACAAGTATCAATCTCTGTACTATATTTTATGAAGATCGGTCCATAATTTACCATAGCTCCCATATAAACTCCTCTTCCGAAAATCACTTTTACGTATAAATCTCATACGAATGTTAGTATCAAGTTAATATTCGACACAAATAAGTTTTATGTAAGTAGAAACAACATTGCCAAAATTTATGAGATTCGGTCCATAATTTACCATAGCTCCCATAGTAAGTCACTTCCAGGAATTTTCGTAAAGTGCATAAAATCATCTAGATGTTAGATCAACGTATTATTCTGTATTTGTATATTTTATTTTACACATAGTAAAATTGGCCACAGATGTAATTAACAAATTTTTATGCTCGCGAATGGTGTAGGGTATCATATAGTCGGTCATGACCGACTATATTTTTCTTTCTCTTTTTTTATCTTACTTAAGGTATTTCTAGACGTGTACGCAAAGTATTAATATTTTTCAAAAATAAATTCTATTGGTATGTCAAAAAAAAAACCGATGGAAAAATACTTAAAAAAATTTTTTTTTTTTTTTCATTTATAATTTTATTTTTGTAATGTAGAAAATAATTATTTATACACATTAAGGTCCGGTTTTATACTGTTCCCTTAGTGTATATTTAAGGGCAAACTTAGCTAGGAAAAATGTAGGTAAAATCTCACAATTAAGGAATATTTCGTTATACAGTATAAAATTTAAGTTGAAAAGAGAATAAACAAAATGCTTTGAGCTTTTATGTGGTCAAAATTTAAAAAAAAATCAACTTACACTTATAGTTATTTATATTTATCCTAAAATGTTTTCTTTTCTTAATTATGTTAATTTTTTATAAAATATCTTTAAATTTAGATTTCTATTCACAGAAAAAAATTCATATATTTGAACATTTTTTACATTAATATTATGAATCGAACATGAATTTTTACCCAAACTTTTTTAATAAAAAATAAAATTTTGTTCATAGATATTATTAAATTATTCATAATGGAAACTTGAAAAATTTTTCAAAAACTTTTTTTATATCTTCGGTTTAGTTTTATTAGATTATATTGCAAATGGTAAATGAAAATAGTTATACATGAAAATAATAAAAACAAACATCTTAAAATGGCAAAATTCCAAGGAAAATCTGTAAAAAAATAATGTTTAGAAATTTACATAATTTCACTCGCATTTTGCAGCACATCATTCTGACAATGTAGCTAAAAACCATTAAAAATCTAAAATTTTCAGAAGAAAATTTCAAACATTTTTGTACAAATTGAAAATATAAATGAAAATTTAAACAATTTATTTTAAGCCTTCTTGACTTTTGACTCATTTAAAAAAATTGTTAAAAAGTATTAATATTTAAAACATTATTCTTAAATATTTTGAACTAAAATCAGTAAAAGTAAATTCTTATATTTATGCACAAACTTTTTTCTGTGTTGGCTTCTGGTAATGCAAAGAATTATTAAAAATATCAAACTTACTTTTTTTTTTGGGCAGAACATTTTTCGATGCCACTGTAATGTAGCATCAACATTAAATGAAATAGCAGCAATTTTTAAAATTAAAAAGGAAAGGAAGAAAAGGTTAAAAGAGAAATTTAAAGGGTTTGAAATGTTTTTAAATTTTAAAAAGTTTTATAAAATTTTGTATTTTTATTTATTTTTGTTTATTTTCAATAAATTTTACTACTAGAGAAAAACTTAAGGGATGGAAAAAGAATACCTAGGTTTGTAAATATAAAACAATTTTTAAAACTTAAATACAAATTTACCACTAAGTGAGCAGTATAAGACAGGGTCTAAAATCAAATATTTTTGAATAATTTAAACAAATTAAAAATACAACTTGTGTTTAGATGATAAAATTGTATTATGTTATTCGAATTTTTGGCAAATACTGATACAATGTTATACCGTGTAGAAACACCTTTAGTAGAAATCAGACAATAGAAATCAGACAATACTATGAAAGTATAACTACTCCTCTGTCGATGTCCCAAGTTTCATCAAAAGCGTTCAAGCGGTTTAAAAGATCCACATTTATTTCCATTTATTTTGCAAAAGACCCCACTGTGTAGGATTATAAAGTTGATAATCTCTTCTTCTCATGTGCTAAAATATTATGTTAACAAACCATTCTGCTAAATCTAGCAGAAAATATGCTAAAATGTATACACTAGTAGTTTATACATTTATTGCATTTATATCTCTTTTGTTTTGCTAATGTTGAATAATCATTTTCAACAAATAATTTTATATATAAATTAATGTAATCGAATGAATGTGTAAGATTTTTGTAATATTTTAAAGAAACTTTTCATCACTTTTCTGCTTATTGTAATTCACACTCCACAACTTTTGATTTGATGTTAAATAAGTCAAACAATTATCGCTTAATTTTCGCTTAAACACCGTAAAACAATAACATTAAATTAAAGTTGATCACATTTTTAACATAAATACGTCAAAAGTCATTTAAAATTGACAAATTTACAAATTTTATTTCCTTTAATATTCAAAACATTTTTTTTTTTTCTTTTTTGTGGTTGTTCTAAGTAAAATATAATAAGAAAAGCCGTGTATATCTAAATATCAAAGTGTTCAAATATTTTAAAAAACAATTTGTTTTAATATGAAACACACTTTCGTTGCCTACCTTTTTCAAACATTTATCTCTAAAGCTGTATGTTTATTTTCTTACTTTTAAATTTATTTTATTTAAAGTTGAAAGGTTTTTTCTCTATTTTACTTAAATATTTCACTTTAAGATACACATTAATTTTATGTCTGCAGATCATCTTGCTATCCCATTTGTTTTGGGAGGCAAAAACGAATAAATAAGAAAAATTCTGAGGTGTAAAAATAACCTGCTTAAAATTTAAAAACTTTCTTAAAACTTTTTTTATTGCAAGTGGATTTCATCTCCTAAGTAGTAAATTTTAAAGCAGAAATAAATTTGTCAGTTTAATAAGAAATGTAATAAATGTAACTAAATAAAGAGTTTCTTAATAAATGTATAGAACTAGAGGAAGCACAGGAAAATAAATTTAATTTAAAGGTAATTATGAATAAAGTTATTTATAATCAAAATTTAAAATTGATATACAATATGGTTGCGAAGCACTTTTTTCCTTTATAATATTTTTTCAGAGATTTACTTTCAAAAATAAATAAATTTCAAAAATAAAAAAATATATCGTTGTATTATAGTATCCTATTTTGGTAACTTATGGCGCCGTTATAATCAAAAAAAATATATATGTAAAAATAAATTTATCTAGACCACATCTCTACAATAGCTACGGAAAATTTTATTTAAATTGGAATTTAGATTTAATTTTATATTATTTTCAAAGTCTCCCTCTATGATAAGAGTTGGGAACATGATGGAGTAGGGTACAAAAAAAATATCGTTACGTTTTGCCATTCAAAAATTTCCTTTAAATAAACCGGGGTTCCTTTACTTGCAAATAAAAAGACGTCAGTACTATTTGCTTTTAATTCCAAATACACACAGCACTTTGTTTACGCCTTAAAACACACATAATGTATTGCACAACTGAACTGCAATGACTGCCAAACATACAACACTATGGCAACTTTACGACTCAAAGCTAAATTTACTACTAATCTGCAACTTAACGTCTGTACTCTACTTAACTCACGAATAACTACTAACGACTGACTAAATTTAGAAATTATACCTTCTTATATACTTGCGATTTAGTTCCCTACAATTTTCTAGTAACATAAAGAACCATATAGGAGCATACTTATAACAAACCTAGCTACTAACAGTCCACATTCCTTCAAACATTTGGAAGATAAATTTGATGCCAATTATTCAGACGTCACTTTTTAGTGACTTCTAGATAATTGTCGGAAGAATGTTTGAAATTTTCAAAAACCAAATACATTGCCATTGCGTATTAATTGTCCAGACTAGGGTCTGAGAATCCCCGGACATTTAAATTTTCCGGGAAACAGGCATGAAAAAATTGTGTTTTCGGGAACTCTCGAAAATTTTTTTAAATTAACTTAACCCTCTTGATTTATTAAAGAATTACACACATTTATTGTAGTGTACAAAAAAATGAATATTACAAATAAAAGCAAAATTAAAATTTCGTTTTCAAAGCAATTCGATTGAATTATAATTAACATAATTGTGTTAAATGAAAAAAAGCTATTTGTGAATAAATATCGTTTGTTTAATGATAAAAAGTCCTATGTAAAAGGTTTCGGAATTTCTTTCAGTAGAGCAAAAAGGTTATTTTATGGATGAAAGATATATGGGAGAAAACAATAATTTTCGAACACCTGACGAACCTCACAATCTCCGATTTCGATGAAATTCTGTATACACACTCACAAAGTTCACCTTTTTTAGAATTTTTTTCAAAATACATGAAATTTAAATCCATATTCGAACTTATTTGTGCGATTTAGACAAACTTTGGCTCAAACTAATGCTTAATAAATCTATTTTCTAGTTTCACATTTTTCAAAATCTTTTCAAAATACATGAAATTTAAATCCATTTTCTTATTTGTCCGATTTAAACAAACTGATGCTTAATAAAATTTGGTTCTAATTATTTTTGTAAAAACGTCATTTTTGAAAAGAAAAGGATATTGAAATCAATATTCGTCCTTGTATCAAGAATGCCTCAAAAACACATCTTCAATTTTTATAAATATATTTCAATATTCAATATCTTCAATATTTATTTATTGAAATTTTTCCTTGTTTAAATTAAAAAAAGTATCAGAACACTTAAAAAATATTAATTTGTTAGTAAAATTATACTAACTGCTATACATAAACTGTTACAACTTCTGATACCTTTGAGATCCAATTTTTGAAATTTTTTACACTGTAACGAAAAATTGATTGTGCAAAAATAATTAAAATTAAAAAACCCTTTTTCAGAATGTCTTAGGACAAAGGATATTTTTTCATTTTAGATGTCATTGCGCCAGGAAAATGTGTAACATTTATGATTTTATAATAAAGAGAGAATCCTTTCCATTGATATCTATTCTGTTAAAATTGGATAATGCACATAAAAGTTATTTAAACTTTGTTCATTTTATACTAGAGTTGTCTTAATTTAGAAGTCCATAAAACATAAACCACAAACGATATGAAACTGATTCATACGCACGTAGACTAGTTTAATAAACACCCCAAATTTAAAAAATCGTAGATATTGAATTTTTGAAACTGTAATTTTGGGTCGAAATTTTTTGTAATTACCTAAGTATTAAAGTTTCAATAAACTAGTTTTTTAATTTTAAACTAAAGTGCAATAAAAAGTGTATAATTTCAATTTCCCGGATTCCTGGAAACGATTGTTTGTCATTTCCCGGGCGAGAATTCCCGTTTTCCAAACCCTATTCCACTTCTTCGCGACTAATAGATGATTGTCAGAAGTGTGTACGAAATTTACAAAAACAAAATACATTACTATCAACCTTTCAACTTCCAAAAGTATACTTTGAAATTCCTTTCGGAAGATAATATGACGATAATTCGAATTTAACATAAATACATTACTATCCCGCATTAATCTTCTTGGGGTGTGTTAGGAAAATTGTCAGTTTTTATGAAAAGAAAAGAAAACAACACAATAGAGAATCAGGTAAGATCATATACTTCAGTAATAAATTAACGTAGTAGGTGTAGCTTGGCTGTAATATTAAATATGAGAAGAAAAATGTTCCTGAGAATTAAGTGTTTTTTTTTTTATTGTTTATTAAAATCATATTTTGTAAATAACACAGAAAAATACTAAAAAATATGTTGCAGATATTGTAGGTATAGTCATGCCAATCACCGGGAGCATTTCGGTTTTTCTCCATCACGTCACATTTTTAACACATTGAGGGCCAAAGAAAATATCCTTTCCTGAGGAGTTTTTAGGTTATATAATTTTCTAGGTAATAGGTAGTGCAAATTAGTCATCCGTGTTTTATAGACAAGAAATCATGTTACAAAAATGTAATACAAGTCAAGTTTTCATAGAAATCTTTAAAGTTTTATAAATCAAAAACTTCTCAATAAAACCATAGAAAAATGAGGGGTACGAAGTGGGTGTAGAGGGGAAATTTGCATTTTATATAACTAATACATGACCGTACATCTCAAAAATGGTAAAATTTTTGAAATTTGAAAAAAATGCGTAGATATCAAAAGTTTGAAAAAAATAAGAATCCAAATTTAAATAACAAAATCAACAAAAAAAGAAAAAAATTACATCGTGAATAATTCCGCGTAATTCTTACTCCTTATACTAAATATAAAGCAGAAAGTGAAATTAAACATTTCCATATTTTTCGCGTTTGGGACTACTAAAAATGGGCTAAATCTAGCCCGAATAGAGATAAGTTGACATCACTGCTTATAACTGTTGACATTATACAAGTTTCTCACTAATATATAAGCAAGTTAGCAAAAAGCTTTATTTATCATTATTGCAAGAAGAACTCTCTTAGTTAATTTAAATTAAAATAAACAGAAAGACTTAATTCTTTAATTCACGTTTCGAAATCGAAATAAATTTATTATCGTAGTCATTCATTTCAATTATTCATATTAATTTAATACATAGATTTAAATTCTCTGTACTTCATATGAATTGAATTAATTCTATAAAGAATTAATTCCTTAAAGAATTCACAATCAATTATACAATGCAAGCTTAAAAATATATTGCATTACTAAAATTTTCTTCAATTCAAATCTGTTAGAAATTAGCTTTAGAAAATATCTTTTTAATTCATTTCATAAACGATTAAAAAACAAAATATTAAAAATTGAATGAAAGAAAAATATTTTCATTCAGAGAAGATTTGAGTTAACAGAAATTTAATGAATTATTTATGAATTAATTCAATAAATAATTAATTCTATTCAAACAAAAGCTTTTGAATGAAGCTATAGAATTATGTTTTTGCGAATGGTATTATGGAATAAAAAACTATTATTTCTTAATTCTGAATTTAGATTTAAACTAATATTTAATGAATTCTCTCGAAGCGCTGCTGGAAACTTCTTATATGTACGCTACAAACTGGAAAATTCTAAAATCGTTACCACATACTTATAAAACTAATTTTCGTAACAACATAAATAAAAAAATTTGATTTATGGCTATTTACTTTTTTTGATGAATTTTGTTAAAATTTTTATATTAAGGGTCCTCATGAAAACGCTCGCAAACTGTACAATGTCTGCTAGTTTCTACACTGGAAAATGATGAGTCAAAAATTGTACGGCAACTCATTTAAACGACCCTTGCGTTGTTTAATTGTGCATTTATAAATTAACTGTCTTTATTTTTAATTTAAAAATTTTTTTTTAAATTATTTTTATTTTTAAAAATTATTAATAACTGCGATGTATAAAATTATATTTGCATGTATTTTTGATTTCAACAAAATTTTTCAATTATTTACAATAATTACTCATTTTCTTATCCTTAATATTACACAACGTTTGAAATATATCGCGTAAATATGCACAATTGCACAAATGGGAAACTTAAACGTTTAAATGAACACCCTTATTATTTTAGTTTTGTCCAAAACTTTTACATCTTTTTTAGTTCCTGTTTATAATATTCGTAAACTTGTGGTTATTTCAACACTGCTTAAGATGTATTAACTAGGGTATCCATTCGAATAATGTTTGTTCGAATAATTCGAACATTTTAATAAGAATAATTGTTTGAAGAATTTAATAGTGAGACTTTTCGAATAACGAATAATGCGAATATTTTGATGTCGAATATTGAAACAAAACGAATTATTTTCTTTTTTAATATTATACTTCTTTTAAATTATTTTTAACTTAATATTTAGTATTTTACAACTATATTATTTTTAATTTTTTTAGTGTATGGAAGTTCCTTTCGCTATATCAAAGAATTCGCTTCCCTTATAATTAAAACTATTTTCATTCACTAATAACATCTTTTTCGTCACTTCTGTTATCAGCTACTTTTAGGATCTAAATTCTTCCTAATATTCTAAATTAATAACTAATTTCCTGAATTGTTATTTCTGTGTTTTATTTATTATTCTCTAATTTACAACCTTTGTTACATGGCGGCATTTGTGATTTTAAATTTTAACTAAAAAAATGGTTTTAGTTTTTACATTTTTTTCCTTATAGTTATGCAACTTATATTGGAATTGGAAATATTTTAATTATATTCCTTATTACTTTATTAATTAATTTTATTAAGTATCTATATATTTTTTTGTTGAGTATGGATCATATTTGGCAAATTGGGCTTGATTCTTAATTTATATATATTCTTGTTATTTACACAACTGGACATATATTGACAATTTTTATACTGAAAAAAGTGATATTATTTCGGAAATTCTACAAACTATTGAAAACAAAGGTCGCCATTCAATAACAGTAGATGTGTGGTCAGATAACTCTTTTTGTAAATACATAAACGTTACAGCAAAAAGTTATAAAACATTTTAATTTCGGACTTGAGCATGATGTTAAAAATCGATAGACATCTTTATCTAGCATAGCATCAAAAGTTCCTGTACATTTATAACAGCGTTAATCAAGCATTATCTGATTACAAATTGCCCACACTGTCGGATAGTGATATATAACTTTTAAGGGACTTAACACCTTGAAGCCACTTAATTTGGCCATTAAAGAATTGTGTAAAGATTCGTCAAAATTAATTGAGTTTGAAGGTGTTATAAGATTTTTTTATAAAAAAAAAAGAATACAAAATGTAAACAATTCCTTTTGTAAAGAATTAGTCACGCATTTAAAACATCATATTCATGAAAGACGTTTAAAAGTTTTAAATACTCTTATATTAAAATTATGGAGCGTGCCCAACCAGCTTCAACTATTTAAGGTATAGCTCTAAAACACAAACTAAAGAGTTTGGAAATGAGATATTTGGAAGTTTATTCGGCAGAGAAACTGTGAAAAATGAATCGCCTGAAATGTTCTTCAATGCATTTTTTTGATGTTGACGAAATTCAACATCAACAATCAGCGAAAGAGCCATTTCAAAATGTTTATAATTTTATGTAAACTAAAGAGCGAAATCGGTCTATATATAAAGTCATTTAAGTATTATTCTTTTTTTAATAATATCTTAAGTCATTTCTTTAAATATATATATTTTTTGTATTAACACAAGTCGATCTCCATTTATTGTAGTAAAAGTATTGTTAATTTTATTTTTTTATTTTTTATTTTTGTGTTCGACACACTCAAAGTATATTTACAAAGAATTATTAGCTTTCAAATTGTTTTTGTTTTGCTTTTACAATAAAATTTTTCAAAACTTACCAAAATTTTACATTTTTATTTTATATTTTAAATTATTCGAGAAATTCGAATAATCTTTAATACGTAATGGAATAATTCGAATAAACCAAAATGTCTTATTCGAATTATTCGTTTTATTTGAACAATGAAAAAATCGAACAATTTGGATACCCTAGTGTTAACGGATTGTTATCCTTATTTTGTAAATCAAATCAAAATTGAATAAAATTCTCGCGTAATAAAAGTTTTCTTAAAAGTTTGAAACTATGAAAAAATCAAAAGAAGCTAGAATAATATAATAATATAAAGGTAATACAAAAGGTATGGTAAATGTGAAAAAAATAGATAAAAAAGAATTTATTTTTTATAACCTTTTTGCCTCTTAAGTTTTGTGATATTAAAGTTTTACATAAACTTTAAACAGGCAATTCACATTAAGTAAACGTATTTAATAATAGTAACTAAATAATTTATGAAATTACACAAGTTTTATGACTTTATATTTTAAGAGTCCTAGTGCAATTCATGGTATTAAAATGTTTATTATTTAGAAATATGTAATTCAAAGATTTAATTTTTATTTTTAATTAATTTTTAATTATACAAAAAAACAGAAGAAGAAATAATAATTGTATTATTATTGTAATTATAATTAAACATCAAATGGTTTGTTATATGTATTGACACACAAAAAGTCTAATAAATATTTATCAATTTAGTTTATTCATTTTATATTGTTGTGGTTGTAATGTAAAACCAAACCAATAATTTAAATACATAATTTAAATCAAAAATGTAAATAATATTGATCTTATTAGTGCTATTAGTCTCAACACTTGAAACCCCAAACCAACACATTTATTTCAATACAAATATTTGTTAAGAGTGTTTAGTTTGTGTTTGCTTTTATGAACTTTAATTCAATTTTGCTAAACAAATATTTACGTTTAAAGAAGCAAAAATATCAAGTGACTAATAAATTTTATTACACTGAAGGATGAAAATACCAAACGCAGTTTGATTTCAATAGTTTTGAGGTATGTAAAGCTACATTCAAACTAGTCAAATATTTCACAAAAAAGACGTAACCACTAAATAAAGCAACTCTTAATTTCTTCTTTCATTTTGGAAAATATTTTTTACTTATTGTAAATCACGTTTTCTTAAATTTTATTACTCAGTACTGATTGTTGCAATAAACAATTTATTTAAAATGAAAAAAAAAAATCGATTAAAATAAATAAATAAAAAAATCATCAAATACGGCGCTCCTAATCGAAAGTTTTTGACATTTCAAATAAATAAAAATATTATAAAAAATACATAAAATAAGGAAAAAATTAAGAAATCAATAAATTGAATAAAAATGCATTTAAAGTACATTTTCGCAGCTGAACAAACCACATTGAAAAATGATATTGGAATTATGAATTCAATTGGTGGAACATAAATAAGAAATTTGCTAAAGAAAAATATAATTTAATTTAACAAATTTTCACAAGCGAAAACAACGGTGAAAAACGTGATTATGAAATAATATTTTATGAGATATTCACTCATAACTTTCAATCTTAAAATTTGCAAAAATTTTATTGCAGATGATTTTTAATTCTTACCCAGCAAACACTTTGCTTTCCTGGTAAGCCAGCAGGTATAATTGGAAACAAAAATAAACTACTTATTTTTTGCCTGAATAACTAGTTATTTTTGTTCGACTTGTCCACAAATTCATGTAGTTATTTTTTGACTCTAGGGGTACTCAAAAATATGTACCTAAGCGAAAACAAAAATAAAAAAAAAAAACAAAAAATTTTTACCGTAAGTGAGACTCGAAATTGGACACACACTAACCATTTGTTTTTACTAACTAACGTCTTACTCAGTACACCATCTCGCACATAGCATCCTAAGCGACAAAAACTCTATTTAGTTTAAAATATTTTTTTAAACATTTTGTTATAAAAAATTAACAGCTTCAGAATGGGGTTGAACCAACAACCTTCTGGTTGTTAATCCGGCACTATAGCCAACTCTTCCACGTGATTGCAGTATTACTGCGCTATTATACTATTGAGTACTTATTAATGTAATACAGAGTAGTCAAATAATAATGGCGCCTCATTACCAAGAAACTACTTTAATAAGTAGTTGTTATTACCAAAAACCAAAAAGTTTTTGCTGGTTAGTGATAAAATCTAGGTCTCGTAAGATTTTTCTCCCAGCAGTTATGATTTTTTAATATTAATTTGTCGAAAGTTCGCCCTCCTGTCGATTCAAAACGTTCGCTGAATGCTCTGTAAATTAGTTTGTAGTAATACTTTGACAAAAAATACTAGTGATCACAAATATAGGCCCTTTTCTCCTTTAAACTTATATTTACGAAGTTATGAAGCTTTAAAAATTTTTTACAAATTTCTTATAAAAAAAATCGTTTTTTGGTCAAAAATACTGGTAATCAGAAATGAAGGCAATTATCTCATTTAAATGCATATTTACGAAGTTATGAGGGTTTAAAGATTTTTTACAATTTTCATGTAAAATATAGATTTTTGGTCAAAAATATTGGTGATCACAAATGAAGGCAATTTTCTCATTACAAATTTTTTATAAACAATCGAGTTTTGGTCAAAAATTTTGGTGAGCACAAATGAAGGCAATTTTCTCATTTAAACGCACATTTGCGAAATTATGAGGGTTTTAAGATTTTTTACAAATTTCATAAAAAATAAGAACGAAAGATATAGTCGATTAAGACCGACTATATGATACCCTATATCATTGTGAACGAGTATAAAAATTCTGTAAGGGGACTTATATTACATCTGTGGACAATGCTAACATCTAGATGATTTTATGCACTTTAGAGTGATTCCTGGAAGTAGGTTTATATAGGAGTTATGATAAATTATGGACCGATTCTTGTAAAATTTGGCAATGTTGTTTCTACTTACATAAAACTTATTTGTGTCGAATATTAGCTTGATACTAGCATTCGTATGGAATTTATGCACGTTAAAGTGCTTTTCGGAAGAGGGGTTTATATGGGAGTTATGGTCAACTGTGTACCGATCTTCATAAAATTTAGTACAAATATTGATACTAGTACAGGACTTCTTTGCACCAAACTTCACTGAAATATTCTTATTTTTAAAGCATTTTTCAGTGTTTAAACTCTATTCCGTGGAGACATTTGTATGGGGGCTAAATGAAATAATGGACCGATAACAACCAATTTTGTAAGGCTTCGTTCTTGTATCATAAATTGCGACCCGGACTTTGTGCATAAGTTTTATATAGACAGCTAGCCATCCGTACAGCCAGACAGACAGACATCGTTAGATCGATTCAAAAGTGATTCTGAGAGGTAATTTATAAATTTTTCTATGCGTTACAAACATCAGCACAAACGCATAAAAATAAAATTAAAATTAAATTGAACAAGATTAAATGAATTGTACTATTTTTAGTCAAAAGTTCTAACTGATATTTCAGAAGGCAAGGGTGAGACATCCTTGATGTCCTTACTATATAAGGCTGGTAAGTATGAGCATCTTAAATAAAGTGAAAATAGACTTACTAGAAGGCCTACATGACATTTTTACCGCTGAGATGCTCTTTATATATTTTTTCAGTTTTTTGTCTATAACTCGGTTGTTTATGGACCGATATGGTTAATTCAGAAAGCCAAAATTTTAGAAAAATATTTACAACAGATCTGTATAAAAACGAATTCCGCAGCTTATATAGAAGCTTCACAATGTTTAGAAATGCGTTTTGATCGATATCTCAGTTACTAATGAACCGATTTGGTTCACTTCTTCCGCAAAAACATTCCAAAAAAAGATTACAAATTTTTAGAGTCCTTTTCGGGTTTTTGGCTTTCGAACCTATCGGGACCTGTCTGTAGAACAGTTTTTCCGTTTGAATGAAATTATTTTAAAAACTTTTTCATAGAACACATACTAAAAATCAGTTATGATTTGGATTTTAAGCCTACAAGATCAATAAGAAACAACGAAACCATTAAGGAGTTAAGAAGTTTAAAAAAGAAACTTGTTCAGGACGAATTTCTCAAATATGGGTTGATTATAGATCAACCAAAACAAGGATCAGGCAATACAAATGATGGGAACACAGCAAGTAGGTTCTTTTCAGATCCCGAAAGAGCATCTGAAAAAACAAGTGTTGATATAAATCTTATTTCAAGATTTAAAACAATTATTGATGTATTTGAGTGCAATAAACAAATTGATGCTAGAAAATTTGGTAATTATGTACGAGTACAACCAAATATACATGAAGAAATATGTATGCAAAGTTCGTAAAATCCTTTATCATGGAGAAGATATTATTAAGCATCATTTAGTACCACCTGGAGATCTATCAGAGGAAGGAAGCCCAGGAAAAAAGGAATAAGGATTACAGATTTTATTGAGAGCACAATACCAGAAAAATATCACGAAATTCCACAATTGAAAATCTATTTAATATATTACTGGCAACGTCAGATCTGCTCATCTCTAGCAGTCGAAGTCAATGGAAAATATAACATCGGGACTTAGATGAAGAAGTAAAAGGGATGCTAGAGGACAAAAATAATATAGAATTATTTAAAAAATTTTAATTTTTTGTCCAAAAACAACTGATTCTAGTGGAACCTTTAAGAACCGGTTCTAGTGGTACCTGTTCCAGAATTGATAACCAACATTATTGATCACAACATTATCCTGGGTATTATTAAAATGTTTTTTTTATCTGCTTATAACTTTTTTCACAAAAAAAAAAAATAAAAGTTCATCTTTAGCGTTAAATTTTTAAACAACTGCTGATTCAAAAGTTACAGACTTTTAGCCGATGAAAAACGATTCAGAGTCACTGCGCGGTGCTCTGAATAAATTTACAAAATTCTAAAAAAAAGTACGCAGGTTTATAGACAACAGCACTGGAAATAAAATTAAAAGATAATTAGGTCAATGCCTTATATAACTAAGCCGTGTCTGCGATTTGAATTTTGCGGATTTCGAGAAAAAGGCATTTTTTGCAGTTTTCCAGTTATAAAGTCAATTTTTGTTGATCTGGTATTCAGTCTAAATAAAGTTATTATATAATAAGAAGAGCTTTTCACGGGAAATTCCGGAACGCTAATTCCCGGAAATTCCGCACAATTTCCAGTCCCGTTATCCCGGTAAATCATTCGGGAATTTCCCTGATTTCTTGTAAAAGATATTTATATTTTCTAGCTCATACAAGCGTATGGATATTTTAGTAAATAAAGTGATTGTACATTATTTATTTTGTTTCTAGTTTAAATATTTTTAAGGAAATATCTAAATATATTTAACAGTTTTTGAGTCTTTCATGCATTTTTGTATAATTGATGGAAAATAAAATAATTCTTTTTTGGGAATATTAAAAAAAAAAAAATCTGCATATTTTTTCACTGTGGTCAAAAATAATATGTTGCAAAAGGACTAGTAGAAGAATTCGACATTTGAAACAATTTGAAAATATGCAAAAAAAAATTGTAAGAGGAATCTCCTTAAAATATCAGAAATCCTCAAACAACAGTTTACATTTTTAAAGCAACAGTTAAAATGTGGGCTTAATAGTATCCAAACTATTAACTGTGTATGGATTTCTTTTATCAGATAAATTACAAAAAGCTCACTTATAAGAGCTAACAATCCAATTATCCAAAAACTGAATATGTTATAAATTAACTTTTGAGCTCTAGTTTTCCTTAGCTATGGATGAGTAGTCTATCATAAAAATGGAAGGAACTTAATTATATTTTAATATGAGAAAAACATTTATTCATAGAGATATAAAATCTTTTCGGACTTTCTTAACAATAAAACTTACTTCCGTAAATATATCGAGGGATCAAGTTTTACTCACAGAGTCCTTATAATATGAAATGTTTTCATTTAAATTTTAAAATATAAATATTTTAAAAAGGATTAAACTATTTATATATATACGTATATTATATTTATATAGTTTATTTTAAAATTTTGTATCCTTCATTTAATTGAATTATTTTATGAATACTTTTAAATTGGTAATTATTTGTTTTTTGTGGGAATTCTCGGAATCCCGGGAAATTTAAAAATCAATCCCGGTTTCCGGAGAGCGGTAAAAGACCGGGAAAGAAGAACTCTAATAATAAGATAAACCATACAAACCCTACAAACTTCTGGTCCGATGCGGCACGGGTTAACGATGTCCGATTGTACTAATATTTCACACAATATATTTTAACAACCCAATGAATGATTCTAGAGGAAGTTACGTAGATTACGATTCTTTAATATTTAGTTACAAAACGTAGTATTTAATAGTTAAATTTTTATAAAACTGTAAAATGGCCATATTTTTCCCATGCAAACTTCAAGTCCAATGTGGTTAACGATATTCGATTTCACTAATATTTTTTACAACATAATGAACGATTCTAGGGGTAGTTACGGTCGAAATTTGAAAGTCGTTAAATTTTGGTCTAGTCTGATGTACATATGCATACAACTAAGGCAATTTATGTATTACCTTTGAAATTATTACTCGTTTTGTAAATTTTTGTGCAGTCTTATATACATATGTGTAGCATTTTAATTGGTTTAATTGAGGTTTTGCGCATATTTCATGTGATTAGTTATAAATACAAATTTGGTTTTGATCATAGATTAATAAGTAGATATTTATGTGAGAGAAAAACCTAATTGAATTGTCAAAAACCTAATTCATGCAACAACAAAATTCATTTAGTCAAATATATTTTGTTTTTGTGTTTTTAAAAAAATTAGTAATTTTTTTGAAAATTTAGTTAGAAGTGCCTCTCACATAAACTTCTAGTTATATTCTATGGTTTTTATGCAGACATAATATTGAAGAAACCTAATTTAATTAAATTGTGTAATGTTTTAATGGTAAATTAAAATCAATATACATTTGAGTTTAATGTATGAACTGGTAAACACTTAAAATTAATTTCAATTACATACATAATTCAGCATCCCAATAAATAAATTGAAATAAATTATTTACATCAAATGCTATCGCAAAATTTAATTCAAAATAAATTTGCTAACAAAACATGTTATTGATGAAAAAACAAATTTTCTAAAATGTTTCTTAAATGTCATATATGTGTGTATTTTATGAACAATACTGTTATTACAATATTATTTAAATTATACACATTTTACTGATGAATATGTTCCCTTTTCTTACAGACACTTAACAAATATTAAATGAATGAATGACATTCATTCATCAATAGCCAAAGGAAGACTAAATAAAAAAAATTAAATTAAATCAAAATGTTATGATCAGGACAACCAAAAATATGAAAAATAAACCAGACTGTTATTTATTTATCCGTTTCAGGCAATTTTAAAAATTTTGGCATCGATTTTGTATTGCTTATTTTTGCATATTTTGATCATAACAGCATATTTTTGCGTATTTTGGTATTAACTGCCGTATTTTGCCATATTTGCATAAAAATCCTTATTTTGGAGCATATTTTAGCAACTTAAATAACATATTTTTGCATATTTTATACTTAGGAGCATAATTTTGCACAAATTTTACTAAAGGAAAAGTTTTGCATATTTTATACCTAATAGAGTTTTTAAGTAATTTACCCCTAACGAAATTTTCATTCATATCATAAATTAATACAAATGTTTTAATTTATATAAATTTATTTGATATATTGTATTAGCTTTGAATGTTTTTAAGTGAAAAAAGAAAATATTTTTTAGCAATTACTAATGAAAACAAGATCTTTTAAGCATGAATTGTAAATAATTTAAAATTTTGTCATAAGAAGATATATTCAAGAACATATTTTTAATTTTAAGAGCATATTTTGCGATTTTAAGAGCATTTTTTATGCGCATAAAAAATGTTTATTGCATTTTTTTGGTTACCCTGGTTATGATTGAAAATTCAATACGTTAAAAATACGACTATCAGAGCTTTACAGAAATTAGATATATAAAATGGGTTCTTAAGTTCAAAATCAGACTAAAAGACAAACACAGGTAAAGATGTCTTCACGAAGAAAAATCAGAATGGAAGAATAAGAGATCAGAACTATAACTGCAAAATATGATGAATACTTCTCAAGAAACAAGAAGTTTTATTAAAAAGTTTAATAAAACTCGATACAGCTGTTGTATATAGTTTGATATAGAAATTTGCATTAAACTTAAAATTTAATAAAACTAACAATGAGAGGCTAAAGTACAGAGTAATTAATTATATTGAATATAAGAATTATTTTTATAATTATAAAAATAAATATGATAAAATTAAAATTATATGAAAGAAAATTATTTCTAAGAAAATAACACAATGTAATTATTACTAATTTTATGCATTTTCTTAATAGATTTTTTTCTATTCGATGCTGCACAGTGTGCGATTCAAAAAATGAAAACCAAATAATTATGGAATTTTGGAACGGCTGTTACGATTGCAATGACATTTCACATAGTGATTGAAGAAATGCAGGCTTGTTTAAGTTTGAGGTTGCACCATACATAAGTACAGAGTGCGAGTCCCAAAGTTGGACACCTCGGGTATAAAATTTTTTAAAAACGATACTGATTTTTTACATCTGAACCGATTTGCAGTAGTTGTTGATTGTATATATAAACATAATAATTTTTTATGTATGTTTATGTTTACAATGACTGAATGTATATATATATATATATATATATTCAAAAATATGTTTTATTAAAAATTTTAAAGTTTATTAAGATATCTTCCACTACACAAATTAATCTCTTCCTTTATTGTAAATATTCTAATATCGCTAAAACCTTAATGTTTTTAATTGATATCGTTCGAGTATTTCAACCTTAAAATTACTAGTTCTTCCCCACATTTGAAGACCATAAGTCCAGACCGGCTTCAAAATTGTTTTAAATAGAATGACCTTGTTTTCTAAACTTAGCTGAGATTTTGGTCCTAGGAGCCAATACATTGTTCTTCTTTTAATATTCAAGTGTTCTCTTTCTGATTTTACTATATAAAGATCGAAGATTAAGATGAAAGGATATCTTAGTATTTGATCCATATATTGTCCTAAGTGGTTTACTTTATGTGATTTTGGAATTGGATTTCCTTTAAAAAAAAATAGTTGGGCAATCTTTCTTAATGTAGAAATTACCTGAACCGATTTGTCCGTATTAACTTTCATATTCCATTTTTACAACCATTTTTCAATAGCAATAAGCTGCCTTTGTAACACTGCAGATGCTTCAACTGGAGATTCGTTAAAAGACAAAATAGTTGTATCGTCTACTTACGTTGCAGTGGTTAAATTATCATAGATCCCTAAATGATCCCAGATTTAACTACTTCAAAGGAAGAGTCGTCTCTATCTGTCACTTAAATATGACTTAAAGAATAAATAGTAAGAAGTAGGTAGAAGATGTTTTAGTTTGTACAAAAGGTCACAGTGCCATACTTTACCAAATACTTGACTTATGTCTAAAAATACGGCCGAGCAGTATAGTTTCTTTTCCAAAACATTGGTAATTTCTTGGACAATACGATGACAATTGGTGATAAGGAATTATATTTTTATCATCTAAAATGGGTAGTAATCTTTTCAACAAGAGCCTTTCAAAAACTTTAGAGAATATTGGCAATAAATAAACTTATTGGTCTTTTTAGCTTGTGTGACGTATTTCCACTGATATGGAAAATAGTTTAGTCTCAATATGGAATTAGATATTGTGGTTATGGATATGATACCCATTTTAGGTAATAACTTTACAGTTCTTGAGTCGATGAGGTCATATCCTGGAGATTTCATATTATTAAGATTTTTAATTGTGTTTTCAACTTCTGATGTGCTTTTAATCGGACGATCTCAAGGATGAATTATATCTAATAAAGGGCTAAAGGTATATTCTCTATATATATACTCTATAAAGTTATTAGATTTGCTAATATTGGATCTACACCATTCGACGTTCCCTTTTCTTATAGATACATAACGGTTAACAGGACGTTTAAGGTATTTTGTTATTAGATAATCCTGCAATAAATCATTCTTATATATATATATATATATATATATATATTTCAATAGTTTTTTTTTAATAGTATGATCCTCTATTCTAGTTAGCTTTATAATTTTATCTTCTACTTGTGTGGTATATTCTGCGAAAAAATGGGCTTATTTCTTATGAGTTCTTATTTCAGCCGATATTTTAGACATTACTGCCCACCTTTTCTGAATAAGGTGAGGTAGTTAGAAACCTGATTCGTATATAACTTTATTAAATGTTTCAACTGCATCATCCAATTCACATTCTCTTTTAAGTAGAATGTGTTCTGTTTTATTATTTACTATATTAAACATGTGTGCTAAAGGTGGCTATTAATAGATTATGATCGGAACTTAAATCGTCAGAGTGTAATACGTGAAAAAGTGTTTTTGTTATAACGTTAAAAACAAAAAAGATCTGATATTTTTACAGAATCACTTGGCCAATATGTTAGCCTGCCTGTTGATAGAGTATAATAGTGGTTTTTTTGTTCTACATTTGTAGAACTCTTTTCCTTTGGGATTTACTAGACGTAATCCCCACCACGGGTGCTTGGCATTAAAATTACCCTAAACGATAAATTTATGCCCCAGTTTTTTACAAAAGCTTCGTATTGTTCGCTTTTTATGTTGTGCCTTGGAGGAGAATATATTGAAAAAATGTTAACGCTAGTATTATTTATTATATTCTATCTTGATACCAGCAGATAGTAAAAATGACTGAGTACTTCAAATTTAAAATGTGATTTTATTAATATATCTGCATCTGCATGTACCCTCTTATACGGCTGATTTTTCTTTTTTTTTTAATAAGTTTTATCTGTAAAATGCGTTTCTGAGATCAAAAATTTATCATTATGATTATTGGCTAAAAAAAAAATGTTGATTTCGTTTTTATGGTTAGAAATACCATTTTCATTCCATATTGCAATTCTTAAATTTATTTGTATAATTTAGTCATTAGCATTGTCATCATTCTCATCAAATTTTTCGTCGTATTTTAAGTTTTTCTATTCTAAGTTTTTTAATGCTTCAGAATATGATAAATTATATTTTTTTTTTTGTCTGTGGTTGAATATCGTAAATAGCGTTTAAATGAGAGTAATTTTAATTATTCTTAACAAAATGTTGACTTCTTTGTCCACCACATCTTCTTGAAATAAAGTCTTGGTAAACTTTACAACTTTTATAAATAGTGGTGTGGTTACTAATTCAGTGCAGATAACGAGATGGAGAATCATTTAATTTGGTACATTCAGATGTGGAATGGTTCATTCCATATTTTACGTACATAAAGAGTTAGTTACAATATTGTTACGTTATTACCTTCTAAAAACTGTGGTTATTAGCTTTTATAAACTGTGGTTCATTCAATGTTGTATGTTTACAGCTATGTTAATAATTTCTGCAGATATGTTAACTGCTGTTAACATAAATAGAAAGTTCGAAAAGCATTTATTTTTAAACCAGCCGCTAAAACCGTTATATTTGAATTCAAGTACAATTTCGTAACAATATGTTTTGGTATGCCTATATAGCTTGTAACGGTGACATTGTACCAGATCATTTGTTCTAATTGGTGGCTCTATTTTCACAATGTCATTATTTATAGAACATATATCATAAACAGTTTTATGAATAGAGGCTCTTTTGTAATACGACTCTTCGCATTAGTAACAGATCTTACTTGGTGCCATAAAAACAATATTTCTGCCTTAATATCTACTGTTGGTGTTGAGTGATGAATACCATTTTATAACTATTCTAAAGGTGTTTTCCTGCTTTAACTGAAACGTATGGAAGCTAATTTTAGAGCTTTCCAAGTATTTCACTACCTTGCTGTATGCTTTAACTTTTTTATCATTAAGGTTCGCTTGTTTTAAAAACTTATAATGAAAATCAGTTTGACATATAACAGAGCTTATTTTTTAATATTTATACTAATATTTTCAACATTGAGAATGTAGACTGGTGGCGGCTTTTGAGTTGATTCCGTCACATATTCTTGTTCTAAGTCTTCTACATCAAGCGCTGCTTTTTTCACTTAAGTTTGCTCCACCAATATAGATGCTGACAGTTAAACTTTGTTTTTGTAAAACATTCGTAGGTAGAATTGTTTTATGGAGTATTTTTTAAAAATGCTGTAAATTTAAAAATAAAACATAGAACGGTTATCAGCAGAGTAATCCAATGAAAAATCGCCCACAAAATTCCCATATAAATTTAGGTTATATTACATATGAAAAATTACCTACCGAAGCTCCGCAGGCGAAAATTTTTGGTCAAATATAAATAAAAATCGATTTTTTGTGCACGATTTTTGAACACAAAAATCCTTAAGTGAACGATTCTGTAAAAAATAAAATTATTAAAAGCATATAAGAAATTATTTTCTTCTTTGTTGAAATTCTAAAATATTTGCATTTTTAGAAGTTAGAAGTTAAAACGAAAATTTTTAGGATAAAAGCAAAATAATAAGGCTAGATTTAGCCTTAAAAGGCTAAACTGGCAACACTGGTTTTGTGTAATGTACTATTGTGTTTTTGTTTTTTTTTTTTTTTTTTTTTTTTATTCTCTAACTATAGTTTGAGTTTTATTTTTGTTGAAAAATATGTCGTATTGTTTTTAATTTTAATCGTTGTTGTAAAACTTACCTTGATGTTTTGTATGAGAAACTGCACCATTTAGCTGTTTTGTTTTTATTGTTTTTTGAAAAAAGGATTTTTTTTTTTATTTTTTATTTTAAATATTTTGTTAAAAATGCACTTCTGTTTTCTATGACGGTCGAACAAATACTAATTTTGTGTCAAAATTCGACCAAAAAATCGACAAATTCGGCATAATATTTTTAAAATCCTCAAAAAATCTGAAAAACTAAAATGCAAATATATTTTTAAAATTTTTCATATTAAAAAATGATATTAAGTTTTGAAACACTTTGTCTATTAAATAAACTTTCAGCATTGTTTTAATTCAAAATAGGAATAAATTAATAATACCGGGTCAGTGAAAATGATTTTTTTTAACGTTAATGAAGGTTTTTCCGTGTACTTTCTCCTATATTTATTCGCCGAATAAACTTTTTTTAGAAATAACAAAATTTTGTAAGTTCAGATACATCAACAAAAAAATAAAATTGCATTGTTCATCTCAAGGATTTAGTGAATATGGTTATATAATATATCATTCAAAAGGCATTTGAACTTTTAAACAGTATTAATATAATTTAAATCTCATATGTATTAATAAGGATATTCAGAAAAATATATCAAAACTAAAGTTATCCATAACTAAAAGCGAGCGGCTAAATTTTTTTTTTACATTTCTTTAATAACAATTAAAAGTACTTCTGCATCATTATAAAAATTATTTAAAAATCAAGTAGTCCGGTGATCCTAATTTCCTGCAAAATAAAGTCAATTGAAAAAATTACTCAAAAAATTATATACTACTTAACATATTCTTAAACTTTTTTATCTATGATCAAAACTATTTTACTTACATACATATGTATATAAAATAGCATTTTTCTTTTCACACAAAAATTTTGTTTAATTGTAAACGAATTTCGAAGTAAAAGTTTAAACTTCTTATATTCCTTTTCTCTCTCTCTATTTACTACAAAACAAAATCAGATTTAAACAAAAAAATTGACGTATGTGAACATTTCGTGAAATCGTAATTTTTTTAACAAAAATCACACTTTGGAATTTTTGCAATAAAAAGTCGTCAAAATGCAGATAAATCGGTAAATCTGGCAACAGTGTATATAGATGAAAATACGAAAGCATACTTTAAGGTATAAATTTTATTATTTTCGGTAAGGAGGTAAAGGGTATAAAAGATTCGGCTCAGCCGAATATAGCGCTCTAACTTTTTTTATTTAATTTTAACGAAAAAACACTTTCATAGTAATGTTAACATCAGTAATAGTCAGTGTTGCCAGGGGTATATTTCAAAAAGTTAAGTTTTCGAAAGATATTTTTCCTTAGTCATCATCAATGTTATCATCTACGTAGTCAAGCGGTTACTATGATCTGGTTTTATAAGTTTAGTTAACTAAACATTTTCTCAAAATTATCATTTGGAAATATATGTGTATGGGTTGCTTCTTTATACTGTTATATAATGGCACTTCTTTAACATTCCGTAAAACATTTTTACAATAACCGTTGACTTTTAAATCAGAATTTAGTCCTAATGTTTTGTTATCGAGGAGTGCATGCTGCTAAAATTTTCTCGTGAATAACATTTTTTAAATTATAACACTTATTGAATAAATCAGTTATACCCTTCTGACCAAAATATTGGGCCTCTTAAAGGTTAATTACTTTGTTGATTTAAAAATATTATCCATAAAATCAAATTTAATCTTTAAATTTATATAACAGAGATGCTAGTTTCTCAAGTATGATAATTCTTCTGGATATTTTTTTATATTTCAAAAACTAAATTTTCCATTAGTACAAATTAAGTTTCTAACCAATTCAAGAGCACATTATTTAAATCATCTACTTTTCCATAATCTTCCTCAAAAAGAAGAAAAAGTTCATATTATAGAACAGTGATAGAAAAGTTGATACGATCGTACTTTTTTTGATACTAACTATTTAATATTCAAAAGTACCGTAGTACTCCTGCGAGCAATTTGATACTCTCACAAGATTAGTCAGTGCAGTTCGTTTTGAAAGAAAACATTTTCAAACGATAATATATTTTGAAGACAATTCTAATAGATTTACAGAAAGCAACATTTTTTTCCATTCAAAACTTTGATTCTGTTTTACTTGAATGTTCACTTGGTATTTTGGAAGTGATTTTGACCAAAAATAACAAGATTTTATGGAAAAAAAACTTTAGTCGGCTATATTCTGTAAATCGAAATCGATACAAATGAAATTAATAAAATTGATAATCAATAACTTGAAATTTGAGGTTATCAGTTATAATATTAATTTTTAATAAAATAAGAGCATAACTGCTCACTTTAAAGAAATTGATTTAATTTTTTTTAATTCCAAACCGAAATTCAAAATATAGGAAATTCTTCATTTTCGATCGATAAATAATAAAAATTTGAATTTTAGTAGTCTAGGGATGAAAAAAAGTATTATTTGAATATTTTTTTGATACCGAAAAATGTTTTCATTTTCCATCCCTGTTATAGATTGTAATATTCTTTTTGTAGACCGATTATTACGTGCAAGAAAATAGCTCTCTTCAATAGAAGTGTTAGAAGGTTGAGTGAGGATAAAAAGTTAGGAAAATGGGGTCAAAAGCAAAAAATTATACATGTTACGCGTTAAAAAATTACGAAAAATATAACAAATGTAACCAAACAGCAACACTGGTAGCAACATATATACATATAAGAGCAATAAAATCAAAAGCAGAATAGATTCGAAAATAGTGAATGCTCGCTAAAAACTAACAGAAAAATTTTCAAGAAAATATCGACAATTATATTAAATATAAATTTTCATAGCATCAAACTTTTTCGATAATAAGCATTCGCGTAGTATTCGAAAATTTTAAAAACAACCACATCGCAAATATTCAATTTTTCTGAATAAAATCCCGAAACTAAGTACTTCAAGAAATTATCTATTCTTTTCAATTTGTCGAATGTTTGTTAAAAAATATTGTACATTAAAATTCATAATATTAGTTATATTCTCTGTAATTTTGAATAAAATATAATATAATTAAATTTTAGAAAAAGTGGTAAGTAATGATGGCACTTGTCTTAAGGTATGTCAATATAGCATATTTATCTAAATATCTAATTTATTTTCTTGCAGATTTATTCAGGAAATTTTGCCCTAAAAGATGTGGATTTAATATTATTGAAAGAAAAACACATTGATGGTTCCTATGGGCGAATTTGAAATTTGGATAAAATGCTTCAATCATTTACCGCTATTATGTAAATATCTTTATTAATTTTAATGTACATTATGAGATAAAGAAAAAAAGAAAGATTTGCCCAATTCACAACTTCGTTATAGTATTATTTGTTAAAATATTGTATGAAGAAAAATAACATTTTTAAAAAAGTAATACACTTTGTAAATAAGTGTGTTATTTTCAAAGTAATTAAATTATTATAAATGTCAAATAATTTATTATTTTATTTTTTGCTTTTCCTAAATACTTAGGTTTTTAATGAAAAATATTGATGAAAATCTTATTGTTTGAAAATGCCGATTTTTATATGTATATTGTAACACCCACCTTAAAGTTTACCAATAGACTCAAAATCACTTTCTGAGACGATTAGGCGATGTCCGTCAGTCTGACAGATTGCCTGTATTGTTGTACATAAAGTAAAAGTCGTAATTTTGGTAAAAATTTGGAACATATGACTATTTTGGTATAACGACACAGCCTATTGAATTGGTTATTATAGGTCATTTATTTTACCTAGCCTTCATGCAAAAATAAATAGAAGTCATTTTTAAGGAAGTACTTTTATATTTTTTCCAAAGTTTCAATAAGTGTACGGTTTCTTGTGCTTCAGAAGTTATATAAACTCCATCCAAAGGTGTTATTAAAAAGCAATTCAGATAATTTTTTCTGATATAAAACGTTGAGAATTTACAAGCACTTGTTACTTAATAATAACTGTTTTAAACAAATGAAAAATATCCTTATTCATATCTGTTTTTAATAAAAAATATTTGGTTTATACAAAAATTGAAAGTAATTTTCTTAAATTAATAATAAAGAACATAAAAGAAATTAATAATGAATAATGAATAATAATAATGAATATGTATCATAAAAGAAAATATCTTCCAATGCCAACCCTATATTAAATTCATCGGAAATGATCCGAATTTGCACTACTTCTTTATCATAAGATCAGAATCTTATTGACTTCTTTGGATGTTCTTTTTTTGCTGGGAGGGTCTTAATACTCATAAATGCTTTTTTTGTCACTATTTCAATAAAATTTGGTACAAATAAGTTTTATATAAAAGTGAATCAAAATACCAAATTTCACGGATCCATAATTAAGCATAGCCCCCATATATGATCCAAAAATCACTTAAACTCGCATAAATACCACATAAATGACAGTATTAAAGTAATATTTGACACAAGTTTTACATAAGCAGAAATAATAGTAACAAGGATACATAATGATAAGGACCTTAATACCGCCTTAATACCAAGAGCCAGTTTAATAATTTGTTTATACATCTAAAAAAAATTAAAATAAGAAATTTATAAATACATGAAAACTTAAATGCATTTTCCAATAGTGATAGTTTACCATTCTGTTAACTATACTTTGAACTAATCCTCAGATCAATGGTAACAAATATGATGTGATTCCACTTTTTATACAAATTTAAAAAATACTCCTTTATATTTAAATAAGTAAATTTAATACTTTGAGTATTTCTCTTTAATATTTTAAATAGAGAAAAACATTAATTTAGCTTTCATATAAAAATATTTAGTTATATACTAATTATGTAAATAAAAAAATGTAAAAAATTAATCATGACCATACTCAACAACATAAGATATATCTTCATTAATTTCAAAAACCTTTGCACAAGTTTATTTTTTCCATATAAACAAAACAATTCTCAAGTTTATTTTTCACCTTACAAAAAACAAAAATAACCATATAAAAATATGTAGATGAATAAACCAAAAATACTCAAACGCTATTTATACAAGTCATCAGTTTTTAATTTCATCACAATTAAAAGTGCAAAAAAATAAAAAATTTTCTCCCTGTTAAATTGTTTGTATGTACTTTTAACATAATTACATACATACATACATACATACATACATATTATTATACATAATAAATACATTGGTTTTGAAATTTCATAAAATCCAAAACAATTTTTACTCCTATTAATGCATATACAAGAAAAAATTACAAAAACAAATTCATTGGTTTTCAATTTCATACAAACAATTTGCTGTTTAAAATTTCTCTTACTCCTCATTAAAAACAAAAACAAATATTGTCTTCTCATTTCCCTACTACTTGTGTAAAACAAATACTTAAAATTAATGTCTCCGGAATGAGAACAAAATCGTCATTATTTACGTTATTTACACCTGATTGTGAATTTGATGTTTTGGTTATGACTGAAACTTGGCTTAATTTAGATTTTTACAATGAAGAACTTTTTTAATCCTTATAAGTTTTTTGTCTATCGTAAAGATAGAGATTCTTTAAAAACTGGTTGTGTAGGGGTAGGTGATGTTCTTATAGCAATAAAAAAGACTCTACATTCTAAATTCCATACATTACACACTGATAGATCAATTATGTATTTCCATTAAATCATTAACTCACTGGTGATCTCTTCATTTGCTTCTCATATATTGCACCTAAAAGCTCTGAAGAATTATACGCTGATCATGCATATGATAATGTTCATGTATCTGAAGGTCTTAATAAATGTGATAAAATTTGTGTTTTATATAATTTTAGATTAAATTTATATGAAATTGTATGGTCTGAAATGCCTAACTTTGATATGTTTCTTCCTATAAATCTAAATAAATCATGTGAAATAAATTTCATAGATTCTACTTTTAGCATAGATTTAATTCAGATAAATTCTTTATTTAATAGTTCTAATAAACTTCTTGATCTTGTATTTGTAAACTCAGATTTAAAATATAATATTAGTAAATGTTATGTACCAATATCGCCTTCCAATATGCACCACCATGCCTTGGAAATGGAACTTGAGTTTTATGAATAAAATAATATTTTAAAATTGATAATTTACATTATAATCATAATGATTGTGATTTTCATAATTTAAACGCTATTATTAATAATACAGATTGATTCAATTTATTAGAAAACAAAATTCTTTGTATTTCGTATGAAAAATTTTTATCTAATATATTAAGAATTTTCCATGAAAATATTCCTTTGACTAAACCTAAATTATATAAACTACCATGGTATAACAAAGGACTAAAAATATTAAAAAATCTTAGAAATAAATTTTATAAAAAAATATAAAAGCTCCAATAATATTGAAGATAAAAATAAATTTTCTTATTATGAAAGAAAAAATATAAATAATTCTATAAAATATAACCCTAAATCTTTTTGGAATTACGTAAATTCAAAAAGAAATAAATCATCAATTCCGATTTTAATGCAATATGATGGTTTAACATCTGATACCTTAGAAGGTTCTCTTAATTTATTTGCTAAATATTTTCAAAGTAATTTGAATGATTATATTAATTATTATGGATTTGATCTTAGTAATGTGGCATCATATATTGATTTTAGTTTTATGGACATTTCAAATGAAGATGTATTAAATGGAATTTCTAAACTTTCTAAATCATTTAAATGTGATATGGATGGAATTTCCGCTTTTCTTTTAAAAAAAATGTTCTTCTTGAAAATAATTTTTAACCATTCACTACGGGAAGGTTTATTTCTTTAAAGATGGAAATTTACCACCATTGTTCTTATTTTAAAGTCTGGTAATAAGAACTTAATTTCAAATTATAGACCAATTTCGAAATTAACAAATGTTGCTAAAGTATTTGAACATACATATATTCTATGATAAATTAATTTTCCATCTTAAAACGTACGTGACTTTATCACAACATGGTTTTAGGTCTAGTAGATCTACCACCACAAAATTAGCTGTTTTTACTCAATTTTGTGTCTCTCACTTTTAAAAGGGTGTTCAAGTTGATGTCGTCTATATTGATTTTGCTAAAGCTTTTGATCGCTTTCCACATGAATTACTTTTATTAAAATTATCAAAAATTGAATTCCATTCTCAAATGCTAAGTTGATTTCAACATTATATAACCAATAGATATTGTTCTGATGGATTATACTCGAATATATTCATTCTCACTTCTACCGCAAGGTAGTATCTTGGGCCCATTACTTTTTATTATCTTTATTAATGATATATATCATTATTTTAAATATTCTAGTTATTTGCTAATGCTGATGATCTTAAAATATTTAAAGCAATTTGTACTAGTGCTGGTTTAAATGATTTTCAAGAGGATATTAATGGAGTTCTTATGCGGTCAGATGATAATGGCCTTCCTTTTAATCCTAAAAAGTGCCGTCGTAAGATTTTTCATAGATGTTAACACATTTTAATTACTCAATATGTTATGAAAAATCAAATTTTAGAATTAGTAAATAATATATCAGACCTTGGTGTCATTTTTGATCATAAGCTTACTTTTTTAAATCATTTAAATTATATTATTCCCCGATCTTACTCTCTGTTAAATTTTATAAAACGAAATTCCACCAATTTTGTTTATCACACTAAGAAAATATTATTTTCTACTTTTGTCCGATCTATATTAGAATATGCATCGTTTATTTGGAATCCTAATTCTAACATTCACATTAATCGTTTGGAAAAAGTCCAAATTAAATTCTTAAAATTTGTATTTTCTTTCTTTTTGTATTTTTTTTTCAAACACTTCTTACATCCTATTAAAATCGAAGAAAAATTTATTCATTATTATTTCTTCATGGAATTATTTCAGGCAATATTAATTGTCCAATCCTTCTCAATTGTATTCAAATATCTGTTCCTCAGAGACAATTAAGAAAATTCAATCTCTTTTATATTGATACACATAGAACTGATTATGGTAGAAATGAACCAATAAATAAATCGATAAGTTTATTTAATAATCTTTATATCTTGATATTAGTGATTCAAAAAATGTATTAAAAAAGCAAACCTCTAAAAATTCAAACCTCTACCTACATTTGAAACAAGTTTAAGAAACACTGTTAAAATCATCATATTTCAAACGTTTGACATCGTATTTGCTGGGCACATAGACATTGCATATGTGTGAGAAATCACACACGAAAGTAACTAACGTAAGTTTTTTTTAGGGTGATTTGAAGGTTAATAGATCAATATTAACATTTTAACCATTAAACTCGAAATAATTTTGGGTCTGTTTTCACAAAAATCTTCGGTGGACGTTTCCAAAAGGCTCTAATCGAAAACTTAAAGAAGTCGAAGAACTTGTTGTATAAATAAAACCAAATCAAAATTTAAATTAACAAATTTTTTTTCTTCTTAATCTATCTATGTAATCTGTGTGTAAGTATTTATTTCTGTCCAAGGTAGATTAATAAGGTAGCGGCGTTTAAACAGCTGAGAATTTTTTTTTTTTTTTTTGCAGCAATACGTCGGCTTGTGTTCTAAAATCTGTAGTGTAAAATTGGTTTTGGTGTTATTGCATCTTATTGCTTTTTTTTATTACGTAAAATATCTAGTTTTTCTGTTTTTTGTGAACAAAAATGTGAAATGTCAAAGCTAAAGTTTACATAAAAAATGTCAATGCAAAAGCAAAATACATGGTTTTTTTTGTGTTGTAATTGCTGTAGATTTGTACCATGTGTCTGTCTTGCTCTTGCCATTAACAACTCATTCCCATTAAGCATGATTTACACGTCTTTAACTAATTTAATTTTGATTACAAAATGGTTGAGTGAGCCTAAGGTTTATGATTTTGTTATGGGTGCGGTGATACATAAGTACTAAAATGTTTGTTTATGGCACAAAAGTGTATCTTTGGGTATTCAGTTTCCAATACAACAAAAAAAATCCTAAACACACGCATTTGAAAAGTTGCGACCCTTTTTTATTTTTAAGGAAAACTTTTTTTTGGTAAATCATTATTCTATTGTTAATGACATGTTTTTTTTTTTTCTAAACATACATCGACAATTCCATGAAAGAATGGCCGAAAAATGTCGGCCTTCAGTTTTCAAATTTTATTTCTTTTTCTTCTTTTCAAAAACCAAAAAATTTCAAAAGTATGTAACTTTAAATGACAATATCTCTGGGAAAGTTTGTTTAATGTTTTAAACGGTGTTTGAATTTCGATTATATCGCTTTAACATTTCAAAAATAGGAAAATCTTTTTATAACATATTTGGAAAGTATAGAATCTTTACATTAAAATAAAAATATAATTCTTCTGGAACGCACACATCTATTATGCATAAAGCAATTTAAAAAAAGAAAACATGTTCCTATTTTTTAATTTGTATAGAAGTTAACAAAATATAGCAAATTTAAGTTTCATATCTCTTGAAGCTATCGACGGATTTATATATCTTAAAAATATAATATAAAAGGACAGCAATCGGATTTGATATTTCCGATTTTAATGAAACTCACTACAGTCATAAAAAACGACATTTTGAAAAATTAAAAAAAAGCTGAAAATTCCCAGCAAAAAATTTCTGGTTTTCGGTAATGACAACTACTTATTAAAGTAGTTTCTTGGTAATGAGGCGTCATTATTATTAGCCTACTCAGTATTACATTAATAAGTACTCAATAGTATAATAGCACAGTAATACTGCAATCACGTGGACGAGATTAACAACCAGAAGGTTGTTGGTTCAACCCCATTCTGAAGCTGTTAGTTTTTTATAACAAAATGTCTAAAAAGGTATTTTAAACTAAAAAGGGTTTTTGTCGCTTAGGATGCTATGTGCGAGATGGTGTACTGAATAAGACGTTAGTCATTAAAAACGAATGGTTAGTTTGTGTCCAAGTTCGAGTCTCACTGACGGCAATTTTTTTTTGTTTTTTTTTTTTATTTTTGTTTTCGTTTAGGTACATATTTTTGAGTACCCCTAGAGTCAAAAAATAACTACATGAATTTGTGGACAACTCGAACAAAAATAACTAGTTATTCTAGCAAAAAGTAAGTAGCTTATTTTTGTTTCCAATTATACCTGCTAGTTTACCAGGAAAGCAAAGTTTTTGCTGTGTACTTTTTTAATAACTTATATATATATAAAGTATTTATATCAAAATTTCTAAGGTCAAAAACTAAAGAATAACACAGTTAAGAACACATTTATATATATCAAAATTTCAAAAGTCAAAGTTCAACATATAAAATGTCAATATTATATACAAAAAAGTATATAATGTTGACAAGACATTGCTCCGTAAATTTAATGTTAGACACTCCTAGTTCAAAACTTATAAAGCAATTCATTTTACTCAACTTTTTCATTATTCGATTAATCAAATATCATAAAATGATGTTTTTAAATTAATAGATTAATCGAGTAAAGCTTTTAAGTTACTAGAGTTATTCAAATAAATTATACCTTAACATATTGCTCTTTTTTTCAATATTTATCAATTAGTTTTAATAAAAACTTTTAAAAACATCAAAAATATGTCTACATTAATTAAGATCATTTAATTGAAAAGATAGAGTTAAATTTCCTTTTTGAAGCAGTCTTTCAATAATAATATGTAATTATAATTTCAATATATTTTTCTATTTTGTTTTTTTTTAAGCCATTGTTTCTCTATAATTACGTAATATTCAATAGGCCTATGAGTATCACCTAGACTTGTTAATGTTCAAATATTATTGACCGTAAAACGCATAAATAAAAATCTGATGGCATATTTATGAAATAATATCAACTGCACTGTCATTCGTAGAACAATATATTTTTTCCTAATCAAATTTAAAATCTTCCAATTTGTTACTTACGCAAAATTTAATATAAAAAAGTTAATTTGTTTTCTTTATCTTATAGGTACCTTTCCCACTATTACTTTACAAAATATACTTTGTATTTTAAAAATATTTAAAATCAATATTTCAATTTTTTAAATGTAAGATTTTTCACAATCATTTTCATTTAAGTTTTCATTTTCAAAATATAAAACAGTTTTGTTGTTTTTTTTTTTTTTTTGAAACAAAATTTTAAATTTTCTTAAAAAGAAATAAATGTATATTCATTTATAATTGGTGACCCCGACAAAAAATTTATAATTTCAACAATCGGAGATACATTAGCAAGAAGCACAACATAAGATATTCCACCACATAATATCTCACAACCTCCAGCGGAACCTATAAATGTTCCTGAATTTTCATCAGCTAAAACACCGAAACTTCCAACATTTTGGGAAATGTATATTCATTTATAATCTCCTCTAAACCCAAATATAAAATAAAAAATAAATTTAAATTTTACATTATAATTTGTTAAGCACTTTGCAACATACTAAAACCTTTAGGCAAAGAACATAAAGAATGGAAGGCTAGTCGAAAAAAACCTGACTTTAAGATTGTGTTAGTCAAATTTTATTTAGATATATTAGTGCTGAAACCACTTTCACCACACATCATTATATAGTGTATACATTAGAAAATTTTTTATCAAGACAAACGTTAAACTTAACGCGAATTTATGGAAGGTGGCAACAATTGCACACAAAAAGCAATATGGCGTATTCCTTATTGTTTTTTTCTATATGCAGTTTGACAACTATAACAACCAAAATAATAATCGCTGTTTAACTAAGGTTACCTTGTATATATTCGCACTGATTTTGACGTTTGTTTTGATAAAAATTTGCCTAATGTAGACACTAGGTAAGCACATATAGCTACACAAAAGAGTATTCAAAAATTATTAAATATAATTCATCACATTTATATTCGCGAATTTTCATAAATTTTCATCTTTTGATGAGGATTACATCCACAAATATAAATATAATTACATTTTTTTGGCTTTTGGTTGATGAATATGAAAATCATTTTAAATTCTTCAACTTTGTTCGTTAATTAAAATTTCAACATAAAAAAATATATTAAAAAATATTTCTTTTTTCGGTTTGTGGAAAATATTCGCGTTATAGAAGTTAAAAAAAATATGTTGCAAGTATAATTTTCCTAAAATTTTAAAGGAAAGTCAGCTTCTTTTCTTTGTATACTTTGCTTTAAACATTCTATACAACTGTTGTTTTAAAGCAAAATTTGTTAAAAAACTAAAATAAAAAAAATTTTAAAACTAGTTAAAAAAAACTTTTTTGAAATATTTGTTACCCAATTATTCGATTAATCGGCATAATTTACTCGAATAAATTTATACTCGAAACTAAAAGTTTATGATTATAGAAACACTTCCCATATCCAATGTCTATAGCGAATCTGAAATGTTAAATCCGAAAATGGCTGTTTTCTGTCAGTTTTGATATGAAATAACTCTTATTGTCTTTTTTTGAGTACGTCAGTCGGAATCTTCAAAATATCCTTATCATTCAAAAATATTTGCAAAACACAAATACATTTTATAGATGCATTTTTGGCAATTGTTAAAATATATAAAATTCATTAAATTTTATATATATATTTTTTTTTAAGTTATGTATTAAATGAAACATTAAAGTCCTTTTGAGAGAAAAACTGATTACGTAGTTTTATAGTTTTATTATGTATGTTTGATGGTTGTATCGATTTTTTCGTGTGTGAAAAATTTTTTGGGAAATTGTTGCACGGTGTAATAATACCAGAAAAATATAATTTTGTATGAAAAAATGTAAAAAAGTTTAAAAAAAAGTGAAATTGTGCATAGTAGATTTGATTGTGCATAGTAGATTGAGATTTTAATTTTTATTGTAAAGATTATACACTTTCCAAATATGTAAAAAAAATTTAAATAGCATATTTAACTAAAAATTCATTTAAAAAATGCAATTGCATTAAAACACATTTTTTAAAAAGCTTTTTTATTTGTGAAATATTTGCATTGAAGCTGATATAATTACGATTCAAACGCCGTTTAAATCATTGAAATCCATAAAGTTTTCCAGAAATATTGTTATTTAAAGTTCGCGAGTTTTCGGAAATTTGAAAATTGAAATCGATATAGATCGATATTGATATTCGTAGACTATTTGCGTGCAAAATTTTATGAAAATCGAAAGACACTGTAAATTTTTTGGCTTTCTTTCGTGGAATTATCGACATATTTATTTATACAAGAACAAATTACTTGTTTACTTAAAAACATCGAAAAAGCGGTTTTATTCAATTGTTTGTTGTGCGAATAGACAAACAGATACTAACTACTAACACTTTATGACTATACAATTACTCAATGTTACTTGGATGAACATTGTTGATGAAGGGAGCAAGAAGCATCATTTAATTTTCATTTAATTATGGAAATTACAAACAAAAGTGTAACGTTGCATAAATAATTAAAATTTTTGTTTACCAGGTCTTGGGGGTCTTTGTCATCTGCATAATAGTCATATATTTTTTGGGTAGACAAGGAAGTAATATATCAAAGTACTCGGTGTTTTAAAATTTGACATATCTTCTAGTTAAAAATCATCTTAATTTCTATTTAAACATAAATTCAATAATAAAATCCATAGTTAATTATACTTAAATTTAACGGGCTTTGAAAAAAACTGAAATTTAATAATTTGGTACGTGGATATCAGCATTTCAGGTTCGTTCACAGGACGCTGAATATAATAATTTGTCTGTATGCCAATTTTCCTTTTAAATTTAAGTGATCACAGCGCTTTGCCCAACGCTTTTAAGTTCCTTATAGAACGCAATTTTAGATTTCCATACAAAAATATAGATTTTTTATTGAAATTTAGTGATACTTTTGGTACTTTTTTGGTACTCTATATAAATTCTATAACAATAATAAAACAATGTTGCAAAGTGTAATCCAAATTTAAACCTTCCGAATAGATCACCTACAGCTATGTCTCGGACGACATTTGAATGAAATTATCATCCAATTCTATTTTAAGTGTTTTATTTAAAATTTAAAAAAGGGATGATCACCCCTTACTTTTAATATTTTTTTTTTAAATGAATGTACATATGTTTGTTTTTTGGTCTTTTTTTACATAGGCGAATTCAAACAGGTGACCTCACATAATCAGCTGATTATTTTTTTAGTACTTGGAACCATCAAACTCCATTTAAGCACACTTTTTACTTATCCACTGAAGTGTCAAACTCGATGTATAAAATAAATTAATGAATTCGCCATATTCTTTTTTTTTTTTGTAGAACTGCTGCCACCTGTTTCATTTCGCAATGGTTTATACTTTATTAAAGATTAACCGCTAAACCATTTTATCGCAAATATAAAGAACTGTTATAGTGAAAATCTTAAGATTTTGTGAAAATATTTTTTTTATCAGGTAGATATAGGGGAGTTCATACATATTAAAAATTATAAATTAATTATTGCATAACTAAAGAAAGTCTTAATATTTTATGGGTATAACTTCCTTACCAAATTACACAACTGAAATGAAATCAGAAGATTCAGATCTGGGGTAGTGGATGCAACTGTACACAATAAATATGCTTTAATTACAAGCTACGTACGTTATTGGCCTTCATAGGGATATCATAAATCAGTTTTCTAAATTTGCAATACACAGTTAAAATTTTCAGTTATGCGAAAAAAATTGTTTGTGGTTAAGTGGTTCCCTTATATATAAATGCACTCTTAATTGTTTTATACTTTTGCTGATTTTTTATAATTAAACCATAGATTAACACAGATATGAAGCTCCGTTGTCAAAAAAACCTAAGTCTAAAAACGTGTTAGTAAAAAATTTCATTGAAAACAAAAACAATTCTAGTACGTATGTTTTTCTTATACCCCACACCACCATGAGTGCTTGGGGTATTATGCGTTTGTGCTGATGTTTGTAACGCACAGAAAAAATCATTCAACACCCACCTTAAAGTATACGAATCGACTCAAAAGTACTTTTTGAGTCGATCCAACGATGTCCGTCCGTCCATCTGGCTCGCTGAACGGCTGGTTGTCCATATAAAACATGTACACAAAGTACAGGTCGCAATTTTGAAGATAATTCAACGAAGCGTATTCAATTTTGATCGGTCCATTATTTCACCCAGCCACCATACAAATATCCTCTCGGAATAGGAATTTAACGATCATAAATGCTTTAAATGAAGCAATATTTTAATGAAATTTAGTGTAAGGAAGTTTTGCATAAGTATTAATCTTTTTTCCATATAAAACCCACTTCCGAAAATCACTTTAACGTGCATAAATCACATATACATGTTAATATCAAGTTTATATTCGACACAAATAATTTTTATATAAGTAGAAATCACCATAATCTACCATAGCTCCCATATAAGCCCGCTTTTGGGAGTCAACCTAAAGCGAATATATTCATATACATGTTAGTATTAACGTAATATTCTGTATTCGTATGGCTTGAACTTTATATATATATATATATATATATATATATATATATATTCCACAATTTTTGCATTTTTGTTGTAAACAAAACAAGGTTTATTATTTTTAAATTATATATAAACTACGATATTATCTAGGTGATAAAAATTATCACATATGATAATCGTACCTTTCCTTATGATAACTTTTTTTCATTAAATTATGATATCGTTTTCGGTATCATAATTTCCAAAAATAACGATAGTAAAATCGTTATGGACTACATTACATTCTGAATGCTATTTAATACTAAAAATTATGTGTTTTTTTTTTTTTTTTAATTAAATACTAGTACTACAGGCAATTAATTATAAAGAAACATAATCTGTGAAAATATGAAGAATATCCTAAATGAATATAAAACATATAAAAATCATCATACATGACCAGTGTTGCATTTATGAAGATTTACCTTATTTTTGAAGTTTTCTGAGACCGTGGAAAGATTTCAAGATTTTTAATCAAAAAATAAGATTGTTGAAAAATTGGTATTTTGTAAGTTTTGCTCAAATAATAACAGTTTACCTAATAATAATACTGCTTTGAGTATATAGATGTAACTTATATTTTCCCAATCATTGATTTTGCTTTGTTTTCACTGAAAAGGAATAAATTATTATGTATAATGATTCTATCGTTATTGGTTATTTTATTAATCTGTTGAGAATTTGCTTTTGAAATTTCATTTCAAATACATAAATTACACAAAAATTATATACTTTTTAACAAAAAATATTTTTTTTCCGAAAATAAGATTTTTGAAAAGAAATTGTAAGATTTTTAAAAATAAAATATGGCAACACTGTACATGACTACATATTTTTATGCAAATATTATCAATTATAATACTTGCAAGTAGGTTATTCCTTAGACACATATTTCTACAATTACACGCAAAACTTTTTGTTGGATCTTTAAAAATTAATGATTTAGTTGTATTCATTTTTTAACTAACTTGAATATATTTTTTTTTTTTTTTTTTTTTGTTTTTTTCAAAGTAAACAAGTTTGCAATCGTAAATTGCCTTGTTGTCTCTGTTTGACAGTACCAAAGCAGAATTTGTGGACTATAATTACACACCAGCAGAATGGAATACGTATTTTCTGTGCCGCTACACACTTCATCAGCATTCGTGGTGTCTTATTCTTTTTGGTTTCGTTGAAATCTAAACACAAAGTTTTATGTTTTTTTATTGAAAACAAATAATAAGGGTACTCATTTAAATGCTTCCGTTTCCGATTTATGCAATTATGCAAATTTACGCTACGCGTTTCATGAACCCCCTTTTTTAAATGTTGTACCATATTAAGGATAAAAAAAATAAGAAATCATTGTAAACAACTAAAAAATTTTGTTAATATAAAATATACATGCATTATTTTTTGCGAAAAAAACCGTCAATTAAACTAAGAAAAAGCTCGATAAATACTATGGAGACTCTGCACCATCGATTTCAATGGTAAAAAGTGGTTTACTGACTTTCGTTATGCTCGCACAAGTACAAATGACGCTGAACGTTCTGTACGTCCAATTGAGGTCAGTACACCCGAAAATGTCGAAAAATCCACGATATGGTGTTGACCGACCGAAGAATAAAAGTGCGTGAGATTGTTGATGCCATAGACATTTCATATGGCAGTGTGATTTCGATTTTAAATGATCTGCTGGGTTTAAGAAAGTTGTCTGCAAAATGGGTACCGCGTTTGCTCCCAATTGACCATAAACGTAAACGTGTGACAACTTCAAAGGATTGTTTGGAGTTGTTTAACCGTAATCGGAATGAGTTTTGCTGCGTTTTGTAACTGTGGATGAAACATAAATTCATTACTGTACTCCTGAGACCAAGCAGCAGTCAAAACAATGGGTTTCTCGAGGTGAACCTGCTCCGAAGAAGGCCAAGGTAAGTTTGTCGGCTAAAAAGGCGATGGCAACAGTTTTTTGGGATGCACGCGGGATAATCCACATCGATTACCTTCAAAAGGGAAAAACAATAAAAGGCCAATATTATGGCAACTTATTAGACCGATTTAATGAGGATTTAAAAGGAAAACGGTCCCATATGGCAAAAAAAATGTTCTTTTTCATCAAGATAATGTACGGGTGCACACGTGTGCATTCTCAATGGCAAAACTCTATGAATTGGGCTACGAATTGGTACCTCATCTGCCATATTCTCCGGATTTAGCCCCTAGTGACTACTTCCTATTTCAAAACCTAAAGAAATGGATCGGTGGAAAGAGATTCAGCTCCAACGATGAAATTATTGACCAAATAAATGCCTATATTAAGTACCTCGAAAAATCCTATTTTTTACGCAAAGTAAATGACAACACTTACTCAAAATTTGACAGTAGTCTATTAACAGGTGGTACTTGATAGAAATAGTGTTGCATTTCATATAACTACTAGGGAAGTTCGAAAAGTCACGGACTTATTGATACGCACTCGTATTAAAGGCGTCATAATTTATAACATCTTGAGCAAATTTCAACTTCTTACGACAATTGGAACAATATGCTACACTGCCATTTATGTTGATAATCCCAAAACAAATCTTAATTTTTTCTCTACCAATATTACAAAAAAAATAATAATAATATACCCATATTTTATAATTACAATTAAAAACCGCACAGTGGGGTCAAACGCAAATTTTTTGGTAATAAATCTTAATCTCCTAAACTACTAGTCGGATCAAATTGAAATGTATGGAAGAGTTGTAGAGGAGGACCTAAGCTTTCAGAAAAATCATCTTGTAGTCACTCTGTGATAACACGAGATAAGCTACAGGGTGTCAAAGTTGACTATCTCGAGTATGTAAAAGTTAAAAAAAATCGTAACTTGTACAAATGAAGTCCGATTTTAAAGATTTTTATATTTCTGGAAAGTGCTTGGCAAGGTAAAGAAAAAATAAGCTTACTCATCTAAGTTATCTCTTACAGTTAAAAAGATATTTACGCTTGAATTTTTAATTTTTGATTTTTTGGCTCGACTATCTTTCGTTTTTCGGGAATAAGTCCGGAGATATATGAGGTAAAAATTTTTTAAAAATATTCTGTAATTTGCTACATATTTCGAAATAATATGCTGAAAGAATTTTTGGATTATTTCAATTCGTATAGACGTGAAAAATATTCAAAGTCAGCACTCTGAAATTGGCATGAAAAATGGCTATTTTTTTACAAAAATATAGTACAATTCATTCACTTTTTTCTCAAAGTTCCGTTAATAAAAAAAATTTTTCCTTATTAATTTCAAAAGACAAGGCTTCATAAATGGTTAATAAAGAAATTTTGAATTGATTTAAGTTTGCACCCTACATCCAGCATTGGCCGAAAATTGTCAATTTTAAAAAATAGTTTCATTTTTATCGATTAATAAAAAAAATGTCACGTGAGTTTTTTTAAATTTGGTACCCATATTTTTTATAGAAATAGATTCAGAATGATTTAACACTAAACTGCTCCCCGCCCGGCCAAAAACTAATGCAGGAGTGGAGATTTTATGTTAAAAGTCAGTTTTTTTAAGGACTATTTTTAAAAGCATATTAAAAGCATATTAGCATAATATTTTTAATATTATTTCTTATGTAATGTATAAAACACAGATCAAGCTTTCATTCTTAAAAAAATCAATAACATAGCTCCAATAACCTATTTTTGGTAATTTTTCAAAAATAATTTTTTTTTTAAAATAGCTGAAAATGCTATATTCACATATAGAGGTTTTTTCGAAAACGAGTCATTTTCTTAAAAAACACAAATAAATGTATTAGTTTTTTCATAAATTTCAAAGCCAAAAAACATATCGATTCTAGTTGTTTAATTATTTAACAAAAAAAAATCATACTAAATTTTCACACAGAGTATTTTTAGTACATGAAATTTGTTGAAAAAAGAGTTTTTAAAAATTGTCAAACAGTTTAAAAGCAAAAAATTATGAATGAAATTTATATTCGTTCATAAATTTTGTTTAAAAAATTTATTTTTTGAATTAGAAAGTATTTGTGTGTGAAATTTGTATTTAAATCAAAAATTTTTGAAAATAATTAGTCAAACGAAAAACAGGCCAAAAGGAAAAACACAATAAAATTATATGTGAACAGTGATGTTTAAACTTATTCTGTTTTTCAAAAGACAAGTAAAAAACTAATGTGTGTGAACATAATATAAGAATAATTAAATTATAAAGTTCGTAGTGAATTTTTAATAAATTAAATTTTTAAAAAGATTTACGAAACTTGGTTTAAAAATGTTTGAGTAACATCAATGTTTGAGTAAATATTTTGTTATTTTAGTTTTTATATCTCCATTTTTCTGTTGCAAATACGACATTGTTTCATGGTACATAACATTAAGCAATAATGTTATATTGTGACGATACCCACAAAATTGTGTCCATGCGCGGATTTACGGGGAGGGAAAAAAGGAAACTTTCATATAAAAATTATAATAAATAATGAAGTATTAAGAAAATTTTAAAGAAAATCAATCCATTTTCCTCCCCAAATGCTTGAGCTGGATCCGCGCCTGACTTCATTCGAGTTGATTAATCAGTAGATTAAGTAATTAATCAAATTTCCTTTCCTCAGTACATTTACAATACTGTTTTAAATCTGTTATTGCAAAAATTCAAATCCTATTTCGGTCTATTTTTTAATTCGGGATAGCGAGAAGTCGAAAAGATTTTGCAGCTGCCCCGGATAATCCAAAAGACTAGGAAATTGCGATTCCTAAGTGCAATACAAGTGATCACAGATTTCCATAATTTTTGCTTAAGCGCCTCTAGTTTCTTTATAAAATGTAATACATATTAGATTTTCATATAAAAATATTTTATTTTAAAAGCAATTGTATATACACTTTAATCCTTAATAAGTTTTGTGGTAATATCATTTTAAACAAATGGGTTACAGATCGGAACTCACAGGACTTAAAACTAATAGAGTGCAAAATTTAAGCACCAAAGGTTTCATTTTATAATCATGATCGGTGTTCAAAGTTCAATAAGTTAGAAAAAGGGCTAGATATTACTTAATTTTCCCCCATTCTTCTACACTTTTTGTTCGCTTATTTATACTTTTTGATCTCATTCGATCTTATATGAACTAATCGGATCTTTTGGTTAAATTCCACCCTTATTTGATGTTCTGCAGACTTTCAACAGTTATATACAGGGTAGTCAAATTTTTTAGTTTTTTGGGCGGAGGCCCTCAACGGAATGCAAGTTTTGAAATAGGTATTGATGCTTGTAATTATACCTATTCTGTGCTTATATCTCGTTGATGTAACCAAAATAGTCAACGTAGTAAAGGGTGATTCAAGTAGAGATACTTTTTTCAATGGCCATTTTTTTGACAGATCACGTGTGAGTCGTGTCATGCTGTCATGTTATTTTTGTTAAGTATTGTTTAGCATTTCATAAAGGAAAGACTTACGCCTGAACAACGTTAACAAATCGTTCAACTTTATTACGAAAATTCACGTTCTGTGAGGAATGTGTTTCGTGCACTTCGCTCAACTTATAGTCAACATAATCGGCCTACTGAGCGTACTATTCGCAACACCATCACCCATTTTGAGACCCAGAATTCATTACTGAATAATATTCAACCGAATAGACTGCGTCCAGCACGCTGTGAAGACAATATAGCGGCCGTAGCTGAGAGTGTACACGAAAACCGTGGAGAGTCGATTCGGTGCCATTCGCAGCAACTCGGATTGACGTATGGAACGACTTGGCGCATTTTACGTCGAGATCTTAAATTGAAAGCTTACAAAATGCAGCTTGTGCAACAACTGAAGACGCTCGACCTTCCCAAGCGACATCGCTTCGCTCTATGAGCTCTTGAAAAGTTCCAAGAAGATCCGACATTTTCAAGGCAAATTTTGTTCAGCGATGAGGCGCATTTCTGGCTCAATGGGTATGTAAAGAAACAAAATTACTGCATTTGGGACGAAGAGCAACCTGAAGAGATTCAAGAACTGCCACTTCATCCAGAAAAAACAACGGTTTGGTGTGGTTTGTGGGCCGATGGAATCATCGGTCCATATTTTTTTAAAAAAGATGCCGGTGCGAACGTAACCGCTAATGGCGACCGTTATCGTGCCATGATAACCGACTATTTGATGCCTGAAATTGAAGCTCGTGATCTCGGCGACATTTGGTTTCAGCAAGACGACGCAACTTCCCACACATCGCATCAATCAATGGATTTATTGAGAGAACACTTCGGTGAGCACATAATTTCAAGTTTTGGGCCGGGCGATTGGCCACCAAGATCGTGTGATATCACACCGTTAGACTTTTTCCTGTAGGGATATGTAAAGTCTAAAGTTTATGCGGACAAACCCGCTTCGATTCAGGCCTTGGAGGAAAACATCATTCATTCGCCAGTTACCAGTCGAAATGCTCGAACGAGTGAGTTATCGAAAATTTGACTCAACGGATGGACCATCTGCGACGTAGCAACGGCCAACATTTAATAGACATAATCTTCAAAAAATAAATGCCAAAGAATGTTCTTTCAAATGATAATAAACATTCTCCATTAAATTTGAATTTTCTGTGTTTTTTTCTTTAAAAAAGTAGGGAACCTCGAAATGGATCACGCTATAGATAGTCTCAAAGTTTAGAAAACGGGCAAGAATTAAAAAAAGAAATCAGTTTTTTGTAAGGCACTAAAATCGGAGGAGCATTAAAAAAATATGGACTTTTTAAAAATTACGGAAAAAATGCACTTTTTGCTTTTTATTTATTATAAAAATAATAGCAAATTGCAATTTGTACAAATATTGAATATACAAATACAGGAGCGGTGGTAAATGTAATTGATCGCACCATAAATTTAAGTCAAATGTCGTTGATAGTTGAAAACGGGACACTTTTGTCAAAACAGATTTTTCTAAGGCACATCACATGGACACCACGAAATTGATCGTAATTGGCATAAATAAATGGTATTCGTAATGATTAAAGGAAATATAGAAGCATCAACAAATTTCGAAAGATAAACATTTTATTGACTAAAAAAATTTTTCTTTGGTTAAAAAAGGATTACAATATAAAATTTCTTTGTAATAATAAACTCTAATAAAATATATTTTCGTATTATATATAGAGAAATAACTGATTCGATCCACATTTTCCCAAAATTTTTAAAAGTCGCGATTTTTATTATAAAGAATTTTTTTTTTTTTTTAATTTACTAGGAAACCCTAAATACTAGGAAACCCTAATACCATCAAACGTTGAAAATATCATAAATTTTATTTGAATAACTCAGTAGGTTTTAATATTATGTGTGATTTTTGCTAGAATTATACATAAACTTCAAATTTGTAAAAATTTTTATATATTCCCCTTAAAACCGCTATAACTTTCATGTCCCCTGCACGAAATGCGAACTGCTTCTACATGCATTCGAGTCACTTTATATTTATACAAATGAATTTGAATGTGCCATCAAAAACAAAAAAAAAAAATTATGAAAATACAAAGTTTAAAAAAATGGAATTAATGCAATTATTGCCAATATTTATAATTTTAAGTAATATAATTTTGTAAAGATTTTACAGTTTTTATACAATTTTTAAACTGTTTTATAATTTGACTTATTTCATATTTTTCAAACTCTCTTTATTTGGAAAATCTCAGCCGATTTCTTTTATTGCTGATTTCGAGTAAATTTTATGATATGTCCCATTCAATGCAATCAAACGCGGAATTTTTGATTTGGTCTCCTTAATTTTCTCCTTCATAAAGCAATCATGACAGCAACATTTAGTTTTATATTTTGAACTACTTTTCATACAAATATGATAGATTATTTTAATAATTTCTTCATTGCTCTGCGTTAAATTATTCTCCATTATTCTCTTATTTCCTTGTTTCATTTGAATTGTTGTCGTTGGGAAATAATTCTTAAAGGTTTGATTTTTTTGTGGTTTTGAATTACAGCCAGCTTCTAAACGTTTATATTTTTTATAACTTTTAATACTTTGGTCAGAATTGTGTGCTGTAAGATTTTCGGTATTATTTGACTGACTTGGCGAACTATTATATGTGTTTTTATCATTTATTTGGAGGTTCTCTAAATTGGATTCTAAAATCTGTGAAGTGCTTGCAATATTATCTGTGTTGTCTTTTAAAGAATATTTTTTAAAATTTTTTTCATTGTTATCATCAGTCAAATTATGTGGCAAAAATTTTTCATGAGATTCGACGGATGCACTTTCATTTGTATGACTTCCTTTTGGCATAATAAAATCCTCATCTTTTGTAGATGACTCTACCGATGAATAATCTAAAACTTTTGTATGTAGAATAGGATTTCTGCTTGAATTTCTATCCATCTTGTTTAGTGACTGTTCTAAAGAACTATCTTCAACTTGTATATCTAAACTTGAATTTCTGCTTATTTGCGAACTTTTATTCACCAGTGCTTTATCAGCCAGTTGAGATTTTAAGTCTTCTATTACAAAAAAGAAAAAAAATATATATATATATATATATATTAAATAATACAACTAAATAATTCGTTTTTATTACCTAATATTTTCTCAAAGCTGACAACTTTTGCTAGTAACGTTTGAAAATCTTCATCATTAAAGGCATTATTGTCTTCATTATTTCCCACAGCAACGTTTGTATAATTTTTTGGTTTATCCTCTTGTTTAGGTGATACCTCTATTTCAATATTATCATCTTTATTTTTTATTATAACTTCAGATTGATTGTTTGCCTTAAAATTTCTCTTTTTATCATTATAAGTAGCATTTTGTTTAATTATTCGTTTAATTTTTAAATCACCATATTTTATTTCCTCATTGCTTCTTCTATCTGAAGAATCGCACTTCTTAGATTCTTCACTACTCAGATCTGTATCCGTTTCATTATTTTTACAGCTCTTTAATAAATTTTTACTATATGAAGTTTTCCTCTTCTTTAAGAAGTTTTTACCATATAAATTCCTGGTGCAACTACACGACATTTCTTTACTTCTCTCAACCCCTTGCCTTCTCTTTGAACAGCATGGTCCATAATCTTGATTATTCGTATTAAAGTCATAATATTGTATATGCATATATGACTTTATTTCTTTTAGCCATAGTTTTTTGGAATTTATTGGAGTTTGGAAGGAACAATCACAATCCACTTTTTCGTCAGTATGAACAGCTTTACGCATATTATTGGGAAAATAATAGCAACACATTGTATAATCATTTGCAGTGGGATGTGAACTATTAACATCTTTAAAAATATATATTAAGAATTTAAAAGAAAGAAGAAATAAAAATTTTTTAATTCAAAAAATTAAATTTTAGACTTTAATATAAAAATATCGTTTTCTGGTGAGAGACATAAGCGATCACAGATTTTTATCCTTTTTGCTCTAGCGCTTCTAATTTCTTCAAAAAATAAAACTTTAGATATTCATTTCAAAATATCGATTTTTGGTGAGAAAGATAAAAGATCACGGATTTCCATCCTTTTTGCTCTAGTGCTTCAAGTTTCCTCAGAAAATGCTATTTTAGATTTTAATATAAAAATATCGATTTTTGCTGAGCCGATATAAGTGATCACAAATTTTCATACTTTTCCTAAAAAAAATCATTTTAGATACTAATATAAAAAATATCGATTTTTGGTAAGAAATATAAGTGATCACAATTCTAGCTCTAGCGCTTCTAATTTCCTCAGAAAATGCAATTTTTCATACATTTTATTCTAGTTCTTCTAAAAACCAGAGGGAAAAATTTGTTTAACTCAAAAAATTAAATTTTATATTTTTTGAATATAAAAATACGGATTTTTAGAGAGATATATGTATAAAGTTATCACAGATTTTCATCCTTTTTTACTCTAGCGCTTCTAGTTTTCTCAGGAAATGCAATTTTAGATTTTAATATAGAAACATCGATTTTTACCGAGAAAGAGTCTTATGTTCACAGATTTGCATCCTTTTTGCTCTAGCGCTTCTAATTCCCTTGAAAATAAAATTTTAGATTTTCATATCAAAATATTAATTTTTGGTGACAAAAAGAAGTGGTCATGGATTTCCTTCCTTTTTGCTTCAGAAAATGAAATTTTAGATTTTAATGTAAAAATGTCGATTTTTGGTGAGCCGATATAAGTGATCACAAATTTTCATATTTTTCCTAAAAAAATCATTTGAGATACTAATATAAATATTTCGATTTTTGGTAAGAAATATAAATGATCACAGTTTTTTTATCCTTTATGTTCTAGCGCTTCTAATATCCTCAGAAAATGCAATTTTTCATACATTTTATCCTAGTTCTTCTAAAAACCAGAGGAAAAAATTTGTTTAACTCAAAAAATTAAATTTCATATTTTTTGAATATAAAAATATGGATTTTTAGAGAGATATATGTATAAAGTTATCACAGATTTTCATCCCTTTTTACTCTAGCGCTTCTAGTTTTCTCAGGATATGCAATTTTAGATTTTAATATAGAAAGCTTGATTTTTACCGAGAAAGTCTTATGTTCACAGATTTGCATCCTTTTTGCTCTAGCGCTTCTAATTCCCTTGTAAATAAAATTTTAGATTTTCATATCAAAATATTGATTTTTGGTGACAAAAAGAAGTGGTCATGGATTTCCATCCTTTTTGCTTCAGAAAATGAAATTTTAGATTTTAATGTAAAAATGTCGATTTTTGGTGAGCCGATATAAGTGATCGCAGATTTTCATACTTTCCTAAAATATGCATCATTTTAGATATTAATATAAAAACATCGATTTTTGGTGAGAAATTTGTATCCTTTTTGCTGTAGCGATTCTAGTTTCCTTCGACATTACATTACATTAGATTTTTATATAAAAATATGGATTTTTGGTGAGAAAAATAAGTGATCACAAATGTACATTATTTTTACTCGAGTGCTTCTAGTTTCCTCAGAAAATGCAATTTTTCATACTTTTTACCCTAGCTCTCCTATTGTCTTTATATAATACAAATTTTTGGTTTTAAAGAAATATGCTGTATAAGCCAAAATTGAATACATTTTACTTAAAATTTTTACCTCGCCTAAATATTTCTTTAAAATCTTCTTGCTCCATATTTTTCCATAAAAAATCATTATTTTCCGAATCTGTAGCTTCTGCATTATAATAATTAAATTTGTTTACTTCATGGTTAAACCTTCTTTCGTTTTCTTTAGCTATATCAAGTTCCAATACATGTCCAAACTTTTCAGAGCTGTCAGTTATATCTGTTGTTAAATCTGTAGATTCTAGTGTTTTCGATTTGACTGTATTTTCTCTTATTATTCTGGGAGAGTCATTCGCATTCCCCTCTATATTCGATTTATCAGAATGTGTCTCTTTATTTTCTGAAACAATTCCAAATGGCGAAGGCAATGGAAATTTACCAATTTTACTCAATAGATAGCGTAATTTTAATATGCCTTCATCATTAGAATTATAAAATTCTTTTTTCTTTAAACTTTGAAACCATTTAAATAAATCAGGAAATTTTCCATTGTCTATTGGAAATATAATGTTAATAGCACTTACTGTAGAGACTATAGCTAAATCGGCTATGGTAAGCTAAAAATTAATACATACAGATAATATAAATTGAAAATATTTTAAAATTCTTCTTCCTGTAGTGTAAATAAAACTTACACGATTTCCAACCATAAATGTGTGACCCTTTAAAAATATATTTAAGGAATTGTAGACACTTGAAACTTCATTTCTATGATAATCTGTATTAAAATTGGGGTATTTAGCTAAGAAGATATCGGCCTAAAGGAGAGTATTAAATTATTTATATACAATACAACAAAAAAAATCTCACCAATAAGTGACTTAAACAACGATATAAAATGCATCCTTCATAGAAAAGCATACTCATTATTTGAAGCCTTCCAATGTAATCACGCGGACATATATTAGATAAATTTGAAGTGGCATATTTTTCACACAAATAAATCAAAATTGAATGTCCATTACACAATGTGATATTGCCATCCACCAGAGTTGGTAGTATACAAAAGGAGTTTATCTGAAAATTTTAAAGGAAAATATTAGCATAATCTATATAATTAGTATTAATCAAAAACATACCCATGTATAGGTTTCCAAAAAATTAATATCTTTAATAGAATCTGTGGGCCGAAATTCCACATCAATTTTAAGCAGTTTTATGAGCATATAGCAACTACGAGCTTGAGAACTTAGGGCATCATAATACAATACCGGCATGTTCATAGAATTATATGAATATTCGTTAGATTTATCACTAAAATTTATTGTTTTAAAAAATTAATTTAAAGAAAGCAAGAAAATTATTTTTTTTTTTTTTATATATATATTTTATAAAAAATTAAAAAAGTCGTTGGTATTTTAAATATTCAGAGTTGTAAAATTTAGTGTATCAATAAATTTTATCGAAAAAATTTTTTTTTAAATTTAAGCTCAACTATTCTTAATGCCCTTTTCACAATTGCGTACATTTTGTTAGAATGTCATGGATGATATGAAAAATGTAAAAAATATATAGTATAATTCTATGTATACAGTTATATCGTATACATTATAATAGTTTCTATATAATCTAATGTATTCAAAATAAGTAGATGCCTTTATAAATAAAGTTGTATATAAAAATATAGCTTTTAATTTACCGAAACATAATAAAAAAAAATAACAAAATATATGGGTTTTTTACAGTTCTTCAAATTAATTCATTTTATCAAGAAGTAAAAATGTAAATTTATTTTAAATAAAATCTAACATCATTTGTTTATTTATTTATTCTCTTTCCTATCCTCTTCCCTGTTGGGAAATTTAAATTTACCATACTCTTCAATAACATCTTTCAAATCGTGTAAACCGTTTAAATTAATTGCATATTCTGGCATCGATTTCATAACACTTAACCACGATGACAACAAGGGCCATTGTGCGACAGTAATGGGAAACATGAGATCAACCGTACTCAATGTGGTTACAGCAGAAATATCAGCAATTGTCAACTAATAAATAAAACATGATAAAGATTTATTTTTGATTTATTTCATTTGCGGGTTTGTTTTGCATAATAATGTGTATATGAAAAGAAATTGAATTTATACATTTATTATTATTATTTTTATTTTTTATTTATTTTTGTATTTTTTTTTTTCGTATTTTGTGCAATACTTACATAATCAGTGGCAAAATATTTATGTTTGTTCAGATGAACTTCACACATGTCGTAGATTTCGTGCATTTTTCGTTGATGATATGATATGTCAACATTGGAAAAGGTTTTGCGAACAATTTCAGACTGAAAAAGATAAAGGCGAAAGGGAATTTAATGAATGATTATTAAGTTGTAGTTCTGAATTAAAATACATATGTATGTAGTATCCCATCGAACACAGAGTCATAATATTTCGAACATTTGAAAAAATATGAGTTTTTCCTTTGATATCAAAGGATAATTTAAATCTTAATTAAATTCTGCATCAAATTTGGTAAAAAAAAAATCCTCTTTTTGTCGGGAATGCTATTATTCTCAAAACATTATCAAATCATTCTCAAACGTTTACATTTGAGAAAAAAATTTATTTCAAATCATCCTCAAATTTTAAATCAACCCTTTGATTTGATGGGATGTATGTATGTATGTACGTATGTATGTATGTACGTATGTATGTATGTATGTATGTATGTATATATGCTTATTAAGGTTGACCCTTTTGTATGAAGGAAAATGTTCCATGTTCCCAAAGATTACATAATTTTAAGCTACTGTTTCTTAATATTTTTGACCTGATATATCCCTTCGAGAGATGGATCGAAAGATAAACTGGTTATTTCCGGTTCTTTGTTTTTTTTTATCCAAACAGATCAGAATATATCCAAAATTTTACATCAATTTACAAATTTGTACATAATATTACAACATTTATACAAAACAAAAAAAGATCCAGTAGATTTCGACTTCATTCGATTTTTTATTGAAAAACTAATAAATTTCTTTAATTTTTCCATATAAACCATAAATCATTTTCATCTATGTACTTTTTATTGAAAACTAAATGAAAACTACTAAAATAAATAGTTATGACACAGCCTGTTTAGTTGATTTCAGAACGGTGAGCTTTTATATACAACGAAAAAATAAAATTGAAAAATTTGTTGAATTGTTTTATTTGTTTTGTACATTTTGTGAATACATTATTATTAAAATCTTGTAAAAAACATTTTGTGTTTAGACAAAAATATTTTATAAAAGAAATTTTATAAAAGAAAAACCACATAGAGAGGTGGTTTTTCAAATTGAGTTTTAACAAAAACCAATTAGTTTTTGTTCGGTATAAATGTGATATAAAGATATTTGAAGAAATTATTTCTACCGTTTTAATAAATTTTTATTAGTTTGAATTTTATTCGAGTTTTTCATAGATATTGAAAGTGAATCGAAGCAAACATTATATTGACATCAGATTTTATAAGCTTTCAAAAGATATAAAATTCTTTATACTTTTCTTTAAGGTATTTTTAGACCGTACTATTTTGTATTAATACTTTTCGAAATAAAAATATTACCACAATCGTTGTATTGTCAGATAATCTTTTTTAAAAAATCATTTGTGTATACTAGACTGCACCAAAAAAACTAAAAACCGACTTATGTATTTCGATCGTAACTCCCCCTAGAATTGTTCTTTGGGGGTGTAAACGATAACGCAATTCACATTGGCCCAAAAGTTTATAGGGTGCGTTTATGTGATTTTTTTCGGAAATAAAAAATTCAACTTAACTATCTTTTTTGGAATTTAATATAAAAGCTTAATAACCTACACATAATAATCTATTAAATAAGATAAAATTGGTTTAAAAGATATTAAAATTATTACAAATTCCTTCTACCATTACAGTGGTTTAAGCCACATGCGTAAGAAATACAAACAAATTCTAAAATTTCGAGAAATGTTAATAAAATGTTATTTTTAGTTAAATTTTAATCATAATTTCTGAATATGTGGATTAAAAAATATGATGTTTCAAAACTCTAATTAAATTTTTTCAAAATTTTGTTAAACAAATTTCAAAAAAGTTAGAATAAAACTATAGAAGACACCACAAAGAGTAAAGTTAATAAAGAATTAAAACAATATCTACTATAATTAAGATGTAACTAAGATTTGAATTCTATGGATATCGGTAAAAGAATAATTGAACTTGGGGTCAAATTATTTTAAAGACTTTTATTTACAGTATAGTTTCTTCAAATATTTCCATGTAAAAAAATCAATTTTGTAAAAACAAAATTTTGGATATTTTTGTACTTGGTCCAAAGATCGTTGTAATATAAATGATATCAAAATTGCATACCTTTATTTCATGCAATTTGTAAATATTTTTGTTTTTCTAGTAAAGTATTATAATTTTTCTTTAAAACTTACCATCATTTCACTATCACGTCGAAACATCAAAGATGCTTCAAATAAAAGCATATTGGTGATCTTCATACGATCCTTATAATGCAGAGGCCATAATTTCGAATCGTCTTTTTGGTATTTATCACACAAATGCATTAAAATCACATGAGAATCAGTTAAAATTAAATCATCATCGACAAGAGTGGGTACAGTATGAGCAGGATTAATCTAATATATAAAAACAAAAAAATAGATTCTAATAAAATATTAAACCAAAAAAACACAACCTCCTTAAAAGCCGGCTTTAATTGTTCACCCTTAAATAAATCGATAAACTTTAAATCGATTTCGATATCAAGCATTTTTAAAAGCATTAAAACACTGCGTACAGGAGGACTGCGTTGATCATAGTATAAAACTGTTTTCATTATGCCGTACTCAAACAAATACGTGCTCACAATTTCAAAAACATATTAAAACTAAAGGCCCAACCAGTGAACAGAAAATCATCGTATCGCCATCTAGGGCCGCCAGATGTTCTTTTTAACCAACCCTAAAATTAAAACAAAAATCCCCACAAAATGCCCACTCAAAAAAAAGAAAAGACGTTTTATCATTCAAAATTAGAATTATTTTTTTGCTTTTAACAAGTATTTGTGCCTTATCTTCATAGAGATAATTTTTGGATGAATATTTTTACTTAACTATGCACGTACTTCAATTGGTACTATACATAACTTTAGAATTAAAATTATTCAACATGTCGGATTAAATTCTTCTCAACAAAATTTTATTAATATGTATTAACTTAATAATGGCCAATGTAATATCCACGGGAGATATTTGTGAAAAACCTTTGTTTTACTATTTACAAGTAAAACTTGATGAAAAAAAATTAAAAATTCTTAAAAATATATATTTGGCTTTCTTTGTGGAGAGTATATGTAATTGGAAGCAGTAATATGAGACTTTTCAGGACGATTTTTTGTTACAAAAATAAGGAGGGAAACTTTACTACGTCTTACATTTTACGGATAAAGCATCGTATTACCAAATTATATGTTTTGATTTTTTTTTTTAATTAAAATTCACAATCAACTTTCTGATATTTATCATTAATGTCCTCCAAATTTTGTATTACTTTTAAATTGCTTTTTGACACTTATTTCAGAAAAGAAAAAAACTGCAAACTAAAAATAACAGTCGAAAATTCAGCTGTATTCAATCAATTCAGCTGTATTCAAGCACACCGGGTGCCAACAAATTGTTTGATTTCAAAATGGAAGCCAGCTCTTCCGATTTATGCTGTGTTAATTCCAACTTGGCAACAATTGAATCAAGCTTATTTTGATTTATTAAAATTGGCTCATTGGATACTGATGGCTCATATGGGGGATCATCACGTGCATGATATGTCGGAGCAGTCGTAGAAGAGAAAATATCTGGGCTAGAAGCTTTTGGCACAGGAATGTGGTCCGAATGAGGCAATGGTGTTGCGGCACTTACAACACCAACGTAATTATACGATTTTCTTATCCTTTTTGCGGCTCCTTTATTCGCACATGCATAGCAATTCAATGGATTGTGACCTTCGCCAGGATTAATCCAAGTCATTGGGATACCGAATGGCATACTTTCACGTCTTCTATTTTTCCAATCCATTAGACGGTTGTAGCAGCTTTTACACACTATATTTGGTACCCAATTTTCGTTCACTATAACATTTTGGTTGAAGTACATCTCGTATGTTTGAACAAAATCAGTACTGAAATTTCCCCTTTTTTTATGTGTTGAGACATATTGACCACAGCAGTAGCAAAAGCTATTTATATCTGGCTTGCACAGTTCCATATTCTGTTCTCTTTTGTTCACTTTTAAAAAACTGGAGAAAAATCACTTTTACTGTTCGCGTTCGTCGGCACTTGTTGAATGACAAAAATCACAGAACCAGTGTGAGAAAGGGAAGAAGTATAATGACAATGCATGTTTTATGTGAACATTACAGAACCAGTGTTGCCACATCAATATTTCTCTTTTAGTACAGTAGAAAAATATGAGAGAGTTCGGCTTGTGAGTGTCAATGTTTTCTCCAAATAATGTTGTGCATATCTGGAACAAATTTTTGAATTTCATACATTTACCTAATTGTAAATAAATGAGAAACGCGTGCATCGATTTTCATGATCTATGCCTTTCTTTGCTCATGAGTTATGTGGCTTTACGCGAAAGTAATTAGTTTTGGCACTTTTTTCCATTTTGGATTTTTTATGAATTTAAAAAAAAAAAAAATATTTAAATTTTTAGGCAAAAAATACTTTTTTCCCTTCATACATTCATTTTTAACTTCGAAAGTGTTGCACATATAGGAAAACGGTATAGAAACAGATTAGAGAAATTGTAATTCTTAATTTTTCTAAATTTGTTTCATCAAAATCGGACAAGTGGTTCTCGAGTTATGTTAAACTACGTTTTTGCCAAAATGTTACAACTAAGCGAAAAAGCATCAAGATAAGAAAAAAATTTAAAATGTCATAAAAAAAACTGACACATACGAACGCCAAACCCTTTGAGGGTTTTACTATACTGACCTAGTACCATCACCCTGACTTGGAATTTCTCACCCCCCAGACAATAATCACAAAAATGTTCCACAGTGATATTAATGAGTTAAGATTCCTCCTGAAGTTCATATTGCATGCTATCTTGAAGCTTAGTTTTTGTTAAACTCATAACCGAAAACATGCATTCTGCACATGTATAGCATATTATGCAATTTCTTTATAATGACATGTAAATGTAGCTTCATTAAAATTATATACTTTTATTAAAAAATTTCAATTTATTAACTAAACAAAGGATACAATTTCTACATAATTTCCCTGAAAAAATGCCCAAAATATTTTGGATATCCCCAACAAATTTCCCAGTCCCCAAAGCAAAATTTTCATTCCTTTCTGCTACAAAAATTCCTCAAATTTGGGGTTATAGCCCCAAACCTGGCAGCCCTACCGCCATCAGCTCTTTCATTCAACCTACTAGATTTTTCTGTCAGAGAGTGTCAAATTAGCTCTCTGAGAGAATTATCTCACGTGTAGACTCAAATATTAGTATTATAAGCAGGGCTGTCAGATGTGGCGATTTTTCGCCAAACTTGGCGATTTTTAATTGCTTTTGGCGACTGAATTTTCCGTTTGGCAACATGGCGAATTTTTTGGCGTATTTAATATGGTGTCGATTTATTTGGCTAATTTTCAAAATTATATTAAATAGACAATTGTGGAGAAAACTATTAAATTTTCTTACTAGAAATCGACTATTTTTAGTAATTACCTTAATTTGTAAATAGCTTCAACTTAGTTTACAAAATTTTATCCCCAAAAAAATATATTTTACAATACTTATGTATGTATTAAATGTTTGATAATTTAATTTTCATCATCTTTCAAATATATTAAGCACTTAATGATTTCGGTCACAATGACATAAACGTTTATGAATAAATTAAATCTTTGAAACAATTTATAAGTTTAATAGAACCAATATTGGTATAAAATGTTAGAATTATTCTTTTAAAAAATATAGTAAAGTAAATAAATATTAAAAGTTGATGACCTAAAAAGGGGCTATATGTCAAAAAAATGTATTTTAAGTTTTTGTTTATCAATTACACTGTGCTCGAAAATGAGACTAATTTTTTTTAACAATATGGGCACCTATTGGATTAAACTAAATCGACGACGCAAAATTTAGTAGTGTTAACCATTTTTAAAAGCTCTCGTTTTTGAGATATTTAAGTTCGAAAGGCTAAAAAAGGGCTTAGGAAAATTAAATTCAATAATTTACCGCCGTATCCACAAACAACTTTTAAATTTAAAATGCATTTAAAATAAAATTTTGAATACAAATTTTGTCTCTAAAATGTATTTTAAATTTAAAATCGGTTGGTGAATACGGTGGTTAATTTTTGAATTGAAACAATATAAACAATTAAGATTCCATTGAAGTGTATGATAATGAATTCTTAATATCAAATATTTTTTTAGACATTAATAAACTTTAAACTGGCAAAAAATATTACTATAATTCTGTAAGTTAGCTAACTAATGTTACCAATGAGCAACTTTTCAAAAAAGAATATAAAAACATTTATAATCGGACTAAAACTGATTTAATTTAATATTAGAATAAAACAATTTATTTTTTAATATAAATAAATATACCTTTTATTTTTCTAAATTTCAATTAATTCGCTACTTCCATGATTAAATTTAAACCCAAATATCGCGAATACGAGCGCTAACTTCGAAAAGCTGCTGTCACCATTGAATTCAGCGTACTCGAATTAGCTTTACTAGTAAGGTGCTCAGTTTGTTAAAATTTGCAACTATTATTGGCTTTGTTAAAGCCGAATTTACATTTATAAATTATACGAAATTTTAAGTACTTAAAATTGTAGGACACAACATTTTAGTTAATTTTTTTAGTATTTCTTTAAAAAATCAAATAAAATTTTAAGAACGATTTTTGGCGATTTCTGATTAACAATTTGGCGACAGAGGCTCAGAAAAATCTGACAACCCTGATTATAAGAAGTATTATGAGACTGTGTGCTGAGATTTCTCTATACAACTATCTTCCCTGCAAGCATTTAGTTAAGTATTTTTCGAAATAGCTCACTTCTTCGCCACTCTTAGAAGAAGATTTCTCTCAATTTTCCAACAACAAAATATATTAGTATACGAATTGAATCTTCTAAACGTAACTTCTTTAATCACTATTAGAAGTTGTTTGGAATACAGTTACAGTTATCCAAAAACAAAAAACACTATTTTTTAACACCTTTGCTAGCATTTGGAAGATTGTTTTTTATCAATCCACATAATCTGTCTAATTTGGCACTCTGAGATGATTAATAGTAGAACTTACAAATCTTTGCAAAAACAACACACATTAGGTTCGAAATTTTATCATAAAATCATGATATTAGCGATTGTTTACATTTCATAATGGGAAAAAGAACAAGCAGAAACGATATAATTTTGTCTAGTAAAAATATTAACTTTTAAGTGATTAGAGTGAAAAAATATTTACATTAACCAAAATCATTTATGTAAGCTGATAGTGAAACAAAAAATACATATGTTTTACTTATAAAAATAAAATTAAGAAAATAGGTAAGCGTTTATCATAATTTAAAAGAAATTATTAATATTTCAACTAGTTCTGGGCAAGCAAATAAATTTAGGAAAACATTCTCATTTTGTATAAAATTAAAATATGTTATTAACAATTTTAGGGCCAGAACACGGACAGAAAATTTTGTTTTATATAAAACTCTTAATAACTTAAACAACATTTTTTAGAAGTGTGGAAATTTGACTTATGTACGACATGCCCGCAGCAAAAGTCGCTAATTTTCAGAATAATTTTTCTATAGAACAAAAAACTAAGAATATATTAAAAATTCGATTTCACAAATCTATTCTGTGGAAGATTAAAATTTGTATATACAGCAATCCAAATATTGGGAATGCATAGCATTAGGGTATCCGAAAAATATTTAGCGAGTAAACCACGTTCATTGGATGATTTGGATAGGTGGAAAGCTACGGAATTGTGACAGTTCCTTTTGTAATACGGGCCCCTGATATTAAACTCAGTTTTATCGGAAGAAATATATCTACACTTTCTCAAATTATCAATTGCGATAATAATACTTTTGAATGAAAAACATTGTTAATTAAACATTAAATGCGCCAAGCATTTGTTAGAGGAGTTTGTTAAAGTCTTGCCGTCGCTATATAATATATCATTTTTATCTTTTATACATACATCACGACTCCAAAATTTTTGGATATTTAGAAAGCATCAGTGATTTCAGATTTGAAAATCACCTCCAGAAACTTAAAAAAAAGTAAGAAAAAACAACAATGTTTGAGCTCGACAGGTTGAGCAAAGTTTGATTTTAACTCACTATGAAAAAATAATGATGAAAAAATAATCCTTTCATTGCATAAGTAGATTTCTATTACTCTATTGAAGAGCTTAATAATTTATGCTTTGTGGGCGGCAGTATTATTAATAACACAATTTATGAAATAATACAAATTATGAAAGAAAATAATTTGCCTACGTTTAGAGTTATAATTATAAAAACTTAAAACCTCTCCTTCTCCAACCCTTAAGTTCCACAAAATTGGATGAGTTTGAAGCAGATAATATAATAACAGTAGAAGACCTATTATTTTCTATAAAGGATATTAAAAATAAAGCAATTCTTTTAAAAAACTCGAGTCGAATGTCCGTTGGAATATTTCCCTTTGTTTAAAAATGGAATTCAACAATACAGGCAAGTTTTTAAGAATAAATATTTTATTATAAATGAAATAAAAATGTAAATATTTTTCAGCAAGTAACACAATATACTACAAAAATGTTAACGAACAAAGCTCGAAAATTCAATTTACTGAATTAGCAAACGCTAAAGAAGTTTTTTTTTTCTTTTACTAATATTTTTTTATTTAGTGGACACAAATAAAACTTAAATAACTACAGAAATTTTACAAGAATTACGATCACTTAAAAACAAGGAGGAAGCAACCCAAAAACTTTTCAAAACTTTGACTGAGGAGATTGTTAATTTACGAAGTGAAGCACGGGAGCTAAAATCCAATCTTAATACAGAAGTATAAACTAAACTTTTGCTACAGCTGCCTCTCACGACATTAGAAAATTTAAAAACTTTGAACGACCGGCTTTTGATAGAAAATGATACATCTACTCAACTGGTAAAACAATATATGCTCGAGATCATTATTTACTCTTAATTTTATATAGAAAAAATTTATTACTCGAAGTGGTGGTAATGATATGCCGACATTTTAGAAAATGTCTTTAAGAAGCATTGTAAGTGATGAACTAGCAATTGATTTGAGTTGCTCAACAACATTTCCTATACGTTCAGAATAGAGCAAATGAAAGAAAAAATAAAGTTGAAAATGTATAAAATAAATTAGAATATTAATAATTATTCTTATTTTATTATATATACCTACTTTATTAAATTTGAAAGAAATAAATATTCTTTTCTAATTTTGTACTTAAAAAATTTCTTAGCATTCTTTTCTAATTAATTTTTTTTAATGTTAATTTGAATTGAAAATATTATTGTGCAACTAATTTCATTGCTTTCTATAATAATCTATTATTAAGAAATCATTTTGTGTTTTAAAAAATTTTAATATTTTTACTTTTAATAATTTTGTTCATTCCAAATCCTTCATTTTAAAATGTAAGCATTACTGCCATTATTATTTTAAAAATTCTATACAAAATAGTTATAAAATTCTGTAAATATTTTCTATCGAAAGTATAACTACATCGGCACACCGGGAAGTTGATATGTATCGCTTTTACTATCAAAATTGTTTTTTTTTTTTTTTTTTTTTGAAAAGTTTTGTTTTCTTCCATTTGGAGAAGCACCGAAATTAGCACATCACTGACATAACTTTCTAACGAGCTATATAATATATATATATATATTATATTTTGCAGAAAAGCACAAAAAAGTGCTAAATATCATCTAGCTATTTATTTTTCACAAAAAAATGCAATAGTCGAAAAATAAGTGCTAGACTTGCACTTTAAATGCCGTTATGGCAACCATTCTGACCTGCAGTGTTGCCATTTTAGCATTTCCTCTGGATGGAATGGATTGACAATTTGCATATTTATTTTAAAAAATACCGCTACATGTTGCAGTTTTTTAGCATATATTTTTTTAATTTTAATTTTTTTTAATTTTTCAACAATTTTTTTATATTTTGTTTCATAATATTTCGTTAAAGTATGTACTTACTATTTTTACATAGCACAGACAGAAGAAAAATTTTTCTAAGATATTCTCCGGATTCTGTACAAAATTCTATATAATTTTAGTGCAAGAATCATATACCTTTGAGGTTCCGATAAAAATTGTTTTATTTTGGAGTAGAGATTTTTAAATAGATTGTGATTTTTGTGATTTTTCTCAATAAGGTAGTGACATTTTTTTCACTTTAAAATCCATTATTTTCCTCTGGATCATACATTTTTTATGTTTTTAAAAGAATGCTTAATGTAAATACATGTAAAGGGCATTTGGGGTAACAGTCTTCCCGCTAGTCCTATCAGAATTTAATTAGTTTTAATATATATTTTTTTATTTATTTGTATAACTCAAAAATGTCAAAGCTTAAATTAAAAAAAAAACATCACATACCTACATATGTTCGCTAAACACAAAAAATATTTAATAACATAATATGTAAGATTTTTGTGTCAGAGAGTGTCAAATTCGCTCTCTGAGAGAATTATTTCACGTGTAGATTCAAATATTAGTATTATAAGATGTATTATGAGACTGTTGTGATGAGATTTCTCTACACAACCATCTTATAAGATGAACTGCCAAAAAAATACACATACACGAAAGTTTGCTTGTGTGTGTGCATGTGCATTTTGGAAATTAATAAAAAACAATGTTATTTTGTAAAATTGTTTCCTTTTAGTGTTTGTTTTACATGTTAAAAATCATTTTTATAAAAATTGTGTTAAAAAAGTGCGAATTGCTTAGATAAAAAGGACATGTTTACTCTGTAACTGATTGAAAATAATAATATCTTATAGGATTTATTAGAATACGTGTACCCCTTATTTAAGATTTAACATAATATAAACAAAATGTTTACTCTCCTCTGCCGGCGTTATCTCACATATTATATCAGCGTTAATCTCAGTTGTAGATCTGGGGTAAGTCATACCTCTAATAACGATAGGGTGACCATTTTACTGAAAAGAGTCAATTTTTAAATTAAGTTTTCCCCGAACTGGGATTTTGGGTATTTCGGAATAAAAAAGTGGGAATCTATTTATGTTCTTGTTTTAAGGACAACTTTTTATATTATACTAAAATTTCTAGCAAAATTTGCACATATTCTTCATATTTATGGTAAATGTGTAAATGAAATTTTACATAGTTTTGCTTGCTGATGTATTTTTAACTATTTTGGTGGAACACAAGTTTTCAGCTGATCTTGGGGCAGGGGGGACCTCCGAAATTAATCACCTCGGATATAAGTAACTTATTAGCTTTTATTGCTTAAAATAACAATTAATCTTAATAAAAAAACATAAAAGTACCTCCTGAAATCATCGTTTTTGTACATTACACATTATTGTTAGTATTCCACTTATTTCTTATCGATGTTAGATCAGGACAGAATAAAAAAAGTGTTTTATGTGCCCCCATCCCACCTGCCATCCGATTTTTTTTTATTTTATTTTATTTTTTTTTTTGTTATTTTTAAAAATAATTTTTTTATTTTTAAATTATATTTTTTTTTAATTGTATTATAAATTAAATTAAAAAATATAAAAAATTATTTTTTATTTTTTCTCAGGTTTGTTGAGTCTCCACAGAGTGGTAAGTTTTTCTGAGGTATGCTGAATAAAATACTATTCAAACCGTTATTCAAAAATATGCCGGCATGACCTGTGCACTGTATTACTACACTAATTGCACTGTCTTACCCTAATTTCACCATATTTTTCGGCAGGTTTTTGGCATTACTAACCTACTGTCTACATTAGGCAAATTTTTATCAAAACAAACGTCAAAATCAGTGCGAATATATACAAGGTAACCTTAGTTAAATAGCTGATTATTATTGTGGTTGTTACAGTTGTCAAACTGCATATATAAAAAATAATAATGAATCCGCCATATTGTTGTTTTGTGCAACTGCTGCCACCTTCCACAAATTCGGGTTAATTTAACGTATGTCTTGATACAAAATTCTCTAATGTAGACACTATGTAGTGAAGTATGGATGGTATCAGTAGAGACCAGTGTTGCTATTTGGTTACATATGTTTTATTTTTCGTAACCTTTGAACGCTCCACGTAGCATGTATAATTTTTTGTTTTTAAACGCATTTTCGTAGCTTATGATCTCTTCAATAAAATTAAATACAATACACACGAATTATATCATTGACGCACATAGATCATATATAAATAAATATTTACCTACATTTGTTGATTTGCGACCTTCTTAAAAAATTTTCCTCCTCGGAGTAGATTTCATCTGTTGAAGGAACAAAATTTGAAATATATTTTTCTAGTACTTGGCATTCTTCTTATTTTCACGGCAGATGAAATTACATTTTGTTTAATACATTTTCGATCTACAAAGTTACACAAAAAGTAACTTTAGCTATGTTTTCATTAAAAACCATCATATAAAAAGTATTTCTTTTTTTTTTTTTTTTTTTTTTTTTAGAGACTCAGCACAGAAGCTTCAAGTAATGTTCTATTGAATAAAATTAAAAAATAAATTTATGCAAATGAAAAATTTAGTGAAGTTTTCGTCATATAAAAATATATCCAGAAGAATTATCACACTTAAGAAAATTATGTTTGTTATATAAATTAAAATATTACATTTAATTTTAATAATAATATTTTTAAACCATAAAATTAGTTAACCTTTACAAGGCCCGATATTTTTCTCTGAAGGAACACAAATGATTTAGTAAATGAATTTCCTATTTTAAAAAGTTTTATTTATGGGATTTTGGCAGCATGTTCTTCTCGATAACAAGACGGTAGGACTATATTCTTATTTAAGTGCCGACGAATATTGTAATTGTTCAACAATATAAAAAAGCAATACATATTTTAAATTACAAATGTTTAGAGAATATTTATATAAAATTAGATAACCGGAACCGAAACGTAACAGTGTGGCATCTCCTTGTTAAAAAAGGTAAACTTTTACAGCTGTTTGCTATATAACCTCAATATTTTGACATTTACCGTATTTTTCTCTTTTTTGTTGCATTTCATCGGTAGTCGTCAGTGTAATTGAAAAATTCTATTTTGTAATCAATTTTTAAATAAAAATAGCTAAATTTGTTTTTAAATTATAGCAAAATATTAAATTTATAATGCATTTAGCACGACGTTTACAACATTTACCTAAAAATGTAAATGTACGTTTAATAAAAGCCACCACAAAAGTTGCGGCGACTACAACGACCAGTACTGAAGAAAAAATTATTATACCCAATCGCATACCACGATCTTCCACAGATATTTTACAAGCTTTGTCAGCTACCGTGGGAAGAGATCCCACAGCACCACACTATAAATATCACGATGATCCCTTTTTAATACCGACATCGAATATATCCAAACGCACCTATGCCATGGCTCAGGAAGCTGGTCGTAAAGCTGCTAAATGGATTAAAGAAGAACATAGAGATCTGTTTAAGGTAATATTTACTGTTTTTTTAAATAGGTACTTATTATTCTACATATTGAACTTTTCTCATGGTCTTTTTTTTAGCACCAAGAAGCCCAGCCTCCCATTGAAGCTTTTGCTCCCAAAATGGTTTTCACTGAAGAATCTGAGGTATCTGCACAAACTCTCGATCAGTTAATTAAACAATCTGAAATTAAAGATGCCGTATTTGTATATAATCTTATGAAACAAAAAGGCTTAGAAGTTAGTGCCGAACAACGTCAAAGTCTTTTGGAATTAATTTCTTTCTATAACAACGAAGAACCTTTGCCCGAAGAGTATTATGAGGAACGTTGGTTTAAGCAAAACAATGAAGCTCAACAGCGTCATAGTAAAACCTGGAAGGATGGTGATTTGGCTGAAAAAATCTTTAATGAAATTGAACCAAAAACTGTTAATACTTATGCGGCTATAATAAGGGGAATGGCTAAATATTATCAGGTGAACACATTTTATTTAGAAAATTTTAATTTGATTATTTGGGGCAGTACTTAAAGCACTTTTATTTGATTGCAAAGTTTTGATTCAATTGTTCTAATTTTTACAAAAACTATGACGATTCTTAAAAAAATTTAAATATTTAAACCATAGTGGTTAGTTAGAATATGTGGTGATGTTTTTAATACTCAATATTAATGGTCCAACATCCATCTTAAAATATATTATATGGAGGAAAATAAAGATTTTTAAATTTTCGGTTTCACCCTTTAGAAATTTTCGAATAGCCTAAAAACTATGAAATACAAAGTTGATACAAATTTAAGAGAGGCGCTCAAAGCGATTGAAATATTAAAGATTATAGTAGTTTTCTTTACTTTATTCAACCATAATTATTATAAGATCTATAAAATGTCAAGACGAAACTATATGCCAAATTTAATTTCTCTCTCTCTCAAATTCTGATTGAGGCCTTATTTGACTAGGGTATATAACAAGATATAAACTCAGAAAATTTAGTTATAATAAATTATTTATGATCGAGGAAAGCAACAAATTTTTAAGAAGTCATCCTTTTGAAAATTTTGACCGCTTTGAGCCAAATCTAACGTCCAAAACTTTTCAAGTCATAGTTTTTCGATTAGAACATTTCTAGGTGTCTAGGGAATCCGGAAACTTTTCCTAATGAGGGCCACCCTAGTTTACAAGAATAATTTTCTGCATCAATTTAACGTTGTTTATCAATCCGTCTGTCGATCCATGTAAACAATGTAATCGTTATATAGTCAATTCTTTTTTTTTATTTTTACACATTTTTAGTCTTTCCCTTCTATTAGACAAATTTATATTGATTTGTTAAAATTTTAATTAAAACAAAAAATTTTAGAATGAAAGAAACATTTTTTCATTATTTAATTTTAAATAAACAAATTAAATAATATCTATCTATTTTCTAATAATCCTCTTTATTTCTCTTCTCCAGGCCGATCGTGCATATGCCCTCTTCCAGGAGGCAACAGAAAAGCAATTCCAGTTGGACATTGAAACCTACAACTCCATCATTAGTATTGTCAACTTTCTCAAAGAAAATGTTGACCAACGTTGGGAATTATGCAAAGATCTATTGCAACAAATGAAACAACAACAATTGAAACCAAATTTGGGCACGCTCAATTCCTTGCTGGAATGTATTAGCACTTTCGGCAATTATAAATTGGCGCGTACTTCTGCTCTGCAGGTATTATCGGAATTCAAAAAATTAGGCATCAATCCCAGTTTAGGAACCTTCTACTATGTTTTAATCATATTTTGTCGCGAAAGAGGTCCCGTATCGCATGTAATTGTGGACATATTAAATGAAATAAGTGGTCAAGAGTTTAAAATACAACATCCCAAAGATACATACTTCTTTACGACGGCCATGGATGTGTGTCGCAATCATTTGCATGATCGTTCTTTGGCTAAAAAAGTTAACGACTTGTTGCACACGGGCAATAATTATGAATTAATTGGTGACACTTATAAGGAATCTATATATTATAGACATTACTTTGCGTTGTTAAGTCAAACATCGACCATAGATGAATTCATGGAGACTTATGATTTGTTGGTACCGAATATTTACATACCTGAACCGGGTATAATGGAGGAAATCTTAAAAATGGTTGAACTTAATGGCGCCTTTGAACTTATGCCTCGTTTATGGTCTGATATGGTGATATTCGATCATATTAATCGCGAAAGTCTTTTAACACGTTCATTAAAGATAATGATGTCGCATAAACCGGATGTTAGTAAAAAACACCAAGAACAATTACCCGAACAATTTGCCAAAGTTGCATTAGATATTTATAATAAGGTGGAAGAATCCGAAGGAAGACAAAAGAAATTATCCTTTACAGGTCACATGATTGGTGATATTTTATCTTTGCTGGTACGTGGCAGCAATTGGGAAAAGGCTATTGAAGTTTTCACCAATATTGATAAAAATCAACATCGTATTCCTGGTACTCCCTCGGAAACTTGTCTTATGGAATTTGTTGAAGCCTCTATAGTTAATAAAGCTCCTTCACAAGCTTTGTTGTGTCTGCAATATGCTGTTGAAAACAATATGGATGGTTTGGTGTTGGCTAAACGCATCAACAAAGGTTTTACCTTGAACGAAGTGCATCTGTCAAAGATAAAATCTTTGGTTGGTGACAGTTTTCTAAAGGAATAATTTTTAATTATAAATGTTTTCTTTTACACATTAATTTAGAGTAGTTTTTTAGAGATGAGAATGTATTGTTTTTTGTTGTGTACGCTGATTAAAGAAACAAATATTGCACGATAAGTTGTAAAATAGGAGTGCTTAACGAATACAAATTCTTAGTAAAAAAAAAGAAGTAAGTACTTTTAGAGGAATTACACTTTTACTACTTCAAAAGTAGGATCAAGTTTATATTTTGCACTATTTTGTAAGTTATTTTAAATTACTTATAAAATTATTGATTTCGTATATAAACCTCTTAATAAAAAACAAATTAAGTATTTCTAAAGAAGCCACAATTTTACAACTTTAAAATATTTTCAATAACTTCTAACAAAGTTAAATTAACATTTGTATAAAAACATTTAATTAAAAATTTTTCTGACTTCCGGAGAAAAAGCATAAAAAATTGCTTCAAGAGCACAACTTCAAAAGCAATATTGCTAATTATTAATGAGTATTACTCTTTGACTGAAATTTTAACCTTTTATGAAAACAAAACATACAATTTCATTACAAGTGCTTTATTTATATGTACATATTTAATCTTAAAACAATATGTCTTTGATAAAATTCTATCACTCATTTTTTTTTTAATCCAAATTCTTTTAACGATTTTTTGTTGTCTGTTTCAAAATATTTTCCCAATGTATGCCATCATGCGGCAAAGGACTTTTAAAAAAAGGCGATAGCCACACTAAATGCCAACGTTTACCTAATATGATTTCAATATTCTTTTTCCAACCCAAATCATAATGAGAAAAATTCCTTTCATAAGTCGTGGCTCCTTTAAGAATATTAGGTAAATGAAAACATAAAAGTACAATGATATAAATAAATAAAACTAAATTAATTTCGTATATAAAGAGGTACAAGTTGCGCCAAGAAAATTCAGCAAAGAAACCTAAAAATGGACAGACAAGTTTAAAGGTGGTACGTAAATTCCAGTAGACATCTCTGTGTAGCCACCAGATGTATAAATTGTTGTATATAAACGAATAGCCACAGCCGATAAGAGAATAAAGTAAAAATAATATGAAGTAACGTTGATTGCGATGACCCACACAATTGGCGGTAAAAATACAGTGATGGTCACGTTTCAAAATGCAAGTTTTACAAGTGTCACAATGCCAGGAGCGAGGTGGTGCCAACAGTTCACACACTGCACACAAACGCCAATGTTTTCGTAGTTGTGGTTCCAGAGGAGGCTTTAGCATTAAATCTGTAAAAGGGAAGATCTTTAATTCCAAATACATACACATCTAATAACCTATACTTACTTCTTATACTCGGATCTTCCAGTATACAAGCTATATAATTACCCATTATATTGTAAACAACATAAACACCACCCAGCCATGTTAATATAAACATTATGCTGCCTGGTTCATGAAATGCTGGCATTACAATGCACAATTCAAATACAAAACTTACTGGCACAAATGAAAGCAAAAAAATTAAACAGCCCACATCGGCTGGAGATTGTGGTATTTCCCGCAGAGATCTAATTTTAAACATGTTATTTGTTTGTTGTAAAATTGATTTGTTTCTTTTTTCTAAATACAAAAATATATTTTTTTGTCATAAATTATTTCAACAATTAATGATGTTTTAAATTCGTTGTGCTTTGTTTATTTAATATTTTTAATATTTAATATTTTCAGTTTTATTGTATGTATCCGTCCTCAACGCACTGTCTTCATTTCCTTTTGTTGTCAGTTGTTATTTTCCGACAAATCAGAAGTAAAATAACTGTACATTAGGTATAAACAAGGAAAAGTGATGCCAAATATTTGAAGGTTCAAAAACCATACCACAGCATTCAGCTTTTGTATAGGTAATATGAAAGTTAATTAGTTTATGTTTATGTGGTATTTATTCCATTATGTTATATACAATATTTTCGATAATAACAGCCCGTATAGACGTAACATAATATGTAAGATTTTTGTGTCAGAGAGTGTCAAATTCGCTCTCTGAGAGAATTATTTCACGTGTAGATTCAAATATTAGTATTATGAGATGTAATATGAGACTGTTGTGATGAGATTTCTCTACACAACCATCTTATAAGATGAACTGTCAAAAAAAAAAATACACATATACGAAAGTTTGTTTGTGTGTGTGCATGTGTATTTTGGAAATTACTGAAAAACATTTTCTTTGTAAAACTGTTTCCTTTCAGTGTTTGTTTTACATGTTAAAAACCATTTTTATAAAAATTGTGCTAAAAATTTCTTAAATAAAAAGGACGACATGTTTACTCTGTGACTGATTGAAAATAATGATATCTTATAGGATTTATTAAAATACAAAATGGTTACTCTCCTCTGCCGGTGTTATCTCACATATTATATCAGCGTTAATCTCATTTATAGACCTGGGGTAAACCTAAGTAAATATTTTTTGATAATTTATTAATGAAATAAAACATCGAAAAACTATTTGTGTTAATTTTTCATAAAAGAAAAAACAGCACATTCATAATAGCATAGGTCGATATCTATACCTGACAAATATTTGTCAGGTATAGATATCGACCTTTTATAATAGTACAAAACAGTTATATTATTATTATTATTTTTTGCAGCATCGAGTCTACTATATACATCAGCTCATCAGTTGCAGTTGAAGCAAAAGTATTGTATATGTTTTGACCTTTATAGGCAATACATATACCAGAGAAATTTTTATCAAGACAATATAAAATTTTTGCCTGAATTGCATATAATTTTCTATCTCAATCAGTTATAGGGAAAAACGTATATCATAACCGAGGAAACCACAAATATGCTCTAAATAAGGGTTTTATGCACATTCAATATGCATTAAAAACGGAAAATATGCTCTAAAATCTCGAAAATATGCACTTAAAAAACAAAAAGTTTGTGTAGCTTTTTAACAAAAATTCTGTTGTTCATTAAAACTAAGTGTTTTATTAATATTATGATGTTATAAAATAAGACAAATCTAAAATTTATCAACTGTATCGTCATTTGATTCCCCATTTTTTTATTATATCATATAAAAACGTGATTGATCTTCCTTATCAGTTCAGAAATTATCAAAATTATAATATACTTTCATTAAAAAAAAAAAGAAAATATTGTTTTTAAAACACTAACTGATGCTTTTCGGACAAGTTTAAAAGCTGATACGTCCCCTATATTACATTTTAAATGTAATATATGGGTTCAATATTGTCAATTAAATGGTGTCCATTAAAGTTAATTTGAAATACTAAATATTTATAGATTTTTTTATTTTTTTTTTTTAATTCAAATTTAAACAAATTATCCTCAAAATGTCAAAATATGCTCTAAAAGGGTTAAATATGATCTAAAAATAATAAAGTGTGCTATAAATATGCACAAATAAAATATGCAGAAATATGCACGTAATAATAGATGCAAAAATGCTTTATTATAAATATATTATCGATGGCCTTATTCAACTTCCAGGAAAAAGCATATTTGTGGTTTCCATGATCATAATAAAACATGTAAAAATTATCAACAAAAATCAAAATGGCGTCATTTCTCAATCAACGTCAAGACAAAGTTGTCTCAGTGCTCGAGCGCTAACAATTTTGTTTTAGTGTTGCAATAATACTCACAAATGCAATGTACATTAGGCAAATTTTTACCGTGATAAAAATTTGACTTTTGTCTGATGTAAAATACACGTATTTATATGGAATGGAACCAAACCACTACGTTAAATTTCTGCGTAAAATAACTCAAAGCGTATTCAAAATTTCCGTTATTTTACTTTTCCATTGGTGGGCAGAGAATATTCGCTCTTTCACATACACAACACGAACGTCAAAAAACAAATGCAGAAATTCGAAATAAATGGACAAACCTCACAAAAAGATTATAAGAAAATAAAAAATTTCAAATTCAGTTCTTAACATAAAAACAAATACAAAAATCATCAGAATTTTTACCAAGGCGAATTTAAACAGGCGAGCTCACTTAATCAGCTAATTATTTTTTTAGTACTTCGAACTGTTAAACTCCATATAAGTACAATTTTTGCTTACCCGTTAATGTGTCAAACTCCATGTATAAAAAAAATTAATGAATTTGCCGTATTTTTGTTTTTGTAGAATTGCTGCCACCTGTTTCATTTCGCCATGGTCTTTACCAAGATATACGTATGCACTTTAGTGAATAACAACTACATTATTCATTTTGTTGTAAATATATTTATTTCAGTTTAATGCACTTTTAATCAAATTTTAATTCAAAAATACAATTTTTTTTAATTTTTTGAACATTTTCCATTGTTTACATTAGGTGGTTGGGGTATTATTGTTTTGTTTACTTTTTGCAACCACATATGATTTACTGGATTTTCAAGCAAAACAGTCGTAAAGTAGGTTTGGGTTAGGGAACAAGTCTCGCGTCGCGAAAATTATATCTTAAGTACAGACAGGCGGGTTTTTGTTGTTTGGCCTTCGATAATTTTACGGCTCGCTCGCACCGGTGAAGTGTATTACCAAGCATAATTGTAAAAGTTATGCGTCGTTTATATTTTAAATGCTCAGTATATAGTAAACTGTCATTTTTCTTTCCCATTTTTTTTTCTCTCTTTACTGGATTTTGCAAATGCACTCAAAGTTTCTACAGAAAATTAAAAAGCGAACGGAAGGTGTGCAATATGTGAGTATTTCTAAAATTGGTCTTTGTAATAAACCTTCTAGGTAACTAGTGAAGCCATGTTCATCATTCATCAAAAACATTACCTCAAATTTCAGGAATAAGCACTGGAGATATCATAGAAAAAGTGCTTCGAGCCTTGGGATATGAACAGTGTTGCCAGTTTAGCCTTTTTAAGGATAAGTCTAGCCTCTTTATTTTGCTTTTAGTTTCAAAATGTTCGTTTTAGCTTGACATAATTGCATCAACAGTTAATTTAAAAAATCAGAATTAAAAAGATATTTCAGGTTAAAAGTCGGTTTCTTAAAGGCAAACGAAAAGAAAAGAATTTCCCATTATGTATGAATACAACATGAAATTATATTTTGAGATTATAACATTTACAGATCCATTACTTGATAGGACATGTTGTCTCAAAAGAATTTTTAAATGTTGTATTTGCATGAAAAGTCTCCCAATTTTTTTATAATAGTGTTACGTTTTTACCTTTTAAAAACGGTCGTTTATTTCCTTTAAATAAACTTGTACTTTGATTACAAAAATAACAGCAGTTCAGTAGTTTAAAAATTGTAATGACACTTTATTTTATTTAAAAATGTACAACAATACAGTTTATAAGTCACTTTGTGTTTTAATACACACACACACACTTAAATTACACGCTTTATACAGCACACTTTAATAATGTACAAGATTATACAGCCAAGGCAGTTAATATGTCTTTACTTAACGACGCTTCCAACCAGACTGACTCAATGGTGTTCTCACGGCCAATTTATATACACTGTATTGCCTACTAGATGTTTCTTGAGAGCTCTATTTCTTTCTACAATGTTAACGGACAATCTAGAGTTTTTGTAGGTAATGCCATTAGCATAAACACTTAGTGCTGCCAAACTAGCTTTTGATGATAGTGCCAGCACATAAACACTTAGTGCTGCCAAGCTAGCTTTTGATGATAGTGCCAGCAGCATAAGCACTTAGTGCTGCCACACTTAAAAACAATGGTGAAAGCTTTTTATTCAATGTTGTTTGTTTAGAACTATGTTAATAATTTTACAGCTATGTTAACTGCAGTTAACATAAACGGAAATGTCTGGAAGCATTGAGAAAGATTTAAACCGGCCGTTAAAACCGTTATATTTGAATTCAATTACAATTTCGTAACACTGCCCCCCGCTTAAGCCTGTTCGTCCCGAATAGGCACAGAATCACTTCTCCCATAGGTAGCTAGTTCTTCATTTTAAATCTCGGCCTCTTTTCTTTCCGTATTCTGTACACCACGCCGTTTAATTTATTAATCACCTTGTATGGTCCATCCCAATGGGTTTGTAGTTTGGGGAACATTTCTTTCTTACGTTGTGGGTTATATAACAGTACAAGCTGGCCTTCGTTAAATCCTTCAGAATTCGCTGCTCGATCGTATCTGGCTTTTATTTTGTCGCTGGTCATTTTCATTCGTCTGGGTACGAATTCATGAAGTTCGTTTAGGTCATCTTGCTCTTGGGAAGTGTTTTCATTATTTGTTGATGAGCACCTAACGAAGGTTTTTGCTGTTACAGGATCACTTGTTATTTCTGATGGTTCTATCACCCTCAAACTGTTGTCCTTACAATCTCCCTCCATACGAGCCCATACTAAAGTTTCTGACTGTGGTAGCTTCTGGTGCTCGACGGTAACTAGCTTTCTTACTTGAGTTCTATTCTCATATCCGACGTCAAGGGGTATCTTCACATTTCGCAAAATCATAACTTTTTGTCCCATATCCAAAGTAATGCCATGGCTAATCATGAAGTCAGCACCAATGATAACTTCGTCCACAATATCGGCAACAATGAATACATGATTTACGGTAACGTTGGCAATGGTTAATTTCACATTTACTTTGCCATAGACAGTGACCGGCTCCCCAGTAGCTGTGCGCAGACTTACCCCACATAATGGTTCAATTGTTTTCTTGACTAACTCTGGCCTGACGATAGACTGTGATGCCCCGGTGTCTACAGTAAAAACGTGCTTCTGACCGTTAATGTACCCCGAAGCAGTAAGATTGCTATTTTTCTGTTGTATTACGGATATGAAGATTGTGGGACCCTCAGATGTGGGATCTAGCTCTTGCCCCATAGTGCTAGCTCGTTTTAGTTTTAAAGGTGATTCTTGTGATGATCGATGATTCGACTGCTGGTTACTTCTTCGAGGCGAGGCAGATCTGGTTCGTTTCCTTGGTGCTTCGCAGTTTCGCTGAATATGACCAGATTTACCGCAGTTATAACATTTTACTCTGACTTTACTTTGTTTCTCAATAAACGTCTTCAAAACCTTTTTTAATTCGTCGATTATATTTCTCTGATTGTCAGCTACAACCTCGACATTTCGCACATAACATATTTGGGGCTTTGAAATTATTTTCGCTGTTTCTTGTGCCAGTGCGAATGAGACGGTTTCAGTAAATGATGGTTTAGGTGTGGCACAAACCGCGTATTTTATTTCAGGATCGCGAATGCCATTAACAAATGCCTCTATCTTGAAATGGTCCAAAAACGGGCTGTTTTCCCCTGGATAAGAAAGCTGCATCAAACGTTCGATATCAAACGCAAAGTCTTGAAGTGTCTCATTGGGCTTCTGCACTCTACCACGCAATTCCATTCGGTATAATTCCTTTTTATGTTCATCACCGTACTTACGTTGTAGCGCCTCCATTATGTCATTGTAACTGTTTCTGTTACACGCTGGTACGCTTTCTAGAACCACTGCTGCATTTCCTTTTAAGGCCAATATCAACTCTATAGCCTTTTCTTCATCATTCCCCATGTTTCTAATGGCAATTGTATCAAACTGGAACTTGAACACATTAAATGGTGTGGTGCCATCAAAACTAGGGGCCTTTATTCTATTAGAGGATTCTGGAATAATTCGCACCTGTCCATCTTGGCATTGAAGATTATTCATCTTTATTTCTAGATCATGTAGTTTTTTATCAACACCTTTGGCAATTTCATTCTCTAAATCTGACAGCTTTTTATCAACTTTATCAACGACTTTGGCTTGTATCTCTAGGCAGCTCTCTAAGTCGGACACCTTTGTCTCAATGCCATCCACTCTGTTGTTTATAATTTCCGAAATTTGTTGAAGTTTCTCGTCTGTCGCTCTAGAAGTTTCTTTAACTTCAGCAAGAAGTTTCTCGTTATTTACTTTAGAAGTTTCTTGAAATTTCATTTCCATTATTTTAGAAGTTTCTTGAAATTTCATTTCCATTATTTTATTTTCTTCTTTGACTTCAGCAAGAAGTTTCTCGTTATTTACTTTAGAAGTTTCTTGAACTTCAGCAAGAAGTTTCTCGTTATTTACTTTAGAGGTTTCTTGAACTTCAGCAAGAAGTTTCTCGTTATTTACTTTAGAAGTTTCTTGAACTTCAGCAAGAAGTTCTTTAGAAGTTTCTTGAAATTTAATTTCCATTATTTTATTTTCTTCTTTAACTTCTTTAAATTGCTCCATCAAAGCAGCAAACATTGTGGATAAATCCATGCTTGTTGTTGCACGGGTAGAAACTTCCATTTCTTCTTTATACTCGAATTCGTAAGTTCCGATGTCAATATTACGCCGCTTGAATTCATCTATCAGCCTCTTTTGTAATTCTGCTTTATTACCAGCTGTAGGTAACTCCAACTTATTCAATTCTTTCTTGAGTTGCTCCACTTTTAACTCTTCAAACTTCATGACTGCTTATTATTTTGCAATCCCACTTCTGACACCAATTGTTACGTTTTTACCTTTTAAAAACGGTCGTTTATTTCCTTTAAATAAACTTGTACTTTGATTACAAAAATAACAGCAGTTCAGTAGTTTAAAAATTGTAATGACACTTTATTTTATTTAAAAATGTACAACAATACAGTTTATAAGTCACTTTGTGTTTTAATACACACACACACACTTAAATTACACGCTTTATACAGCACACTTTAATAATGTACAAGATTATACAGCCAAGGCAGTTAATATGTCTTTACTTAACGACGCTTCCAACCAGACTGACTCAATGGTGTTCTCACGGCCAATTTATATACACTGTATTGCCTACTAGATGTTTCTTGAGAGCTCTATTTCTTTCTACAATGTTAACGGACAATCTAGAGTTTTTGTAGGTAATGCCATTAGCATAAACACTTAGTGCTGCCAAACTAGCTTTTGATGATAGTGCCAGCACATAAACACTTAGTGCTGCCAAGCTAGCTTTTGATGATAGTGCCAGCAGCATAAGCACTTAGTGCTGCCACACTTAAAAACAATGGTGAAAGCTTTTTATTCAATGTTGTTTGTTTAGAACTATGTTAATAATTTTACAGCTATGTTAACTGCAGTTAACATAAACGGAAATGTCTGGAAGCATTGAGAAAGATTTAAACCGGCCGTTAAAACCGTTATATTTGAATTCAATTACAATTTCGTAACAATAGTGAATATTTTCAAAGTTCATATTATTTAATATTCATTTCCATAAATCGATAATACAATTAAAAATTCTAAAATTTAAATATGACAAAAATAAAGTTGATTTAAAATTACATGTGAAAGAATTTGTAACTATTTTCGTTAAACCACATATTAGTATGTAAGTGCATACATAGATATCTGAGAGAAAAAAACCTAATTCAATTATCAGAAATATAATTCGTGCAACATTAACATTCCTGTCAGAAAAGGGATGATAAATGCGATTTTCATTATTGTACTAAATTTAATAAAAATTTGAATCGTAATTATACTAAAATGGTAATAACTTCTATAGAAAACTTTTGATCTTTTGGGAAGTTTCCCTCGAGTTCTTAAAAAATTTTCAAACGAATAGATATCGCTAAATTGCACATGAAAAGTTACGTTTATCAAGTCAAAATCGATAAGAGTCTTAAATGAAGGCTTAACAACAGAAAGAATACTTGTATCGGGTTCTTCAAATATAATATTCAGATTTGTATGAGTTCGATTTAAAAGAAAGTTTTAAAATTTTCATCAAAAGTTGTGAAGTAAAAACCCAGTAAGAAATGAAGCTTCGAAGGAAGCAAGTGAAGTATAAAAAGAAAAGTAAAATATCGCTTCAACATCATTCCCTTACGAATGACATGAATTTTGTATGATGAATTTCCGGTTAGAAGCAAATTTTTGACACGAATAGCGCTATTTTCATTACAATGTACTGACCTAAAACACATCTACACAAAAAATTTGATATTCATATCTTCAAAAATGACATTAATATTAACAAAAATCAAAAGGATTAATTGAGGTCATAATAAGAGTTAATCACCGAGTTTTGATAACTTAGTTATAATACTATAATGTATATAATACATTAGGTCCGTTCTTTTACTTTTTATAAAAATTTTCTATTTTGGTACAATTGTGACAAAAAAGTACAATTTTAACTGTTGTTTAGTACAATTTAAAAATTTCAATTGACATCTCTGCTGGACAATACAAATTTTTGGGTAAACGAACGCACTCATTATCGGTCTTGGACGACTTTATTATTCAACCACCTACATTAAAATAACAAGTAAAACATTTTTTTTTTTTTTATTAAAATTAAATTTTATTTCGTCTTTTTCTCTTTAAATAATTTGTCAGTCTTTTCTTTCGATGTAACTTTCCAACTAACGCCATCATCAGGCAGTTCACTTTTCACCAACGGCGATAGCCACACTAAATGCATACGTTTACCAAAAACAGTCTCAAAATTTCGCTTCCATGATCCTTTATTATAGGGATAATTTTTATCCTTTTCATAACATACACCACCCTTAAAAAGGCCTGGACCATGATAAACTAATAGTACTACACTGTACACAACTGCCAAAATATTAAGATTGTAATATATCAGAAACATATTATGCCACATTGAACCACTGACCAACATCAATAGCGGGCAGGTCATCCTTAGTATGGACAACCAATTACGATAGATGCGAGCCTTGACTACCCATAGAAATAATGAATTGTAGACAAAGGCATAAGTGGCACCGATAAAGAGGAACACGACGAACATCATGAAATAACGATGATTTTTATGACCCACACAACAGCCAACAAAGAGGCAATGATGATCCCTTTTTAAAATGCATGTTTGGCATACCGTACAATGCCAGCTACGCGGGGGTGAAATTTGTTGGCACTTTTTACATTCATGCCAACCTAGGGATTGCAGTTTATGTTTGTCATCATGGGGAGATTTAAGTTGTTTATCTGTAATTGAAAAAAGGAAAGATTTTATAATTAAATTATAATCATAATTAAGGACTATGATATACTAGACTGGTCCAAAAAATGTTGATTCCTAACTGAATTGCTCTTTGGGTTGTAAAAATACATTACCCTAAGTCTAGACAAGCAATTTTTTTTATCAAGAAAATCTTAAAATTTTTGTCTGTATTACATATAATATTTTGTCTTTTATCAATTATAGGGGAAGACGTATTTCTAATAAACCACGTAAACTAAATGGCGCCTTTTATTAAGCAACGTACAGAGGTCCCAGGAAGATTTTTTTTGGAAATAATTCTGTAACTTGTGAACCGTTGGAAATATCTGAATAACATTTCAAAAGGTCAGAGATGAGGTGCTTTCCAGATGATTTGGAGGAGCACAGCTCCTAGCGGGTCAAGGGGTTAGAGGCTAGCCCTTCAAAGTTGGTAACCTCGGGCATGCAATTTTTTTAAAGAAATCGTCAAAAATTTATTTATGAGTTGAATGTAAAAAAAATTTATATAGGTAGTCCTTGTAAATCTCTACAAAACAAGCAAATTTTACCCTCTTTTTTGACCTAGTTTTTTAAAAGTTATTTTAACTTGGGAGTCTTAATTTTGGCCCTAGAATGAAAATATCCACTAGATTTCTAGCAAAATTCTAAGTAATACTGCTGAAAGAATCATATAAATATATCTATTCGATAAAATGTTATATTAATCTGAAATTGAAACTTTTGAAGAATTTCACATATTTGGGTTTGTTTTTCAAAAAGGTGGTAATATTCTTTCACTTCTAAAATATTTTTTTGCACTGAATTTTTGTAATGGTTTCCAAAAAATCTTAACTGAATGCGTGCAAAGCAAAATCGGATGCGATTTGGGCAACGGCTTCCCCCTAAGCCTTTGTCAATTTTGAAAAAGTTTTTTAAATTATTTTGTAAAATTCTTAATGTCAAAGCAGAGATCAACAAAAAATATATTGGCTATATATCCTCATATGTTGGTTAAACACACAAAAAATATTTTCTGAGCCACTCCTTTTACAACGGCATGATCATTTTAATGCAAAAAGTAAATTTTTGAAACCAGCTTTCCCCAGACTGGAATTTTATGTATTTTGGTAGGAAAAAGTGAGAGTTTTTTAATTCCCTGATTTTAAAACAAGTTTACCTATATTGTGCAAAAATTTCATTAGAATACCTCTACATGTTTAAATTTTATTTAAGTTCAAATATTAACATTATTTCTCAAAAATATGCTTAAAATACAAAATTGATGTCTTCGGGACATGTTCTGGAGAAATTTCACCGCATTTAATTTATTTTTATTGGTTGTAATTCTCTACAATCTTACGAGTTCAGATATACCAAATACTTATTAGTTATTTATCGGAACAAAAAACTAAGAATAAACCTTACAAGTTTTAACTTATATTTTTGTATGAAAAATGTATGATGTTACGAGTACAAGCGCAATGTAACATAGTGTCTACATTAGAGATTTTTTTATCAAGACAAACGTCAAACTTAACGCGAATTTGTGGAAGGTGGCAACAGTTGCACAAGAACAACAATATGGCGTATTCATTATTGTTTTTTATATATGAATTTTGACAACTGTGACAACCAAAATAATAATCAACTGTTTAACTAAGGTTACCATGTATATATTAGTACTGATTTTGACGTTTGTTTTGATATAAATTTGCCTAATGTAGACACTAGGTAAAGGTAACAGAAGAAGTCATAGCGTAATAATTTAAAATTTTTTCATATACGTTCTCACAAAACTGTCAAATTGTTTTAGAATTCTTATGTAATGTTTTTTGCCGCGTTTATTTATTTACTCTTCTTCATTTTCTTATTTTTTGTCATAGCATTTTGACATTATGTGCAGTGGTTTTACACTAACAAAATACAAGCAATTGTTGTTTTTGTAGATGTGCGTTCACTTTATAATTACTTTATGGTAAAAGTTAATTATAATTATCTAAGAAGACAAAGTTTTTGTTAGTTGTAGTTTGTTAGTTGTAAACATTTTATGAAAGTATTTGGTATCATAGGAAATTTTAGAACATGGAGAACCATAATTAGTGACAATAAATAAAATTATTTTTAAAAGGTGTCAAAAAGGTGTCATTGTGGATGAAACATTACATTTTATTTTTATGGTTGGTACAATATAAAATAAGACATTTTCCATAAAACGGTTGATATAGAAAGGTTAAGTCTTAAGGCAGCATTCACAACAACCTAACTTGGAGTATTCTGGCTGCTAAAAGCATTACGTTATTGCATATTCCTGAATTGATAAGCGCGTATAATCTTTTAATGAAGGATTTTAATCCAAAAACACAATAATAAAACAAAATTCATATTTTTAATAATTTTTGTACAAATTTTATTTTTTGTTTTTTTTAAACACATGAATTTTTTTAAATATGAATAAACCAAAACAAAAAATCAGCTATATCTTTTAAATCTGCCTTAGTTTATACGAAAACAAAAGTAATTTATTTTGACCCAGGCGAATTCAAACAGGTTACCTCAGTTAATCAGCTGTTTATATTTTTAGTGCTTAGAACTGTCAAACTTCATATAAGCACAAGTTTTGCTTACTAGCCGAAGTGTCAAACTCCAGGAATAAAAAAATAATGAATTCGACGTATTGTTGTTTTTGTAGAACTGCTATATCATAAATAGTTATTTGTAGTTTTTTATAGTTTTTATTTTTTATTTGGCTTGTACTGAAAACTAGATAGAAATGGTTTTTGATTTGTGTAGAAATATCAAGGAAATTTGTGTAGTTTTTCAATCAAAAACCGAATGAAGGGCAAACTGCTAGGTTTTGTTAGGTTTAAACGTAGTATAATATACCACTTATACCAAGCAAAAACTAATCGGTTTTTGTTAAAACTAAATTTAAAGAACCAAATCGTTTACATACCTGGTTTTCTCTCTATTTGGTTTTTGTTAACACAAATATTTTTGTATATTTTTTATTTAAAACTTATATCGGCTTATTTTTCCTTTTATAATGTTTAAAACAATATTTTGGAAATTATTTAGGAATAAAATTTGTATAACAAATAGAAAAAGTCAAGAAAAGCAAAAATATTACTTTTAAATTTTTTTAAGACTTTCTATTTTCATTTCATTAATGCGATATAATAGGATAAAGATTCCCACGAAATTTGAGGGCTTTCACTGTAATAGTTCTTTAGATACACCACAATGAATATTTGCTTTATATGGGGGTACTGCACCCTCTGCTTCGATCTATTTTAAGCTAATCGGTTCATTCTTCGATCAGGATCCAACATCACCTATAAATTTGACAATGCAAGCACTAACTGTGCGTCAATTTTCATATAGATTCATTAATAACTTTTAAATTGAAAAAATAGATTTTTTTAAGTAGGCGTAAAATGTGGTTGTGATGTCCAATCGAGGTCTAACAAAACCTCTGACACTAGTACTATCTGTGTGTCAAATTTCGTGAATTTTTATAACATATATAAGAATATAAGGATTTATAAAATCTTGATTCTATTTCAAGTTTATATGAAAATGCAAATTGTTTAAAGTTTTTAGTATTTACGTAGATATAGTATAGGTAAATATATTTGTAATTACATCCAATATAATGTATTTCATTTTTATATCTTAACACCGGTGAAGGGTACATAATATTCGCACTCTAACTTTTTTAATTTCAGATTGTCGCCATCATATAGAATAAAAATAAAAAAATGTATTCGTAAACTTGCAAATAAGTTGCCTAAATGTATTTTTCTATTTTTGTACTTTAAAAAATAAAAATTTTACATGGAATTATTATTACTTAATTATTTAAACAATATGTGATGCGGCTAATGTGGACTAGTATGTGCGGGTAATACGGATTTCTGATCCACATTACTGAAAACAAAAATTAAAGTACTTTTTATTTCAAATTAAGTTTTAATGTGTGTTTTTATATTTTAATCACAAATTATTGCTTCTTCACCATAATATATTGTAGTTTGAATAAAACTATACCCTGCCAGCATTTTCTATCCAAATTTGCACTAAAGAGTAACCTCAAGTTGTTTTTAACAGTCGAATATGATATCATTTTCTTATCCAAGAAGAGTCACCGTGCGGGAAGAAGTGTGCAGCAGATCTAATACTTTTTTAATGACACTATTAAGTGCTTTTTTTATGTGTCAAATTAGAGTCATTTTGAGGAACAAAAAAAGTCACTATTTCTGTCGAAATTCTAACTTAATACTATCAAAATTACTATCCAAACTTTGACTAAATAGTATCCATATTTACTTTAAAATAGTAAAAGAAAAATAAGTTATTTCCTATCGAAGAAGAGTCATCGTTCGGGAAAAAATTAATCACAGTTTTGATACTTTTTTAATGACACTGTTAAGTGCTTTTTTTATGTGTCAAATTGGAGTCATTTTGAGAAACAGAAAATGTGACTATTTTTGTCGAAATTCTAACTTAATACTATCAGCATTACTATCCAAACTTTGACTAAATAGGATCCATATTTACTTTAAAATAGTAAAAGAAAAATAAGTTATTTCCTATCGAAGAAGAGTCATCGTTCGGGTAAAACTATATCGTAGTTTTGATACTTTTTCAATGACACTATTAAATGCTTTGTTTGTGTGACGAATTAGAGTCGATTTTAGTAGTGTTTACGAAAATCTGAATTTAAATATTAAATTTAAGAGATGAATTTTTAAATGCAAAAATTATACTAAATTGCTAATAAAAAAAAATATGTATTGAAATCAGGCGCGAATCCACGGGGGTAGGGGTGGTATAGGAAATTTTGGAAGCTAAATAAAAATAAAAATAGTAACATATTCAAGTAAATGCCTTAAAATATTAAATTTTTTAGAAAAATATTAAAAAAGCTTATTGAAATATTCATAATCTTCATTAAGAAAAGAAAAAGCTAGTTGTAACTAAAAATCATAAAAAATTTATCATTTTCGTAAGAAATAAGATTTTTTGTGTAATTTTGCGAACATATTTTATTAGGTCAATTGAAAGTCTTATTGATCGCATATTTTAAATTTGTATCAATTTTAAAATATCTGGATTAGTTTGAATTATTATAAGGATTAATATGAAATTTTATATGACTTTCATAACACAAGACTTTTCTTCCACGCACCAGCGAAATATAAATGAAAATTTTAAATTTAAAACTTCTTGACCTTATTCCATATAGAATAATTTTTAACTACAATTTTCATATTTAGGAAATAATATTGTAATACACTCTGCTACAACAACAAATCACTTGAGAAATGACATAGCAAACGTATAGACCTTCTTGATATATCCCTAATTACGTAGGAGAATCAAGCTGTTATCCGTATGTATCTATTTGTTTATGTTTTGGTCAAATATTAAAAGCAAATTTATAAACAAATTTTAAATAAATATTTTTTTTCCAGATCTAATGCATTATAATTTTTTATAGAAAGCGACATTTCTGTATTAAACTTAACAAGATTTAGTTATTTATTATTTTTTTAATTCAGACAAAATCTGTATAACTTATTCGTTAACTTTCCACAAATTTTTTTCTTTTTGCCCAGAAAGTATGCAAATAAAGTATAAAATAAAAGCTCTAAAATATATGAAAAATTTATTTTTGAAGTTTAGACAACTTCTAATAATTTTTTTTTATAAAGAGTTTTTCAAGATTGATATCTAATTTTATTGCAAAAAATTAAATTTAAAACTTTAGATATACATATGTTTATTTCTAAAAAAATCAAAAAAAAAAAAATTAATGTAGAAATTTTTAAATAAAAAATAATATTTGTGGTATATATGTATAAAAGATTTTAAAGTAATTTAAAATTCAACTTTCTTAATAAATTAAAAAATTTAAAATTGACTTTAGTGCAGTAACTACCAGGTTTTTTCTAATTTAGAGGGTATTTCGAAATATTTGAAAATTGGATTATGATGTACTCAAGAAGATATACATATACAAATTTTCATTTTGTAGCAAAAATATTATTAAGTTAAAAAAAGAAAAAAAAAATGGGAAATTTAAGTGAAATAGCGAGTTTTTCGAAATAGAATTATTAAAGTTTCATAGTTCAAAAATTGTGTATAAAAACATAATTCTTTTCTGTGGCGATCAACTTAAATTTTTTGGAGTAAAGGTCGTGATCATAATTTTGATTTTATAATAAAAAATTACCTTCCTCCCCAAATACTGAAATAAAACTAAATGCCACAATTTTAACCAAAAAACAAATTCACTTTTTATTGTTTCGTAAAAATTTTTTTTAAATGATTTGTTTTAAATTATATTCCAATAAATAAATAAATTTTTATTTGAATTTACACAAGGAAAAAAATATACATATTTACAACGTTTTGTTAAGTAAATTTTGGTATTAAATGTAAAACTAAATAAAATTAACATTTCACACAATTGTATTTGTAAATCAAAACTACATTTGTAACTTAAAAATATTTTCATATTTGAATATACAATAAAAATAATATAAAAAGGGTAATTATGAAATTAGTAAGATACATATATACAAACATACATATATACATTTAAACATTAAAACAAACATTTTCTTTTACAAGGTTTTAAAAGAATATACAAATTTTAATTTCATATTTTTTAAATTAGAGTTTTTTTTTATTAAATAGGTTGTTTTTGTTTTTTCACCACACGATCCCTAGCGTGCAAAAAATGTAGCTGTGTCATTTTATTTATTTCGAATGCTGAAGCATTTTTAAATTTTAAATGACAGATATCTATATTTAAGAAAGGATATTTAGAAAATTGTTAGTTATTTTATTTGTTGCTATATGAATTATCCAACCTTTTATTATTTTAAAAACCTTGAATACTAGGCTTAGTGGCTGTTCCGCGCCAAGTTATATCTATTGCTAGATCATCGCTAATGACAGTTTTTATAGCAAGCTTTAAAAAGGATTTCAAATCGCTCCCTCCAATTCTTTGAATTAAATATTTCTTGAAATTAAAAATACATCAAAATCGTTGAAACGTAAAAAAATACTTAAATTTTAACTTATAAATTGATTTCTCATAGAATCATCAATTAAAACCTTTTCATCAAACTGTTTTAAATCCGAAAAAGAATAAAAAGGTAGATTCGGGAGAAGATTCAATTCGCCTTCAATATTGTTTATAGACTTTAGTTGTCTTACTTCATTTCGTAGCGCTATAACTTCTTCTGTTAATATTTTAATCAATTTTTGCGAATTTTCATCCCTTTGTTTTATTTCTTCTCTCAGAGAACGTATTTCGTTTAACATGTTTGGTGAATTATTATCTTCAATACCTAAATTAAAATACTGTTTATTATTAAAGTAAATTAATTTGTATAATTATAAATGTTAAAATCATATCTATTCGATTTAAATGAAAAATGAATTTTTTTGGAAATATTAGAAAAAAAAAAGAACTTTGTTGTGAAAAAAAAAAAACTTTTTTTACTAGCTTCATTATAGTCCCCTTAAATGCAAAAACGGTAAGCCACGTCCATAGCAGATATATAAAACATATACAAGGTCTCAATCTCAATCAGTGTTGCAAATTAAATAATTTTTCTGCCAGATTTAACATATATAACAGGTGGCGCAAAAGTAATCCTCCTATCAGAAAATTTATAGCATTGATAGGAGGATTACTTTTGCGCCACCTGTTATATATATATATATATATATATATATATATGTATGTATATATATTAATTCAATCAAAAGAAGATTTTTGATACATATATTGAAAATATTTTTATAAAATTTTATATTGAAATTGTTATATTGAAAATTTTAAACATTTATATTTTTATGAAAAATAACAAACAATATTTATATATCAATAGACTCGGCTTCCGAATACCTTTTAAATTATGGCACATTTTGTATGCGTTTTTGTTTTTTTGGAAATAGAAAAAAAAAGGCATTCTTAAAAACGATCCAACGATCTAAGCTAAAGAAAAATAAATATACCCATATTTTGTATTTTTTTTTTTAATTGTAATTTTTATACAATGAACTCATAAAAATTTACGTAGAAATAAAAATAAAACTTATCTTTATCGATTATCGAGGTTTTTTTTTCTTGGTTCTTTTTTGTTATTAAAACTGTCAAAATATATTATCTATTTAATATATCAAACAGTTTAAGCATAAATACCAAATTTCTCATCTAATATTTTACGTCTTTCAACAGTTTATAATTAATCTGAATAAAAACAAACATGTTTGTATTATTTTTACTAACACAATTTTGGGAAAATATTTAAATAAATTCAACTACAATTAACTCTAATGTTGCAATTCAGTTTGTATTTTTCAAGGTACATAAAGATTTAAATTAAAAATATCTTTTTATGTTCAATCCAGATTTCTGAGTTGCAATCAATCCAGATTGTAGAGTATGTAATAAGTTAGGACTTCAAATATTTTTATATCTTCTTAATGCCTCAAAATGGCCTATAAAAAACATGCTTACATGTGTTATTTTTTAAATTTTAACTACTTTAAATTTGCACGTTCTTGGTCCAGTTTTTATCATTTAGGTATATCCCAGTATTTCCGACTGATTTTATTAGTTTTCTTTCTTCAACTGATTAAAGAATAAAAAAAAATTTTAAGTCGATATCTTTACCAAGTCCAAAAATTAATGATTTTGAGAATTGCTAAAATTACGAAATTTTGTATTTTTTTATATCGAAAAAGTTTACACTCTTTTTTCTCTAAAATGTAATTTTCTTTAACAACAAATTTTATACTCCCGAAATTGACCTATTAATATGAAACTTTTGACTTTAGTCTATGTTTTCTAAATCTCAAGTGTTAACCTGTAAACAAAATGCAGTATAGGAATCCATAATATGTTTTTAGAGGTTTTGAATCATAATCTCCATAAAAGTGTGAATTTATAGGCGAAAATGTGAAAAATCTCATTTTTAGGATTTTCAGTGTTTTTTTTTAGGGAATTGTGGGATTCCTTTTACAAAAATTTTAAACTTTTTTGCACTTCCTCATTTTAAACAATCAATGATAATTTCGTTAAGTAAGGTATCTTAACAAAGATTTTACTACAGATAACATATTTATAGTATCTGCAAAAACCTTTTGTTTTTTATTTCTCAAATAAATTACGTTACTTAGCTAACATAATTTTTCACTATGTAGATAAAAATTTTAGTCAATATCTTTTACAGATCAAAAATTACACTACTTTAGAGTTTAATAAGATATAAAATATTTGAAATCGGATAGGAACAAAAAAATTGGCAAGCGATGAAATATTTTCTATGTCAGAGGTAACCTATTTTGCGCCCTAATAGCTCTGCTCCCGAAACGCATATGGGGCCCCCCATCCAAATTAAAAATTCTACGCTCCTCTACTACTTCTATGTGAAAACTTTTGCAACTTTAGCCAGCCGATTAGAAGTTAGATTTTTTTCCAAAAAAAAAAAAAAATCGAAAAAATAGAATCGATTATGTCAAAACGTGGTAGAGGAGCAGAATTTTTTAAGGCAGATATGAAATGATAATTTATGAGAAACAAGAAATTAAAATAGCTTACCTTTGTAAAAGAACTAAACATATATTTTGATAAATATGTTTCGATTTCAAAGTGCCTAACAACTTTAAAAATTTAGTTTGATGCACACACATATATGGGTTCACTTTCACTAAAAAAAATATACATATTTTTATAAGTGAAACGCAAATCTATTTCGACATTTTATATTATTGAAAACAAGAAATAAATCCAAATTTATTTGTTGTTTCCAAAGTAAATTGTCAAAATGAATTTCGCTTCGTTTTACGGAATAAGCCACTACCGACATTAATTTTTTAAATAATTTAATTTAAAATTTCTTTCAATTATTTTTCAATTTCTTTTTTCACAATATTTTTAACTATTCTATTCAATTTTGTTTTCGTTTTAAACAACATTCACTATGTATATATATATTCTTTTTTATTTTTACCTCACTTTATCCCTTTTTTTTGGTTTAATTTTAATTTCACTAAGCGTTCTTTAAATTTTTAAAAAATCGATTAATTGTCTTTGAAAGTAACACGTGAACTTCTTCACATTTTTTGTTTTAAATTTAAAAACAATGTATGTTTTTGTAATGTAACGGTTTTTTACTTTCAGATGGTCAAAAATCGAAGTTAATGTTATTTGTTTTTGTAAAATTGTTTACTATCTGGAAAATAACATCTTGAAAACACTAATGGGAGACAGTTTTTAGTAACATTATATTTATCCAAAAACTAACTTTTAAGTGACTTTTTCGACATTTTAGTTAGTAAGAAATTTAGAATAAGTGGATCAAAAATCGAAATTAATGTTATTTGTTTTTGTAAAATTGTTTACTATCTGGAAAATAACATCTTGAAAACACTAATGGGAGACAGTTTTTAGTAACATTATATTTATCCAAAAACTAACTTTTAAGTGACTTTTTCGACATTTTAGTTAGTAAGAAATTTAGAATAAGTGGATCAAAAATCGAAATTAATGTTATTTGTTTTTGTAAAATTGTTTACTATCTGGAAAATAACATCTTGAGAATACTAGAAAGAGTCATTTTTCTGATAGTGGATAAAACTATCACCTAATTGCTGGCAGGGTATTGTCTTGTTTAAATAAAACTAAACAGAAACGTATATATGTGTGTGTGTGTGCGAGTGATAAAATTTTTTTTTTCATAATGTGAAAATATGATATCATATATATATATATTTATTTATTTATTTAAATAGGACGTGTCTTTGCCGACCAGTGTTACTTGTGAATTGTTTGTGTTTGCACAAACCGGGAGTTTAAATATAGCATGTAATACGCTTTTAATTCATACTTACAATCGACACTTGTATCAACCATTAGACATGCCACGAAATTCCCTTTGATCTGAAAAATTAAAAACATCGCAATAAAAAATGTAAACGTATGCCAGAAACCACCTGGTTCATGGAAAGCCGGTAACACGACAATTATTTCAAAGATGAATATAATCGGCATAAACACACCAATCAATAGAAAACACAGCCAATCGACGATACGTCGTGGTAATAAATGTTTGCGTATTTTCATTGTTTCTTAATCAAATTTAGATTTTGTTTTTGTTTTCACTAAACGTTATAGTAGTAGTTTACATAGTTTGTTGTTATAATTTAGTTATTATTTAAAATTTAACACACATATGATTTCAGAAAAAAAGTAAAATTAAAATAATTGAGAAATGTTACCTCATTACACACGAGAGTAAAAAATAATACTAATTAATTAACTTAAAGTATGTGGAGCTTGCTAATAAAAGTTGTTGCTGCTCCCCTTCTCACTATTCTCTATTTATATTCTCTTTGTCTATTTTCAATGCTTCCCTTCTCTATTATCACGTGAAATTCGAAAGCTCAAATACAATTGATCATGGTGTACTTCTGTTATCTTATCGATGAGCGTAAAAAAAGCTTTTTGTGTGTTTTGATTAAAGCTTAATATTAAGATTTTACTGAAAAAGTTTCAGTAATTTTAAGGTAGACAAAGTTTTTAATAAAATCTTTAATCGCTTTTTATTGAAATATTAGAGGTTTATTTTCGTTATTGAACTTTTGATCATGCCAAACTTTTATAAAAACAAAAATTAATTGTTTTCGATGTTCCCATGTTAAATTTTGGTACCATATGAAATGTCTTTAAAAGACGCATAAATTAACATGGCAGGAATATTTGAGTAAAGTCAATATATATGCGAAATATTCTACTAGAATTTTATTAAGATTTAAAAAATATTTACATAACTAAATAGTTTTTTCTAAAAAAATAAAAAAATTTAAATTTAAAGTTAGAACATATTACAACTTTTTGCGTTTTCAAAAAAAGTCTTTAGAAACAAAAATTATCGAAAACAAGTTATCTGAATTTCGATTTTTGTAACTCAGCTTCAAAGTATAAATATTTATAAAAGCACCAATGTAACCTATCATAAAAATTCTTCTTCAGAATAAATTTTAATCAAATGAAATTAGGGTTTCCAGACGACTTGGAATGAACTTGATTGTCAAGATATTTTTTTAATTTTAATAATCTTAGAATCATATTTATTTACAATATAGTAATCGTTTTACAAAAAGAGGACTGTTTTAAATTTTAACAAATATTGTACAGTACAAACTGATTAATATGTTATACATCGACCACTGTTTCCTCGAGATTTTTTTGAAAACTTCCAAAATACAAAAGCAATATTAATGGTTATTAAAATATATGTATTAGTAATATAAAGAAGCTCTGTCATATGTTTAATTAATTTTTTAAAATAACAATTGCAAAAAATCGAATACCTCATTTCTTAGTATTTATCCATGGCCTAAATGGATATGCTATGTAAACTCTTATTTTCGAAAAAAAAAAAAATAATTTAAAAGCTATAGCCCTATTTTGTACCGACATGTTTTTATACGTACTTCCATACACGTTTCATATAAAACATAAGATTTTTGGCGTAAAACGATTGTAAAGTTTATTATTATTATTATTATTATTTTTTTTTTTTTGAAATCAGGCTTGTTTTTCAGGAATATCATGTCAAATCACAACACGAATCTGGCAACCCAAAATGAAAGAGATGCCAAATATTTATATTAATCTCAGTGAAAGTTCAAGGTATTCGCTTGCATATAAATAAATTGCCGTAACATAGTGTCTACATTAGAGATTTTTTTATCATGACAAACGTCAAACTTAACGCGAATTTGTGTGAGATGGCAACAGTTGCACAAAAACAACAATATGGCGTATTCATTATTGTTTTTTATATATGCAGTTTGACAACTGTAACAACCAAAATAATAATTAACTGTTTAACTCAGGTTACCTTGTATATATTCGCACTGATTTTGACGTTTGTTTTGATATAAATTTGCCTAATGTAGACACTAGGTAAAGTCTCTGAAGTCCAAAATATTTATTAATATGATTGATGATTTCTGTTATTCATTACTGCTTGTGTTAATTAAATTGTTAAAAAATTTGGTTTGTATATACTTTATTTTTCTTATGCGTGATTCAGTTCTTTTGACAAATGTATTTTTATAATGAAATCTTGAATCTTGAAATCTAACATATGAAAAAGTCGTGTCCTGCATTAATTAATAACTTGCTAAAATTGTTTATAATTTTATCTATGTTTAATTCCGAAAAAAGTGTAATAATTATATTTAAACAAATGCATATTTTTTACATTGCCAAAAATAATTGTGGTTTAATAACGCTCTATTTTAAGGTAGATTAATTAGGTAGCGACATTTAAAGAGCTGAGATTTTTTTTCTGGCAGCAATATGGCATCTTGTATTCTTTAGTGTCAAATTTTTGTTTATGTTTACAATCTTTGTTTACATTGTTAGTTTACTTTTGTGTTATTGCGTCTTATTACTTTTTTTTTTATCACGTGAAGAAAATTCAAATGTGTTTTTTTTGTTTTTTATAAACAAACATGTGAAATGTCAAAATTAAAGTTGACATAAGATTTTCAATGCAAAAACAAAATACATGGAGTTTTTTTGGTGTGTAGTTGTTGTAATGTTGTCGTTACCTTACTTATTGTACTACATACATAAAAATACATATACATATACTTTATGAGTTGACAGTTCGATATTATCCGTTTATCCCAAAAGCATATAATTATTAAATTCGTCTTAACTTTATATCTGGGGAGGAGCTTGGGTTTCTAGGAAATGGATCGAACAATTTTTTGCACGGTTGAATTTTTATAGTCCCTAGCACTGGCTGTGTCCCAAGATTTGATAGAATCTATGGCCAACGTGGATGAAGTAAGATTTCGGAAGAATTTTTTGCTCGGAAACATTTTTATAACCTCTAGAGAGTATTCTTCCTTTTCGGTATATATAGTCTTGTGGAACTGAGCAAAATTGTCGAAAAATATGCAAAAAGATGTCGCCGTTGTGCAATTTTCAAAATCGTTGCTAACTTTCGCTGCTAACTTTCGTTGCTATCTTGAGGCACGTGAAAATTATTTTTTTCTTAAATATTCATAAGACATTTGATAGGATGAAAATGGATTTTTATTATTTAGAGTTATTTATATCAGTGAGAACATTCCCCTATAAGGTATTATATAGAATAGGTAATAAATCAGCGAGTAAATTTTATTTATGCAATTACAGATAAATAGAGATAAATAAAAAGATTTGCGGGAAATTAAGCCGGCAAAATCTTGACGGTATATAGATTGACAAAGTATAAAAAGGAGGAAAATTATGGCAAGGAGAACATAAAGTGTCGAAAAGTGCCAAAGTAAAAAGTAAAGTTTTAATGAAAAAATAGAAAAATAAATATAATCAGTATTTTAAAGTTTAAACGAATAAGTAAAGTGTTTAAATTCAAACCCAATAATCAGACTGTGTTTAGCCCAACAATATTCTTCTTAAATAATAAAAAAAAAGAAATAAAAAAATATAGAAAACGTAAGTTTTTGTACTTTGAAAAAAGAAAATTTAAAACTGCTACATATGTGGAAAGTTTAGCAGAACAAATGTTGTCCAAAGATTTGTTTAGTTTGTAAAACGTTAAAAATTATTATTATTATTTTTATTTATTTTTTTTTTTTTTGGAGAAAATGAAATAAATATGGCTGGAGATATATTTAGCAGGTTTGAATAGATTTGTTTTACAAAACAATTGAATTTCCTTTAATGATAGTGGCAACAGAATGGAAGAGCAAAGTAATCAATGAGGTGTTATTATTGTTATTATTATTATTATTATTATTATTATTATTATTAGTATTGTTTTTTTTTTATTCCAATTAGCTGACTATTGTTCAAATGAAGAGGAAACTAGATTTCTTCTGGGGAAAAATTACCAATAGCCAGGTAACGATTATTTATGTACTAAACCGTGAAAGCCAGCTAGATAGTAAAAGCCACCTAACCCTATCATTGTTATATGCCAAGAGAGGCAAAATAAAGCGGTGAAAAAGCGATTAGCAGAAACCTTAAATACATTATCAAGGGTATTTAAACCTATATAGAAAAATTATAAAGTTTCGGCACTTAATCTATGCAAAAAATATATAAAAAGAATAAAATACTATAAAAAAAAAAACGAAGTATACACCAGTTTACCACAATATTTATTAATCTATAAACAAAACAGATAAATTGAAATTAGTTAATTTAAGTTATTTTTAAGTTTTGTAACTATGAGAAAATATGTGTCTTTTGAGAGTGTAATCTGTGTGTGTTTATGTTTAAATTAGATAATAACAATTATTAAGACCACGATTAAATTAAAAAAAACTACTTTATCTTATAAAAATTACAAAAAAAAAAAAGGAAAAGAAATATTTAAAAGTTTTGATATAAAGTACTCAATTAAGGCTCGAGACTTAATAAAGAAATTCAGTTCTAAACGTCACTAGGGAGCTCTTTCATATGTATAAAATAGGGTATTAAGCGGACAACCGGTATTAAGAATATAGCTATTCGAGTGCTTAATAAAAAAGGAATAAAAAAGTTAGGAAATGAGTAGAAAAGCAAATATATATATATATATATATATATATATATATATATATATATTTATATATATATTTTTTTTGTTTTTATAGTGATAAGCCTGAAGCATATTTTTATATTTTACAGAATACAATGCCTTCTGATTTATTACACTCTGGAATTAAAACTTGTACAGAACTACACAGCATAATGACTGGATTTTAATAATCTTAAAATCATATTTATATGCAATATTCTAATCGTTTTACAAAAAAAAGGACTGTTTTAAATTTAAACAAATGTTGTTCAGTACAAACTAATATGCTATACATCGACCACTGTTTCCTCGAGACTTTTTTTTTTTTGAAAACTTCAAAAATACATTCGTTTTTACGTTTTTTCGTTTTAATATATGGTATACTTATATTTAATTCCCGAAAACATCATAAAAGCCTTAATTTCTGCGGGACGTTCCAATAAAGATTTTCATATTATTCTGTTTTAGTGCATGAAATGAAACATTAAAGAATATGATAGATGTCTGAACAAATCGTCAAAAACAATCAATATGAACTGACCTTTTATATATAAATAATCTTCTTTAGAACAGCTTTGAAACAAGAATGGATTTTGAAAATGAAATCTAACCCCCGGTACCAATAACCGAAACATCTACAAAAATATTGAGACGATTAATAATATTATCAAATATTTTAAATAAATTTTTAAATGGTTATTATTAAACACGTTTCCGAAAACTGAAAAATCATGTACATATTTCGTTTCTTACAGAAGTAATAAGTGCAACATTTTTTTATTTTTTCTTTGTATTTTTGTCGGTTACTGTCGATTTTTTTCAAAATTTTAAACCAATTAGAAAGTTAATTACATTAGTTAATAACATAATTAAATTTCAATATGATAATTTCATTAATAATTTGGAATTATTTGGAATATTTTTTTCTATGAAATTGACTGTGTCATAGAAAAGAGTACTTTTACTGTCGCCCTTTGTTCAGAAAATGTCCATTATTTTCACTTTTTTCTTATTTGTTCTGAATAAGATTTCTAACAGTACGATGTGTTGCATAGATTTCACAATATTTATTGGGTACACCCCCTTAAGTCTTACAAGTTCTGAAAAATATAAGAATCAAAATATTTCAATCGATAGCGTAATAGTGCAATGCAATATCAGAAAAAATTAAATGTATTCTCTTCCTACTCGTTGCACTATCTACGCCTTTACATGTGGTACTCTTTTCCATATCTGCCCCAGCTCGACCATCAGATATTTCGTTAACTTGAATATTATTGTGACCCGATATCTAGCACAGTTCTAAAAAATGTTGTTCGTTGAGAATTCATACATCTCTGCGACAACTACTGGCCACCTATAATATAATATTCCTATTACAAAGTGCCTTTATGGTAGCCTAACTATTTATGTATATTGTGATATCGCTGCTAAATATCGGCATCATAGATTTGTCTTGCTGATTCGACACCGCAAAAATGTTAGCTTGGAAGCTATGTTTGATACTTAACTTTTTACAAGAAACTCTACTTCCCGTCCCATTCTTTCGCTAAGAACCGTCCGTATATACCTCAGTACCTTCAATGGTAGTCTAAAAATTTTGAGAAGAATTCCAATAATACTTGATTTACTTGATTAAAAAAATTAATTGAAATTTATACAAAAAACAATTATTTTGCTTAATTAATACTATCATTTTGATGATTGGAACAAAAACAAAATTTTAATAAAAATAAGCAATTTCGTAATTGAAACCTATTTTTATTTTTTTATGTGTAATACTAAATAAAAAATATAATAATAATAAATAGTTATGTTTAATATATTCTTAAAAATTTTTAAAATGTTATGATTTATTTTTTTTAAGAATTCAAAGTTTTTAATATTTGTTCAACTTTAAATTTAACTAAATAATAGAAAAATTATGTTTCTATATTTCACTGCGTTTAAAAAGTAATGTAGATCAGTTAACATTTAACAGTATAAACAAAATTATAAACAAAAAATTATAAACAAAAATAATATTCTAAATTAATTTTCGCACCTGTTTTTGGTCACGTTACGAATATTAAATAGTTTTATATATTGTATTTATTAACAAACTCAATACTTGTAGAGTAAATAAAGCAAATAAAAAAATAATACTGTGTTACAGTGAAAAATCATTCGGGGAATGACATAGTCCACATTCGGAGAATGACATAGTGTAAGTAATAGCTCTTCTTGAGGACATCATAAATCAGTCTTAAATATTTCCAACTTTTGAGTTAAACTCAAAAAACTGTTTTCGGGAAGGTTCCTTTGTTAATATGTATATCACCGACTCAGTTATTGTTTTGTTGACTTTTTATTTTGAAACTGTTTTGGGAAGCAGAATAGGCTAAATTTAATTATGTCCTATTTAAATATTCTTCTTTTTATACCACACCACCATAGGTAGTTGGGGTATTATGCGTTTGTACTGATGTTTGTAACACACAGAAAAAATTATCCAACACCCACCTCAAAGTATACCAATCGACTCAGAATTAAGTCGATCTAACGATGTCCGTCCGGCCGTCCGTCTGGCTGATTGGACGGCTGGCTGGCTGTCCGTGTAAACCTTTTGCAAAAAGTACAGGTCGCAATTTTGAAGATAAATCCATAAAATTTGTCACGTGGGACTTACATGGCACAAGGACGAAACCTATTGAAATTGGTTATGATCGATCCATTATTTCACCTAGCCTCCATACAAAAGTCCTCCCGGAATACGGGTTTAATGGTCATAAATACCTTAAATATAGCAATATTTTAATGACATTCAGTGTAAGGAATTTTTGTATAAGTATAAATCTTTGTGCCAAATTTCATGAAGATCGGTCCATAATTGATCATAGCTCCCATATAAAACCCTCTTCCTAAAATCACTTTAACGTATATAAATTACATACACATGTTAGTATCAAATTTATATTCGACACAAATAAGTTTTACATAAGTAGAAATCACAGTGGCAAATTTTATGAGGATCGCTCCATAATCTACCATAGCTCCCATATAATCACCCGGTAATCACCCTAAAGTGCTTAAATTAATATAATTGTTAGTATTAACGCAATATTATGTATTCGTAAATTTTATTTTACACTTAGTGTAAGACCCTTCCACGAATTTTGATGGACATGCACAATGGTGTGGTCGGGCTTGACCGACTATATCTTTCTTACTTGCTTTTAACTGGGTAAAAAATTTAGAACTTATTTGATTTTAAATTCCATAACCAGAGCTTCTAAAGGATTAATTCTTATATCAATTTAATTCAGCTTCAAACAATTAAATTTATCATTCATTAAAATCATAGCCTTAACAAGAGAATTAATTCCTTACAGAATGAAAATTCAATTTGAATGATTTAATTCTTCTTTAGAATTAATTCCCTATAAAATTAAATTCAATTGAATATTTTTTCTTTAATTCTATTTACGTATATTTTTGAAATTCAAGTATTAAAAGAATCGTTGATCAGTATTATTCATCTAAACTCATATAAAATCAACATGTTCATGTCCACATAATCCACATAAAATCAATATAATTATGTCCAAGTATATATTCTTAAGAAAGTTCTTAAGTATATATTCTAAAGATTAATTGATATTATTCCGGATACGATCGCTGCGAGATCTAGGGATAAATCCTATAAATAGATTAATAATCATTAGAGGGCGGGGTTTTACGCATTTTTTTTTTTTTTTTGAAAATATGCGTTAAAAAAAAATCATTTAAAAGTACGAAATATACACTGAAACATAAACTTATTTTTTTATTTATTAAATTAAACAAAAATCAGTCCATGGTAAGATATACATATCTTTTGTAGTTTTAAACATTTTTTTAATTTAGTTTTTAAATGAATAATGCTAATTCCTTGTACTTTTTTAAATTTGTACTCCTACAGATTTTAAGTTTATATTCGTGACATTGAGTTAAATATAATCTCAGTTAGATAGACTTTTATTTATATAAAAAAAAACATATTTTTTACCAAGTTGTCAAATGTCTATTTTGACGTAAAAAAATTGTATACATAGAAAATTACCTTCATACGTCAACAGATGTAATATTTGAATAATTGTAATTTATAAGGAGAGTATTCTTCTGAATAAGAGAATGTAGAATAGGGATCATCTGAATGTAGAATAGGGATGTCAATGACTAAAAATGTAGTTCTGTTAGTGAGCGTAAAAAAATGCATTCAAAAAAAAGCTGGGTTTAGTAAATTAAAAACGTCAGTTATATATGGTGTTTTAGTAATATATAAATTATATTTTTTAATGCACTTAAATTTTTTAATATTACCATAAAAATATAATTTACATTGCTTCAACTTTATCCTAAAACAAGATTAAAGATATCGATGGTTATTAATTGCCAAACAATTTTTTCCATAAAACTTTTCCAGTGTACGTTGTACTCTTTGCACTCTCAGCAACCACTAAATGAAAGAGCGAAGAATACGTGTAAACAGCGTTGCCACGTTAAAAATTTTTCTAACCAAATTTTTTGAAAAAAAAATCAATTTAGGAAAAAATTAATCAAATTTAAAAATTCAAAGTTATATAAAAATTAATATAATCTTCATATATGTATTTAGGTTTTAAATACTTTGCATATTAATCACAAACTTCAGTTAGTCTTTAGGAGAAAAAAGTATTTAAAAGTTAATCGTTTAGAACAATGTTTATCAAAATGTGGTTCTTGATCCAATTTTGTCGGGATATGAAGTTTAATAAAAAAAAAAAAATTAATTATTCTCACGTCCTTATGATATCGAAAGCAAACCAGATTGCAATAAATTTGGTATTGCAAAACAGCTGGGTAGAGCAGTAATAGAAAATAACGTTGATTTATAATTATGTGTTTACATAAAAAGAATATAAATAAGGGTTATATTTTTATAGGGACTTAGCCAATCTCATTTGGTAATATGAGCACCTTAGTTAAACAGGTGATCACCACTTTTGGTTATTACAGCTGTCAAACTGCATATATAAAAACTATTAATGAATTCGTCTTATTTTTGTTTTTGTGAAATTGTTACCACCTTCCGTAAATTCGGGTTAATTTTGACGTTTGTCTTGACAAAAAATTTTCTAATATAGACACTATATTATATTAAAAAATATTTAATTGGAAGGTTTGGCGAAAAGATTCAATATCAATCGTTCATGTATCAAAGCATTCACATATATTAAATCTTAATAAGTTTATTTAAAAATTGTGTACAAAATTGTGGTCTAATTGAAAATACATGGGGACTGATAGAACACTTATATTGTAGTTATTTGTAAAATAATGTGGTGCTCTTTTTTAATTTTCATTATTTAATTATGTTGTCTTGCACAGTTTTAATAACTAAACAAGGTACACAATGGTGTAGGATATCATATAGTCGGTCTTCACCGAATATACATTTCTTTTTTAATAGTAATTTATTTTGTAATTACAAGTATTTAGGTTGTCCCTTACATCGTTTAAATTTTTTCACAAAAATCTCTCAATCCATTTCACTTTTTGGTTAAATATTTGAAAATCTTTATATTTTCTATTGATTTAAAGTGCTTTCTTCATTGTCAGTTAAAATTGGAATGAGAAGTTATAGGAACCAAAATGGAAAATAGTTATCATCTCCACATTGGAAAATAAAATAACCAATTTTGGTTAAAAATAACCAAAACGGCAACACTGCGTGTGAACTTAGCCAAAACAATTTGCTATAAAATTAACATCACTAACGTAGAATAATTGAGTTTATTTTATTTTTTAATTTTCCCAAATCCCTTATTTTTTAAATCACAGCTTGCAAACTGATTTGAGTGCTTAAAGCTTCGATACCCTCTAATTTAGAAATAGTTGCGTTCGATAAATATAAGCGAATTTAATTATTATACGCTCAATTGTTTCGAGGTTTACACTTTTAAGTTGTACAATATCACCGTACAATATCATTTTTTACACATGAACCAAACTATATATATGTGAAAGGAAAGTAGGGTAATTTTATGGTAGGACTTCGAACTCGGTTTTTCATTTCGTCTTCGAATATCCTGTTAAAAGTACTTTGAAATTTCCAAATTAACAATTGTTTATGAATTATTTTAAACAATGCCGCTATGGATATCAAATGATAGAATATGATTTAGAAATTCCAGAAAAAAATTTTTATTTTAACGCTTCGGGCCTATATAATGTCAGAAATGTTATTCAAATATTTTATTTTTAAATATTCTTGAGGTTTTCTAACAAATTTTTCTGAAATTATATTAATTTTAAAAACATCATAATGAAATTTCTGAGTCCCACATTTTTTTCCTTTTAGCTTCAGCAATTCTGTCAGTGTTTATGTAAACTTTGTTTTCGAAATATACACTGTCAGACAAAATAAAGTGCGATTTCCTACTTTTGCTGTTTGCTTCATAATAATTGTCTTCTAGGTGCATTATGGAATACTTTTTTAGTATCCAGGTACTTGGGGGGTAATGTTGTGTTGGTCGCGGATTTTGTGCAATAAAATAAAGTGACATCGTAATAAATCTTGGATTTGACATACAAGTTTCCAATTTTTTGTTATAAAACGGAAAATGCTTCAAAAATGCTCAATTTTAATATTCCATTTATTAAATTCCATCCAAATTATTATTACATTTGAAAAATAAGGATTTATTCACCCATATTATTTTAAAGCTGATTTGGATAAATTAACTTTATCTTCAAACGACTATTTTATTTTCTGTGATTTGAATGCCCAACATTCATATTGAAATTGCATGTCAGATAATTCGGGTGGTAAAGAGCTCTATTGCCACTGTCTTTAATCCAGCTACTTCATTTATTACCCAAATTAATATACTCGCTTTATAAAAAACCGTCTATAGTAGATATTATTTTATCTAATTCGTTTATCCATTTTTTAACCTTGAGACACATCCGAATGTTTTACAGTCGGACGATGTACCTGTATCTTGTATTATTTCTGGAAAAGTTCATAACAGTTTAATTGAATACCTGGCGGTCATAAAAATTCTTGGCAACGAGAAATCTCTGATAATAGTAAAATGTTAATTAGTCAGAGAACTAAATACAAACGTAAATTTCACAGATGCAGGGATTTTAATTATAGAAATCAGGTGAAATGTACTAAAGTTAATAAAAATTATTTCCAAAAAAAGTGAAAATAAATGTATTTCTACCAGAAAAAAGGCGCATAATTTCTAAGAAAACAAAAATTTCACAAATTAAAAAGTATTTATATTATCTATTACCAAAGCTAAAAACACTTTTTATTAAAAAATTTTATAAATATAGTTTTCAGAGAAGTACTTCAAAAGTAATGAACAAGAAGTATAAAAGATCACCCCACCAATCACAAGCATGGGTTGAAAAATAAAAACTTCTGCAGCTCCTTTTCAGTACTAAGTACTTCTTTCCAATGACAATACAATGTTACTATCATGACCTTTTCAGCTCTTTTTCAGTTCTTTTTTGCTGAGTTTCTTAACTTTCCACACATTTTTATTTTTGCTCCAGAAAGTTGCTCCAAATCAAAACATAAAACGAAATACTTTTTCTTAAAATAAAAATCAACAATTTATTTATAAATTTTGGAAAATGTTAAATGCAATTTCATTTTTGAAATGCATTTTTTTATCTCAGATTTAGCATATTTACAAAAATTTTAATTAAAATAAAAATCTAAAATTTTTGGGACGCACACATCTTCTACATAATTCAGTTTTCACAAAACCTGTTAAAAATGTTTCATATAAATATAAAAACATTTTTTTTTTTTATTTTTTGAATAAATGGTTTCATGCTACTTTAAATAGTACTTATGTGCATACAAAATTTTATGAACATCTAAAGACATTCGGTAAATTTTTGGGCGGTATTTTATGGAATTATCGATAGTCGAAATTTTGAAAAGGAAATTTAAATAAATTTAAAAATGTTAAATAAGTCAACACTTATTTTGAATATAAATATGTATACATATAAACTTTTTAATATAATCAAAAAGTTACGTTTTTATGTTTTCTAAATAAATTTGAAAATCTATTATAGACTCAGAAACTATACTCAAAACGGTTTTTTGGAATTATCTTAAAATTTTTGCAAATTGTTATGTGTTATCCTCATGAGAATATACAACCCACATCAGTTTTTTTTTTCGAGTGACAATAAGAAGTGTATTACAAAATACACTTCAAAGTGCAATTATTCATATAGCTATTTAAGTATATTTAGTTAATAAGCTTCTTCCAATTTTTTGTTTTAGATATTATTTATTTGAAAAATGTAATAAAAATTAGTAAATTATTCAAAATTATTCGAAAACAAAATGTTTTAAATAAATGTTTTAAAATTTTATAAGTTATGTAATAAATTTAATAAATTAAATTCTCCCAGGAAAAATTTTAGAATACGTTCTGAAATCATTAGTTCTCTAACTGGTGTAATCAGAATCACTTCAGATTTTTTAATAATATCCTTAGAAGTAGTGGTGTCGCAACCAATTTTGGCACTCATGCAGTAGAAACTTACTATGATTCAAAATTGGTTTTATGGAACGCTTTCGACAACTAGTGCTTAGGAACTTATTCTGTATGACTTCTACATTACCTCTGTGAAGAAATTACTGGTTCCTAAATGACTTATTAGAATTGTTTAAAAAAACTTAAAATAAAAAACTGCAAAAATTCTAAAAGTGCAAAAAAAAAAAACAAAAGAGTTTAACAAAATTAATTTGATTTAAAAAGCGGCCTTTAGAAAATGGATCATTAAAATAAAAAATAGGTTTTGAAACCATTCCCTACCGCTTTTATGAAACGAGTTGTGAATGTTACAATTTCAAAAAAAAAATTTATTTCATGCGTTCTGGAACTAGTTGTAGAACTAATACATTTTTTCCTGCGGTATATGATAGGATATAAATTTGATATTGCTCTAGAACTGTAGATTAATTTTAGAACCACTTTTGTTCCTGGGACGTTAGATTTATGTAAAAGCCTATTTTCTCTTTAATTGCAACAACTTTTTTTTAATGTGCTATTAACTATACTGGTGCATATTACTATAAAGGCATTTAAAATTTTTGTGTTTTTTTGAGGTATATTCGTTTGTCTTAACCAAAAACAATGTTGTGTTATTACAATAATTCGCAATATAACGGTATTTTTTTATGTAAGAAATATTGGTTTCTTGCTTTTGTTGTTTTCTTTAATTTAGCAATCAGAACATATCACTTCAGTGTCTAAAAAGTTACTGCAAAAAGAAAAAAAAAAAATTACTAATTAAAAAATTTTAATAGCTTTAGTTGTTTGTTTCACTTAAAATAAGTTTCTAATGAAAACATCTCTGTTTACTGGAAATATTCTTGTTTTAATTAAGAAATTCCATCAGCTTAAAGGATGCTCAAAGGAACTTTTCTTACAGAAAAAAATTCAAATTCTAACAAAGAAATTGGACGAAAAGTTAACAGTTCGGAAGGAGTTACTCGAGGCTTTTTCTAAGAAAGGGCAGAAATATGGAGTGCGGAAACCAACAAAAAGTAATCAAAAATTAACAGAATAGGCAAATTAATAAAGTAAAAGAAGAAGAAGAAAATAAACTTGACCTTTCTGCCACTTCCTAATATGTTGTACAAATTTTGCGAACAGCTGGTAACAAAAAATGGAAGAAACCAAATTGTAAGCCAATGTTAAAACAGCATCATAAGGAAAAGGTAATCTTTTCTGATGAATATAAATGAACGGTCCCGATTCATATTCTTGCTATTGGCATGATTTGAGATAACGAAATTCGTATATCGAAACGCAATTTCGGTGGAAGCAATGTTATGGTTTCGGTAACCTTTTCTGCATCATATAAATCAAAAATATGTTTTGTTCCAACTAAAATTAACAGTGCAATTTATAATGAACTGTTGGAAGATCCCAGCAAAAACTTTTTGGTTTTCGGTAATAAGAAATACTTATTAAAGTAGTTTCTTAGTAATGAGGCGTCATTATTATTTGCCTACTCTGCATTACATTAATAAGTACTCAATAGTATAATAGCGCAGTAATTCACGTGGATGAGTTGGCTAGAGCGCCGGATTAACAACCAGAAGATTGTTGGTCCAAGCCCATTCTGAAGCTGTTAGTTTTTTATAACAAAATGTCTAAAAAGGTATTTTAAACTAAATAGAATTTTGTCGCTTAGGATGCTATGTGCGAGATGGTGTACTGAGTAAGACGTTAGTCAGTAAAAACAAATGGTTAGTTTGTATACAAGTTCGAGTCTCACTGACGGCAACATTTTTTTGTTTTTTTTTTATTTTTGTTTTCGTTTAGGTACATATTTTTGAGTACCCCTAGAGTCAAAAAATAACTACATGAATTTGTAGACAAGTCGAACAAAAATAACTAGTTATTCAGGCAAAAAAAAAAAGTAGTTTATTTTTGTTTCCAATTATACCTGCTAGCTTACCAGGAAAGCAAAGTTTTTGCTGGGATGATCTTCTCTCATTTAGGGATGAAACAATGGATGAAGATTGCATATTCCAACAGGATAATGCTGCTATCAATGTCTCGAATCAATCTAAATCGTGGTTTAATAAATATAGTATTCCAATATTTTGCTTGCAGTCCGTATTTAAATCCAATGGAGAATCTGTGGTGGTACATGGCCTGACTGAATTTTTGAAGTTATCCAAAGCAAAAGATTCATCAACACATTATTAATAATGCTAAATTATTTCATTCGTTTAAGTGCGTTGCATTAAACTGCTAGAATTACAACGAAAAAAATGTACATTTTAAGTTTTTTGTTATTAATTTTTTTAAGTGAAGTCAATAAATAATTTAAAAAATTAATTTGTGGCATTTGCAGTGTATATACTGAAACATAAATATTGATGGTTTAATATAGAAAAGTAGTTAAACGAATTTTTAAATAAATAAGTTGTTTTCATAAATATTTGTAACGCCCATTAAAAGAAATTCTAAATTGTCTAGTGCTATTTTAAAACGATTATAAATTTAATATTTGCTGGCACTTCATTTTGTTAAGGTAGGTTTATTTGAAAAAAAAAGAAAAATAAGACTAACAAGAAACTAAATTTCAAAAACATTTAGATACGCTTTTTTACATTAGCCAACGATATCTACATATATTCAAAAATAAATTTTACTAAACTATATATTATTGTCAATTTTCATAAAAATAAAAAAATAAATAATAATTAGTACTAAAGTTTGACACAAACAACAAATCTACATGTTCTAAAAATATCTTTGTCACGTTCTGTGACTCGTGTTGTAAAATACTTACATTCGTGAATCATGTACATAATTTACACCTTTTATCAATACAAATTTATAACTCTTAAGCACTAGTTGTGAAAATATCAGTGTACACTTATATACTATTTAAAAAGTAATGAAACTTATTTTATTTCCTGTTTACAAATTATACTATAAATTAAATATAAATTTAACAAATAACATTGTTGTTACTTTAAATTAAAGTGAAAATTAATTATATAAATATAAAATTGTTTATTTATTGTTTGGATCATTATTTACATGTTAATTAAATTAGATAAACACCAGACATAAACAAGTTCTAATGGAAGATCCAATTTTTGGCAAAATAAAAATGTGCAACAATAAAAATAAAAAAAAAAAAATAGAATTTCTTTTGAAAAAATCACAAATAACATTAGTTATGTTAAGTTAGGTCAAATTTATTTTGTACAAAATATTAACACCGCTATAAAAGCTACTAAAAACCTTGTAGATAATTTTTAAGTCAATTATAGATTATCTAATTGATACAGAAACATAAGAATGTAGCTTTTTAACTACATTCAAATATTCTATATATTCTCAAAATATATTCTCAAAATGAAATTTTTAAATTTACTAAATTTTTTTTACTAAATTTCGACTTTGCTGTAGACTTTTTGGATTATTTCATTAAACATGTTTATATTCAAAAAATTATTATACATTTTCTGAATTTTATTAAACAATTCTTCATATCGTCGGTGCACTCACGAAAAGTCTTAAGTGAAATTTTTCGAAATTTTTTATTGGATCATCCGAAAGCTTTATTGATCGTCCATTTTGAATTTTAATCTATTTTCAAATATAAGTTTCGAATCTATTATTGTAAGCTTTCTTGTCTTCTCAATTTTTTAGCAATTTTAGCCGAGATATCTGGATTGAGATCGTTATATTTGCATAATTTAGACATATCATATTACATACTTAAAAATTGGAAGAAGTTCTGTTTAAAAAATTATAAATTTTAAGAAAAATTTGTTTAGAGTTGAATATTTATAAAAAAATTACCCGTTAAAGCTATTAAGATGATTTTTGGTACCAGAAAAGGCCGTTATCTTTCTAAGATGGCATATTAAAAATAAATATGTATTAAATGAATATAATATATATATATATATATATATATATATATATATATATATATATATATATATATATAAACAAAACAAAAAATCAGTTTTTCCACTTTTAAACGTAGAGGTAGAAGTAGCCCCCATAAAAAGAAAATATAAATTTTCTCACCTAAAGGACTGTTCAGTGAAAGTCTTAAAAAGTTTTTAAATTATTCATATCAAATTTCGAATAGAGCGAATAGGTTCAGGGAGAGTAGAAGCTCCCATATAAAGTAAATATTAGTTATCGCATCAAATTGGGTAGCGAATCGCACCGGTAAAAGCTAGTAAATAACAAATATATTACTTTGAAATTTTACAAAAGTTCGCATTCATTTAAGGAAGATATAATCACTTCTGCAAAATTAAAAAAGAGTATGGAAGAAATTTGACTGATTTAAAAAACCGAATTTCGAAAAAATATTTGTGATAGATTTATGCAAGAATGAGAACCAAATATGCCTCAGTGTATTGTTGTTGTTGTTTTTCACTAAACAATAATTATAAGGAAGACAGACATTAAATAAATTAAACACAGATTTTGCCAATAACTTGGTTATTTTTGAATCGATTTGGTTTATTCAAAAAACCCAAATTGAAGAAAAATATTTGTGACCGATCTATATAAGAACCAAGTCCCTAGCTTATTTCGCACTTGGATATCGATCAAAAATGTATTTGTGGCGAAATCTCTGTTACTAATGGACCGACTGAGTTCATTTCTTCAGCACAAAAATTCAGAAAATTTTTTCTGATTTTGTTTGTAAAAACTAAGTCCCTAGCTTATATAGAGGCTTCTGAAAGTCGAAACCTATTTTGAAAAACTAGTTTTTCTTAAATATCTCTGCTTTTTTTATACCGTTTTTTCTTAATTTCAATTCAATCGTTTGATATATATATATATATCATATATAGCAGTTATCGGTGGGCTTCATAAACACCATTTCAGTCGACTGACAGACGGACATCATCCTATCGACATCATTTCTTATAAGTATCCAGAAAATATAAACTTTTCTGCTCTCCCACGAAAATTGTGGAAATTACAAACAGAATGACAAACTTATATATGCCCTTTACACCTATGGTGAAAGGTATAATAATAAAAACTATAACCTAATGTATTTAATCTAGCTTATAAAATTAAAACCAAATCGGTTAATAGAATGCAATACTAGGGGAAATGCACCGAATGATCCGATAACACAATAAAATTTGAGCTTACTATGTGATGTATATATGTATCTCTCCCTAAAAAACTATTGACAAGTCCACTTGTTTTGATATACATCTTTAGCATCAATTCACTAATTAAGTAAATTGAAATTAACACATAGGTAACAGGATTTAGACAAAAATAATTTACATACTGAAATGAATATGATTAATTTTGTTAACACCATGCCAATCTAGTACAAGACGTGCTGAAAAGCTACGCCATATGGAAAAACTTGTCGCAATTTATTTAAAAACGTAACAGACCGTATAATTAATAATTTCATTTGGGCAAATAAATTTTTGTTTATTATTTTTACAAATTGCAATAACTTTAAGATTTTTGGAAAATAAAAAATGAAAATAAACAAATACCAAATGAACACTAAAATGTGTGAATAAGGTTATTAGGTTATAAATAAATGGTAAATGAACAGTGATGTCCATTTAATTGTTAACAAATATTTTTAGGTGTTATAAGGGAATCATCCAAAACATCATTCGATAGCTCAAAGTGTTATATTTTGATTGTTAATTGAATAATTTTATATATACTATTCCATTAGGCTAAAAACAGTGTTTTACTCATTTCTTAGTTACCAATACTGCCCTGGATTTCAGAATTATTTTTACCTTTTTTTTAGCTAGAAATCTTTAAAAGCTTAATCTATCTATAACGATGCAACAAAAATTTTAAAAAGCTTTTTTTTTAAATTACAAATAAAAAAATTAAAATAAATCTTCATTTGAACTTTTTCAACTACTATATAAAAATAAAATTTAATTTATATGTTCATTTCCATTTGATAGAAGCCACTGTCTTGAATTCAATAAATGTTGGAAAAAAGCGATTAAAAGTTGATGAAAAGAAATTTTTTAAACCGTCTGCCGTATTGCATAGATACTAATTATTTAATTACATATCGATTGAATACATTTCATACATATGTGCTAGAATATTTATATTCATATTTGTATATCGTCACCTAAAATACAAAAGGCCATAACCATACTTCTTAATTTTTTACAGCAGAAGCAAAAGACATTATGAAAATGCAAAAGACCGTAACCACAATTTTTAATTTTTTGCTTCAAAATTAAGCAACTAAGACAAAATTTTTAATCGTTCACTTAAAGCAAAAATATATAAAGTGTTAGGTACTCTTCAAACTAAGTTTTTCTTAAATGGAACAAACTTTACAACTGTTTCATTTATGAAGTTGATGTTATATGCCTTTTTGATTTTTGTTAATATTGATGTCATTTTTGAAGATATGAATATGAAATTTTTTGTATAGATGTAGTTTGGGTCACTACATTATATCCAGTAAAAAACCAATATTTGATTTTTTAGTGGTTACTGCCTTTTGTATTTTCGGTAACGATATGTATAAATGTATGTGTGTACAGCGAAATAAACCAATCAATGAATTGATGAATAGGTAAAAAAATATGGATCGAATAAAACATTTGATTAAAAAGTTGATAGGAAAATTTTCCACAAATATAAAGATTTAATAAATTGTTTATTTATTTATGAAATTAAAACTTTTTTAATATATTTTTTTATTTTTTGCACTTTTTTGCAAATTTCACACATAAAAAAAAGATATTTGTATATCAAAATATTGTTAAAAATTTATGAATTATTTTGTTGTTGTATTATAAGAAAGTATACTAAACATCACCTAGAGTCTAAGTGAAGAGAGTTTCAAAAGTTGGCAGAGTAAAAGAAAAAGAGAAATATTTATATGATTTAATTGTTGTTTATTTATTTAATAGAAGTTTTGAAAAAAAAGTAATAATAAAATTGTTTATTGATTTTTATAAGCGAGAGACTTAAATTAATTTATTGTATTTTATTTGTTATCTTTTGTCAAAAGTAATAATTGTAATGCAATATTTATTTATGTTAATATGTGTGTTTGTGAGTTTTTCGCAGTTTTTTGCATAAAATTTAATCACTACCTTAACAAGTGCTTGCTTCTTAAGTCTTTTGTTTGTAAACACAATAAAATTTTGCAGATTCTTCTTCTTCTTTTTCTTTTTATTTTTAGTGATTTATTTTAGGACATTTTATTTGAACTAATGCTAATTAAATTTGCCACGGTTTTTTAAGTTTTATTTAAATTCAATTTTTGTCTTTGGTATTTTCGTTTAAATGTTTATTTTTATAAAAAAAAATTTTTATTTTTCGATTTTTAAAAATTAAAGGCTGTGTGCAAAACTTAGTCAGTTCGTACATGTGCACCCAATACAAATTATAAAATAATTCATATGATTTTAATATCATACTATTTAACAAAACCAAAAAATAAAAAATGTGACTTCCTGAACATATTTTCTTTTAATGATTCAGTGTGATTTTTGAAATTAAATAATAAAGAAAAATTCAAAAGAGATGGAAAGGAGTTTAAGTTTCCATTGAAGAAACAAATTGTCCTTCAAAGTTACATAAATTTCCAGTTATGAAAACATTAATTATATTCAATATCTTTCTTAATAGTACTTTTAATCAAAGGAACTACTTATATTATATTGAAATTTATTAATAACACAGGTCAACACTAAGAAAGTATCGTGAAAAATATATTACAGAATGACTATACCTACAGTAGTCATTCCAATTACCTTTTCGTGCTATATGATGTTAAGATTTATGTATATTCTTCACAAGATGTACAAGTTTTCTTTATTATATTATTTCAAGATTTATTTAGTGATATTTTTTCTATATATGTATGTATAATTATTACATCCTCCAGAAGATTATATTGCGGTAACTTCTTTTTTCACCTAGATGATTCTCTATATTTTTCTTCCAGCGCAATCTCTGCCGATAGGGGAAACTTCCGTAATACGAATATGATTATTGCTTCAATAAATATTATATATATATATGCATACATATATATATATATATATATATATATATATATATATATATATATATATATTTATATAGATTTATGTGATGATGTACTTCTAATTACTAATTTGGTAGTAAGTAAGATACGTCAGAAGAACGTGGTTTCGATTCGGTTTGCCGTCTTCGACATTTATGAAAAATTATAAAGTAAAAATAAATATAATTCAGCAAAAATTAAAAAATAAAAACCAATTTGAAAAGTAAAAAATATTTATCAAATTTTTGTTATATTAATTGACTCTGAACATGTTCTCTTGAACCAGACCTGTGACCTGTCCCAAGGTGCTAATTAGCCACCTCCGTTGACAACTCCATGTAAAAGTGACAACTACCTTCCATATAAAGTTACGGAACTGGAACCGGTCACTAGCTCTGAGTACATCACTAGCTTTGAACCAGTTCTCTTTCCTCTAGGGTTAGCATTATTTATTACATTTATACGCACAATTATTGCAAGTAAAAATAACACGCAAATAAATAACTCACTGTTTATACGCAAATTGCATAAAGACATATATTTTCTTATTTGTTGTGCCGGATGAGAAAAATACAACTATTGTCGCTGAAAATTCTATGAACATAAAATGAGGTGACAACACCGTACGCTTTATTTGCAATTAGTTTAACTAATCAAAATTAGCTTTCTTGAGTTACTAATTTGTAAATAAAATATTAACTCACCGTTTGGAGTAAGAGGTGTGTGTAAACGTAGTTATTGTTTGTTATATTAACTTAATACATAGTTTTATAACTGAAATAAAAATAAGTATTAAAACCAGCACACAGTGCACGGTGATCAATTCCGGCCAAAAATCAATAATTTCGTTATTTTTCTGTGTAAATAATTTAATTTGGTATAGGCATAAAAAATATAATGCTGTATTCACAAACAAAATTTTTTGGGGGATGGGCGGATAAATGAGAACAAAGAAGATTTATTATAAATTCATATTTGATAAATGTAAAAGTAATTTAATTAGTTCAAGCGTAAAATATAGTTATAAGCTTTTAAATGATATAAGTTTCGTAAAAATTTGTTAAGTAGAAAAAGTTTTTTGTTGTCCACTGTTAACCTTTCTATAGCGGCCAACCCCTGTATGTTTGTTTATTCCTCACTATTTTCAGATAAGGTACATACAAATACGTTTATACATTAAATTATTAAGATAAATTAATTATATAATTTTGCTTCCAAAATTAAGCGAAATTTAGTTAGTACGATTAAAATTTGAGGAAAATAATTTAAAAATGTTGAACTTTAAAAATATGAAAAATACTCATTTTAAGTGCTTACAAGAAATGCTGTGGTAAGAAGGGTAGCAGCTGAATTTTATTGATATTAACTCATTATACTTAGGAGTATACTATCTTGTTTAGACTCAATATCTGAAACCTATTGAAAAAATGTCTGGTCCATTAAAGTTTGTGTTTAAAATTTTTGTGATGATAAAAGTAACCAACTTTTCTATAGTCCATAAATGTACCAAAAAGATAATTTTATGACCAATGCTTTTTACCAGAAGATTGACAATAAAACATATAATTTTATATAATAAAAATGTTATCAAAAAGCAGATTTTCATTTTGGCATTTTTAGCCGGAATTTACCACCGTGCAGTGGTTCCAGAACATTTTTTTTGTTTGTTTTGGAAATAATTTTGTAACTTGTAAACGGTTGGATATATCTCAATAAAATTTTACATGACTACAGATGAGGTGTTTTTGAGTTATTTGGAAGAGTACAGATGTTTAGCGGGTTAGGGGGGTAGCAACTGGCTTTCTAAAGTTGGCCATCTTGGCTATGTCATTTTTTTAATCGGCAAAAATTCATTTATGATATGTCAGAAAATAAATTTTATATATTGGCAGTCTTTATAAACGATATGTATAAAGTTTATTTATATCAAAAGTTCAAAGGTCTAAATTGGACATTATATCTCAAAAAGCGGTATTTTCAAAATTCTTAAAAAAGTATATAATGTTGACATGTCTCTTCTCCGTACATATGCACAATTTCAAGGTGGACAATTATTTAGTTTAAAAGTTATGATTGCTGTTCGTTTTGGCATGGAATCACATTATTTTAAGTTATAATTTTATTTTTTATTCAATTACTATTAGCTACTGCAATAATCATTGGCTTTGTTGAACCTGAATTTATATTTATAAATATCATTTTTTTTCTTTTTAAAGAACCAAATAAAATTTAAAATTTGACGGTTTTTGGCGATATTTTGCGATTTCTGATTAACCATTTGGCGACATAGATTCCAAAAAATCTGACATCCCTGCACAGAACTTATATGTGAGGAGAGAGAAATCTTCTTTCCATTCTTTTTATTCATTGGTGAATAATTCGAAAACCGAATGAAAAAACAAAAACAATTTTTAAGTTTGACAACCCCTATAAAACTAAAAAATAAATTATAGAATTTTTCCGTGGTTCTAAGACATAAAGAGATAGGCTATATTGAGTTTGTTGGAGATTTTCCGACAAATATTTCAGTTCTTATTTTATAGGTTCGAATGAAGGCGTACTTCCCAGTATATTGTAAACGTTTGGTGGCTTAATTAGAATTGAATAAATAAGAATTCATTCCGGATATCAGCGAAACATAAGGCCTATCGAAACCAACGCTGGCTTATACAAAAAATTTTACTTTCATTGAAACCACCATTATTTTCATTTTTTATACAATTATTAAACTCCATTTTTGTAAATTGAGGTTCTTATGTGTGCTTTGAATGTTATCTTTTATGAGTAGTTATAGTTTGTTCCTATTTTATGTTAATTTAAACAAATATACTTTTTGACCCACTTGAACATAAGAACATAAAAAATGTTTGTGCTTTGCTATAGGTTATGCGGTTATGCGGTTATGCGGCACAAACAAAATTTTAATAAATGATATAATTCAATTCCAAAAGTGTTAAAAAATTTTAGGTTATATTTTTGACTTGTGCAGCAATCGACGTGTAGTTTCTTTATCGTTTTTCTCAAAAACATTTTCTTGTTTTATGTTGCATATAAGTAAACATATGACGAAATGCCAATGTAATAAAATATTTAAAATTAGTATGAAAGAAGATTGTCATATCGCCAAACGGAAAATTCTGTTGCCAAAAGCACACAAGATAAGTAAAAGTTTCCTTCCAGGAATTCCGCTCAATTTCCAGTCCTGTAATCCGTGGAAATCATTCGGAAATTCCCGGGAATTCTTGCATATGCAAAATGTTTATATATTCGAACCCACATATGGATATTTGAATATATAATATATTTTTACATTTGTTTTTATTTATTTTATTTCGAGTTTAAATAGTTTTAGGGAAATATGTAAATACATATATTTACATACAGTTTCTGACCCTTTCATGCAAACAAAAAAGTTTCTGCAAGTAAGTAGTAAAAGTCGACATTTGCAAAATATATATATCGCACAATTTTCAGTCCCGTAATCCCGGGAAATCATGCGGAAATTCCGGGGATTTATATATATATGTATAATCACGTTCTGGGATTTCCTATGAAAAAACTTTAGTTATGACACAAAATAAATGCATTAAACTGCTTTTATTTCCATCTAAACCATATTATTTCGAATTTCAAATGACAATAAATAATTTTATTCCCTTTGATAATATTTTCCAAGAAAATTGGTCAACGAAACTATAGTGCATTGTTGAGTTAAAATCGAAGGATTTTCACAAACACATCTGGAAAATGCAATTGCATTATAAATACATTTCTTAAGTAATATTCTCTACTCTTCTAGCTCGCTTTTGTTTCAGTGAAATCGGATTGCAACTTGAAGAGTTATGAATATTTAAACCTAGATACTGCTTAATTTCAAGAAAATCGGAGGACACAAATTAAAAAAATCGGAATTTTTTTCATCGATTTCGCCTAAAAATCAGAGCTGTAAATGAATTATTCTTTTTGATTTTAATTCATTACGAATTAGCTAAATTTTTAATTAATTCTTTTCACAACAACAAAAAAAATTTGAATGAAATTTGAATCAATTCAAACGAATTAGGCAGAAATGAATTTCAGTTCGTTTTCAATTCAAATGAATCTGTAAAATGAATTGCAATTCGTTTCCAATTCAAATGAATTTTTTAAAGTCAATTGCAATTCATTTCCAATTCGTTTGAATTTAAATGATTTTGAATTCATTCAAATGAATTAGAACAATGAATTGAAATTCAAATGAATGAAATCAAAAATAAGTTGCAATCAATCAAATTCAAGAGCAGATCTAGGGGGAAAGAAAAATGGAAATTTGAAAAAAATAAAAATTTTACCAATTTGATAGGATTTTCACCGATACCTAATAATTCAATTCCTATTCTGCCGCTACCTGACAATTCCAATATATCTAAGAATTTTTTGTCTTTGGACTATACTAGGCGATATGCAAAACGCAAAACTCAAACGATGCTTATTGTAGATTTACGTACAAAATCAATTCAAATTTCAATCAATTCAATGAAATAATTCGCGAATTAATTCAAAAATTAATGATTCATTTACAGCTCTGCTAGAAATCCAATCTAAAATCTACGTCTAATGTTCATCAAAAAGAAATTGTCTTATTGAAAAACTTTCACATCCGTTTAATAAAGTTCAAATATATCTCGAAAAAATTGAACAAAAAAAGAAATAAAATGTTTAGCACAAACAATGGTCAAATTTTCGCACCCACAAATAAACTCATTTGCATAAAATAAATGTATTTAGTGACATGTTTTTGTGAATATTTAGAGACTAAAGGTCTCGTGCCAGCATATTTCGTGAGCTAAAAAAAAACTTTTAGCATTTGTGTCTTAAGTTAAAATGTTTGTCTAGTAGTTAATTTTGTCATTAAATGCTAAAAATGTTAGTCAAACTATAAATAAAATTTAATTAAAAACAATTAATTTAAAGTTTAAAGAAAGTATTTACAAGTGTATTTAGGCAATTTTTTTAGGCTTAAGAGAAAAAACCTTTAACAACCTTGAGTTATAGGTAAGTGTAAAACATTTGTCATTGTAATGCCTTTAGTTAATTCTGTGTATTTTTTTCGCTAATAAAAACAAGGCATAAATATATTATAATGTTATAATTTAATTAATTTAATTAATTTAATTAATTAGGTTAAAAAAAAACATGCCTGCTCAAAAATATTTCTTTAAAATTATTTAACGGAAACTACTTTTAATGCCATTAATCAGACATTAGACAGACAGTACTCTAAAATCATAAATTATATTAATTTCAATCAAAAATGGATCAAGGTTATTGTGGGAAATTAAGTGTTTATAAAAAGTCGTGAGTGAAAATTTTTTCTTTAATAATTTTGACATAAAGTTAAAACAAATAATTTAAATAATCGCCTAAACAATTCTAGACTTACGTCAGTTAAGTCTAGAACCTAGTCAATAAAGTCCCTACAAGCTTTATTGGGTAGGTTCTAAAGAATATTTAATTTATCCATTACTTCATCCGGCTACATACATTTCTAGATGTATACATATACATATCGTCCATGTGATTGGAGTGCTTTTTTGTGGAGAGAGCAAGAAGATCTGTTTTTCTATACATTTCACAAATGGGTGTGAAAATATTATTTTTTTTTTAATTATTTTTATTAAATTTGTTTCTTAATTTTCTAACTTATAGATTTCCTATAAAAACTCCCTTTGAATGTCAATTAATCAACAGAATTATATTGCATTTCAAATTGTTAACAACACGCGGATTAAGAACTTTAAAAAATATATATATATTAAAAACGTTTTTTATTTTTTGTAAAAAGTGGAAAGCTCTATATCTATACTAAAAACGAATTACTAAAGCAATTATAAAAAAAGATTAACAAAGATTAAGCAATTGACAATATATCCGAAAATTTCAACACCAATTTCTTTTAAATTTCTCAACAACAATTACAATGGATTTGATGGTAAGCATTATTAATGAGACGCAACATAGTGCTAATAAATTAAAATGTAATAAATTGTAATAAAATTTTAAACTTGAATATCAAATGACATTTAAAAATAAACAACGTTCAAAATTATATGTTTTTAAAGAATTTATTTAAAATATCTCTTTTAAATAAGAACAAATTTCAAAAAAAAAAAATCTGTTTTATTTCCAAAAATTTCATAAATAACCTTGAATTTATATTAAAAATATTTAAATTTAAATTTAGTATAAAAGTTACGTTTTTTTAAACCGAATTTTATTTCAAAGAAACTTTTTATATTTAACTTAAAATTCACTTAAAACCAAAGTCCAAAGTAAATAATTTAAATAACATTTTTAACATTCCATTTATTTTCGATTTTTCCCCAAACTCAAATAATTTCTTTATGGAACTTTTTTATAATTATTTATGTCTCTTTCTCTTTTTAGCACTTAACAGCATACATCACTCTCTTGCTATGCCTGCTCTTTACCCTCATCGCTGAAAGCTCTGCTCGGGCGTTTACCGATTTAGATACATTCATTTCAACACCAGTCGATATTGATGATCGTTTCAGTGACGAATACTTTGGCAATTATCAAACTCGTCCAGTGGCTGCAAAAGATTCTCTTTTAAATCGCCTACGTCGTGGTTACTATTATATAGATGATGGTGAAATAACTCCAGTCAATCCCACAGATTTCAATCAAAATGTTCAAACCGGTCGCAGACGTCAAGATACAGGAGACTCTTACAATTCCAATGAATCAGATCCAAATAGTGTAAAGTATACACCTTTGGTGCGTTATCATCAGACACGTGCTAAACGCAAGAAGTTGTTTGTGCCCAATTTCTTTGGCTAAATAAGTTGAAGTTTTATAAAAAAGTAAAAGAAATTTGTTTTTTTCCTGTTGTACAGGTATTACAAAGAGTTTCTCGATTACTTGTGAATGAGAGTACAGACTGGCAAAATTTGTTATTGTATATATATATGTATATATATATATATTTTTTTAAGTATTTTAGTTTAGAATATGTTAAGATATTTTTTAAAATAACTTTTAGTTTTACAAGATTGGTTAAGATTGTTAAAAATTATTGATATCATATGTAGCTGGTTTACTTTAAAACACAATATTTATGAAAATATGTAACTGGTTTACGGGAAAAATTAAAATAATTTATAAATGTGTTATTATTTAATATTAGTTCATCAGTATTAGTAAATAAAAAAAATAATGTTGAAAAAAAAAAACGATTTTATATATCTTCAGAAAATAAGACAGTAAAAATTTACTTAAATGAAAAGTTGGTATTAATTTCTTTTAATATTTAAGTAATGTTTTCCCACTGACTTTTTAAAAACATTGTTTTAAACCATTGTTTTAATAAAAAATGCGAAAAATTGCATTTAAGTTATGGACCTGGTTTTTAATTAACTACAAACAGATTTTTAAGCGAATATTAAAGTATCGCGTCAACAAATAACTCAACACAATAATAATTTTAAAATGTACTTGCAACACATTATAAATAAAAAGTCAAAAAACTCCTGAACTGAATAAATAATGTATAGATACATATACTCGTATATACAAATTAAAGAAAACAACAAAAGCAAGAAACAAATATTTCTTACATAAAAAAGTAACGTTATATCGAGAGTTATTGTAATAACACAATATTGTGTTTGGTTAAGAGAAACGAATATATCTCAAAGAAAATCAAAAAAATTGTAAATGCGTTTGAAGGAATATGCACCAGTGTAAATACAAAAATTGTGTAATTTGTTATCAATAATATTTTACATTATTTTAACTTTGAATTTTGCTTAAATCCATATATACATATGTATCTATCTCTTTCTCACAAATTTAGGTAAATAACATTAAATTACATTAACAATTGAAATATGATTAAAAATTGTATATATAACGATACATAATGGTTATACATGTTATTCAAATTTCAAAATAATTACTTAAAAGTAGATAAATTCTTAAAAGTTATAGATTAGAAGTGAAAAGAAAAATGTTTGCAATAAAAATACCTATAAAACTGGAAAGGAAACGGGTAAGTAAAAATAAAAAAGCATAAATCAGATTTTTGATTTTTGACATATTTCTTTCCGATAAATATCTTTTTATTGTGGAAAATTTGACCCTTGGTTACCGATTTAGATAAAACTTCTGTGCTTGTGTAGAAGAGGATACAGATACAATGAATTTTTCTCATTTTTATTTTGATAGCTTTGGCAACTCTATAGCTTTGAAAGTGATTAACATATTTTTAAATATATAAATATTTGTTATATAAAATATATCAAAATAATTATTTTTTTTTTGCAGAATATTTGTCAAAACTTGTATTTTAAGATGCCACATAAAAATTTTGAAAATATTTTTATTAACATATTTTTTTGTAAGAATTTTATTAGGTCCATCTTTAATAAATTCTAAACTAAAACATTGAAGTGATATCAACTTAATGCGGTATTAATTTTTGTTAATGCATACCTTTGCAACATTTTGAAAAGTTGTTCTGAAATTATGCGTCCTCGCGAAGATAATATTTAGGAGAAATATTTAGCTTATTTTATCATAAACCGATCACACTCCTCAGAAAACCAGACATATATTTTACTGTCATACAAAAATTGTATTTTATACTTTTGGTTAAATCTGTTATTAAATGATTCACACAAAGTTACACACGCAAAGAAAAAACTTGTCGGTATAACAATATTATATTCTCATTTTTAATTTTCATTAATTTTAGTAATATTCTGATCATGATTCTTAATCGGTGTACTTGCTACAAAGAAAATTTCAGAGAGGTCAAAATTTTTAAATTTAAAATGGAATTACTCAATATTGAAAATTTCTTCAAAATTAAAAATTTAATTTTTAATTTCTGAATATTGAGAAAATATGTATGTATACTAAGGTGTCTCACGAAAAAAAAGTTGCAAATGTATCTATCTCTCTTGTTGGTTAACAAAAGGTTAAATAAGCAATTTTTGGAAATAAGAAAATTAACTTCAAAATATAATAGAGCTATTCTAACACTTGGAATATCCATTAAAATAATTGTTACATCTCTTTTCATGCGCAGAATATTAAGATTTTATTAAAAATTTTTCATATTTTCTTTATTTAAATATATAATTTTATATATTTCGAACAGTTATATATATTTCGAACAGGTTTTAATGTACCATTGGTAAGGGCTATTCTGATACTATTGAATATTACAGGTGATTAACTCTTTAATATCAAAAGGGTCATATTTATGCATTTGGTTAACAAAAGGTTAAATAAGCAATTTTTGGAAATAAGTTTTATGGAAATATTTATTTCCCTAAATGAATTTAGGAAAAATATAATAAATTCTTTTAAAACCGCGGTAATAAGGGAAAAAATAATTTTTCTGGTGACATTTATTTTGTTAACTTACCATTAATTTGCCACACAAACTTAACCTATTATGAACCGATGACCCTAAAATGATGCCCTAAAATACAATATAAAATCTCCGAAATATTCAAACCTAAAAAAAATAGTATTTTAAAAAATTCATAGAAAATTTTACAAAAATTTTAATTTCACTATGAAAACTAATTAAAAAATATTAATCAACGTGTGACCGTTTCCATATCAAAACATACAAAAAACAGGCATTTTCGGATTTGATATTTCTGATTTCATTGAAATTCGCTACAGACATTACCTATTGCGAGTGTTGTTACAATCACAAACTTTCAGACTCAAAACCATTTCCGGCCCAAAAATATGACATTTGAAAAATTAAAAAACTGTCGAATTTTTTCCAAAACCCATACTTCCAAAAGCCCATAACTTTTTAATTATATATTATAGAATTCTAATTCTAATTTATTTTATTTATTTACATCGAAAGTTGAAAGGTCAAGATCAATGATATAAAGATCAAAGTTGAATATCTCAAAAAACAGGTTTTAAAATTCTTATAACTTTATATACTTCTATACTCATGCCAAAATTCAAGTTGGACACTCTTTTGATTAAGGAGTTATGAAGAAAAATATGTTAAAAAGCAAATTTTATTTGTATTTAAAATTTAAAATATTCACAAAAAATAATTTCAAAGTATGTTTTTTATGAGCTTATATTAAAAAATAATTAAATTTTATATACAAAATTTTCCTTAAGTTTATATTTTTTGTTAAATAACTTCTAAACTAAAGGCGCACAGTGGCTCAGAATCGTGTTTCTGTAACTTTTAAATCGATAGACATATTTTAGATTTTTTTTTAAGCAGAGATATTCTCCATTTAAGGCTGAGTTGAAATTTAAATATTTTTACAGTATTTAGTATGAAATATTTTGACGAAATCAGTTATTTTATTTTCCAAGTCCAATTGTATTTCGGTACTGTATGAATATAAGTTTACTTTTCTTTGAACGTAACTTAGAACATCTTTCCGCTTTTTGCTTTTAAAATACTCTTCGGTTAATTCTTTATAGCTGAAGCCTTCCATGTTTTATAAGGATTTCAAAATTTGATTTTGATTGATTGGCTTCTATCTTTTTCTTACATTACGTTAAGAATCAACATCTTTCTTGCTATATATATATATATATATATATATATATATATATATATATTTTCGTTTTTTGCAACCTTCACACATTGGGTTGAATGGCATTTGATACAGAGAGTGGCTAAAATAAAATACTTTGTTTTATTTATTTAGGTACAAGTAAAAATAAAGTTTTGGAATTTAAGTATTTACCTTTTCTTGTGCCAGCCGTCCGTCAGGATGTAAATTAAAATGATAAGTATTTTTATATGTACACTGGTGCATATTCCTATAACGCATTTAAACTTTTCGTGTTTCTTTGACGGTACTTTTTTATGTAAGAAATATTTGTTTCTTGCTTTTGTTGTTTTCCTTAATTTAGCAATCAGAACATATTGGTGATCATTTCAGTGGAATATTATAAACGCAGTCGAGAAAAATTTGTCTAAAATTATAAACTTTAGAAATGTAAACCCTTTAAATATGAAAAACAAAGTAGTACTTTTTCTTAATTCTAGAGGAAGGGAATACATATATAGAGGCGAAACTTTCGATTGACAAATGAAAAAAAATTGTTATTTTGTAGAAGCAAATGTGTTTTAAGTTTTATTATTATTTTTATTTTTTTTTTTTGGCAACAGCAAAATGTATTTGATTACATGTATTTTGTTATTGCATGAGTTAGGTTTTTGATAACCGATTTAGGTTTTTGATAATTAGTTTCGTCTCTTATTACTCTTTGTCTAGAGGTTCGTTTTTAATTTTCTTAAACTTTTTCCTTTATATAATGATATCGATTTGCTTAATTGGAAACGGAGATATTTTAGATTCTTTTATAAGTAGGGCTAGTTTAAATATGCATGAAAATATGCGCTTGAAAAAGCACAAAAAATGAGATAATATGCAAGGGTATTACGAATATGCTTAAAAAAAACAGACAAATCCATGTGTTTTCTTATATATGCATTTTTCTAACTTTTAAATTCTAATAATTTTCGATTTAATAAAATAACAATATATTAAAAATATACGTATAAATTTTGAAAGTCATATTTGATATTTCTGAATTTTTTTCTTTATCATTATGTAGGAAGTATTAAAGAAAACTAAAATTTGTATTCATTATATGCAAATTTATGCAATTAAAAAAAAAAATTAAAATACTTGTGAAATATGCAATGTTCTTGCCAGGAATATACAAACTTTTTTGGTACATGTTTTTATTAATATTGTTTTTGCCTTTTTCAAAATAAAATCATTTAATATTGTTTAACAAACTTGTTCAAATTTTATTCGAAACGTTCTTTCAATTTGTTTATATATTTTTTTTTTTTTATATGAGGTGAAAGATTTCTTGGAAAAATTCGAATAAATTTCGAATAAGATCCAATTTACAAAAAACAAAAAAACAAAAAGAAAAACGATGAAAGGCGGTATAATTACTAGGGGATTATATTGTTTAATTTTGGTCTTATTTCGTCAAATTTTTATATGTATAAAATTTAAATATGTATTCAAATTTATTGTAACAAATCAAAAAATATTAAATATTTAGATTTTTCCTTAGATTTCCTTTCCCTTGGTAGAAATATGAAAAAAAAAAAAACACGAAAGATGCATATTTTTTTTTTATTTATATTTTGATCCAGTATAATGTCAAGTAAAAATTTTGAGAATTGTTATCTTAAAATAAATAAATTTTTCATTTGAGCTATTTATTTATTTATTTATAATTACAATACAATTACAAATTATATTCTAATTCTAAGCGAGCGGAGTAACGAAGATCTTAGCTCGTTGTAGTGAAACATACCAGAGTCTCTGGTGGAAATCGAACCCACCAACTAGGCCATCGGGGCACCCTCATTTGAGTTAGAAACACCGAAAACTTTAATTTTGGGTTTAACCTAATATATACATATATATACATATATATTTCAATATACACGGTTATTACAAACACCGGTTAAAACGAACTATGGTTATAGTGAACACTTTTCTTTGGTCCCATTGATTTTACGTAAATTCTCCATACAAATGACTTCGTTTACAACAAACACGGTTACAGTAAACTTTATTTTTATGATTCAAAGAATAATATTTCATACAAAAAACTACGTTTATAAGGATAATAGTTTTAGATAAATAGAATTGGACGTTTCAAAATTTTTCAAAAATGTAAAAACTGACAGAAATTACTTTTAATTATTTTAATTTAAATTATTGTAAAAATAGAAATAATTTTCATAAAATAGGAATTTTATGTATATAGCTACTGAAATTTTTAACATAATTCATACACATTTGAGGAAAATGGCTAAAAATACAACTGATATTATAAGAGGATTAAAAATAAAATATTATAAAATCGCTATTCCTTAAAGAGTAAAGATCTTAAAACATGCCAATTTCAAAACTTCGGTAATAATAATAAAAGAAATATTGAATTAGTAAGGAAAAACTCAAATCTTAATTTGCCTTCTGATAAAAAACTGTTAAATACAAAAAAAAAAAAAAAATATTTTTCATAAATACAACACATTTTTGATGAAAAGAAATACACTTTAATTATAAATTAGTATCGTAATGAAATACATAAGTATGTATATTTGGTTAACAAATATTTTTATCTTTTTTTATTTTACGGATATAGCGAACTACGTTAATAGCGAACTAAATTTGTCAGTCTCTTCGAGTTGGTTATAATCGTGTTCGACTGTATCTATCAATTTAATTTATAGTTTTATATCAAGTTTCCCCTATTGTTTCTTTATACAAAAAGTATAACTTTACACATCTTCCAAATGTCAGTCAGGTTGTCTGGCATAGACCTATACAAAAATATTTAAATTTTACGATTGATCGAATTTGTATTAAAATCAAAATAAGTTTAAATATCACCAGATTTTCACGCACTTAAAAGTTAATAAACCGTTACCAACTCAAACACTAAATAAATAATAAAACGAAACCATTAAAATCTTCAACTCTACCCTCCTCTCTTAAATTCCTCAAACTCACAAAGCTCTAATCACAAATTCGCACTATTTACTTAATATATTTATGTAGCACCATTTGATTTAATGCTATTTCTTTTATATATTTTGAAATTAATTTGAAAAATCGCTATTTTTTGTTACTATTTTTTATTTGAAATATTTTAAGTCAATACATGCCATTTTTATTTTAACGATTGGCTTTACAGCCATGTGCACTTTAAATGATTATACAGTCAAACACCGGATATAACAAATTATTGCTATAGCGGACACTTTTCTTTGGTCTCATAAATTTTATCGAAATTTTCCATACAAAAACCTACGTTTATAATGAACACGGTTGTAGTGAACTTTTTCATAACGAAAATATTTTTATGGTCCGAGGAAGAATTTCTCATGCCCACAAACACTACCCAGCAAAAAAACGAGCAAGTGCTTGCAAAAAACAACTTTTTCACCACTTCAAAAGTAGAACTAAATACATATTTTGCACTTTTGTGGAAGTTAACAAAAATTACTTCCAAAAATGTGAAAATAAATGTATTTTTAGCAGTAAAAAAGGAGAATAATTTCTAAGAAAATAAAAATTTCACAAATTGAAAAGTATTTTTATTATCTATTAACAAAGCTAAAACCATATTTTTTCTAAAAATTTTATAAATATAATTTTAAGAGAAGTACAAGAAGCATAAAAGAAGAACATTCTGCCAAAGAAAATCATGGGTTAAAAAAAGAACTTCTGCAGCTGCAAAGAAAATCAGGGGTTAAAAAAATAACTTCTACAGCTCTGTTTCAGCACTAAGTACTTCCTTCCAATGACAACGTAATGTTTGATTAATGACTAGGGTTTGGGACTTCCCGTAATATTTTTTTCCCGGGAAATGGGAACAAAAAATCAAAATTTTTAAAACTTTAGTTATAATAAAAAAGGCCATAATTTCTTATAAAAATTCATTTTTTTTATTAAATAAAACAAAACGAAACATAAATCATACTAAACTAAAGCAAAAATTAAATAATATAAAGGCATAACGCCATTTCTAAGATTAGCACCTTTCGTAATTTATACTAAAAACTGTTTCTGATTTTTATATTATTGTGTTTTTAATGCTAAAGCTTTTTAAAAATATATAGTAATCTATTTGATAAACTTCATTATAAATAGCTTGCCACTTTATTTCTTTAAGTTACATTAATTTTTAATAATTCTTACTAAATTAAATATAAATCTGGAAAATACTAAAAATTGGTTCGCAACAATGTTTTTCGGATCAATCATAGTGTTTAGAAATCTGATGAAAATGATCTCATATACGTATAATACAACATGAGATCAATTTTTTTATAAGTATTTTGAAGTTATAACATTTACAAATCTATTACTTGGATAAGTGATGCTGTTTTTTTTAAAAGAAAATGAGTTAGAATAAAAAATCTTCCAACCAAGTAATTTTTTTATAATATATAGTGAATATTTTCGAAGTTTAACTAATTTAATATTCATTTCAACAGATCTATAATAAAACTAAAATTTGATCATGACAAAAATAAAGTTGATTAATTTCATGTGAAACAACTTATTAGAAAATTCGTTAAACCATGGATAAACAAATACATAAATATCTGATAGAAAAACTTAATTCATGCAACATTAACGTTCCTCTCAGATAACGTTCTAGTTGTATTATATGGTGTAAACTCTTGCAAGTAACATATTTAGAGTAACTTCAATCTTTCATTGATATAAGGTGGCAAAAATAGTAAAATATTTGCTATAGAATTTTAAAACTACGAGAATATTTAAATTCCCGTTTTCCCTGAAAAATTTAAAAAGAATTTCTGGGAATTCCCGGGCGGGAAATACTAAAACCTATTCATGACTCTAAACACTAAAATCAAAGACAGTTTAGCATTCATGACTCTTTTTCAGTTCTTTTTTTTTTCTGGGTAGTTTTAGATAAATACAATGCACATTTTAAAATGTTTAAAAAATTTTAATTTATTATTATTATATTTATTTATTATTATTTATTTTATTAATTTTAATTTAAATAATTTTCATTAATTTCAATGCAAATCTTTGGACAAACAAAAGAGGAATTTTATATTTATAGTAAATTTAACGTATACACATTTATGGAAAATAGCTAAAAATAAAAGTGAAATTACAAGAGTATTAAAAATTAAATATTAGAAAAACGCTTTTGCTAAAAGAGTAAAGATCTGAAAACATGTCGATTAAAAATGTCGGTAATTAATGAAATCTGAATTGGAATAAAAAGTATAATTAATCTTAATTTTGGCACAAATGACTGACGAATGCAAAAAAAAAAAAAAAACTAATACCTATATTAGTCATTAATACATATTCAAAAATCATAAATGCAGTCCATTTTTACAGGAAAGAAATACGCTTAATTACAAATATTAGTATCGTAATGTTAACAAATAATTTTTTTTTTGGTATTTTTCGGATATAACCAACTACATTTGTAACGAACTAAATTTGTCGGTTCCTTCGAGTTCGTTATAATCGTTTTCGGCTGTACTTATTCGCAAAATTTAATTCATACGTACATATTTGTTTAAATTATTTTCTCTCATTTTCTAAAAAGTACTAGCAGTGCGTTTTTCCATATAAATTAATATTTGCTTATTTGTTTATTTAATCGTGTTTATTGTCGAAATGTGCAATTTGCCATAAACTTGTTAATTGTATAAATTGTTAATATTTTTGTATTGTTGTTAATAATTTAATTGTAAATATTTTTTGGCAGTTGTATGTTGTTTTTACTATTTTAAGCTAATTCGCACTTTTTTGTTAAAACAGCTTTTAAATAGGCAATACTAAGTATTTGAATATTTTTATAGTGCCCTAAAGTAGGCAAGACATATCTATAGATTTTAACTGAATTAAATTTTTAAATGTACATTGGGTTCAATTGTGAAATATACATACATATACACATTTAAATTTTAAGTACATTATTAACGATAAATAAAATACTGAGTATTAAGATTTGTCAAAAATTCGAATATAATAATACATATTTATCGTCTAAACACAAATTGTTTGCTTATATACAAGTAGGAAATATATAGTCGGTCAAGTCCGACCATATGATACCCTACATCAGTGCGTATATGTACCAAAATTCGGGGAGGGGTCTTATATTAGACATGTGGACAATTGTAGACCAATACTTTTACTAAGTGTAAAATAAAACATACTAATACAGAATATTACGTTGATACTAACATTTATATGAATTTATGCAGTTTTGGTTGATTCTCTAAATTGGGCCTTATTCGGGAGCTATGGTAAATTACGGACCGATCTTCATAAAATTTAGCATTGTCATTTATACTTATATGAAACTTATTTGTGTCGAATATTAACTTGATGCTAATATTTTTATGCACGTTTAAGACATTTTCGGAAGTGGGCTTAATATGAGAGCTATGGTGAATTATGGACCATAGCTTCATGAAATTTGGCATTGCTCATATACAACTCTCTCTTACATACACAGAATTTAATTAAAATGTTGCCATATTATAGGATTTATGATCGTTAATCACTATTCCGGGAAGACATTTGTGTGAAGGCTAGGTAAAATAATAAATCGATCATAACCAGTTTCAATAGATTTCGTCCAATAGAAAGTGATTCGATGAGTCGATTTAATTATTATTATTTTTTTTTTCGAAATTATGTAAAAGATTTTAACAGCTAAAATTTTAAGTTGATAAGTGGCGATCAGACTTTATACAATATTTTTATAAATAACTTTTGAACCATAAAATTGTAATATTTCTGTCATCAAAAAACTCGATATTTTTCTTCATTACTTCTTTTTAGCTTTTGAAATACAAACCACAATTTTTTCGTAAATTTCAGGGAATATTTTATTATATTTATTTATTTTATTGTTATCTTCTAAAGCATTTCAACCAAATAAATGCATTTAAATGAAATTTATTAAAATGTATGACCTGAAAAACATTAAATATTGAGCCATGCAGGTTTTGATACTTAGAATATCAATTTTACTTAAATAGATCTAGTTATATTCTTTAATATCAAAAACCTACTGATGAGTATTTCCATTTAAAATTTAAAAAAATGTACCCTTAATTACCGATTTGGATAAAATTTGGTGCATGTGTAGAGGAGGATACACAAGTATATAAAATGAATTTTATTCATTTTTATTTTGAAAACTGTAGCAACTCTGTAGCTTTGAAAGTGATTAATATATTTATTTAAATGGCCATAACTTTTATGTTTACAAATTTTTTAAGGTTTTACTTGAAAAATTATCACTTTTGAACATTTATCGTTGATAATTTGTGAGTAAAAATTTTTATTTGGCTTCCAAAATAAAATTATCTTAGAATAAGCAAAATTTTCTTTATGTGCTGTTTAATAATAGGATAAATATTAAGGGTCCTCATCACACTCACACTCGCAAATGAACTGTTAAAAATTGCGTGGAAATTCATAAATCAGCTGTCTTTTGATTATGTTTAAAAGTTATTAATAATAAAAATTTTTTTCAATTTTTTACAATGATTTCTTATTTTCTTATCCTTAATATAGCATAACAATTTAAAAGAGGATTCATGAAACGTGTTGCGCAAATATGCACAATGGCACAAATGGGTACCCTTATTATATTTTTGTGTGTTGTTACTTAAGCACTTTTTGTAAAAAGTTTTGGACAGACTTTTATTTATAAAATAAATTTCCTTTCCCACCCCGTAGATCCGAACCAAAACTAGCTATGGTGGTGTACACTGGACCAAATCACATAAGTAATATTAACGAAAATTTTTCGTAGAATTTTAACGAAAAAAATATTTAAATTAAAATATTTTTTCTTCAAATCAATATAATTTTTCTTCAAATCAACTAAAAAATTTTTCTTAGAAATATTTTTTGTAAAATATGCTGATTTGAATAAAATCAACGAAAATTTAGTTAAATTGGCTAAACTCTTCGTAAGTAAAACAGCGCACTTTTTTTTATTTGTCAATTTTAACACTAACAAATATATTTTAGTCAATTTGAATAAAATTCTTCAACATGACTAAGAATATTTAAATTGACTAAAAACACCATAAATTAAAAGAAATTTTGAAGAAATTAAATTATTTATTTCATTCAAATTGAATAAAATTCTTCCATTTGTATAAATATCTTAAAATTAACTAAATGACATATAAAATTGAAGAAAATTCTTCAAAATCAGTTTGCACTTGTTTTTTTAAGATTTAATTTACGTTAAGATTATTTAATAAATGCAATTACAGTTTTTTATTATATAAATTAACAAAAAAAATATATATATATATATATATATATATATATAATTTTATTAATTATTTAGTTTTTACTAGACATTGTTGAATATACATATATGTATTTAAATGTTATTTATAAAAAATTTGATAAAATGTATTAATAAATAAACGAATTTACTTTAACAAAGATTTAGTAAAATTAAATAAAGGAGTAGTTAAATTTAATAAAAATTCTTCAATATGATTAAGAAATTTAGTTAATTTAAATTAATAAACAATTAAAATAAATAATATCGAAACGATTAGCAATCTTGCCAAACACAAAAAATCGTACTTTATAATTAAAGAAATCCGTGCACAGCTTCATCTGTGAAAATCATATAATTTTCCACAATAAGCCATTAGGTGCAATAAGTATCAACTAAAAAGTAGGAAATCGTTGACATTTAATACAAAATTATAATTTTTTCCGAACTGTTTTTATTAATTTTTTTTTTTAATTTTATTAGAAATTTTTAAATCTTGTCACAATTGTATATAAAATAAAGAAAGTTAATTAAATTAATACATTAATTTGACTTTGAAATAAAAGCAATTAACAAGGTAATTGAGCGATTTTAAGGAATATTTTTTTTTATTGCCTCAATACTATTTTCAGCGTTTATTTCTGGATGCTCTATAGCAACGTATAAAAAATGTTGAAAGCAAGCGAATATGCATATAGATTATATAAAATAATGTTTACCTGTATTTAAAAATCGTTTGTGGTCACTCGTAGTAGGTTTGTTCATATATGGCCTTTTTTGTATAACACATTTTTGTTTAAGTTATTTATTTATTTATTTATTTTATAATTACAATACAATTACAAATTATATTCTAATTCTAACCGAGCGGAGTAACGAAGACCATAGCTCTTTGTAGTGAAACAGACCAGAGTCTCTGGTGGGAAGCGAACCCACAACCCCCAGACTGACAGACTAGCTCACTACCAACTAGGCCATCGGGGCACCCAATGTTTAAGTTTCCTAAGGACATTTAAATATTTGTTGTACGGTTTTCCATAATCTAAAACTGCTCGTCCTTGAGATGACGATGATCATCATATACCACAAAATATCATGAAGATCATGAAGATAGCTCCCATATAAGACCCCCTCATGAAAATCACTTTTAGCAGCATAAAGATGAAATTTAGCAGAAATAAATTTTATTACTACATAAATCTTACAGTCAAATTTCACAAGAATTGGTCCATAATTAACAATAGCTTCCTCTGTCACGTTAACGCTAATTCAAAAATATTTTTGCGCAATAAAACTTGCCCAACTGTAAGTTTCTTACTCATTTCCAATATATTTCAATAATTATATATATAGATTTCTTTTTAAATAAAGCAAATCTAACGGTTGAATAAGCACAGTGAAATTGGATGGTAGATTCATTGCTATAATTAAACCGTCATCACTTTTTAGTTCCTCAACTAGGTGACACGTCGAGTTATGTAAAAGCAAAACTTGAAGCTAAAAGTTCTCGGACCTAAAAAATTTTTTACTTATGTACAACTTACTTTTACTAATTTGTGAAAATTAACTTACATGGGGAACAAATTCGTGATATAACCAGTGCTTGAATATAAATGATGTCATTAAGACGTTATTGCTGGAATTGTATATTATTGAAAAAGCATTTAAAGATGCGTGGGTTTTTTGATTTTCGAACAACCAACAATTTCATTTTGTTAGTGCCATTCGTATTTGAACAAGGCAAAAAAGTTATTCGCTCTTTACATAGTTTTCTTCCGGGAGCCGTTTTCTCATTACATGTGACAAGAGTGTGATTTGAAAGTATCTTATAACATAAACCGGATTCGTCGGCATTGTAGATTTGATGAAGAGTCAACCCATGCTTATCAGCGTAATCATTAAATTCCTGCACAAATGGATCAATAAGATGAGGTTTTGAAAACAATTTCACTCTCGTAATTTTTAAAAATATAATTCCATGTCGACTCTTAAATTTCTTCAACCATCCTTCACTGGCATTGAAACCTGAATTGGTTTGAAAAATTTTGTAACATGAATGACTGGCTTTTGATCGTAAAATCGTTGCTGATATTGGAACATTTTTCCCTTTGTTTCACAAACCACTTATTTCCATTTTATTCCATTCTTGGGTACTCAGCTTTCTTTAAGGTGCAACGTTTGCCAGGGCGACTTTCTGTTGTACGTACGAACTTTTTTAATGAATTTCCTTGCTTTATAATGTGGTTAACCGAAAACTTATGCAACTTGTAATTCCCGCAAATTGAATTTATAGAATCTCCACTTTTAAATTTTTTTTAAATCTTTAATTTTTGAAAAATCGTTGGCTTTAAAGTATATTGAACTTTTCCCATATTAAGAGATGCATTTACACAACAAATGACACAAATAAACTGACTAAATTGAAGATAAAAGTCATCCAAAAAAGTTAATATACTTAAAGACGTGAATATCTCTTTTTTTGCTATAGATATTGTAATAAAATTAAAAAAAAAACAGATAATAGTCGCGATAATAGAACCCGTTTTTTGTAAACTGTTGCGATTGTAGAAATTAAGCCGTCGTGATAACGTCAATAATGGGTAATGGGCACTGTATTATCATTTATATGGCTTTTATGAATGTTATTGTGACTCTCGCATTACATGGAAGTGATGGTCAATTAAAGACCGATTATCATTAAATTTGTCAATAGGCAAATTTAGTTTTCTCAATAGTAAAATTAGTTTTTCTGAACTTTTGCAATTTTTATATTTTTTTATATTTTTCCGTGACTGATAACTTTAAACAAAACAATATGTAAGAATACACATCTTTAGAGTCCCTAGTTTTATAAAAGTATACAAATTTTTGATACCTCTACTTAATTTTTTTTTTTCGTAACCATTCTTTATTAAAATAACTTTATATACATAAATTTATGTAAAGATAAAACGTCTTTATTTTATATTTTAAACATAACATTGTAACGTGGAAATAGTACACTCAGTACTACTATTTTCACGTACATATTCCTTAATATATTAAGTTATTTTCTTTACTATTTTATTTATGTATTTTTAATTATTTTTCTTTTCATACTAATATATAGAATATTTTATTAGTAATAGGTAATTACATTGAGTGCCCCTACTATAAACACTACATACACACTCACACAAATGTGTAACAACTGCTTTTGTTGTGCAGTTGATATTGCTTAATGGTCAACAAGCAATATAATTCTCATTTAGTTGATACATGACTAAGTATAAGTAAACAAAGTTTGATTACAGTCGGGGCGATTCAAACAAGACGAGAATCCGCCGCATAAGTCTCTGATATTATTCTATATAAATTGGAGAGCCCATTAGATTTTGTGAAAGTAGAATATAATCATATTTTGCACGCTCAACTTCGGTTGGGTCCCTTAAATAAATTTTACACGCGTGACTTCGGTTACAGCGTTCTCACGAGTGACTTCGGTTGTTCGTTCTCACGAGTGACTTCGGTTATTCGTTCTCACGAGTGACTTCGGTTGTTCGTTCTCCCGAGTGACTTTGGTTGTTCGTTCTCACGAGTGACTTCGGTTGTTCGTGCTCACGAGTAGAATATTAACCCGTAGAATTGCATGGTAATAGTAGTAGAGAAGTAGCTAGCCATTAGCTTTAAGAAACCATTGTACGTATAGTAGAAAAAGATACGATCTTCGATTCCCGAAGCTGCCACCTGTACCAGAAACTGATTCAGCAGAATACCAGAACCCGATTGACAGCTGAGAGTGTCGAAGCCGAACGTACGACGCCGCCCTTAATTCTACTCCTGAACCCAGAATCTTCGATCCCCGAAGCTGCCACCTGTACCAGAAACCGATCCCACCGTAAACCCGAACCAGTTTGACAGCTGAGTGTGTCGAAGCCGAAAGTTCAAAGTCGAAGCTAAGTGTGTCGAAACCAAACATACGATGTTGATCTTAATTCTACTACCGAGCCAAGAATCTTTTGACCCGACGCTGCCACCTGACCCAGAAACCGATCCTGCCGTAAACCCGAATCAGTTTGACAGCCGAGAGTGTCGAAGCCGAAAGCTCAAAGCCAATTCTACTACCGAACCGATCCTAATATAAGCCGAAGAACCGAATCGATCCTAATATAAGCCGAATAACCGAACCGATCCTAAGATAAGCCGAAGCGTCAAAGCCGAACATACGACGCCGATCTTAATTCTCCTGCTGAATCCAGAATCTTCGATCCCCAAAGCTGCCACCTGTACCAGAAACCGATCCCGCCGTTAACCCGAACCAGTTTGACAGCTGAGTGTGTCGAAGACTAGAGTTCAAAGTCGAAGTTAAGAGTGTCGAAGCCGAAAGTTCAAAGTCGAATACCTGAGCCGAGCCTATTACAAGCCAATTAACCGAGCCGAGCTTCTATAAGCTGAATGACCGAAACAAACATAATCTAAGCCGATTAACCGTACCGATATCAACACACGCCGAAGAGCCGAAATAAGCCTTGCTGAAGAAAGAAATGCAGAAGCATTTATTAAGCCGGTGGTATCCGAATTGGAGTTATTGGAGTTATACTTGAAATATTCTTGACGTATTCAATAAAGAAACTATTATTATTTTAACCCCCCAGAAAGGGTAAAACAAACGTCTTATTACTTAAGGTTTGTGGATCCGTAAGTAGACCCTGGAGGCCACTAAGTTACCTCAGCCGACGACAAAACCACGTTATAACATGTCTTAATTTTTATTGATTTGATTATTTTACTTGCAATGACTCTGAAATCTTCGTTTTATTATTATGCTAATTATTATTATTATTATTATTATTATTATTATTATTATTAATTAATTAAATTGCACCTCTAATATTACAGCTGTTTATTGAGTGAATAAACGAGATTACAATCTAAATGTCATACCGCCTACATCCTAAAAGGATCATTGGCCTTTCTGATCTAAAAACAAAATGGTTTTGTATTTATAAAACCAATTTTTTTGCGTCTTTTCTGGCAATTTTTCATGAAATAAATTTAATTAGAATATTTGACATATTATGCAAATTATTTTTGTTTTTAATTGAAATAAATTTAAGTAGAGAATGACAAATGATACTTTTACCTGATGCATTTTTAATTAATCGAAAAAATGTCTAAGTAAAACAGTCTATTTCAAGGTCGTACACAGAGAAAACGGATTCATTGTGGCAACCGAATTTTTGTCAGTTAGAATTACCACTCTACCGCTGGATTTATGGTACTCACAACTATTTCTATTGAGTGTATAGAAAGTATCATTTGCGACAACTATTATTCCCTTGCTTTATTTTTATTGAATATTTAAAATTTTCTTTTTTGCTTCTTATTTATTTAAAATATAAAAAAAATATATATATATATATCAAATATGAATATGTTGGGTTAGTTTATTGAAACATTTCCTTTTAAGGACTGCTAAGTAAGCCGCACATAAAAAGCTGATTCTTTAACTTCTTATTTAGAGCTGCGAAACATGATAAAAATGGACGACAGAGACCATTAATCAGGATTATTGACGGCATAATCTAAATTTAAGAACATATAATGATTTGCAAATTGTTTATATACAACAAAAATTAATATACTAGTAGTTTATCATTTTGTGTCCATTGGAGTACCATCGTGAATTTTCAGGTTTATAGAATATTTGGAGTTGCAAATAAATACTTTTGTGACACCTGAAATATGGCTTTTGCAAAGACATACCACATAATATAATGGACATACATATCTTCTGTATTTATTTGTTTCTGGTTTTAACATTTTTCTTAAATAACTTTTTAATTTATTTAACGAATGTCAGTTCTTTTTTTTTGTTTTTTGAAAACATAGCTAATAGCACCGAGTTCAGCTTATTTTATCTTTGAATTGAATTTTTCGTTTGCTACCACCAACAATTAGACTTAATGTCTAATTATCTACAAATTATGTTGAATTTAATTCGATTCTTGTTTTTAAATTAGCTAAGTTTAAATTAGTTAAGGCACAAACCCATTAAATCAACTATTTTTTTCAGTTGCAAGAACCTAAGTTCAATTGCAATAATGTATTTATGATAATAAATGAAGAAAAACTACTGTATTTATAATTTGTTTAAAATTAGATTAAAATTTCACTTCATGTTATTAAAATTTTGTAATTAAAACTGAATTCCAATGAATCTTTTTTCTGCGTGTACAAATGCAAGTAAAGCAATTAGATTTTTTTTTAATTTATGTATATTCATTAAATGGGATTCATTATGTATTATGTACGATTATATTTTTTGTTAAAGGCGCATTTTAATATTGTAGACTAAATTATTTAATTAAGATACATATGTACGTATGTATGTATGTATGTATGTATGTCTGTATGTATGTATGTATATATGTATGTATGTATGTATGTATGTATGTATGTACGTACGTATGTGTGTATGTATGTATGTATGTAAGTACGTATGTATGTATGTGCGTATCTGTGTGTGTATGTGTCTGTTTTTATTGTCTCAAATATTACACTTAAACAAATTTGCAATCGTAAATTGCCTTGTTGTCTCTGTTTGGCACTACCAAAGCAGAGTTTATGGACTGGATGCAATTTTGAGGGACTCAGCAGGAGCAGGCGTTTGGAGCAAGTAAAAGAGAGATTGAACCTAGCGTCGTACACGCTGTTATAGATGTGGTTACAGTAATATCGTAAGCAGACATCCGGTTCGACCATAAACAAGTTTGCAATCGTAAATTGCCTTGTAGTCTCTGTTTGGTAGTATCAAAGCAGAGTTTGTGAACTATAATTAGACACCAGCAGAATGTGGTCTTATTCATTTTGGTTTCGTTGAAACCTAAACAAAACTAATATGTGAGAATCAATTGTTTGTTGATTCGACAAACAGTTGAGCAATTAAAAGAATTGCTGCGTACACTGAACCAAAAAGATACGTAAATACAACGAAAAAGTTTCAACTAATACTCCAATTTTGACTTAACTTACATGTACGTTGATGCAACGTATTGCTATACGTTAACATTTATATAGTTTTAAAATTTAACGCTCGAGTTAATTTATTCAACTTAATCGTACTTTGTTTTAATGAACTCGTTCTTTGAATAAAATAAATAACTCCAATAGACAGTACGTTGACTTTTAATGAACTTATACGTTGACCCAAAGAAACTATACGTTAAAAGTGGCTGTTGTGTTAATTTTGTATCCATTTATTTATGATTAAATTATTCAATAAAATTACATTAAATAAATTTTTCTCAACTGTAAGTTACTTGAAGATATTTGCTGCCTATAGAAACTCCCTTATTTTCATGAAATTTTTCCAGCTAGTTATACGATAGCCGGATGTAACGCCGAGATCTTTGTCAATCTGTTATACATTATTTAATAAGTGTTAAATTAAAATATTTAAGATGTGAAGACTTTCGAATAGAAAACCGCTTGATTATTATATTCAGAAATTTTTTTTGAAAACATCGTACTTCAGGCCTGTAATATATTTTTATCTATAAAATATATGTGAAATATAATTCTTTTAAAATTAAAACATTTAAGAATTAAAAAATTATGAAACTTACTTGTTAAGAAATCCAGGAAATGCTCCAAATTCCAGCTTTTCAGTAATTCTTTTAATTAGGTTTATTCATTACTGCAACTTAAGATGTGTTTAAGTATACATATATGAGGAATTTCAAAAAATTTTAAAATTTTGAGTAAAAATATTTTCAATTTTTTTTTTTTTTTTTCTTCAGACACGAACGTCAATTTGTAATTTTATCAACCAATATTTATACATACAAAGTCTGTTCGAGTAAATAATTTTTATCAATGCTAGAAAAAGTTGTGGAAATTTAAAGTTGAGACTTTCAAAAAAACAAAAAAAAAAAAAATCTTAAAAACAAAATTGATACTAAAACGTAGCGATTTCATAAAATATCTAAAGTCAAAATTATTACAAAATTTTTAATATTTAACGAAGTACACTGAAAAAAAATTTTAATTATCTTTTTTGCATAATTTTGTAAATAGCAAAAAAGTTTTATTGTTTAAAAATCTCTAAAAATGTTGGACATATTTTGGGGTATTTTTCTAAAAAACCAAATCAAAATGGTACATGTTCGAAAAATTTAGTCATCTGAATAATATTTGAATAAGGTCAGTTCATGTTGATTGTTTTTGACTGTCATATTTTCATTGGTATCTCGTCCCAGTTCGCAAGGGCACTCAGATAGGATAATATGATCTTAATTGGAACGTTCCGAAGAGATGAACACTTTTATGTAAAGTTTTCGTGAATTAAATATAAGTATAAATGTACTTTAAATACTTTAAATGTATTATTAAGAGTATATATTTTACAATCATTACAGAGTTAATTATATTATATAGATTTTTACATTATACATTATGTAATACATACGAAAATTGTTGGTGAACCTAGCTAAATAAGTATGTAATACCAAAATTTAATAGAGGGAAACGAAACTTGACATATATCTTATAAATCCTTTTAAAAGTCACCAATAACCATATGTGAGTTTCAGGAGATACTCGAGGTCAAAGGTCACAAAAATTTGATTTATGCGTGATTATTGGCGATTTCAACAGGTTGTATATAACGTCAAGATCGAACTATATATGTACAAGTTTCGTTTCCCTCAATCAAATTTGGAGTTTTATTATTTTTTTTTTCGTTTAATTTTACTTGTATTGTATTATTTAAATGATTCTAATAATTCAATAAATAATTATATTTAAATCAGTGCATTTTTATTCAAGGAGGGATTTAAATAATTGTAGAATTGAACCAATAAAATTTTAAACTGATTTTAGGCAAACTTTCAGTCATAATTCTAATTAATTTGATTAAAAAAATTAATTGAAATTTAAGCCAAAACCAATTATTCTAGTTAATTAATATTATCATTTTAGTGACTAGAGCAAAATCAAACAAAAATTTAATTAATGTAAGCAATTTCGTAATTGAAGTCCATTTTTATTTTTTTTCTGTATAAATTAAAGCCTAGGAGATGTATTTTCAGACCTTTATTTTAAATTTTATGTGAGTAGTGTATTTGATATTATTTTTGAGTTTTTGGTCATATGGGTTGTTTATCCATATTATACTATAACGAAGTGTCTACACTAGTGTGAATCAATGAATTTTACATTGAATTACTGTTTTTATGTGTGCATATTTTTTATGTTTTGTTTCTTTTTGTTCTTCTAAATCAACGTAGAAGTTCTTTAAATTCAAAGACATGTTCTTTTATTATTAAAAATATGAACGCGTTCTTTAAACGAACTAATAAGTTAAATCAAAGAACTGATTTACTTTTTTTATTAAGTAATAAATTTAACAAATGGTTTCATCGTACCATTCATAATTGCGTTGAATTTTTCCTTGAATTTCAATCAATATTTTCGTTGAATCATCGAATTTTTGGGAAAAAATTTACCTTTTTCAGTGTAGTTTTCGAAATATCTATTTCTTAGCACATCTGATTTCTAAAATAAACTTATTTTTTGATTATTGTATGACATAAATAATTTTCGGTGAATTTTTGAGTGGTCACATTTTTTAGTAATATTTCTTACAACGATTTGTTTTCCATTATAACGCTGTGATAGAAAATGAGACTTTTTTTTGTAACAAGCTGTCCAGCAAAAACTTTTTGTTCTCGGTAATGGCAACTACTTATTAAATTAGTTTCTTGGTAATGAGGCGCCATTATTACTTGCTTACCATATATTACATAAATGAGTACTCAATAGTATAATAGGACAGTAATATTGCAATCACGTAGATCAGTTGGCTAGAGCGCTGGATTAACAACCAAAGGGTTGTTGTTTCAACCCCACTCTGATGCTGTTGTTTTTTTTTTTAACAAAATTTAGAGATTTTATACTAAAGAATAGTTTTTGTCACTTAGAAATTTAAGTACGAGAAGGTGTACTGAATAATAAGTTAGTCGTTAAAAGCGATTGGTTAATTTGTGCCCAGGTTCAAATCTCACTTATATATTTATAATTAATAATTAATATATTTTAAACGCTAAATTACAAAACTTTAAACTAACAAAAAATATTACTTATTAAAGATTAAAGTCAATTTCAGCCAAGTTGAACATTTTTGATAATTTTCGTATTTTTTTATTATTTTATATATAGTTTTAAGTAATAAATAAAATATAGCTTTAAAAATTAAATCAAATTTGGAGGAAAGTGGAAAAGAAACAAAATAGAAAACTATCATTTTCAAACTATTGCCAATGATAATAACTACAAGTCGTTAGCAATATCGATACCGTATAATTTTCGAAATTTTTTGATATTGAGAACGAAATATATACGAATATTTTTATGTTTCGCTATTGATATCCCTAAATCTTCACTATTAATACAATAGCCGAAACTTCGAGAACGAAAAACCTGCTGCCACAAGGTGAGCGACGGATTAGTTCAAGGAACTCATATTCGGATCGCCAACGATAGTCATTCTCGAATGTTTTGTGAGAGAAATGTTCATGAAATGTTCGAATGCAATATAATTATCGAAATTTGTGGTATGTATTTTGAGCTACAAACAAAAACTATTTATTAAAATTATTTAATTTTTGTAACAACATAAAATATTTAGTTCATTTTATGAAAATTTTATAGTTATGACCGTTATCCAACTAATTTTCTCTGTGTATAGTTATTTACGCACAGCTTTAAAAACATTCGTAAAAAAATAATTTTTATCTTTTTTTATAAAATTATATATTTTATTTATATTTTCTTAATAATTTCACTGTGCTCGAAAATGGGACTTATTTTTTTAACAGGATTGGCACCCGTTGAATAAAACCAAGTCGATGACGCTGAATTCAATGGTGTTAACCATCTTTAAAAGTTATCGGTCGTTTTTCTGATGTTTAATTTTGAAAGGGTAAAAAAATTCAAAAATTTAGTTGTTAAATTCAAACAAAACAAAGAATTAAGGTTCTATTAAAGTATAGGATCATGAATTCTTATTATTAAATATATAACACTGAATTACCAAACTTTAATCTAACAAAAAATATTACTGCAATTCCGTAAGCAAATTAAGTAGTGTTACCAATGAGCAACTTTTCAAACAAATAATGAAATTGATTTTATTTGCAATTGGATATTCAATCAATTTATTGTTTAATTTGAATTTTAATTATTGTTTTCTATTATTTATGCTACTTCTGTAATAAATTTTAAACCCAACAGCGCTAACTTCGAAAAGTGTACTCGAATTAGCTTTACCAGTGGGGTGCCCATCTTTTTAAAATTTGCAACTAGTGTTTGCAACAAACACAGTGTTTTTATTTTATTATTATTATTTTAATATTTTTATAATGTCAAAAACCTTTTAATTAATAATCCAATTTGCATTCCATATGTACAATATTAATAAGACATTTAATATTTTTTGTTGGTTTGAGATTGTTTTAGAAATAAACTATTTAAAATTATCTAAAACAATAGAATAATTTTACCTAATAAAATAGAAGAAGTAAATTGATCATTTGCTATTAAATATACGTATTTTTTAAATATAAAATATCAAGTTATTTTATTTTCAATTTGTTCAGATTTTAGATATTTGTATAAATTATTGAGAAAAAAGAAATAAAAAATCTGTTGATTTTACTTTCAGTTCTTTAAAAGCCGGTTTAAACTAAAAAAATGAAATAATTAAAGCGAAAATATTATTATCAGCCAGTTTTGAAAACAACAATTAGAGGCGTCACTATAAATTCTTATCAATTTTATTAATATTATTTTTTATATTAAAAAAATAAGTGCCAATACAAATTCTACGAAATTTAAACACAAATTAAAAAATTAAGCAAAATTTTTGATATTCCTGCGAAAAGAAATGCTTTTGAACTTTTAAGAACTGTTTGTTATTGTCAAGTAATTTTAAAATTATATTAAAATTTAATTCTTAAGAATTAATAAACATATATGTTCATGTATGTACCCAGCAAAAACTTTGCTTTCCTGGTAAGCCAGCAGGTATAATTGGAAACAAAAATAAACTACTTATTTTTGGCCTGAATAACGAGTTATTTTTGTTCGACTTGTCCACAAATTCATGTAGTTATTTTTTGACTCTAGGGGTACTCAAAAATATGTACCTAAACGAAAACATAAATAAAAAAAAAACAAAAAAAAATTGCCGTCAGTGAGACTCGAACTTGGACACAAACTAACCATTAGTTTTTAATGACTAACGTCTTACTCAGTACACCATCTCGCACATAGCATCCTGAGCGACAAAAACTCTATTTAGTTTAAAATATCTTTTTAGACATTTTGTTATAAAAAACTAACAGCTTCAGAATGGGGTTGAACCAACAACCTTCTGGTTATTAATCCGGCGCTCTAGCCAACTCATCCACGTGATTGCAGTATTACTGCGCTATTATACTATTGGGTACTTATTAATGTAATACAGAGTAGGCAAATAATAATGACGCCTCAATACCAAGAAACTACTTTAATAAGTAGTTGTTATTACCGAAAACCAAAAAGTTTTTGCTGGGTATGTATGTAAATATTCTTATGATGAATGATAAAGCATTATTTAATCGTATACAGGTGATAGTAGTTTTATTCAAAAAATATTTAAAAAATCTAAAATCAAATTTTCTTTCACAAAAAAAGAAAAAAATGTGTAGCCTTAACAGAAAAAATAGACTTCAATTACGAAATTGTTTATTTTAATTAAAATTTTATTTTTATTTATTTTTTTTTCTTCGAATCAATGGATTCTTAATACAATTTCCAGTGATTTTGGCGAAACATTCTATTAAATCAGACGATATTACCATAATTTCATAACAGAAATATCTACTATAATATGGAACACTTAATATAATACATATTGCCAAATATTCAGCACGTGTACACCGTATTTGAAACACAAATGTATGGTTTCAAAAACCATCAAAAGGAAGCTGGAAATGTTTTACTTTTAAAATACCAAATTTTATGGACATTTTCTTTTTTTTTAAGATTTTTTTTTTTATTCGAATATAATTTAAAATTATACATACATTCCTACTTTAAGCAGAGAATTTAATTGAATAAAATAAAACGGTTATTAAAAATATTTTTATTTTAATTAAATCACTCATAGTTGATTATAAAACACATAGGCAGTTCCATGATTAATTACATTGAACAAAAGAATAATAAAATTATAACTATTGAATTAATTACACGATTAATTGTTTAAATTAAACAATTAATTAACTAGATGATTATATGAAGCAAATTATTAATTGGAATATATATATATATATATAAAGTGCAGGTCTTAATTTTAAATAAATCTTGATAAAATTAATAACATTATGAGATAGTAAAAATGTACTTCTAAAATTACCTAGTTGGTTAGATAATTTTGTAATTCTCAGAAATATAAATACACCCTCAAAATCTGATGTTATCGAGAAAAAAAAAAGAAAACAAAATAGATTTTTTAAGACTTCACGGACGAAAAAATTTTTAACGAAGTCAATTTTCCGCCGATTTGAAATTTTTTAGCGGCCTTAGGAAAAAGAAGTGTCTGGATTTAAGCAAACGTTTGTGAAAATATTATCATAAATATCTGAAATCTTATCTTTCTCTTGTTTTATTTCCTTTGAAACCATAATATTTTTTAAATTTATTTGCAAGATTATTTAGTTGTGTATAAAACAAGTCTTCATTTGTTGAACTCGTAAAAAAAGAAAAATAACTTTGTTAAAATTTTGTTCGTCCGTAAAGTCCTAAAAAATCGTTTCTTGTCAATAACTTCATATTTCGAGGGTATATTTAAATTTTTAAAAATGACAAATTAATATAGGCCTTTAATCAACACTAGGTAATTTTAAAAGTATATCGATTTTTTTCTATTATGTAACACAGTGTAATTATTTTGGTACAATTATGAAGCTAAGTGAAATTGATTATTATCGGTCCGTTATTATAGGTAGGCTTTGACCGACTATAGCATTCTTCCCTTTTTTTCGTTATTTTTAATTTATGTTTTTTTAATTTGACTTTTTGGTTTTCTTTAAATTCAATATTTTCTGCGGCGGTGGCTTCCTGTTATTGTTGGTAATCGGATACTAATTTCAGGAAGATTTCAGCTTCTCAATTATAGCCAAAAGCAAGTTGTCCGAAAACGAAGCTGTTATATCGTATAATTCGATACCCGATATGTTATATATAATTAATGCAATTATTTTTAAAATTTTGATACCTTAATAAAAAGTTATTTGCACAGAAATTATATCTAATTTGTTCCAAATGTCAAAAAATTTTCATTATGTACGTTTGCTTCATTGTGATTTTATAAAAAAAAAATAGTACCTTGATGTCAAAAGATGACATTTAATACATATGTTATTTAGTAATTATTAACTAAAATATTAATTATATTAATTAATATTTTAGTTAATTTGAAGCAAATTATTAATCATAATTTATTTGATTAGAAAAATTAATTGAAATTAATACAAAGTGGGGGATATGATTTCATTTTAACATTTTATATCTGACACTAACAAGAACAGTTTATACAGTGGTGGTCAAAACATTTGCAACTGAAAACCCCTTAAATCAGGTGTTCTCACAAGCACTTGCTTCACGACCCACTTGGAACGTTTCAACTTGAAAACGACCCAACGCAATTTTGGAGTAACAAATTAGTTGCACATCATCCAAAATCAAACATTTCAAATGTGATAATTTTAGCGTATTTCTCAAATATATTTCAAATAGAAATTTTGAAATACATTTGAGAATCAGATAATTGGATTTAATTTGAAAAAAACCGACGAATATCATAAAAAATTAAGTTTTCCTAAAATAAAATTATTTTAAAAAGTTATAATGAATAATCTATTTCGAATTTAATAATTTTGGGTAAAACTTTATTTCTTTTCAAAATTCATCCAAATCGCAATAAGTGTGGTTCCAGATTTTATATACAATATTTATTTTGAAACTTTTTCATTTTGTCATTGTTAAAATTGACGAATTTCTTCGATTTCTACTTTAGTTAAATTGTTGGGGAATTTCGTAGAAATCTGGACGAAAGAGTATTGGATGAATGATTGTTATAACTCGGTACTGTATTTGACATTAAAATTTAAAAAAAAAATTTAAAGTTAATACAAACGAAAACCTCAATAATAAGTCGATCTCGATAAATATCGTGTTTTTAAATTATGAATATCTTTGAATACCCTGTAATTATTACTCGTAAATTTAAGAAATTTTTAAGCACATACGAAGAAATAAATAAATATATGTACAAACAAAAGATTTTCTCGACCTGCCCGTAATGATTGTACGGATCTCTTGTCGGTCGCGGACCCCATTTGAGAACCGTTGCTTTAAATAAACGAAGACTGAAACTTAAAGCTCCTTGTCCTTAATTGAAACATTTAGCTTAAATGTTCATTAACGAACTTAAAGGTTAATTGCACTTAAACTGAAGATGTCTTAAAGCAAGTGTGATTAAGACTTACGCAAGAGATTGAATATATTTGCAATTGAGACTTAAGCTAAAGAAGAAGATTTGTTAAAGCCACAATTGAGGTTAATTAAGGCACAATTGACTTAATGCAACGAATGCTTTCTATTAAGACTTAAATTCAGTAAGCCACGATTGAGACTTAAAATCATATTTTGGAAACCTTAATAAAACTACTATTGAGTGTAAAACTAAAGTATTAAAAGCCACGATTGGGGCTTAAACTGAAACCTTATTAAAGAGTCGATTGAGGCTTAAACTGAAACTTTTACTGAAGGTTACTTAAAGTCAAGATTATGATTTAAGTAAATGAAATAAAGTTTGAGACTTAATATGAAACTTTATTTAACTAAATGCCCAAAAAGTAACAATTGCGGCTTGTGTAAAGATTACGATTAAGACCTGAATTTAAAGTTCAAAGAAGCTACGCTTGAGGTTTAAACTAAAGATTAAATAAAACTACACTTGGAAGTTATATTGAAACTTTAATAAAGCAAGATTGAATTTAAAGCTAAAGTTTAATTAAAGTCACAACAAGAGTTTTATATTTAGGATTGAATTTTTCGCTTGTAAGACGTGAATAGGTTTTGGGGTTTCCCTCAGTATTTCTTTCCCGGGAAACGGGAACGAAAAGATCATATTCTTGGAAATTTCCGGGACTTTTTTAAAATTTTTGTTATAAGAAAAATGTTACGATTTATTATTAAGAAAATTATTTATTTATTTATTTATTTTTATTAAATAAAATAAAACGAAATATTATAAATCATACTAAATTAACGAATAATGAAATAATAATTTCTAAGATTAAAAAAAATTTAAATATTTTATACAAATAAAATTTTTACCTTTTCTTTACCTTTTGTAATTTATGTTAAAAACTGTATCTCAGATTTTTACGTTATTGTGTTTTTGATGCTAAAACTTTTTAAAAATATACAGTATAAATTTCATTAAAATAGCTTGCAGTTTATTTCCACTTTATTTCTTTAAGTTACATTAATTTTTAATAATTCTTACTAAATTAAACATAAATCTGGAAAATACAAAAAATTGGTTCGCAACAATGTTTTTCGGATCAATAATAGTGTTCAGAAATCTTATCAAAAAATCTCATACAATTATGAAAACAACATAAGATTAGTTGTTTATAAGTATTTTGAAGTTATAACATTTACTTCTAATATTTACATATCCATTATTTGTATAAGAGATGCTGTTTCAAAAAAAAAAAAAAGTGTTTGAATGAAAAATCTCCCAAGTAATTTTTTATAATATTGAGTATTTTCGAAGTTCGACTTATTTAATGTTCATGCAACCAACGTTGTCAACTCAGTGCTTTTTAAAAATTTGGACACGGCAAAATATTGAGTCAGTGCTCAATGTTTTTTTTCAGTGCTTTTTAAAAGTTTTCAGTGACACCGAATTTCAAAATTTTAATAGTACACAAATGATTTTTACTGTCGAAAACTGTTTATATTATGAGTAAAACAACTAAGGAAATGCTTCAACAAAAGCCTTGCAATAAAATTAAATATATTTTATTATTAATTAATTTTTATTTAATTAGTTTTAATTGAATTCCCTAATTTGTGCTATCGTATTATATTCATTTTATAGTTACGGAAATAAGAACAATGCTTTCCAGAAATAAATATATCCTCAGAGGTTTTAGTAGGTTATTTTTTATTGCTTCAAAGTGAAAAGTTATTGTTGCGATTATCGTGATCATTGATCACATTTATTTTAAAAATCTTAATTACTGAAAATAATATTTTATTTATTAAATTCAATTAATTTTGTGATTTTTAAAAATTTTTAACCAGTTTGTACTTAAATTTGGCCCTGTCCTGTAATTTCAAATCGCTTCAGATCTGAAAGTAAATAAAATTCCATTATCTGTTTTAAAATTAAAAAAATGTTTGTAAAATTTTAATTTATAGAACTAACACAATTCCTTGTTGAAAGTTATAATAAATAAAATATTTCAGTGCTTTTTGGGAAAATTACGCGTTTTTTACGAAGTTTTTTTTAGTGCATTTTTGAAATTTAAAGTTGACAACGCTCCTCTCAGATAATGTTCTAGTTGTATTATATGCGTAAAACTCTTGCAAGTACCATGTTTAAAGTAACGTCAATCTTTCATTGATATAAGGTGTTAAAAATATGTAGAATTTTAAAACTACGAGAATATTTAATTTCCCGTTTTCACGGGAAATTTAAAAAAATGCCAATGACTAAAAATGTAGTTGTTAGTGAACGTGAAAAAAATAATCTCAAAAAAAAGTTGGGTTTAGTAAATGAAAAACGTCAGTTATGCATTGTGTTTTACTATTCTATAAAATATAATTTTTAAATGTATTTTTGCTTTCTTTACACTTAAATTTATTAACATTACCATAAAAAAAATATAATTCACATTCCTCCAGCTTAAAATATAAATATTACAGAAATTGATAGTTATTAATTGCAAAACAATTATTTCCATATATTTTTTCCAGAGCATTTTGTACTTTTTGCACTCTCAAGAACGACTAAATAAAAAAGCGTAAGAATACTTGTGTATTTTAGCCAGTACAATTGTGCTATGAACAGGGATGGAAAAGTTAATACGATCATACTTTTTTTGATTTGACTGCCGAGATTAATTTGATACTTTCAAACGATTTTCAAATCATTAAGAACTTTTTATGATCAATCTCCATTGAACAAATTCATAGACAATGAGAAAACCCTACCTTACCGGTCTCTCATTTATGTCAATCCAAATTTACTCAGTGCGATGGATTTGCGGATATATCCTACTCTACAGGATATATCCTACTCTACAGGATATATTCTTAAAATTAATTAATTTATAAATTGAATTCAAGTAGAAGAAAAATTAATACACATTTTTAAGATAAGGGCTCTTATGGAATTGATCTTATACGATTTCTTTTAAATTTAACATTTTTTGAATTTGTTTTTAAAATAGTTTGAAAATCTTCATATTTTATTATATTTTCATATTTTAATTCGGTACATTTAAAAACGATATTAATTGGTTTTTATAGCAAATAAAAAAACCCCCATTAAAAATTTCCATTTTAGTACTCTGAGGGTAAAAATAAAAATATAATATTAATAATAATTTGATATTTAATTTTCCATCCCTGGATATGAAATTATCATCCCTAACGTAAACCAAAAATTCAATTGGAGATATAAGAAAATGTAATTTATTGACAATTTTATAAAAAAGAAAAACTATTATCACAATATTTCTATGATGACGTATCTTTGAAATATCTATAATAATCATAATATTTTCAAAGTAATTGTTACTCATATCACACCTTTATGGTGTCAAAGGTGTTTTCTTTTTTTTTTTTTTTTTTTTTTTTTTTAAAAAAACATGCTTTAAGAATTTCCATTGAATTCCCTTTATTATCCTATACACAAAAAGAAGTGTTAATTACTGACACATATGTACTGACAGATGCTGCATTATATTTTTTATCTTTAAATTTGATTAGTCAAATTCACGTTTCGGTTAATTAATAATGATTCAACATTTATGCGGTTATTTTTTATAATTTAAATTTTAGGAAATATTTTTTTATTAGTTAATATTTTATAATAATTATAACAATTTCTTCATTATGTCTTGTTATTTTAGTTTATTTTATATTTTAGTTTATAACTAAAAAAAGGTGTTAATTAAAACAAGAATTTGCAAAATCAAAACAAACATTAATAATTATAACAAATTAGACTATGCGACAAAATTTGGGTTATTGAGTATTGCCTCAATAATTCCAAAGCGAAATGAAAGTATACCATTAGATGAACAAAACCTCCAAAGAGTTTTGCAAAGTTAGTTCGAATTTCGATTTGAATATTTTGGAGCACATTTTTTTTATTATACATGTAAATAAAAAAAAAAACATTCAAATCAGTAATTTTTAATATATTTACGGGGAATTATTATCTTATTTTATTTTTTATGTAAAATTCCCATTCCTTTTACGCCCATAATAATATTGTTTGCAATATAGGAGAAGTCACATTATTCAACCGATCATATTTATATCGTGCATTTTTCGAAAGGTAATCTAGGGTATAATGTTCATAAAAATGTCACGCCAACTTTCTTTTTGTTTGAAAGTTCAAATTAGATTTATCACATTTGAAAATAAGTTAGATGCCACGCCTAGTTTTTTGAACAAAATAAATTTTGAGACTTTCTTAATGCCACTAAAACAATTCATATCAAATGTGATAAATACAAGAAACAGAAAACACTTTATATTATAAAATTAATTCTATACCAAGCCCCTTTTTTTGCCCACTTTTTTTACCATTGTCATTAAAAATGTTAATGAATTTTGAAATTTATTTTCTAAGAAGCAAAGTAATCCGTTTAAAAAAAGTGGGCATGCGATCCATACAGTGCTTCCTTTAAGGATGTACATATGTGCTATGTTTCATGTTAATCAGTTCAATAGTTTAGATATAAGGTCAAGTCAAATAGAGTAAATAAAATTACGACAAAAATGGGTGTAAAAAGGGTGTGGCATCCAAAGACACGTAATTACATTAGGATTAAACAATTTAAATGTTTTTTATTTCCAATTATACTTAAAAAAAATGGCTCCGAAAATTTCGAGCTTCAAAAGGCAACAAAACCGAAATTCGAACTAATTTTGAAAAACCCTTTGAGGGTTTTATTAGACTACTGTTACATTTTAATTTTGTGTTGGAATCAATTTTTTCTTGTTGCACTGTGTTATTGAGATTTACGTAAATTATAGCATATAATATTAACGAAAATAGAGGGACTTTTGGCTAATATAAATAATATATTTTTAACCATCAGCAGCTAACAAACCCAATCTTTTAAAACTGGTATTAGATTATTATTATGATTAAGAACTTAAAGCAAATATTAACAAATGCCATATATAATTAAATATAATTAAAACAACATTTTTTTTTTTTTTTTTGCCTTAATTGGACTAAAATCATTATTCAAAAGTCATAAAACAAACCCTGTGAAATATTTCAATACCAATAGGATACAAAATTAACAAAACTTATCTCTACTTTAAAGTTTACTTTTATGTATTCAGCTTCTTAGATTTTATCTAATAACAAATCCAGTTATATTTATACTTATTTCAATTAATATCAAAAAGTATTGACATTAAGATGATAATAAAAATATATCCGTTTGATTAATTTGTTTAATCTTAATTGGGTATAAATATGTACGTTACGATCTTCTTAAACCGCTTTTAATTAAATTAAATAATAAATCATATTATGTATATTTGTCTAATCTTACAAATAATCTTGTCTAATCTTAATAATGGGAAAAGAATGATATTTATTAGACAGTAAAATTAAAAAAAAAAAAATACAATTGATTTGTCACACGCTAATTAGTCATATTATTTATGATTAAGCACTAGAATATCCGATTAATTCTTGTCGATTAACTGTTAGAATAATTTAAAATTATATATTTTCGAATAACGAATAAATAAAATAATTTGTTTCGAATAACCGATTAACCGATTTTTTTTTTTTTTGATTTATAAATTAGATTGTTTTATTTTTATGTGAAATTTGTATCAACTACATCTTTTTTTAAAACGTCTTTTATATCCCAATAAAAATAAATAAAATTCATTTTTAGGAAAGTAGTTTTTCATTACTTCCAAAGTACCAATCGGTGCACGTTTTCTTGTGCTTAAGAAATAATACAAAAAGCATCCAAAAATATTGTTAAAAAGAGATTAAAATGAATTGTTCTCTTATAAAACGTTGAGATTCCGTTGTTATTTTTGAAAATACTTGGTACTAAAAAGAACTGTTTAAACAAATTAAAAATAATACCTATTATGCCCTTTTTTAATGTGTTAGTTTAATAAAAAAAAAAATAAAATCAATTTCCTTGCGCCTTTAAAAAAGAATTTGGATGTTCAGTGAATAGGTATCAAAAAAGAGAACGTCTTCCAAAAACAAGCCTATGTTAAACTCATTGGTAATGGTCGAATGCACTATTTCTAGATCACAAGTTCAGGATTTTATGACTTGTGAAATAAGGCTGAAGTATTAGGAGAATATTTTGTAGTATTAGGTCAAAAAATGAAATTTTTGATACAAATGGGCAAAAGAACTGATAAGATGAACCATTAGTGAAAGAATTTGATTATGATTATATTTTTCAATAATTATTTCAATAGATTAGATATTACTATTCAGTTAATCGAATAATTTGCCAAAATCGGTTATTAACCGATAAACCTTCAATCTCAAATAATTATTTGTCGAATTAACCGATTAATATGAAAACCCAAATAATTGTATACCTTATTAAGTACTCTTAAGCTAAGGTCAGTCTAAGCAAATATTTGATGACATTTTTTTTAATATTTCCTTGCCTAATGTGAACACCAAATATTTTTACGAAGCCAAGAAGAACAAGATTTTCATCAAATTAAAATATATATTTTCTAGAGTTGCCATTCGAATAAAAATTATTCGATTAATCGAACAAAAAAATTTAGAATTTATTATAAAGAAAAAAATTTTCAGTAACTTATTTTAAAGATTATCGAATCGTTTATAAAATTAAACAACAAAATATCGATTTTGCTATTCTATAGCATTTTTCAACAATATTCGTTGTCGTTACATCTGCTTTTGTCGTTAACTAAACCACAAAATTTTTTGTGTTGACTATTTTATCAACTAAAACACAAGTTTAACATATAAAGGCGGTAAGTAAAAAATGTGCATAATTTACAAATAATTTCCAAATTCTTTTTTATTTCTACTCCTATTTAAGTTTTCTGTTGATTTTGATAGAGGTGCCACACGAAAACAAAAATTGTCTACTGTTGTTCATATGTACGTGTATTGAATCATATAATCGTTACTGCAAACAAACATAAGCCATCGACATATTTGTCGATTGTCGAATCATTAAAATTTACTGAATCGCACTACAGTTTAGAATAAAAAATTATTCGATCAATATTTTTAGAATAATCGAATAATCCAATAAAAATACTGATGCTAATTATTTTGCCTTTAAAGCGGAATATTGAGGACTATTTTCTTCCAAAAAAAAAAAAAAAAAAAAAACAAATAATAAAATGACTTTAGTTGCTTTATATATAAAAAAAAGCGAGTTTAAAATAATGTTTTACTGAAGACATTTGATTTTTAACACATTTTTACATTTCTCTCTTTTATAATATATACTATGGGCTATTACCCATATGTTATGGTAATAGCTTTGAAAATTTTATTTGAATTTGAAATGTATTAGTTTTTTTAATGGATTTTGTTAATTAATAATGTTAAATAAAATGTAATCAACTACTTTGAAAAAATCTAATTTTTGTGTATGTAATTAAATGCCTTATAAATTTATTGTAAAGTTTGGGAATACATAATTTCGAATCCAAATGTGAAATTTAAAGGAACCAAAAATGTTTTATGCTTGAAATTATGTTAGTTAATATTTTATATGGCAAAATATGTCAACGCTTTGCCTCAATCGTCTGTTTTTAATGTGTTTTATTAAATTATTCGAATAATAACTTTTATTCGATATTTGTTCGTTTAATCGAAGAATTTTTAAAAATTATTCGATCACTCGATTAAAAATGGAATCGTGAAATTTTTTCAATCAAAATTAAAATAATTTGACAACAATAATATTTTCTTAACAAACTGTCTATATTAGAAAAATACTTATGTATCATAACTATAAAATGCATCCCGGGAAATTTGCAATTTTTCATGTTTCGCTCTCACGCGAACTTCGTCCGGGATTCCCGGGAATTTTAAAAGCACTTAAATAGAAGAAAACTGCGTGAACTTTAACAAAAAATTATATATTTTAGTAATTTTTAAAGAAAATTTAGCTAAAAATCCTTATATGAACTATATCTTAAGGAAAATTTTATTAGTAAGTTTTTATCTATAGTTCATTAGATGATTTAAATGGGATGACACTTCTTCATGACTCTATAGCATGAATTCAATTAAACATCTTATTAAAATGTCAGGACTATAAACCATCAAGTGAAAAAGTATAACTGATTGAAAAAATCTTGTATATTTTAGATACACATTTTAATACACATACATACCCAGTAAAAACTTTTCTTTCCTGGTAAGCTAGCAGGTACGAGGGCGGATTAATAAGTCCGTGACTTTTCGAACTTGCCTTGTAGTTATATAAAATGCAACACTATTCCCATCAAGTAATACCTGTTAATAGACTACCGCCATTCTCTGCGATTAGCAGCTCTTAAAAACATACAACCTCGTATATTTTTCTAAAAATGGAAAAAAGTGAATTTCGAGAGCTCATTAAACATTATTTTTTGTTGCAAAAAACCATCAATCAAACCAAGGAAAAGATCGATTTCAATGGTAAAAAGTGGTTTACTGACTTTCGTTGTGGTTGCACAAGTACAAATGACGCTGAACGTTCTGGACTTCCAATTGAAGTCAGTAAACCCACTCCAGGTGAACCTGCTCCGAAGAAGGCCAAGGTAAGTTTGTCAGCCAATAAAGTGATAGCAACAGTTTTTTGGGATGAACGCGGGATAATTCACATCGATTACCTTCAAAATGGAAAAACAATAAACGGCGAATATTATGCCAACTTATTAGACCGATTTAATGATGATTTAAAAATAAAACGATCCCATATGGCCAAGAAAAAGTTCTTTTTCATCAAGATAATGTACGGGTGCACACGTGTGCAGTCTCAATGGCAAAACTCTATGAATTGGGCTACGAATTGGTATCTCACCCGCCATATTCTCCGAATTTAGCCCCTAGTGACTACTTCCTAATTCCAAACCTAAATAAATGGCTCGGTGGAAAGAGATTCAGCTCCAACGATGAAATTATTGACCAAATAAATGCCTATTTTAAGGACCTCGAAAAATCCTATTTTTTCAGATGGGAATAGTGTTGCATTTCATATAACTACGAGGGAAGTTCGAAAAATCACGGACTAGTTATATTTGTTCGAGTTGTCCACAAATTCATGTAGTTATTTTTAGACTCTAGGAGTACTCAAAAATATGTAACTAAACGAAAATAAAAAAAACAAAAGAATTTTGCCATCAGTGAGATTTGAACTTGGACATAAATTAACCATTCATTTTTAGTGACTAACGTCTTACCCAGTACACCAACTCTTACTTAATTTTGTAAGTGACCAAAACTTTTTTAGTATACTCGTAGATATATATTTTTAGACATTTTGTTATAAAAAACTAACAGTATCAGAATGGGGTTGAACCAACAAAAACCTTCTGGTTGTTAATCCATCGCTCTCCTCAACTCATCCACGTGATAACAATATTACTGTTCTATTATACTATAGAGTACTTATTTATGTAATACCGATTATGCAAATAATAATGACGCCTTATTACCAGGAAACTACTTCAATAAGTAGTTGCCAGTAGTATAGACAACATGTGGAATTTGTCTTATAGAAACTAGACGAAATATTAGTAAAGTTAAGAAAAAAAAAGTAAGCAATCAGTCCGACAAATCATTAATTATTTCTGTAATTTTCAACTGGAAAGGAAAAGAAAGCAATCCCTGTTATGTATGAGACCGTCCGATCGGATCTATAACATGAAAGATAGTTTTTTATAAGGGGTATTGTAGGGAAATTCATTCGACATCAGACTAATACTGTGTAAGTATTGAATTTTTTGGGTACTCAATACTAAAAAATAGTTACTCAATACTTTCAGAGTTACGTATTAAAAGTATAACGGCTGAAATACAACACAGTATAAAGATTCAAATTCATTTTTAAATACATGAAAATAATTTCATTGATATAAATATATATATATATATATATATATATATATATATATATATATATAGATATATCACTAGCAGCAGTCGAGAAATTCTAAAAAGTTATTGCAAAATAAAAAATATTAAAAAATTTTAACAGTTTTAGTTGTTTGTTTCACTTAAGGTAAGTTTCTGATGACAACATCTCAGTTTACTGGAAATATTTTTGTTTTAATTGGGAAATTTCATAAGCTTAAGGGATGCCCAAAAGAACTTTTCTTACAGACTGGGAAAAAAATCCAAATTCAAATTTTTCGTGATCAAGGCTGCTTTAACAGAGAAATAGGATGAAAAGTTAACCGTTCGGAAGGAGTTATTTGAGGCAGAAATATAAATTGCGGAAACCAACAAAAGGTAATCAAAAATTAACAAAAAGGCAAATTAATAAAATAAAAGAAGAAGCCACCAGCAATGAATTAAATGCTACATAAATAAAAAATAAACTTGACGTTCCTGTCACTTCCAAACATGTTGCACACATTTTGTGAACAGCTGGTAACATAAAATGGAAGAAGAAAATTGTAAGCCATTGTAAAATTGTAAGCGCAAATACATAAAATGGACAGATGAGTGGAATAAAGTAATCTTTTCTGATGAAAAGAAATTCAATTTGGACGGTCCCGATTCATATTCTTGTTATTGGCATGATTTGAGGTCAAACGAAATTCGTATGTCAAAACGCAATTTCGGTGGAGGCAGTGTTATGGTTTGGGCAGTCTTTTCTGTTGTAGGAAAATCACAAATATGTTTTGTTGTAACTAAAATGAACAGCGCAATTTATAATGAACTGTTGGATGATGCTCTTCTCTCATTTGTGAATGAAAAAATGGATGAAGATTGCATATTCCAACAGGATAACGCTCCAATCCATGTCTCGCACCAATCTGAATCGTGGTTTAATGAACATAGTATTTCACTATTGGACTGGCCGGTTTACAGTCCGGATTTAAATCCAATGGAGAATCTGTGGGGGTACATGGCCCATAAAGTTTACGGAAGAAATGCATAGAATGAAACCATAAAGACAATAACGGAGTTAAAATTAAAAATTATTTAGGAAGAAATTGACAGTGATTTTTTGAAGTTATCCAAAACAAAGATTCATCAACACATTAATAATAATGCAAAATTGGTTCATTAGTTTAGGTGCTTATATAGGAAAATGACATAAAAAAATGGCATTAAACTACTAAAATTGCAATGAAAAAAATTTAATGTACATTTTAAGATTTTATTATCAATTTTTCAAGCGTAGTCAATAAATAATTTTAAAAATTAATTTGGTAAGTTGATTAAAAAAATTGATGTGCGTAGATATATATATATATATATATATATATATGTGTGTGTGTGCGTATATATATATAGATATATCATTTGGTTATTTTCAGAACATGTTTAACCTCTTTAGAGCATATTTTGACGTTCTGAAGATTATTTTTTTTATACCCCATGGAAAGTTTTTAACATCTGATTTGTAATATATAGAAAAAAAAGAGATCCAAATATATTTTGTATTTACAATTGATTTTAATCGATACCGCTAAAGTTTGTTAAAAATCTCAGAGGAGCTTGATTAGTTTAGTTTAGATACCAGTTTACCATTTTTAAGGCTAAATCGAACCCTTTTATTATGATTTTCGCTTCATAATGTTCGCTTTAGCTTCTAGCCTTTTTTGAGTCTTAAAATTGCTGTAAAAGGACTACAATGTTAGTATTTCAGCAACGATGAAAATAATTTCTTATAACTGTTGCCATCAACTTATTAGCCAACAAACTTACCTTGGCCTTCTTCTGAGCAGGTTCACCCGGAGAAACCCATTGTTTAGACTGCTGCTTGGTCTCCGCAGTACAGTAATGGATCCATGTTTCATCCACAGTTACAAAACGCCGCAAAAACTCATTCGGATTGCGGTTAAACAACTCCAAACAATCCTTTGAAGTTGTCACACGTCTACGTTTATGGTCAATTTAGAGAAAAAAGCGGCACCCATCTTGCAGACAACTTTCTTAAACGCAGCTGATCATTTAAAATCGAAACCACACTGCCATATGAAATACCTATGGTATCAACAATCTCACGCACTTTTACTCTTCCATATCGTGGATTTTTTTTGCGACAACAACGAAAGTCTGTAAATCACGTTTTTACCATTGAAATCGATGGTGCAGAATCCCCGTAGTATTTATCGAGCTTTTCCTTGATTTGATTGACGGTTTTTTTTTCGCAAAAAATAATGTTGAATGAGCACTCGAAATTCACTTTTTTCCATTTTTAGAAAAATACACGAGTTGTATGTTTTGAACAGCTGTTAAACGCAAAGTAAATGACGACACTTGCTCAAAATTTGACTATTAGCAGGTGGTACTTAATAGGAACAGTGTTGCATTTCATATAACTACGAGGGAAGTTCGAAAAGTCACGGACTTATTGATCCGCCCTCGTATGTATCTGAGCTAATTAGATGGGTTAGCAAGTAGAAGATCATTGAAGTTTGTGTGTAATAAATTAGAATTAAAAGTAAGGCTTTTGACACAGTTGATTGATAAATTTTAGTTTTGCTTTATTTTACATCGTTAAAATACTAATAAAGCACTTTGTTTTATTGAGATTTTTTTTTTTTTTTTAAGAATTAAAACAGTTTTTTTCTTTTGTTTTGTAAGAGCATACTTTCGCGTTTTTAGAGCACATATCTCGTTTTTTATTGCATATTTAATGCGCATAAAAGCCTTTTTGGAGCATATTTGTGGTTTTCCTGATCATTATCATTTATATTATGCTCTATTACCCTATTTTAAAATAAGGTAGAGGAGGTGACTGTGACAAATATAATCAGTGTTGCCAAAACTTCGAAGCCATATCCCACCAGATTGTATTTGAAAAATGCCTTCATTTTAAATAAAATCACTGATTTTTACCGCTAAAATATTTCTTATTAAAGGAACTAATAAATTGTTGTTAATTAAGTTTTAAACATCTTAAAAATTAATATCTACTCCTTCAACATTTTTATTTTGAGAATTATCAAATACAATTTTCAAATCAAATATGAAAATTTGTAATCTATGTTTTAGCAACACTGAATATATTTAATCGAAATCAACGTTTATTTGATAACTTCCATTAATTAAAATTAATATTGTGTTTAATCAAAATACCTTATCAGTTATAATCCTGTATAATTTAGATTTGTTGCAGTATTAATCGGAATAATTTAATTTTATAAATTCTAATCTTAACTAGAAAATTTTAGTTCTCAATACAATATCATTTTATAATATATAAAGAACAAAATAATGAATTTATTCATTAATTATTCCCAAATAATGCATGTAAACGAAAATCTTGTACATTTGTCTATTGCAGAAACTGCCAGTGGAGCAAGCAAAATCAAAACTTTTGTAAATCCAGTATATTTCATGGGTGGCCTACTATCTAGGTAGAAATATTTCCTTAAATAATAATTTCCAATAATAAAAAGTGCAATAGTCCAATAATCACGAAGGTTGAAATTTTAATTATTTAACATATTTTTGACGATGGTAGCTAATGCGATCTTTAAAGAGTGTGCTTAACAAAATAAATTTTTATTGGACACTCGGCAGAATGGAATGCATTTTCTGGTCCGCCATGACCTTTATCAGCAATCTTCAGCATCTCACCGTGGTGTTCTCTGTAAACATCATCTATTTAACTTGCAACTTTTTGGGTAATGGAATCTGTAACCTATTTCCCTATATGTTATTAAAATTTTGGCAATTAAGTAAAGTATAATTCTTTTGTTACCAGAAATAATTATGATGAAATAACTTATTAATTTTCAAATATATTTTGCAATTTAGCTGTGAACGTAACTGAATTGATATCGTAAACTAAAATAAAACAATTTTTTTATTAATTTCGAATCTTATTGAAAATTAAAATATTTATACAAAATTTAACAACCTTTTGCACAATTTAAAACATTATAGTAGGATATTATGGACCCTTAACTTATCAAATTTTAACCTAAATTCAAAACCTAATTGTAGACAAAATGATTAGTTTGTGCGAAAAGAATTTTTATATATGATTATGCTTTAATACTTGCTTAAAATTTTATAAGTTCATGATCTTTTTTGTTTTTTTTGTTTTTGAAGAAAAAATTTTCCGAGAATTTTATTTTTATTTGTTTTGTTAAAATTATGTTTTAATATTATTTGAATATAATTTACTTAGTAAGAAATTTAAACTTTAATAAAAATTTGATTTGGTTCATTTTAAGAAAAAAATTTTTAACCAATTTCCTGAATATAACATATATTACGACATTAAGACATGCATTAAGACATTAGACAACATTAAGACGGCATTTCCTAACATTCCATCCCATAATAAACAGTAATTTCTTATTAAAATTTTAGTGTAACTTGCAAAATACAATGAAATGATATAATTGTTATGTAGGAATTAATTCTAGTTGAATTTCTTAATTTTCAGTTAATAATTTCTTCCAAATTCTTCAGTAAAAATTGTAAACAATTTTCTTTTTTATAAAAAACTTAAAATCTGAAGTTATTTGACGAAAAATTTTAAAAATTTTTAAAAAATTTAAAAAAAAAACTATATTAATAGTTTTTTTTTAGAAAAATTGGACCCGAAAAAAGCCTCTATATTTGTGTCTGCAATAATTATCCAGGTTCTCGAGTTTATACAGTGTTTTTAATAATAAATGAGATTTTAAAAAGAAGATTATAGTTCGTCAAAATGTTAAACTATATATAATTTTGAATACATATAACGGTATAAATCAGACAACACATATTTGGATATCTTATGATAAAATTAGAATTTTGAAAAATCCATTCATAAATTTTGATTAGTTTTTATTTATTTATTTATTTATTTTTCTTTAACGTTCTTTTAGCTTTAGCTCTGAAAATAAATAATATATCTTCTTTTTACAAATATAAACAGTTTCCGTTCTTAGCACTTTTTATAACACCATTTTTTTTTATTTCCAGCACTTTTTAGCATTTTTCTCACTTAAGTTTTGGCAACACTGAACATCACACAATGGTCCCAAAACGATTTTTTTTTTAAATAATTCTGTAACTTGTGAACCATTAGAGGTATCTGAACAAAATTTAACATGGTCAGAGCTGAGGTGTTTTCGAGTTGATTTAGAGGAGCACAGGTCCCTAGCCGGTCACGGGGTTAGAGGGTAGACCTCCAATGTTTATCACCTCGGGTATGTAATATATTTCTTTTTTGAAAATTCACCAAAAATTCATTTATGACATGAATGTAAAAAAATTTTACATGTTATAAATCTCTACAAAAACATGGAGATCGAAGCAAATTTTACCCTCCTTTCTGGCCTTAATTTGGGCCCTAAAATTTTTTGAAAATATTCACTAGATTTCTTACAAAATTCGAGATAATACTGTTGCAAGAATCATATAAATATATATATCCGATAAAAAGATGTATTAACCTGAATTTGAAACTTTAAACAAATTCTTATTTATGGAGATATTTTCCAAAAAGATGCTAATATTCTTTAACTTCTAATCTCAGGCGATTTGTTAAACTTTGTCCAAACTTTGTCAATTTTGGAAAAAAATTTAAAATTCTTTTATAAAACTCTCAAATAGCCGAGGTAAACAAAAAATATATTGGCCTTTTACAATGGCTGGGTGATCATTTTAATGATAAAAGTCATATTTTCTCGGGACTGGTATTTTGGATATTTCGGTACAAAAAAACTGTGAGTTTTTTTAATTCCCTGATTTGACACAATATATCAAATTGTAAAAAAAATAATCATAATAAATAAGATTTCAAAAATAAAAATTCATTTAATGAACAATGAAATTAATAAATACATTTACATAAGACTAATAATATTTTAAACATTTTGTCAAAATTTCAAATTCGGCCAGAGGAGTCATCAATGTTTTTTTTTTTTTTTTTTTTCTCACAATACTATGAATTTTTCTGCTGCTCAAATCCATATCTTTTAGGGCAAGATCTCCTGAATTAATTTACAAGAAAATAAATTGAGTATTTAAATAAATGTGCTATTTTACAAAAATTTCTAGGCAAATAGCAACATTACTTACCACTTTTTCTTTAATTTGACTAACTTTAATTTAACTGACATCATGAATTTTAAAGCGAAACTCTATAGCTTATTTTTATTATTATGGTAAGTGGTTCGAAATTTTGTGACTATTTTTGATGTTTATACTACTTATGGGACTATGTAACTTTATGCTGTTTTATTGGTATATTATATATTCTGGCTGGGGAGCCATTTGAGTTGGAGTATTGAATATGAGTGTATTTAATTTTTATAGTTTTTATTTAACATTTAATATATCCTTATTCAGGAATAAATCTTTGTAATATATATTTATTGGCCTAAGAGGGCTTTTTATATTGCTGTGAATTGAAATAAATAAATAAATAAATATTTTACAACCGATCGCTATTAACTAATACTTAAGAATGACACTAGATTCTCTTTCTTTAACTCTCTTGAATACTCAAACAGGAAAATACGTTGTTTTTTTATTTAAATGAAAAATCGTCGCAAATTTTGAAAGAATAGATAATTTCTCGAAACATTTTGTTTCGAAATTATGAAAATTACGCGAATGTTTACTATCGAATATTTGCTAATATCGAAACTCAGGTCAGGATAAAGAAATTTAAGGTTATGTACGTACGTATGTATGTATGTATGTATGTATGTATGTCTGTATGTATGCATAACATCAAAAATAAAATTAAAAATTATACAATTGTCTTTAATGGATTTAGATTATATTTTTTGTAACAGTATTATGGGAAATATTCTCAAGATTTATTGGTGCACACAAAATTTATTATCAAAATTTAAACAGGTATTCTTTTACTAAAAAATCGAATTTTCAACGAAAAATCAAAAATTTCAACGATATGTACATATAAAAAATGAATGCCAAAAACAAAAAAAAATAACATAAATTAAGTATGAGAAAAACATTAATTGAAACTTCATTAACTTACACGAAAATATATTAAAATGGCATAAACCAAATACTCAACAAACATAAAATCGCATTTACGCATAATTTTTAATTTTATTTTCAAAAATCACAAAAAATGTCATTGAAATGAATGAGTTTTTTTGCACACATTTGAAAATAAAATCATAAAAAAACTAAAATCTTAAATTAGGATTCATTTTTTTATGAAAAGTTGTTAAAACAAAATAAAATGCTATAAAAATTGGAAGCTCATTGATTTTTTTCGATTTGAATGATGATAAATCTAAGAATATTTAAAAAAAACGATTTTGATTTCAGTTAAAATTGTAAAAAAACACACGGTTAGAGTTTTGCTTTTAAAACGGGCTTTTAGTTCTTAATTAAAACTTGTTTGTATTTTGTGGTTGAATGATTGTTGTTAATGATGCTGGTGGTAGTGGGTATATGCAAGACGGGCTTGAACGAGATACACGATACGATCCTATTCCATGAAACGTAAAGCCGGCATTAAGCGAAAAGTTACTATGTGGCTGTAGCAGAAAATTATTCTTACGAATGAGACTTACCGCTCCACAGTGGGGTAGAATCGTCAAAAAAGGAGCTTAACTCAAAGAAAGTGAATAGAGCTTTGTTTATAATTTTGCTGCATGAGTACATCGAAAAAAATACTTTCTGAATATATATATATATATATATATATATATATATATATATATATATATTTGTGCTAATCTGTAGGTCGTAGATTCTTAATTAAATTTGATACTTGAGCATAATTTGGACCGGAACACCAAAATACACCGAACACCAAAATATTGCCAATTCGTTATTTTCTCGAAAATATTTTAAATATATCAATATTTAAATAAAATTCATCACAGATAGGTTTGTATAAGCAAAAATCACATTACCAAATTTTATGAAGATCGATCCTTACCTCCAATATAAGACCCTCTCCCGGAATCACTTTTACATTAATATTTTCTATATAAATAATCGCAATAATATAACATTTTGTAAAAATAACTCTTAAGTATTAATCTAACAGCCAGATTTCAAAAGAATCTGTCCATAAATGGCCATAGCTTCCTTAGACGACCCTGTCATTATGTTTGTGCATTAAAGCGACTTAATAAAACAAAACTTGCTGTTACTTTTCTATTGGTTTTAAGCACTTTCCGAAAATTCTACATAGTTTTCTTCTTTAATAAAGCAAACAATTAAGTAAATTTAACTTTTATTCTAAATTTGTATTACTTTAATTATATTTTTTATTTAAATTTAATAAATTTAATGCTTGATATAGTTATACAATTAAGAATTTATAAACTAAAAAAGGATTGAGGAAAATTTAGCATTTTAATATTTAAATAAAAAAATTAAAACATTTAGGAAAAAATCAAATAAAACTAAAATTCTGTACGACGACCACTTTTGACTTGAATGACCTAGGAGAGCTTAACAGATTGTAGAGAATTTGTGGGTTTGAAGGTATGTATGCATTTTTTTTTTTTTTTTACTTTTCTTGGGCAAATTTTGTTAATTTTTCTGTTGTTAATATAGGCTCTTCAGTTATGCAGCGTAGTAAACGTCCATATTAAGATTTACTTATTTGCAGCTGCCAAAAGAATTTTTTGCAAAAATACTTCCATTTAGGAAAGCATTACTTTTATTTGGGACATATATATATATGTTATTTATAATAAATAAAGGCAAACTAAAAGCTAAACTAAAAGGAAAGCTTTTTGCAATGAGGCATATTTAATTAATAATTGAATTGTGCCAATAAAATTTTTAATTGATTTTAGGAAAATTCTAAATAATAAAAGTAATTAATTTTATTAGAAAAAAAAAAGAATTGAATTTTATACAAAAAATATTATCATTTAGATGATTGAAGCAAAATCAAATAAAGTTTTAATTGAAGTAAGCAATTTCGTACTTAAAACATATTTTTATTTTTTTTCCGTGCACGTAATATTATAAAATTTTTGTTTTTACCCAAGTTCGTCTAAAATTTTGTTGAATTTCTATATAAAAAATAAAAATACCCGTTTTTAGACTGAATTTGAAAAAAAAAAAATATTAAAAATATTTCTACAACATTAACTTCAACAAAAAATACATAAATATGTTTCTGAATACCTATGGTTAACAACTCCATTGTAAAAAAAAAAAAACTACTTTTTAAATAAAACGCAAAAAAATATGAACTTGAAAAAGTTTGATTTTCAGTTTTTAAAATTAAACATTTCCAAAAATCTCTGACTTTGACGGCGCACTACACGTAGAGTGTAAAAAATAAAGAATATTTTTAACAGATAATGATGATTTATCTATTTTTACCTAGAAATAATTATTTTTTAAAAATATTAATTTTCAAGTAATCGCCGTTTTTTCTCAATTTCACCCCTCTGTGCGCTCTGCTGTTATTATAATAATGATAATGATGTTGTTTGTGCTTGTATACATACGTATTTACAAACAGAAGCTGAAGAGAAGATGCTACGAATAAATATGTACATGAAATTAAAATCGATCGAGCTTAGCAGGGCTGAGTGATTTTCTTGTTTTTTATTTATATAAAAGTGATTTTGTCAACGTACTTTATTGACAGTAGCGTATCAGAATTCCAACAGTAAACAACAAGACTTCAAAAATAAAATAAAAAATACATACAAAAAACAGTTTTGGCGAAGAATAAAAAATAAAATAAAATATTTGGATTAAAAAGTTCTAAATTAAATTAACAGGATTACTTGTGCAACTAACTAGTGACGAAAATATCAAAAATAAATATAAAATTAGCAAGAAAAAATTTAAATTTATTTAAATTAAACCTTAACAAACGAAGAAGAAAAAAAGAAAATATTCTGAAAATAAAAAATCAACAATAAAGTGTTAATTATTTATTTAATTAATTTATTTGACATTTTGCGTATTTTGGTGCTAGTGTATAATTAAGACTTTTCTCTAACAAAACTTGAGATCATAATTAAATAAATCAATACAAAATGACAGCTGTTAATGGAAAGGTGAGTTGTTAATTGTCAGGAAAAAAAAATCACAAGAGTATCGAATTTAGACTAATTGAATTTATACAAAACGATATTGAAAAAAATAAATTAAATATTATTTTATTTGGATTAAGAACTATTGTTAAAATATTAAAAGAAATATATAAAAGAAATATATAAAAAGTAAAATGGAAGGATATTTTTTGGTCAGAAGTTGAAATTCGAAGAAAATATAAATAATAACACAGGACAACACTAATTCTACGGCACAGGATTTCTTTAGATACACCTGATCATGAAGTTCTAAGTCTATAAAGAACTTTTTTTGAATTAACTCTAGTCAACCGAGATAAACCGTTATATAGAAATTTAATGAGTCTGATTTGGTTTTACAAAATACAAAAAAATTACAATTATAATTATTTATATAATTCTCAATCGTTTTGCCTATCGTTTTGTTATGTAAAAAAAATTATGTCGAAAAAATAAAATTGCTTACAAAATTAAAAAAATCTTAAAAAATTGAAAAATATGTTTTGTTATTTTTTATGATAGACCCTACGTTAAAATAAAAATGAGAAATAAAAATCAGACAATGAAAAGAAAAAAATATTTAAAGATTTTTATTTTTGATTTTAAACAATATAAAAATTATGTATTCAAATTTTTATTAAAATGCGAGTATATAGTAATTAGATACTTTGAAAAATTGAAAAGTACTATTTTTTTTCTTTATCACAAATTCGAATGTGTTACAAATAAAACGACTTATATTTTTTTAAAATATAATGCAATGAAAAAATTGCCATTTCTTTTTCCTAATACTACAAAATAATCTCCTAATTCAGCTTTATTTAATAAATCTGTCTTTTTTAATGTAACTCTTTATTTTCTGTCTAAGAATGATTTTTTGTCATAAAAGTCAAAATTAATATTGATATGTTTACGTACATTTTGCTGATACAAATTAAAAATTTTATGACTTATACAAAATTCATAATATAATAATAATAACAAAACTATATTTTCAGAATTTCTATTGTCACAAATTTAATTATATATGAAGTTATACTATTATATTTTTTTAATTCTATCTAAAAAAAGAACATCCTAAGAAGGATTTTTTTTAATTCTTATATAAACTAACATATACATTTGTTTAAAACAGTTTTTTATTATAACAAGTATTTGCAAAAATAACGTTTTATAGTAAAGCAATAATTTGAAACTTTTTTTAATATCCAGCAAAAACTTTTTGGTTTTCTGTAATGACAACTACTTATTAAAGTAGTTTCTCGGTAATGAGACGTCATTATTATTTGACTACATAAATAAGTACTCAATAGTATAATAACACAGTAATATTCCAATCACGTGGATGAGTTGGCTAGAGCGCTGGATTAGCAACCCCATTCCGATGCTGTTAGTTTTTTATAACAAAATGTCTAAAAAGATATTTTATACTGAAACAGTTTTTTGTCACTTAGAAAACTAAGAGCGAGATGGTGTACTGAGTCATCAAAAACGAATGGTTAATTTGTGCCCAAGTTCAAATCTCGCTTACGGCAAAATGTTTTATTTTTTTTTATTTTTATTTTCGTTTAGTTATATATTTTTGAGTATCCTTAGAGTCTAAAAATGACTGCATGAATTTGTGGACAACTCGAACAATAATAACTAGTTATTCAGGCAAAAAACAAGTGGTTTACTTTTGTTTCCAATTATACCTGCTAGCTTACCAGGAAAGCAAAGTTTTTGCTGGGTAATATTTTTGAATGCCGTTTATATTACTTCTTGAGCACAAGAAAACGTATACTTAATGATACTTAGAAAGTAGTGAAAAAGTACGTCCCTAAAAATTACTTTTTTATTTTTGTTGGGATATAATAGACATAAAAAAGAAATGGTGTTGACATTAATTTATTTTCAAAATAAAAAGATTTTCTAAATTTTTATTATATTTATATTCGATTCGATTTATACATATTTATATTCAGCAAAAATTATTCCGTTATTCGAAAATAGGCAATTTTAAATTATTCGAACAGTTAATCGATCATAATTAATCGGATAACCGAATGATGGTTAATCGACTGCATACCCTAGCATTTACAAAATCGACTCAAGAAAAATCCTTGACCTACAACTGCAATAGTCGCCAAAAGAGAAAGAGTGACAGCCAGACTTGAATAAAACTTGTACAAATATTTATTGCAATACGTAACATCTCTTAAATACATACATTAAAATTAAAAGAAAAAAAAAACAAGCAAATCAATTTTATTAATACAAATACTCGTCTTGTTGAAAAAAAACAATAAAGCCGCAATGCAAAACATACATACTTATAGATGTATGTACATACATATAGGTAGACAGATAAGACAGATATCTAAAATCACACGCAAAAAAAATGTAAACAAACCAAAAATTCAGAGGTGTTGGGTTTGTTTTATTGGATCATGGTTAAAATGGCAAATATGTAGTGGGATTGAAATAAAAATACAGCAACAACATTAAAACTACAACAGCAAACAACACTCATATTCATTATTTAACCTTAAGAATGGACGACGACATGCATTGTCGTTATGAAAAAATAAATATTTATAATGTAAAATAAATTTCAAGAAAAACAAAATAAATAAATAAATAAATAAATAGTAATAGAATAATAATAATAATATTAAATTTAAATTAAAACAATAAACATGATTAAATTCAGCAAAAGGCAATGAATTGTAATGAATTTTCAAATCCAAACAGTGGAACCAAATGCACAATATGTGGCTAAAAATATATGTATAAAAAAATAAATGCGTATATTTCTAATATGTACAAAAACTATAGAAGTAAACTGTCAGCATCATGTTATCAAATAATATGAATTACAGGGTTTCACAATTTTTAAATATAGAAAATTTTTGAAGGTTAAAATTCAATAGGCCAAGGAAATGTGTTTGTGAACATTTTATTTTTAAGGCAAATCAGGTTCGGGTGATTCTACAGTAAATTAATTTTATTCTGAGTACAAATTTGCCAGTACTTCGAAATTTGTTTTGTTTTTCATTTTCGTACTTCAAAACTTAGTTTTTGTTTTTTGTCAAAACAATTAAGCAAGAATTTTCGGAGTAAAATTTTTTGTATAAACGTATATGTAAGTTTAAAAGAAAAAATAGAAAAATTTCAGAAAGAAAAATTGTTGTGCATAAACTCAGACTTAGAAAATGTTTTTGAAAAAAATTCCGAATTTCGACAACTGCATTACTAAAGAATTACTAAAATGTTATGCTATGTTCACAAATAGATGTTTTTTGTAAAACAAGTTGTATTCTAAAAAATACAAACAAATTGGTTTGTTTCTTCATATATTTCAAAGCCAAAAAACATCTCGATTCGAATTGTTTAATTATTTAACACACAAAAAATCAATATCAATAAAGGGAAAAAATTTTTAGTATTTTGAAAAAAGAATTTGTAAAAATTGTCAAATAGTTTAAAAACAACAAATTAAAAATTATCATTTTAAAAATTATTTTATTTTTTGAATTAGAAAATGTTAGCGTGTGAAATTTTTATTTAAATCAAAAATTTGTGAAAATATTTTGGCAAACGAAAAACGGGAAAAAAGGAAAAACACAGTAAAATAATATGTTAACAGTAATGTTTAAAATTATTATGTTTTTCAAAAAACAAGTAAGAAACTAATGTGTGTGTACATAATATTATATATATATATATATATATATATATATATATATGTATATATATATAAATTAACCTAATGAGAAATTGAAATTTTTTTTCGATAAGTATTATTTACAAAATATTTAAAAAATCTCGAAAAAACTTAATAAAAAAAAGTTGTAGATTAAATACGCAAAAAAGTTAATTATCTTTTAAATTGGTAGATTTTAGAAATGTAATATTCTTTGATCGATATATATTTGTACATGTTACTAATTTCGAAATGTTTTTCACATCCGAGTCTGCATTACCATTGAGAATTTTTAAAAAATTTTCAAAAAACCGGATTACAAAAAAAAAAAAAAAGTCGCCAAAAAAGGGGATTTTTTTGAACAAATACTTAAAAAACACCTTTAAAATTTCTTTATTTTATAAAAACAAAAAATATATTAAAATAAATACTAAATTCAATTTTATTAGTAATAAAATAATATATTTATAATAATTATTATTATTATTACAAAATTGTTGAAACTTTCTATAGAGGGTTTTTTCTAACATTTTGTACTACATTAATTTTTTTTTATATAGAGTACTCGTATCTTAACTTTCATTTAACAGCTATCGACATCATTATATTGTGAAACAATTTCAAAATAATTAATTTCTTCGTTGGAATTAATATAAAATGGGTCGAGATATTGCAAACAACTAAGTTTCTTGTCATATAGCACATAGTTTCAAAAAGTGGCCATGTGATTGATAAAGTCGCCCAACGATAACCTCTGTCCGAGATGGTTAACTTTACATATCGTAAAACAATATTTTGAAAGATAATATAGTTTAATAAAGTTTCTTCTCGATCGATCGAATATGTAGTTTGGAAGTTGTATACTTTATAAAATTTAACATTTAGAGCATTATAACATTTTACTTTTTGACAATTGCTTTTTATTATACAAAATTAAAAATTACATTTTTTTCTTATTAGAGTTTTTTCTATTAATATTTAAGAAATTATAAGATTTTTTTTTTTTTTGTTTATTTTTTGTGTATTTTTAACAACTTAAAAGGTAAAAATTCAAAAATTCTAGGTACAAAAAACACGAAATAAATTTGTTGTTTTCTTTTAGATTTAAATACCTTTAACATTAGCAAAATTCAGAAATGTCAAATTCTCTCGAATCGACCAATATATATATATAAAAGTTATAAATATTCGATGCGGCAAACTTTACTTTTAAAAAAACAATATTCTTAGAGTCTGACTTTTCTTCTACTAGTTTTCTAAGTTTCAGACCTACAAGTTTAGAAGTACGACAAAAACTTATTTTTGAGGGATTATTATGTAATGTGATTTAAAAAGAAAATGGAATCGAATTTAAATATTTTATACAAGCAAGGGTTCTAGATAAAAAAAAATTGATTAGTTGTTCCTTGGTTAACGCGCCGATAAAATTTAGATCCGATAGGACCGTTCGCCTGGAATTAAACCGCTAGATCAAATCTAAATAGATACTAGTGAGATAAGAGATTATATCCATCCTGAGGCTTTAAGATTAAGCAAGATTTTCCCGACAAATATTTATTTGCTTGCATTCAGGAGTGGGCATTTTTTTATACAATTTCGCTCGAAGAGAAAATCCGGGACCACTTGCAAATTTACTAATCCGTTAACTCTGCAAATGTCTTTCTTGTAACGCTTTAAAAATTATGTCGTAACTTTATTACGTCTCTTAACGATCTCACATACATTTGTTTTATTGCTTTTGAATTTGTAATGTTAGAGAATCAAAATATGTTTAGAGATCCGCGGGAAAGAAACATTTTCTGAAAGTGTCCGTAAGGTAAAAAACGAAGGAAACCACTGCATTAAAGTGTCACGTTGAAAAGAAATTGTAGGAAGACTACTTGAAAGATGCTTATTATTCAGCTGAATTAGGAAAATATTTAAAGAAATTTTTAAATTGGTCATCACTTCCCTGGTACACTATGGAAGTTTTTTTAATTCAATTTTTGGAATTTGTATAATTTGAAATGTTTTCGCTATCTTTTGAAAATTTCAAAAAGGAAACAGATTATAACCTATTAACACAGTTCTTGCTTCCTATGATTTTTTTTTTCTATCTATTACTTCGCCTTCCAGGGCTAATTTCGTTTATTTTCACAACACAAAAGTAGCAGTTGTCATTATGGTTTCGAGGTTCTTGCCAAATCATGATTGTTGCGAACATTTCTTTTCTTTTCCACTTGACCGTAACCGTATACATAGCACACATTTTTGGCATACAATATGAGGAACCCATGGCTTGTCCTGATTACACAATTTTATTTTAAAGTATAGATTGTCGTTATTTTTCAAATATATATTCACCACAAACAATCTGAGTTAAGCACACAACATCTTCTTAATCAAAAGCAACAACAAAATATATTTCAATGTACAATAAAAAACGAAAAATCTAAGTAAAAATAGAAAATGAGGGTAGTTAGCTATAACTCAAAAACAAAAGCTGTTAGGGAAATATTGTTGCCGTATTTAAAATACGCGTCAATTTGAGATAGAAATAAAAAAAAATCATAGGAAATAAACAAATTTTTTTTTTTTGTTGACCAGTGTTATAGATCTGTACTTTTATGCTTTTCACGTCAATTAGAACTCCAAAAATAAAATTTTAATTCCCGATGAAAATTTTTCGGTATTTAAATAAATTTCCTGGGAATTTCCTGGAAAATTTTTCCGCTTAGAAACCCCTATAAATATCCGTTGGTTGAGTTTCTGGAGATACTCTATGTATTGTACAATTTACAATCGGTCCAGTAGTTTAAATATATATTACCACATTTACCGTCGTCCCCACTATGCGTTATCTGATTCGATTTTTTATAATATATATTTTAAAAAGATTCATTCAGATATTCGGCCTAAACTGACCTCAATTCTAATAAATACAAATTTTATACGTTTCATTTTAATACTCGTGATATGTCAAATTTAAATGTAAATTTATTTAATATTAAAGCACAATATAAAATAAATGTATTTTATTTATGGTTTTTTCCTACATTTCAAATAGTAAAACTAATTTCCGTATGAGTTTCAGTTGTCTATCAATCTCAAATCAAGTAATATGGACTTCAAACCAAAAAAATAAAAAATAAAAAAGTAATAAATATTTTTTCGATTCTAATCTAATTTCAATTGGAATAAGTGCTAATAGTTCATTGTCATTGTTTTCACACACGAAAATGTACATTAGACTGCACCAAAATTGACAGATTTTTGAATTTTGAATCGTTCATTGGGGTGTAAAAATATACTGTGTGAAATATTAGTGAAATCGGAATTCCCCAGAACAATAATATGTTTTAGACCGCTTGTGTAAGGAATGCACAAAAAATTTGTTTTTTTTTTTTTGAGAATTGTTGAAATGAAATGCTATTTTTAATAAATTTGAACAATAATTACTAAAACAAACTTTTTTTTTTCTCCAAGATAATTGAAAATCCTTTCCATGCTAGATTAAAAAATATTGATTTTTTACGACTGTTTCAAAACTCCAATTTCAAACTTTTAAACATTTTGTTAAACAAATTTAAAAAAAGTTCAAATAAAATTATGCAGATTTATAGACAACACTATGGGAAATAAATTTAAAATGGAATTAGGTGAATACCTTGTATGACTAAGCCATATCTGTGATTTCAATTTTGCGGATTTCGGCAAAAAGGCATTTTTTGCAGTTTTTTTTAGTAAGTTGTTTTATTATTTTTTTTTTTTTTTTTTTTTTTTTTTTTTTTTGAACTGATATTCGGATTACACAATACAATAGACCATAAGAAAATTGGTAATTCTTGCCTTTAAAATAAGAAGGTCAAATTCAAAATTTTTAAAATTTCACATTTTTAAGGAATATATTTTTTTATCTGGATTGGAATTTCTGTGAGGAATTATGATAGTTTAACATGACTACTTGTCAGAATGAGAAAAATATCCTTATATTTGTTCATAATATTAATTAATAAAATTTACTATAAAAATATGTAAGAATAGGTGCGTTAAAAAATGCTGACTCGAAGCTCGCTTGGGGTTAAATTTGCCTTTTTTACTACTCATATCAATAAAGATTTTTCACTTATATTTTCATAAACTTTTTTCAAAAATTCAGATTAAAAAAAATAATTTTTCATGATGTTTTCCTTAAAAATTGGAAATATTTAAAATCTTGACATTTGACCTTCTTATTTTACAATTTTCTTGAAAACTTCAGAATATATTTTCTGAGATATGGTTAGTCTTAATTTGTAATAGTTTTATTTAGTCTGAATATCAATGAATTACTTTATAACTAAAAAAACTGTAAAAAACTGCCAAAATCCGAAAAAATTCAAATCGTATGCACAGCTTTGTCATACAAGGTATTCACCTAATTCTTTTTTAAGTTTATTTCCTGAAGTGTTGTCATAAATCTGCATAGTTTTATTACAAACTTTTTGTAATTTATTTAACAAAATTTTTAAAAGTTTGAAATTGAAGTTTTGAAACAGTCTTAGAAAAAATTCAAAAATGAAAATTTTTTAACTAAGCATGGAAAGGGATTTGAATTATCCTGGAGACATAAAAATTTATTTTTCAGTAATTATGGTTCAAATTTAATTAAGAATAGCATTTCTTTTAAATATTTCTTAAAAAATTAAAAATTTGTTTGTATACAAGTGGTTTAAAACACATTAATGATCTAGGGAGTTCATAATAACTTAAACAATTTCTTAACCGATTTTTTATTTTAGGTCTTGTTTGAGTTAATTTTGTTACAAAGAAAAGTATTTAATAGCAAAACTTTTGTAAAAGCTGTAAAAAAGCCATATTTTCCCCACATAAATGGACCATACAAACTTCAGGTCGGATGCGGCACGAGTTAACGATATCCGATTTCACTAATATTTCACACAATATCATTTTACATCCCAATGAACGATTCTTGGGGGAGTTATGGTCAAATTTCAAAAGTCGGTAAATTTTGGTGTAGTCTAATATACATAAACAAAAGATGATGATGTTGTTGTCTCCCAGTCGACCTTGTAAAACTCGACTAGAATTTGGACGGCTTCTTAAAAGCCATATTTAACGTATAAATTCACAACTAAATATTTGAACTCTTAAAATAAATAAGTAGAATAAGATGAAGGTGGCTTTTGTTTTATAGATTTTGGATCATAACAAATTAAATCATATCAAAACATTTGATTTATAAAAAAACTCGTTTTTAAAACATTATTAAAAACACATATGTAGTATGTGTGTATGTAGCATAAACGAATAAAGAAAATTTTGCATTTAATTAAATCAATTAACATAATTTGTATCGTCCATTGATTTTAAATATTAAACATTTGCTAAAATAAAAAAAGTAGACATCCTGTTCTATTTTTTTGTTTTTTTTTTTTTTTTTTGGCAATAAATTAAAAACAAAAAGTAGAATAACTGTTTATTTATATTTTGAAATGAAAGGAAAATCTTCTTTTTTTAATCTGACAATAATAATTTTTTTTATACCTTTCACCACAGATATAAGGGGTATATATAGATATAAGGGGTATATATATATATATATATATATATATATATATATATATATATATATATATAAGTTTGTCATTCCGTTTGTAATTTTAACAATTTTCGTCGGTGTGCAAAAAAGTTTATATTTTCCATGTCGGTCTGTTTGTCGGTTGAAATGGCGTTTAAACCCACTGATAACATATCATATCAATCATATATAGCGTAATATATATCAAAAGATCGAAAATCCTTTCGAGAATTTTGCTATTGAAATTTAGCAAGATCGGTTCATAAATGTCGGAGGTATGTCTAAACGATTTTCTGAAGCCCCTATATAAGTCAAATCAAAATCGGTCAATTTTTCAAAAATTTTGTGCTCAAGAAATGAATTTAGTCGGTTCATTACTAACAGAGATATCGACCAAAACGCATTTTTGACCAATATCGAAGTTCTAAATAAGCCACTGATTTGGTTTTTATATAGATTGATAACAAATATTTTTCTTGAATTTCGGTTTTCTGAACCAAATCTGTTTTTTTTTTTTTTTTATTTATTTAATGTCTTCTGCCCTTATAGTTGTTGTTTTCATAGGTACTGAAAAAGAAAAATAATAACAAACTAAGGCATTATTGGTTTTTTCAACTTTTTGAAAAAATGAACTCAGTCGTTCCAGTCTTAATCGAGTTATAGGTCAAAACGCGTTATTAGATATTTTGAAGCTCTAGTATAAGCTGTGGACCTCGTTCTTGCATAAATCTATGAAAAACATTTTTTTTTCGGTTTTTCAAATCAGCCAAATCTGTCAGTTGAAATCAGTTTCTAGTTGAAATCGGTCCATTAGTGGCTAAAATACCGAAAAGGCCTTTAAAAACGTATTTTTTTAACTTTTCTAAGCCCCTATATAAGCTAACGACTTCGTTTTTAGACAGAAAATTCGGAATATTTTTTTGGAATGTTATCACTGAAGAAACGAACAAAACCGGTTCATTAGTAACTGAGATATCGGTCAAACGTATTTTTAGAAGCTTCTATATAAATTTCAAAATTCTTTTTTGTACAAATTTCTTGTAAATACTTTTCTGAAATTTCGGATTTTTGAATTAACCGTATCAGTTCATAAACAAAAATCTGAAAAAATTATTAAAAATACACACACAAACATATGTATATAAAAAGCATTCAATGACTTTCAGTTTGTTGTTTTTTGTATAAGCAAGCAGTAGTTGTTTGTTGTATATACATACACATAATCAATTTTTAAGTATATTTGGACGTTTTTAGCTGGAAATAGAAGCATTGAAATTACTCAGTTGTTTTTTGTATAAGCATGTATTTACATACAAACATATGTATATAAATTTGGTAGTCATCAGAAGCTAACAGTGTTGTTTTTTTAAGGAAGCAACGCTTGCTATAATAGTTTAATTTTATGTTTACATTTTTGAAGTTGGAAAAAAATATTGTTTATTTTTGTAAGTATATGAAAGCATAAATTAAGGCATTCAATTTTATCATTTGTCGGTAAGGTGGTGAAAGGTATAAAAGATTCGGCTCAGCCGAATATAGCGCTGTAATTTATTTAATTTAATATTGTCTTTAATATTGTCTTACATTTATAAAATAATTGTTCTACACCAAAGTGATTATATCTTCCTTAAAGATATGTGAACTTTTTCAAAATTCCAAAGTATTAAATTTATTATTTACTAGTTTTACCGATGCGCTTCACTTCCCTATTTAATGCGATAACCAATATTTACTTCATATAGGATCTACCTATCCACCCTATTCGAAATTTGATAAAAAAAAAATTACTTTCAAAACTTTCTAAGACTTTCACACTAATAATCCTTTAAATGAGAAAATTTATATATTATTTGTATGAGGACTACCTTTCCCCCTGGACCTATCTTTCCTATTCTCATTTCATCAATGCGATATGATAAGATAAAGGTTCCCGCGAAATTTGTGGATTCTCACTGTAATAGTTCCTCAGATATTCCGTAATGAATATTTGCTTTATATGGGGGTACTACTCCCCCTTCTCCGATCCATATAACACATCTCAACACGAGTGAAGAAAACCCATATTTTTCTGTATACAATAAAATATGCATGTTTGCAAATTTTTAAAAATTACAAAATTATTTCCTATATTTCAAACTAAATATTAACAAAACGTCAATAATAGTATGAAAATACATACTTTTTTGAGTTTCCTTTATTAACCAGCGAAAGCATACACGCCGAAAAGATATTATGCCGTTATTATTAAAAAATATTGATTTTTATGTTTTTTTTTTTTTGTTTTTTTAATTATCTGAAATAATTGTTTTTAGATTTTTTTAACAACTTTAACCAGAATTTTAATCATATGAATTATTTATTTATTAGGAAACTTTCAGACTGAATCTAAGACCGTCTCCCCTATATACTTCATGAACGTTTTTGGTCGTTATAAGGCTAAAACTTTCACAAAAGTGATGTGTAAGGAACACTTCTCAATAAATCCCTGTATAATTTTTGCGAGCAAAAAAAAAATATAAAACATATAAAAACTATAAAAATAACTTTTATTGTAAAAACAGGAAAATATCAATTGAAGAAGGATGTGAAAAGTGACTAAAGACGATTAAAAGGAAGAAATCCTAATATTATATGAACACAAGGTGTTATGGTAATAACTAGTAGTAGTATGCGAGTATCGAGATAGTTCTATCTGAGAAGAAATATATGAAGTTTTTGTGTTAGGATTTATTTAAAATAAACGAGGGACACTAATCTGAGTAAAATATTCCACTCTTATAGAGAGTTTGGAAGTATTGAATCGTTTATCACGTCTGATGCAAATGTGACCCTGGAAATATAGTAAGTAAGTTTTAAAATAATCAAGTATATCCTGTAATATTAATTCTATTTAAAATCCTTAAATAGATCTAAACCAATAATAATTTAAAAAGCATTCAACTCGTAGCTTACGAAGAAATTACAGTTTTTTATAATAACGGCACACACCTTTTAGGGTGTGTGTCTCCGCTATGCTAGAGATAATCAAGAAAATTCAAAAAATATAATTAAGAGTTCTTTTATGCTATTATTACATTCTATTAATATTAAGTTTCAAGAATAGAAAATTATTTTGTAATTTTAAACACATCTCTTTCATTGTCCACATAAAAAAAATATGGGTTTTCTTCATGAAAATCTCTTTCGATCTACAAACTCCAATGTAGGTAAATTCCGAAAGTATTTTTTTTTTATTCCTTAGATATTTGTAGTTAATGAGTAAGATATAAATATAAGTTTAGAACATTTAAAAAAATAATTTTTTTTTTATTTGAAGAAATTCAAATCTATTTTATTGTCTCTATTTGTATATTATTTATTTATTTTTATTTTTTTTTTGTGTTCTGAGATGATATTTCACCTTCGCTTTTATTTTTTAATACCCAAATATTTTGTATATTAATTTCATTTTTTTCAATAACTTAAAAAAAACATTAAGTTAGTCCTTGTACAATTGCTATAACATTTACTTAAATCTATAACATTTACTTAAATCTATATCAACTAGATCTGTTATATAAGTTTGCTAAAATTGGATTTTTATTACTTCATTTCTCCTGTAAATACTATAAAGTTACAATGATTTTTAAATTTTTGACTCCGATTCAGATTTAAAGATTTGGAAGGGAATCTCTTAAGCCATACTACTTCTAACAGTATTAGTTAAATAACAGTTAGTTAAATAACAAAATTAATAATCTCTTAAAGGTGCGGAGAGGTTAATATCTGACTTTAGTAAAAATCTGTTCAAAATTATATCTATATATATATATCTATATATATATATACACTGCCTGCCACTTGAATAAGGAATCACATTTTTTTAACTTTAATTAAGTATATTTCCTAAACTAAAGTTCAGAAAAAAATAATTTTTTGCGCAAACCAAATTTCAAAGTATTGGCTTTAGTTTCCTGAAGAAATAAAAAATATACATATTTTGTTATGCTAAAATTTCGTATATATATATATATATATATATATATATATATATATATATTTCCAGAGCTTTCTGGTGCTCCCAGATGACGCAGAATCTATATAAATATATAATATCTGAGGTATTTTTTCTCTTTCTAGAGCTTTCTGAAGCTCCCTGTAGACGTAGAAAATTTAAATTCGACTTACTTATAAAATTATTCGTTCTACAAATCCTAACGGAGCCATCTATTATTTCTATAAAGGAGTAGCGATACTTGGATTTTTTTATTTTATATAATATTTTTTAAAGACAGTTTTGGTTTTAAAAAGTTTTAATTTGCTATACTCATTATTTGCTCTCTAAATCCTATTAGAAACATGTTTTATATTTTGATCGAGGAGAGGAGAATGATGAAAAAGTTATTAACGTTTTTTTTTTATTTTTTATACATAATTTTTTATTATTTTATATTATAGTTTTGCCTGGAATGTACAGGCTTATATAGTAGTTTTTTATGAGATACCCTCAGTTAATTTATTCATCAATTTTAATGAAATACAGCTCATTTTATTTGTAACATATCTATCTTTATTATAAAGGAGAAAAATGGTAAATTTTTTTGTTTTTTTTACAATTTATTGAAATTCCAAAATTTTTAAATTTTGTAAAAAATTTCGTTTTTTTTTTTTGACATATTTTTTTTAATATCTTCGGAATTGTTTAACAGATTAAACATAAATTTGTATAACTTGGAAGTAATACAAAATAGACATTTTTGGTATTTTATAAAACCAAATCAAACACTTATGATAAAATCTCAATAATTTTCTACATATCGGTTCATTTCGTGAAGAGCTAATTCAAAAAGCTGATTTAAAGGTTTAAAACTCCATGATCATGTGTATCTAAATTTACTGAGAAATTCCGTGCCACAAAGAAAAACTTTTTTATCACTCTCTATAATTATTAGAAAACCTTGAAAATTGCTATTTTTAAAATAACGAATCGCATCAAATACTTTAATAATGTTAATAGAGCCTTCATATTCTTATATCAATTTGCCGTTTAGTGTGGGGCACTAAAAATGTACTCTTGGTTTTTCTGAGACATTATAGCTATGTATGTCTGTCCGTCCATCTGTTGGAAATATTCTCACGTTCAAACTATTAGCACGATTTAAATGAAATTCACTCAGATTGTTTATTGGTTTCCTTTGTAATCTACTATATCAGCAAAATAAATCTGTTCAGTAGAAAGTTATAGAACAAAATCTGGACCAACCCTGATATATTATGATTTTTGATATAATTTGCAAAATTCTTTTATGTTTTCCGTTTTGGAATTAATAGAAAAAATTTTTAAGACAATTAAACTTAGATAAACTTCAATAGTACTTTAATTTGTTTTTTATCTAAATGTTTATTTGTTATATAATATACAAAATGACATTCATAGTCGTCATTAAACATAGACAAATCATTAAACATATTAATATTCTTACTGGTTTATTTTTATAAATCATTTTAGAACTTTGTTAATAAAAAAAAACCAAATATATCCAAGATTTATATTGTACTGGTTTGTGCATAAAGAATTTTGTGAGGGGGGGAACAAAAAATAAAATTAACACTATTTTTTAACTTGGGAACTCCCAAGCTTATTTTTTATTCTCAAGCATTTAAATTGTCTGTAGAATTTTTACAGACATTTTTTGAATGCTAAAATAACAAGACGCCAAGAACTTCACTTTTATTTTGGTTATCTATACATGAGAATGTTTGCGGTGAAGAGATAGACTAATGATAAATTGTATTAAATTTGCATAAACTCTACTAAAGCCATAATAATAATAAAAAAATAAATTATTTAAAAACTTATTAAAAATTCAAACAATTTACATAAGAAAAAAGATACAATAATAATGAATGTTTAAACATCAAACAACAACTGCAACACAAAAATAAAAACCTAATAATTATAGTATTAATTTTAGAACATAAATCATGTTTGAAAGAAGCACGAACCGTATCTATTAAGTGCAACATTTCAAGAATGGAAAAACACTATTGGCTGTAAATATTTGAATGAATTAATAAAGAAACTTATAATTAAGACTCAATAATTGTAAAGATTTTAATTAAAATCAGTGAATTTGAAATTATATACTGAATATTTTCATTTGTTGAGGGTGTGTGAATCAGAATGATGCCATCCCATCACATCAAGAACATGGGGATTATTTCAGAAACTAACAAGAATATATGTAGTTGAATTCAATAACTTCCTGATCTGAGTAATTGAATGTATGAACTAAAACAAAACATAAAAATGTTAAATTAATTTAAATTATTTTATTTATTTTTATTTAAAATTAAACAATAAATTTAAATACAAACTGAAGCTTTTAACAAAAAAGAAGCCGGTTTCATGGTTAGTTTGAAGGAAACATTAAAATTCATGTGGTATATTTTTAACAGAATTTTTTTTTATGAGTTTAATTTGCATAAATACTGGTATTCTTTTAAGTGACGTCATAGAATATTTCTTAATGTTTTAGTTAAATATTTATTCACATCTCGAGTTTTTTTTTTAATATATAATATTATAAGCAAACACGTGAATATTTTTATCGAACAAAAAATATTAACATTTTTTTTTTCTTTGCTCTTATAGACATTTTTTATTCTGTCCTTGCTATTCGCTTTAGCTTGGTGTCAACAACAACAATTGCAACAATATGATAGTGAAGTTCCCGCTGTTTTAAGCTATAACTCACCCTTAAGACAACCTGATAGTTTAAGATCACGTCCCTATTTTGATTTCTTGAGTACCTTGTATAGACGTGATGCCGACAAAAGCCAATTGTTCCGTCCTTATGTCCGTTCTCGTCGTGCAGCCGTAGCCAGCGCTTTGCCCAGCTCCCACTCTCACCAAGAAGAACGCAGCAAAAGAGCCATTGTATTCCGACCCCTGTTTGTTTACAGACAACAAGAAATTCGAAAACAACAATATCAAAATCAACGTAGACGTCGTGTTTAAATTAATTTTTTAATATATATTTTTTTTTATAAAAAACTTTTGCTTATTTTAATTTAATTTAAATTCTGTACAGGTTGTGTTACTCTAAAAACCAGAGTAACTCCTATTAATTTAATTTTTTTTTTTTTATAGTTTATATTTTGTTTTATTTTTCGCTTTTTATTTTAATTTGAAATCCCAAATGTCATCCTCTTTTAAAGTCATATTTTTATACTTAATTATATGTATATACTACTATATCATCTCTAATCGAATACGAATTCTAAACAAAAAATACTAATGCACCATTTTTATTTAATTTTATATAAAAAAAAATATATATACTATGTACTATTGAATTAGTTCTTTTAAGTATTTCTACTAGTTTTTTTTTGTTATTTGTTTATGTTTTAAATATTTAATCAAAAAAATTTATAAACTTTTAGTTAGTAATAAAATGAAATTTTTATTGTTGTTTTTTTCCTTTAACTTAAAAAAGTAAATTTAAATAAAAAAGTAATTACAAAAAAATTAAATAAATGTTTATTAATATTTTAACAAAATTGGGAAATAGAGTTCACAAAAAACCGACATTTTTAGAAAACTGGTTTTTGGTTTAACCGAAAAATCTCATTTTTGAAAAAACCGGTTTTCAGTAATTAAAATTTTTTAACAAGAAATTATTATTTTCTTTTTTTGTAATTTTTTTTTTTTTTTTTTTAAGAAAAGCCTAAATTTATAAGTTATACTCTGCAAAAATAATAAATTTTGATATGCATAATTTCAAAATTAATGTTTTTTATTTACGTTATAAATTTAAAGAAATTATTATTTTTTATTTTTATACCCTACTTCACCTTAAGTGGTTGAGAGTTTGTAACGCAGCACCCACCTTAAAGTATACCAATCGACTCAGAATTACTTTTTAAATCGGTCTAACGAAGTCGCCCGCCTGGCTGGCTGGCTAGCTGTGCATGTAAATCTTGTTCACAAAATACGGGTCGGAATTTTAAAGATAATTCAATGAAATTCGGCACGTGGGACTTTTATGATACAAGGACCAAAGCCTATTGAAATTAGTTGTGATCGGTCCATTATTTCACACAAGTATCAATTTTTATACCAAATTTTATGAAGATCTGTTCATAGTTAACCATAGCTCCCACATAAACCTCTCTTCCGAAAATCACTTTAACGTGCATAAATCCCATACGAATGTTAGTATCAAGTTAATATTCGACAGAAATAAGTTTTATGTAAATAGAAACAACATTGCCACTTCCAGGAATCATCCTAAAGTGTATAAAATCAACTAGATGTTAGTATCAACGCATTATTCTGTATTTGTATATTTTATTTTACATTTAGTAAAACTGGCCACAGGTGTAATATAAGTCCCCACTCCCAATTTTTTTGCACGAACACGATGGTGTGTGGTATCATATAGTTAGTCTTAACTATGTATTTCTTTCTCGTTTTATTTGAAATTGTTCTTATTTATTTGATTTATCTTATTTAAAAAAACTTGCTATAATATTTTATTCCTAATCGTGGGATTTCAAAATATATCTTTCTGGTTATAGAAATTATGCCAATAGAACCATTTATTGGTATGTTTTTTTATGAAAAAAAGTTTTAAATTTGAAATAATTTTTATTGGTTTTAATAAAATTTGTAAGCTTTTCTGCAAAACTTTTACTATGTATTCGGTAGCTTAAGTTTTTAGTACCCTTTAAATATTTGTTAAACAAGGCCCCATACATTTTAACGGATCGGAGTTTGAAGCAATTTGGTTGATGGTGATCATTTGGAACATGATAAATATATTTTATTTTCAATATATACATATATACAAATATATATACATATATATATATATATATATATATATATATATATATATATATATATATATATATATATATACAACAAACGTTAAAAAGTAAAAATTTAAACGTTTAAGTTTTTTATGCGCCTTGAATAGTTCGATTTATTTCAAGTATTTAAAGGGAATTGTTCAAGCTAAATAAGCTATCTGTCATTTTTATTTCATTTAGCAAGTTCCATGAAACTTCTAATTTTTAGTCATATATTTTTTTAATTCTTTTTCTGAGTAAAATTCAATAAAAAGTTAAATAAAATGCTGTTAAAAAACCGTTTAACCGCCTTTAAAAAAAGAACGGAAACGGAGAGCGTCTATAAAAAAACGGAAACCGGTTAACCGATTTTCGGTTTTACATACTCTATTGGGGAAGTCTGAATATTTTCGAAATGGTATACGTATCAGAATAATGAACGAATGAAAATGAAAATATAGGTATTTTAGGTAAATTGCCTTGTGTGACTAAATTGACCGGTGGGCTGTCAGAATTTTTTGCAAAACCTTTAAAAACATATCATACTATCAAATATAATTCACAGAAGTACCCAAATCTACTACAATCAAAATTTTTTACAGGCTCAAAAATTTAAACTGCACGTTCAAAAATTTCAAAAATTACACTTACACGCTTTCTTAAGGTCCAGTATTTCATAAAAAGTCTGAAAATATTGAACTTCTTTAACAAATTTTTTTTAAAAACTTAAAATATATAGTTGCTTTTTTGCCAAAAAATTTAAATTTTTGAGACATTTTCAAAATTTTGATTTAAAAAATTCTTTTCTAATTATCGAATTAAGATAAATAAAAAATTTTATTTAGCTTAATTTAGAAAATTACAGACAATATTACAAACTTTTTTAATTTTAAAAATTTTTATTATAAAACTTATAGAGCAAAAACGAAAAAAGTCAAGGCCGAAAATGAGATACTAAAAATTCTAAGTCAAATATCTTCTAAACCATAAGAAATAATATAGTACAGTAAGCAATCATTTTCTTTGTCTTGCTTAATGGCATTCAGAAATGTAAAAATTTTTAAAATCGATCTCCGATATGTTTTTCACTCCCAAGGTGGTCAAATTTGGCCCACTGTAGTACCGTCCTTGCTTTACTTACACACTCCAGTCCACAACATTATGAAAACCTAACTCAACCTCTATCGATGTCCCAAGTTTTATCGGGATCGGTCCAACCGTTTTAAATATCCAGATTTATTACCATTTATTTTTCAAAAGGCCCCACTGTGTAGTGCAGTTCGTATAGTAGTTTTTTATATAATATTTTAAATGTCACTTTAGAACAGGGGTTCTCACAACATCCTAATTCGCGAACCCCTTTATACATTGTAATGGAAACGCGACCCACTTCAATTTTGACTAGTTTAAAATTTGACAAAATGTTATGTAAAGATAAAATAATTTTAAAATAATATTAATAATTCCGACATTGTTTTTGCTTCATGAGATCATTAATATTAAGAGACTTTTTTATATAATGCATATCTTATATCATTCTCTGCGTCTACAAAAGATTTATTCCTTTCTTTTGATGGACAAAACAAAAATTTGCTGAAAATTTTTCTAAGTTTTAAGGCTTCGAAGTCAACAAGCGGATAAACTTTGCTATATTTCAACTAAAATGCTTTGAAATCTGTTGAGACAAAATTAAATTTAACTAACACATGAGTTCATTTTAACTCTTTTTGAAATTCATATTGAAAGGATATTTCCGTCTTCAAATTATAAAGTCGTTTTAAGCAAATTTACTTTTTATAGTCCACAAACTCCTCTGTGAAATATAAGTTTTGAGTAATTAGCATTGAAAGGTCACACCATTCGAGCAAATTTTAATAATTCCACAGGATGAAATAAATTAAGTTAAAGTGAAATACCCATAAAAATTTTGACATAAAAAGACTTTATTTTATTTTTTATTTTTTTATAAAAAAGTTTGGAACTAATGTTTTTTTTTACGATATAAATTATTTTTAATATTAAAGAAAATATGTTCGCAATTGTGGCAGAATTAAATGAAAAAAACACACAAAATATGGGGAAAGTGATGAACATATGCTTTAAATGATAAATGCATCTCTTCCTTTCACCCAATTTAAAAAATATACGAAATTTATGCATGTATAAATAATACTTTAGAAAAAGTATGTCTCAATATTTAAACAAAACGTTTTGAAAATATATGGAAAATGTGTTTGTTAAACAAACTTCCAGCTCAGTTTTAAATTTTAAAAGCATTTGATAAATACAATTGTTGTATTAGAACCTTTTTGTTGAAAAAAGGCATAATTCTGAATTTTAAAATAATAGAAATTCAAACCTATTATCACAGTTAATACTTGAAATTTTAAATAGTTGTGAAATGAATAAATATTTTCTCAATTCACTACTTCTGTAGTATCATTATATCGTTTTATGTAGTAAATATTTTTCAAACAAAATTTTTGAAAGCAGAAACAAATTAATTTAAAAATTTTTACGATATACATCGTTACAATGATACAACCGGGGGTATGAATTGGGCAATTCAATTTCAATAGTTTTTGCTTATTGGGTAGAATAGAGTTGCCATATTCGAATTGTGATTTAACTTGATATTGCTGAAAAACGAGCTTTAAAAAAACTTAACAATCGACTTCCGCCTAAAATCATTTATTTTTTATATGAAACCTATATTAAAGTAAGTATATAAATACAATAGGGATATAGTTTTAAGAATTTTTGAGAAAATAAGAGTTTACATAGCATATCCATTTAAGCTATGCAAATATGCTAATAAATGCGGTATTATATTTTTGCAATTGTTATTTGAAAAAATAAACAAAACATATGGCACAACTTCTTTATAATGACTCAATACAAATATTTCAATATCCATTAATATATATATATATATATATATATATATATATATATATATATATATATATATATATATATATATATATATTCTTCATCAACGCTTCAGATTTCACTCAATTTTTTATATAACTACAAATTGTTTTAAACTTGACAAATTACATTTGAAATAAATAATAAATAAACTTGTAACTTGACAAATTCTAAAATATCTTGACAATCAATTTCATTCAAGAACGTTTGACAACCCTAGGATAGAAATAAATCATTGATACATATAAAAATTACACATTCTTGAACAATTTTAAGAATTTGGTATTTTGAAAAAATCATATGTATTTTTTCACATTCAAACAATTTGTGTTTAGACGTTAAAATTATATTATGATATTCGAATTCTTGACAAATCTCAATATTCAGTATTAAAGTCAAATCATTATTTGTTAATACATAAATATAAAAATAAGTACTAATAATTTTAACTCATGCCTTTTTAATGGTCATATTTTGTAGCTTTCACTGTATTCTGCAGTATCGCAGGAAATGCAATTGGTCAAGTACTAAATCGCCAAAAAAAAGAAAATTATGGTAATTTGTTCTATAGAAGCAAATGACAATCTAAACTGTTTTGTAAATAAAAGTTCATATTTTCGTTGACCTTGTTTCTTGTGAAATATAGTTCAAATGACAACTAAGAAATTTTTTTCTTCGGAATTGTTTGTAATATTAGAAAATAAAGTAAAAACAAGGCTCATATTTCAAAACTGATAACGAATACCGTCATATTTACTAAGAAATTCTTAAAAAAAAAACAAAAAGTATTGATTTAAATAATACTGTAAATAAGTGCTAAATCTAGCATTGAAAGTGCTAAAATGGCAACACTTTTATTCTATAGTTATTCTTAACTGTTTCTGTAGTTGTACTTAACTGTTTAAGTGTAGACTACTTTTAGGAGCCAAAGTTAAACTAAACGATTAATGTTAATCTTTAAAATATACGGCACTATCGCACAGTGATCTCAAAATGATTTTTTTGGAAATAATTCTGTAATTTTTGAACCGCTGAGTTGTTTTCCAAGTGTTCTGGAGGAGCGCAGGTTGGACCGGGGATGGACCTCAAAAGTGGATCACCTCGGGTATGTTATTTTTTAAAAAAATCTCCAAAATTTAATTTTGAAAAAAATTTACTCACAAATGGTCTTTGTAGATAAAAAGAAAAAGAAACTCAAAAATGAGTCAAAATTTTGCTTCGGTCTAAATATCTCCTAAACTAAGGGAGATATGTCAAACATGTAAGCATACTTTTTGTACAGATTTACAAGGACTATCTGGAAGTTTGTAAATTTTTTCACAATCAAATCATAAATGAAATTTCGTCGATTTAAAAAAAATAAAAAAGATACCGACCAACTTTGGAGGTCGACTGCAAGAAAACACATCAGCATTTGCCATGTGAAATTTCATTAAAATATATCCAAAACAATTGCTTTGGGACAACTTTGTGTCGTTTTATTGTTTGCAATGTTTATACAAAACATAGTTAAAAAATGCTTAAAAAAAATTGTACAAAGTTTGCTCAATATTCTATTCCAACTTACTTGTGTTAGAAGCGTAACCACTAGATTTGTATTACAACATTTAAGTCTACGCATTAGGTATTTAATATCTAATGTTAAGGGTTTAGGTAAAATTTACTTAACTACCTACTTAAGGGAAATATGTCATTAATAATCACTTTGTTCTTGAGGTTTTAAATGTTAAACCTTTACAAGTAAAGCACGTCTGAAATACACAAATGCAGAAACTATTTAACAAATATTTAAACTACTTCAATAAAAATGAAGGTCTGTTAAAATAGTATCAATACGTATAATGCACATTAATCTCCAAAAAGTTTTTACTATGGGATTTTACTGGAGAAATGATAATGAATTTTTAAGCACCTAAATGACGTCGTGTACAATATTATCAGGTAGACTTACCGAATTTATGTAGTTTTTAAGAGTGTTGATTTCTGTTAAAAATATGAACAATATCACTGTGCAGCACTGAAAAGACATGTGAATACGTGATAATCGTGTTCTTGGAATATTATTTTTTTAAAACATAACATAACAAATAACAAACGACCTTATTTAAACTAAAAATTTCAATAGAAGAGGAAGAAGTGGACTGGAATCAAAATATTTTGGAAAATAACAATTGATATTAATTTTGCAGAGCAGCGGCGATCTGTGAACGTCAGTCAATTTTTTTGCGATTTCAGTGATCGGGAATTAAAATGTTAATTAAAACTTATTTAAAACGTTCACGATATTTGTATATTAAAAAAAATTTCATTTTAATAAAAATCATAAATATGAATAGATCGCAATTCCATGTGAATGGGGGCTAGTTGGGCTTAAAGTGTAAAACGGAAACCAATGATTCTTAAAATAAATGAAGGAAAATTCCAACAATGCTGGATTTTTATTCATAGAACCTCATTTGATCCGTGGCAAGTAAAAATGATTTATTTCATTGTATTGCTATTACCGTTAACTAGGATCACTACCGACCCAATGACGACCAATATCATTGAAGTTGATGCCATAATGGATATTCTGTCGAGCAGAAGCGGATTCAGCTTAAGCACTTGGGGGGAGCAAAATGTAATTATTTTCCTCACTGTTTCCTTACATTTTATTTTTTAGTAGAATTTTTATATTGAACATTTTTGTTTTGGAGAGGGAAATTTCCTTTTTTCCCTCCCTGTGGATCCGCACCTTCTGTCGAGTTATTTGAGGTCATGCACACACATAGATCGTGGAATTTGTTGCCGTTAGCCATACGTGCCAAAATATAGTAAATTTTGCCTTTGGATTAGAGTTTTTTTCCCGGACTTTTCCATTCCCACGAAGGCGGGAAAAAATATTACATTTCCCGGAATCCCGCTTCAAACAATGAAAACATATATTTATTATCAGAAATATGTATTAAATATTTTTAAAATAAATAAATATGTATGTATAATCAGAAAAATACCAAAATACAAATAAATTCTTAGTACGGAAATGTTTTACTGTAAGTTCTGACTAAAACTTCCAAGTCTGACAAGTACTGGACAGAGCTATTTATATATATTTACATATGTCATTATCAAAAATTTTTAACCTGGCTGAAAGTGACTTTAATCCTTAATAAGTTTTCTGGTAATACTGTTTTAAACAAGCTGGTTACTCACAAAACTCACAAAAAGTGTTGCCAATTTAACATTTTTAAGGTTAAATCTTGCCTTTTATTTTGCTTTTAGCCTTGTTTTAGTTTCTAGCTTTTTTCTAACCTTTTTAAAATCGCCTTAAAAAAGTCTAAAATGACAGTATTTCAACTAAGAAGAAGGCGATTTTTTATTTGATTTTACTAATTTTATTTCTACAGAATCATCTATTTCAGCATTTTTGGCTATTAATTCGGAAAAAAATCAAGATTATATATATATAAAACAAACATTTTCATCTGCGACGCTTCATTCTCCAAATCCAATATAACTTAATTCATTTTATGAACTTAATAAATTATTACAATTATTTTTAATAAACTTCATTAACTATTTATGAATATAATTAAAAAAAAAAATCGTAAAAAAGCGAAAAATCTCCCAAAAATTTGAAAATAATTAATCAAATTAAATAATGACGAAAAATTACGTCAATACATTGGGTAAGTTTTCATATAAATTTGAAAATTTTTTGATATTTTTTATTTTTAATAGAAAGTTTGGTATTGCAAAAAGCTGCGTAAAAATAAGTCTAAAATTTTTACCGCGAATCCAAAAATGTTATGTTAGCGTAAATGTCTAATTCAAAAAATAAACATAGGCCAATATTTGCAGTATAACTAAAGATTAAATAAATTGTCCAATTGAAAAGTTCAAGCCTGAATTTTGTGGAAAAGCATTTGTTCCCCAATTAAGCAAAGTTTTAAAATAGGCGCTAAATGTAAAAAAATTTGAGAAAATTTTAATTGGTTTTTCTGTAATATTTACTTAAAAAATTTATTTTTTGAGCTAATTAAAAAAATATACGAAAAAATATTTTATTTTTTATTCATGATTTTATAAGCTATTAGGCACTAAAAGAAAAATTTAAGATTTTTGACCGAAAATTTCAAATTTATGAATTTTTCTTATAACCTAAATTCCTCACTTTTTAATATATTGAACTTAATTGTGCATTGCAAACATGAAAAACTTTTACAATTTCAGCTTAAACCCTACAAATATTTGGAAGGTATCTTCCTAAAAAAAATTTACGCAATATTTTTTTTTTATTTGGACGAAAATCGTCAAATATTTTATTACTTTTATTCTCAAAATATCGCTCTTTTTCGGTAAAGTTATTGAAGATATCCCGTTAAGATCATCTGAAAGAAATTAATGCAATACTTTTATTTTTCCAGTCACAATTGACGAAAAATTTTTCGAAAATGAAATACTATTGAAGAAATTTGTTTGTCTTTTAGCAAGAAAATTGATATTTTATGTAAGCGTTTTAGTTTTCGTGCTTTATAATATTAAAATTTATATGCCTGCATGCCTTACAAGATGTAAAAGTTTTCTTTATTATATTATTACAAGATTTATTTAGTGATAATTTTTCTATATATTTATTACATCTTCCAGAAGATTATCTGGCGGTATATTATTTTTTCACCTAGATGATTATCTAGCAATATTGCCTATTTTTCTTCCATGAGTAATTCCATTTTAAATTTAAAAATTTTGACTTATCTGATATTTTCTCCGTAGAAAGTATACCGATAATGCTTCCTACCAAAAAATATAAAAAATATAAAGTTGTACTTTTTTAGATACACGTCACTAAAGAAAATTCTCACAAAAAAAATTATTTTTATCTTTTGCATAATAAAAGTTATGACCATTTAAATAAATATGTTAATCAAAGCTAGAGTTGCCATAGTTCTCAAAATAAAAATAAAAAAAATTATTTTACATGCCTCTGTATCCTCCTCTACACATGCACCAAATTTTATCTAAATCGGTAAGCAAGGATCAAAATTTTTTTTAAATTTAAAATAGAATTACTCCCATGAGTATTGATTTCTTATTGCTTAGATGTATCGCCTGCGTCGTACAATCTCTCTCGGTGGGGAAAACTTCCACAATACAATAAAATAGTTCGTCTAAGCAATTTTCGAATCACTTTCGTATTATTTTGCTTGTAGGGATAGAAAATATTTTTGAAACAAAAACAAAAGTATGAACAAAAACAGTCATTTGGATTTTTTTTTTTCATTCTAATATTTATTTTAGAAGATATATATATATATATATATATATATATATTATTTTAAAAGATATATATATATATATATATATATATATATATATATATATGATGAAAATGAAAAATATTTTAAACAGTAAAGATAATAATAATAATTGAAAAATACAATTAAAAAGCCTTCGGGTGCTTAGATATTAACAAAACATGCTGGAAATGAAACCAATTGAAAAACTCTACTTTGGATGCACTAATGCCAGGAACAGTAATGATTGTGAGTTTTAAAATAAAACTCAACAAATAATAAGTGTCGTCATTAAAACGAGCTCTTTCCGCCAATTCATTTGATTAGGTATGCAAATAGAAATATGTACTTGCTAAGTTTGGAGAACATGACGAATAGAATAGTAGTTCCCACTCCTTGGATTTTTGCCAACACCATTACGGTAAGAATTAAGGAATCTTAGTAAAAATCTCCACTTATTTGGCCTAAATTAACCAAAAAATAGCGACGGAATAAAATCTTTAAAAAGTTGCAAGAAAATTTTCAAATTAAGCAATTTTGCAATAATTATTATAAGTTTTTGCAAAGGAAAACAAAAAACGCTAGCAATTAAATGTCACAACAAAAGGTCGAAATTTCATCAAATGAAGTTTACTAATAATAACGTATAATAAACGTACAAAGAGTTAGGTATAAGATAGTGACAATTGCCTAAACTTAGCACCACGTACTTTAGTTGAAACATTAGTTTTATTACTATTATTAAAAATTGTTATTGTAAAAGTCATAAAAAAACGTAGGAAAAGAAGTAAAGATGGAAATCACATGTAAGTAAACGAAATTAATCATAAACAAGTAATAAGTAGTATGGAACAGCGTTTGAAAAACTAGACTCTAAGTAGTCGTAGCATCAAAAAATAAAAAAATTGTAGTTTAAAAACGTTTAAAGCTTGTTGTCGTTCATCTACTTAAACTACTGCTAAATTTACTTTTTTTAGTAGTATTTTTAGTTGTAACCAAAAACTACAATTTTGAACGTAGTGTAGTTTTTATAATTTTATTGCTGCTGCTACCTTCACATATAAGTAATAATATTTTTGCCTATAATCATAAAATATGACTACTATCTTCTTTGTAAAGGTAGTAAATAGAGTGACGATAGAAAGCAGAGGAAGCAGTAAATGTAGCAGTTGAAGTAGTTTAATAAAAAACTAAGTAGCTTAAAAATATCAATGCAAAGTATAAAACTCAAAGTAATGATAATATAGTTTTTCATTCATTTATTATTTTTTACATATTAACATCTTTTATTTTAAATTTAATTAATATTTATGAATATTATATAAAGTTAAAATTTTAAATAAAATTATATAAAGTTAAAATTTTAAATAAAAATAAATCCTGGTCCCTGTTCTTCATTTACAAACTCAGCAAAAACTTTGGTTGCCATATAATGAGTTAAGAAGCTAATATAATGGCTCTTCACTACTTACACATTAGATGAATAACCCATTATTTTAACATGGTGATGATATTAGAGGCAACTACGTTCCTCATATTATTATAAGTAAGCAATTTAGAAAGTCCTTACTTAGATGTCATTACGAAAACTAATTATTTGCAAGCATTCAATAACTCATTGATTTTAAAATAACAGAAGTCATTATTTGCGAAAACAATAGGAACTAGTTACATTTTATGTTACAGGTAACTAATGAAATATCAAAATATAAAGGGATGTTTTTTGTTATTTTTTTTTATTTTATTTTTATTTTAAATGTAAAAAGATTTTATAAATTTTAATTACAGAATTCTAAACAACATATTATTGGCCTAATATTTATGCCCTAAACCACAATAGGTGGTTGGGGTATTACGTATCTGTGCTGACGTTATCCAACACCCAGCTTAAAGTATACCAATCGACTCAGAATCACTTTTTAAAAAACCATAAAATTTTAATTCAGTATCATATTAAATTAAAACTAAATATACAGTAAAGACCTTAGACAGCTTTTGTACATAGAAAATTACCGTTCGTCATCAACAGATATGATGGATGAGTTTTTAAATGATGTGAAAAGATTTTATTTTTCTTCTTTTTAATCTAAAATTGTAACAGCTGTATTGGCAACACTTCTTTCGATGCCTGTGATCTTAATGATAGATCGATTTTTCGAAAATGATATTAAGGGTAACTCTATACAGCTTATTGTGCTCTCAGACAGAATAATCTCATTGGTAGCATTTTTAAAAAGAATTAATAAATTTTCAATGTTTTACAAAAACGTATAACAACGAAAACAATTGTTTCATATACATAACTCGATATTAAACGAACTTATTCCGCCTTCAGGTAAATGACTGGAAATTTGACCCTGAAAGTCTGTATTAATCTCTATCAGCTATCCTAGGGCTGATATACCAAAAACCTTTTTGTCGAATATTTTAGGACAATACTTCCACGAAACGAAATGATTTATTCTGTGCCATTTCGCATCTTAATACGAGATAAATAAGGAACCTTCTGATGACGTACCTTTTGCAATAATCAACGTCCTTTTGTGATTGTTAGTTTTGGAGAAATGACTTAACACATTTTAATTTGTCCATGGCATTTTTAATGTTTTAGAACATTTTTAGCACTTTTGAAAATTTTGTAGATTTAAATCGTACGCAGAATTATTTTTTATACACAAAAAATAATTTTAAATTGGAAATTAAATTGCACTAAATATGACACAAAAATATGGATTTATGGCAAAATATGCAAAAACATGCATTTTCAATAAAATATGCATAAATGTGCACTAATCGATGCTATTTTAAAACAAATTCTCTAATTCGTAAAACTATTTAATTTACTCTGTTCTAGGAGTAAAGCCAAAAACATGGATTTGCATGAACTTTTGAATAAAGTTTTTGATATAGGTTTACTAAGTTCAACTAGGATATTTTTTTTTTTTTTTTTTTTTTGAAAATACAAAGATGTATGTTTCGCTTTCCACTACTCAATATGAAAAATTTTAATTTAATTTACCAGCAAAAAATTTTTAAGTTTTTCGATGCACTAACTTGACATTTAGCAAATAAAGCACACTTCGAAATAAGCCTTACTACGATGCACTAGAGAAAACGAATAACTTTGCCATTGTAAGGGAGAAAATAATATGCATCTACGTATTTACTATAAGTAAAACATTTGCCTCTTTTTCATCATTGAAAAGAACGCTCATCGTGTCAAAAAATTGCTTCCAACCGGAAACTCGGCATACAAAATGCATGTCATTCGTAAGGGAATGTTGAAGCGATATTTTACTTTTCTTTCTACTTTACTTGCTTCGTTCAAAGCTTAATTTCTTATTGGATTTTTTACTTCATAACTTTTGGTGAAAATTTTAGAACTTTCTTTTAAATCGAACCCATAAAAATCTGAATATTGGATTAGATATTTTTTTAGAACCCGATACAGGTATTCTTTCTGTTGTTAAGTCTTCATTTAACATTCTTATTGATTTTGAAACTTGCAGTATAGTCAAACGCAACCTTTTTAAAACTTTTCATGTGAACTAAGGGGAAATTTTCGAAAGATTTTGCATTTAGATCAAAACATATTTTAAAACATATTTCTGCAGGAGAATTTATTACCATTTTAATACAATTACGGCCCAAAAAGTATATATTTGTACATATATATATATATATTAACTACCTCGTCTACTACTTTATCTGCCTGTTTTTATAACACGAGCGAAAAAACGACTCGTCTAACTTACATTTAAAACAAAATTTCAAAATTTGTTTTTGTTTTAAATGTAAGTTAGACGAGTCGTTTTTGCGCTCGTGTTATAACAACAGGCACTATTACTACCTTTTCTGCTAGTATTATAGTAAAGGTAGCAGTAAAAATAAAAAATAATATAAGGAAATAGTTATACAAATTAAAATGGAGTACTAGCCAAGTATTTTGTTTTATAGCTTCTCCTCCATTTAAAGATTTATTTTTGCGAGTAGCAATAGTTATAGAAAGTGTTAGACTACAAAAAATTATAAATGCTTTGCTACCACTACTGATAATTTACAATAGCTGTAGTTTTAACCAATCCAAAAAACTTGGTAGCAGTCGGAGATATTCAAACGCTGAGTATGAACTCGAACAATGAGCACAGTGTAGAAGTTGAAGTGATAAAACCATAAAAAACTGAAATCCCAAAATAGTAACAACAATATTGTTATCTTTCACACAAAACCAAAAATATAATAGCAACAGCAACAACAAGAACACAAATATCAAGTAAAGAGTTTTAAGCTGAGCACATAGTGAAATAATAAAGTGATTTTTTGAGCTCAGCTAATTTACAATTTTTTCATGAACAATTTTTATCGTGTCCATTTACTCTTCTACTTATTCATATACTCAATTTTTGTTCATAGCATTTTGGCATTATATGCACTGGTTTTACACTAACAAAATACAAGCAATTGTTGTTTTTGTAGATGTGCGGACACTTTATAATTGCATTATGGCAGAGCAGGCCAGATATTATACGTACATATGCAACGCATATTTATTTAAAAAATTTCAATATACAACAACTATTTTCAAAAACGATAATGACCAAACGACCGACCAGCCGACAAATGGAGTATTGAAAAACGAAATGTAACGAACCGAATGAAGAAAGTGAAATAGAAGGAAAGAAAGAAAGATAAATCATAAAAAGCATTAACTAAAGGGTTTTCAAAATTAGTACACAATCAACCAGCGTCAAGTTAACAACACATTACTTCACACAATACCCACGAAGCGGAGCAGAAAGAAACTCCATCAAACTATATTAAAATTATTTAAAATTTTATTAAATACTATTTACAATAATAATAAAAAAAAATAACATAAAAATGAAAACAGTAAGTGTAATCAGTAGAAAAGGAAGTGAAAGAAAAAAAATCTGGTGAATTACGATAAAAAATCGTTTTCAAAAAAATATTAAAATAAACACAAACGATATGATTTAGTTCATACGAATACTGTATTGATAAATTTGTTATCATAAATAACAAAAGAAAAACCGTATATTTTTAGACAATAAATTTAAACAAAATACAATATGTTTATCTTATCTTGAGTTGTTTTTTTTTTTTTTTTTTTGTTTTAAAATTATTTTTTTGGGGGAGAATACTTTCCACTTATTGTGTGTAAAAAAAACTCCAACATATCAATGAAAACTATAAATTATGTGAAAATAACTATATTCTCTATTAAATTAACCACACAAAAAAAATTAAAAACTCTAAAAATTTTCTTTTTTTAGATAATCCTAGTGTCATTATGCCTATGCCTTATGATCGTGGCCATAAACGCTGATAAATCCCACAAACATCAAGGCAAACTTTTGAAAAGTGGTCATGAGGAACACAAAAAACACACCGAGGTACAACCTCTAAACAAGGATGAATCTGAGCCTAAGATTCATAATCCCACAAATGAACAAGCTGTATCCAAACCAGCCGGCTCTGGACGTAAACATCGTAATAATCATAATGGTAAAAATAAAAAGGGTGCTAACGCTGAGGCCCATACCAGCCGTTCTCGCAAATCCCAAACGAAACCTAATAAACACAATGGTCAACAACGATCTCATAATAACAAACATCATGGTCGTAAACATGGGCGTGGCAAGCAAACCCAATAGATTTAGTGATATATTCAAATAAATTAAAAAAGAAAACTGTACAAAATGTAATGTTTCATTATAAAAATTAAACTAAAAATCATCAAAATTATTTAAATTTATTTAATAAATCCAAAAAAAAAAAAAACAAAATAAACGAAATTTTAAATCTTAGTAGTTTTTATAAACAAACATTAATTGTTTATTTAACATATGGAAAAAAGAAAGATTTATTTAACTAATTTGTTTACCCATTCTATGCTTATATACATACATACGTACATACATACATACATACATACATACATAAACACATACATATATGTAGTTAGCGTAAACAAAATTAAGCAGATAAGCGATAGCGATTGATATTTGCATTTCATTTTTGTTTTATTTATAAAGATCGATAACGTAAACATACATACATACATACATACATACATACATAAAAATGTTTTAATATTTATACGCATTATTTAATTTATGATATTTTAAGGACCTTATCAAAATTAAAATTTAGAACTTGTTCAAAGTTTATAGCTGCTGTGTTATCATGTTTGTTTCATGTATGTATTTTAACTTTCGTACACAAAGATTGTGTAAATATTAGGGTATCCAATCGATTAACCGTCATTCGGTTATCCAATTAATCTTGGTCGATTAGCTGTTCGAACAATTTAAAATTGTCGATTTTTGAATAACAAATAAATCGAATAAATTGTGCCGAATAACCAATCAACCGAAATAATTTTTTATTTAATAATTAATTTTTTAAATTTCTAACAGAAAACAATAAATTTAAAAAAAGCTGTAGTCTTAAATATTAAACTATGAGATGGTTTGTTTTTTTTAAATATATGTACTCGTATCTATATAATTTGGTACTTTTAGTTCATTACTTTTTGAAATTATTTCGCTTGGATTTATTTGATTATCTTGGCTGGGAATTATTTCATTATGAAATAAAATTTTAAATTTGGGGTTTATTTCATTTATATTTTTAAATAATTTCATTTTTTAAAGGATTTATTTCTTAAAAATATTTTGCAGTTGATTCATTTTTTGTATTTCCTTTTTCATTGGGACATATTTCATAGGATTTATTTCATTATGAGTTTTATCATTTCGCTTATGTTGAATTCATTGGAAATTATACGCATTTTCACTACTTATGGATTTTATTTTTTTATTTTTTGGAAAAACTACGGTATTATAACTTCATAAATACTTGAACTTGTGACAAAAGAAATTCTAAAAACATAAATTTGAGTAAAATTCAAAGTTATACGTCATAAAAATTGTGATTTTTATCATAAATCAATATTATTTTTAAATTTTATGAAAAAAAAAATCATTCTTACACAGAAAATAGCTACATTACGGATTTATTAAATAAAGCTGAGTTAAAAGAATATTTTGTAATATTAGTTCAAAAATACTATTTTTTATATAAATGAGCGAAATAACTGGTAAAAATAGTCCTTTGTGAAAGAATTTGACCTACATTATGTTTCTAAAAAACTATTCCAATAGATTAAATACTATAATTAGTGTTACATATTTTACACGTATTATTAAGACTATTCGTTTAATCGAATAATTTACCAATAATCGGATATTAATCGATTAACTTTTCGAATAATTATTTGTCGAATTAACCGATTAATATAAAATTATATACTTTGTAAATACAGTATGTCAAGAAATTGTTTTTACATTGAAAGAAAACATGATTTTTTCATAGTTTGGCTTTAAAAAGGTATATAATTTTCAGCTAATGTAATATTTTTTAATACGAATATTTTAACTAATATATTTATTAATATATAACACAAAGAAAAGTAACACATAAAGATTTAAACCATTAAAAAGAGAGCAAAAACTAAACAAATTCTTTTTACATTTATAAAACGGATGTACAACTTCTTGGGGAACCTTTTTCATCAAATAAATTAATAAATTAACGTCATAGTCAATTGGAATTTTATATATTCCACAAAATTGCGTTTTCTAGTTAATTGTGGCCTTGTAATACCTCTTTGCCTCTTTCTTCTTCACATATGGGCACACATTTAATATGGTATTCTAGTGTGGACTCTTTGCTGGTATAGCCAACACTTTTTGCAATTGAACAATAGCCGCACTATCACTCTTTGCCTCTATGTGCTTGTAGTCATTACTTTTTAAAGCCTTCAGATATTGTTGCACATATATACTATTTTATAAAATAATCCCTTTCACATGACGTTCCATTTGGATCTGTCGCATGCAATGGCTTTAGCTTCCCTCCAACCTTTACGAACTCTCGTCAACTCCACATTAATCTGCCGCTTCCATGTACGGGATCCTCCCGGGGGATTACATTCGATTGCCTGTTTGGCAATATCATTTTCATCATTACGAAGAGTATGACCTATTAACTTCCATTTGCGTTCACATATTTTTCTTTGTATTGGAATTTGTTGAGTTGTTTCCCAAAGACTAGAGTTGGAGATTGTATTTGCCCAATATATTTTAAGAAGTCTGTGAAGGTATTTGTTGGTAAAAAATTGCATAGATTGAACATCAGAGTTAGCAACATTCCATGTTTCACACCCATATAGTAGAACTGACTTTACTTTGGAATTAAAGATTTTGAGCTTTATTTTTTGTGAAATATTGGACGATTTCCATACGTTAGTCAACATTCCAAATGCTTGCATGTGACGAAATGTCTGCGCTGGAGCCGCTCTGCCTGTCAATTATGCCTCCAAAGTAGCAAAGGAATTCTATCTCCTCAAGTTGTGTGCCACCAATGTGGAAAGGGGTATTAGTTTCGGTAGAAATGCTCATTTTTTCGTTTTACCGATGCGTGAGGGCATGATCGACAATGTTGTGCAACTTGTGTTCCATAGCAGCATGTGAATGTGTGAGGAGACAAATATCGTCAGCATAGTCAAGGTTTTCAGGTCTATCTTGAAGGCCCCACACAATTCCATTTATTGATGTTGTAACTTGTTGCATAATGGCATCTAGCACAATATTAAAGAGAAGCAGCGAGTGCACACATCCCTGGCGGATTCCTTTACCGTAATTTATCTTATCAGATAGTTCCTTTTATGCAATATTCTGCATGTTGCATTAGCATGAATATATTTTATGAGAGAGTGCTAAACGCATTTTCAAAATTTACAAAAAGCAGATATAATGGGGATCTGCATTCAACAGACTGCTCGGCTATTATTTTGAGATTGTTGATATGGTCAACACGGGGTTCTCCATGAGAGAGATTGCATCACAAAGCCTTTTCTTGATTATGTGGGCAATAACTTTTAGCATCATATTCAAAAGAGTGATACTCCTCCAGTTACTTTTTTCGGTATTTTTATGATTACTCCTTCTTAGAGTGAATCTGGAAAATGATTGGAAGACCAAAATCCTTCCATGAGCGGTAGCAGTAGTTTTAAGCTTGTCATTAGATCGACCAGCAGCAATTCGAGAGGGATATTGTCCAGGCCTGGATATTCCGTGGGACATTCCGTGGTGATATTTTGGTTTACCTCATTTTATTAAATGACCAGAAGTATGTGCCTTTCTATCGCAAAAACGGTGTACTTTTATATATAGTTTTTGCTCCGTCTTTCCCAATGCTCTTTTTATTACTTCACTTAATGAATGAATTATATATTCTTTTTCATCTGTCAACAACAATTGCCATGCATGTTTATTAAATTATAGACCAAGCATTTTAGAAATGGGGGAGGGGACATGAGGCAAAATATGCATTAAGGAAAAAAATTCGATTCAAAAGCCACTACGGTTGTGGCTACATTGGCACCTTACGGCATTGGTTTTTTGATACCGTTCGTTAACAAATTTAATAGAAAACATAATGAAATTTAATAATTTGATACCAAAATGGTATCAACATGATGCCAAATAGGTATCGATTTTCGTTAAGATTTGAACACGCAGTGTTGAATTTGAATACATACGGCGCAGATCCCTATTTACACTGAATGATATCGTTTTCAACACGTCTGTGGTCGATTTTCATCTGGGTGTGAATAACTCATTTAACCTTAAAACAACCGGAAGCCTTATTCAGGGCAAAAGAACGTTTGACTTTCAATCTGATCTTCTCACTATTTATATTACTAATATATGACTAATATCGACCGCATATGGTAGAATTATTGGTGACAGTGGGGTATTCAATTCTTGGAGCAATGTCGCAATTTGTTTCACTGATCTATAGTAATTACAATGAAATCTGTTCTGTAGAAATTATAAAACTTATTACAGACAAAATTCTGAATAATACACGTTCATCTAAAAGAACACAATCGTTCGTTAATTTCTAAAAGCATTTTCTATTCGGTTTCAAAATATTTACCGGTTTTTACAATAACACTTAGTATTTCAATGTCACTCAATATTATTTTAATTTTTAATTACTCCAAATCATTTCTATTTATCATTATGACTTATGATTTTGTTTTGTAGTAGATGGAGATAGAGAAAAGGACTATAAGAAGTTGCAATTTAACCAGTATTGGTGAAATAATTTTTTTTTTTTTGTCATTTACGTATGTAAATGAAATAGTTTTCATCATAGATAAAAAAGTTTACGAATGTGTTAAGTAGTAAAAAATTTAATTGAAAATACAACCAATACATATGATTTTATGAGTAATTTTTTCAACTGAGTTGATTTGAGGATCACCGGCCCACTTGATTTTTAAAAAATTTTATTAACGATTCAATAGTACTTTTAACTGTGATTAAAGAAATGTAAAAAAAAAAAAATTGGTTGTTCGCTCTTAGTTTGCGAGTTATGGATCTCTAAAGTTTTGATATATTTTTCTGAATAACGTTATTAATACATATCGATTTAAATTATATTAATACTGTTTAAAAAATTTTAAACTGTTTAAAATTTATGCAATTTTAATTTTTTATTGCTTACAAAATTTTGTTATTTTTAAAAAAAGTTTATTCGGCGAATAAATACAAAAGAAAGACTGGGCCGGTAATCTTAATTTGTTCCTATTCTTCAAATTTTATATAACATAAAATAATCCTGAAAGTTTATTTAATAAACAATTAATTTCAAAACTTAATACTATTTTTTTAATATGAACATAAATAGCCAAAAAGATATGCATTTAAATTTTTCCGATTTTTTGACGATTTCAAAAATATTATGATGATTTTGAAAATTTTTTCGTCGAATTTTGACGATTTCGTACTATAATTATCTGGCAACAAAAGACACACAGCATATATTAAAAACATTGATAAAAATTTGTCTAGTATAGATACTACGTTATTGTTGTTTTGGTGCAACTGTTAAAAAAATAAAAGTCGAATAATCGACTTTAAAAAGTCGAAAAGTAGAATTTCCCCCAACTAATGAACACCACCTAATTGTATGTATGTGTTTGAGGCTAATATGTGTGTATATCAGTGTTGCTAATTTATCATTTTTAGTGGTAGATTTAGCACTTTTTAAACTAATTTAGCACGAAAAAAAATAAATCTAACTTCTGGCAGTTTTCACTTTTCGAATTATTTTTGGCATCATTTGCTTTTATTAATTTGTAGTTTTATACTATACTAAAATTATTAGTTGCGAACGTAACTAAATCGATATCATAAATTAAAATAAAATAAACATTTAATTAATTTCAAATCTTCTTGAAAATTAAAATAGTATTTATATGTACACAATTAGACAGCTTATTACCCAATTGAAAACATCGTTATTGTTTTATTTTTTGGAAATATTATATGAAGAAAAAATTATTAAAAATAAAGTAATACCTCTTGTGATTATTTTATTACATATTTATATAATTTTTTTGAAGACAAAAATCAGAACATTTATTAGACAAACTTTTTCGAAAATTTTATTTTTTGCTAAATACAGGTAACCCTCGATTTACCAGGAAAATACGCGTAAATTAAAAAGGAGTAAAACAAGGTTCAGAATACACACAAAAATTTATATTTTGGGACCATAATTTCTATATATCGAATAAATTAAAGCACTAATTAAATCAAAATGTAAGTTTGGGACCTAAAAATTGCGTTAAATTAAAACACATGAAATTATTAATTTTTTATATTGGTTCTAACGATTTTTCTATATTTCAACACATAGGTCCTTTTGATATAGATTTTCATTTATTAATTGATTTAAAATATGATGAAAATGTTTCAGTGGCATTAATCAATTTCGTGAAAATGCCATTGATAGCAAAAAATTGCGTTTACGGCATTCGTCTTCAGGTTGTTCCAAGCAATCACAATTTTTTAAAACTTTTGTTCTATTATATTATTTTATTTATATACTATATTGCTAATCTGGTTATATTCAAATTATAATTGTATTATAATCTTTTCTATTAAATTGTCTTGAAATTCTTTCGTTTTGTATTATTTTCCAAAAAAATTTCTTAAAATAATATATTTTTTCTATAATCATTTTTGCATATGATTCAGTACACAGTACTATTCTTTTTAATGAATATTTTTTTTTTAATAAACTGAAAATTGTTGAAAAACTTAAAATATGGAATGTTATTAGACGAAAAATTTGTACTTCCCAGCAAAAACTTTTTGGTTTCCGGTAATGGCAACTACTTATTAAAGTAATTTCTCGGTAATGAGGCGTCATTATTATTTGCCTACTCTTTATTACATAAATAAGTACTCAATAGTATAATAGGACAGTAATATTGCAATCACGTGGATGAGTTGGCTAGAGCGCTGGGTTAGCAACCAGTAGGTTGTTGGTTCAACCCCATTCTGAGGCTGTTAGTTTTTTATAACAAAATGCCTAAAAATATATTTTATACTAAATAAAGTTTTTGTCACTTATAGAATTAAGTGCGAGATGGTGTACTGGGTAAGACGTTAGTCATTAAAAACGAATGGTTAACTTGTGTCCAAGTTCAAATCTCACTGACGGAAAAGTTTTTTATTTTTATTTTTTTTAATTTTATGTTCATTTAGGTACACATTTTTGAATATCCCTAGAGTAAAAAAATAACTACATGAATTTGTGGACAACTCGAACAAAAATAACTAGTTATTCAGGCAAAAAATAAGTAGTTTATTTACGTTTCCAATTATACCTGCTAGCTCACCAGGAAGGCAAAATGTTTGCTGGGTTGATACTCTAAGTGCTTCACATTATTTATTATTATATATTTTAATAGTTGTTTTTTTTTAACAAAAGTGGAAAAAAACCTCGATAATCCGTATTGGGGTCTGCAATCAATTATGCGGATTGTCTAGCTTATACTGTTTCTGGTTTTTAATGATAAATAAGATTTTAAAAATAAAATTTTCGGTAAAGGTATCGATTTTAGTTCTTAAAAATGTTAAACTATGTATGTGTTATTTTGAATAACATATAACACTATAATTCAAATAACACATACTTGGATAACTTATGATAAAATTAGAATTCTGAAAAATCCTCTCATAAATTTTGTTAAACTTTATTTTTACTACCTTTCAATTTGCAAAGAGTCTATTTTAGAATACGTTTTTATTATTTTCTTTAATGTTCTTTTTTCTTTAAAACTGAAAATGGAACAAATCACCTCTGGGTATGTCGAACACCGGCTTCGCTGAATAACAATTTTTCGTATATAAATTTTTTTTTAATTTTCGCTATACGAAATATTAATTTTACTCCCAAGGATATTGTCATGTTATACATCATTAAAAAGGTATTTGTAAGTATTTTTAAATGACATCCATATAATTTAGATCATACATGTTGTTATTATTCATATTATTATTGGCTTTATTGAAACCTTGAAATAATTGAAATAATTAATTAATTACATCGTTACGAGTATTCACTTAAAAGTATTGCAACAATTAACATCTCAATAATTAAATAAGAAAGCGACTAATATAACTATTAAGGAAAAGTTATCAAAACGAAGAAAAAAAACTTGTACATACTTAAACGTTATAAGAAATTTTAAAAGCAGCTACTAATTATTACTCTTTAAGTAGAAGGAGCCTTAGTGATTGTTTAGCAAATTTCTTATTACTTACTTATTATTTCTTATTACACACATTTTGTAAATAAGGATCTTGTTTTTTAATGGACATTTTGTAAATAAGGATCTTGTTTTTTAAATTAAGTTTAGATCTTCTGTTGAGTAAGGGGTAAAGTGCACTGTCGCATTTGATTGCTTTATCACAAATATACTGTATATGTTGTTTAAATGATAGTTTTTTATCTAAAATAATTCCTAGATATTTGATACTATCCTTCAGAGGAATAAAAACTCTCCTAAAATATAAATATTTTGTAGGAATACGTTTCTGTGATCTATTATATGGAAATATAATAGCTTGTATTTAACTAACATTAATTTTTGTCTTTCATTTATCAAAGTACGAGGGCGGATCAATAAGTCCGTGACTTTTCGAACTTCCCTCGTAGTTATATGAAATGCAACACTATTCCCATCAAGTACCACCTGTTAGTAGACTACTGTCAAATTTTGAGCAAGTGTCGTCATTTATTTTGCGTTTAACAGCTGTTCAAAACATACAACATCGTGTATTTTTCCAAAAATGAAAAAAAGTGAATATCGAGTGCTCATTATATATTATTTTTTGCGAAAAAAAAAACCGTCAATCAAACCAAGGAAAAGCTCGGTAAATACTATGGCGACTCTGCACTATCGTTTTCAGTGGTAAAAAAGTGGTTTACTGACTTTCGTTGTGGTCGCACAAGTTGGCCGACCGAAGAGTAAAAGTGCGTGAGATTGTTGATGCCATAGGCATTTCATATAGCAGTGCAGTTTCGATTTTAAATGATCAGCTGGGTTTAAGAAAGTTATCTACAAGATGGGTGCCGCGTTTCCTCTCAATTGACCATAAATGTAAACGTGTGACAACTTCAAAGGATTGTTTGGAGTTGTTTAACCGCAATCCGAATGAGTTTTTGCGGTGTTTTGTAACTCTGGATGAAACATGGATCCATTACTGTACTCCAGAGACCAAAAAATGGGTTTCTCCGGGTGAACCTGCTCCGAAGAAGGCCAAGGTAAGTTTGTCGGCTAATAAGTTGATGGCAACAGTTTTTTGGGATGCACGCGTTATAATCCACTTCGATTACCTTTAAAAGGGAAAAACAATAACTTTTGCTTTCTTAAAAATCGTTGGAAAATAGCCATCTATTAAACAAAAGTTGAAAAGTTTACATAGAGTTTCAAAAGGGCTATCGCGCATCTTTCTTCTGATAAAATTTTAAGAAAAAATTGATTTGAAAAAAAAAAATACTTTTATTAATAAACATTTAGGTACTCTCGTATCAAAAATAGTTTGTAAAAATATTGGTGGTTGTTGTAAATAATATTTTATTTATAAGCAGTCTTAAATATTCAATATAAAATTTAAATTTTATTAAAACTTTAGCAACTAATGACACTATAATTCATATTAGTTCTGTTCCTGTACTAAATAGTTAGATTAACATGTTTTAGTCAGAATTTACATGAAAGTATTCCATACTCATAATTTCTTTATACTTTGTTGTTTTTCTGACCACAACTTGTAAACCTGACTAGTACTGGAACAGAGCTATTATTGAAATGATGAGAGAGAGATAGAGAGAGTTTTAGTCAGAATTTACATGAAAGTATTCCATACTCATAATTTCTTTATACTTTGTTGTTTTTCTGACCACAACTTCTAAACCTGACTAGTACTGGAACAGAGCTATTATTGAAATGATGAGAGATAAATACAATAAATTAAAATACAAAAAGGATCATATTACATAGGAATTTTTAAAAGCAAACAAATTAATTATGTTCAGATCATTAAAGGTTAACGCCATTCGATTCGATGTTTGGTGAATATAATACTTTTACTTGTTTTCATTATTTATTCTTACTAAAGTGTAAAGATATTTACTAACTCAATTTTTTTTTTTTTTTTATTCTTAAATCAACATTTGTGGTAGCACCGCTATGTCACAATTCAAGTGGCTGCCCCCTGTTGCGCCTATTGGTATTCAAGTGGTTTTGTTTATGAATGGTTTCAAAGAAATTAATACATCCCAGTTTAATAATTTTCTTTTAGATGTGGCACAAGTTCCAGTAGTACAGATGTTAGTTAAGAATATTATAGCAAAATTATTTTGAAGTCAGTATGCATTTAAAAAAAAAGCTCGGCATATGTATGTTTTTTATATAAAAAAAATTATGGTAAAATTTAAAATTTTTCATTATAAATTAAATCTTTTCGGATAAATCTGATTTTCTCATTCATTATGAACTTTTATGGAATCGATTGAAAAATACAATTTTAATAAAAAGTCTGATTTTAATGAAAAAATTTTAATGTTGGTAAAAAATTTCATTTTTTAACAATTTTCATTTTTTCTTTTCAGTGCAAAATTTTTCTTGCAATGGCTTCTCATAATATCAGTAAACTGTCGAGTTGGTTAAAATGGCATATCTTTTTTATCTTTAAATATAAATTAATACAATTTCGCAGCAGCAACCTTGAGAATATTTTCCATAATATTATTCAATGTGAGCCATATTCCTTTGCAAAATGTTTCAAATCTTTCATTGAATTGGACATTTAAAAACTCATGAAATTTTGAGGAATACAGGTTGGGAAATAATAACTCTAGATCATCAACGTTAATTTATGCAGAATTACATTCAGACGGACTTAAACGATAATCATATAGTATTATAATGTTTGGTGTTAAATGTTTTTAGTAATGATATTTCAGTTGGTTTCTGAGATATTAGTAAAAACGCTGTGATAAGTAATACATTTTAATTTAAATTAATTACATTCTGTTAGAAAATGGCAATTTTTATTTTCACTCGAAAAACGACATAATGTGGGTTGTAGATTTTCTTGAGTACATCACAAACCAATTTTGAAAATTTTCGAAATACCACCTAAATTTTGAGATATTCTAAAAACGGTAAAACATTTTGAAGATAGTTGCTGCACTAAAAATCTTTACAACCCTTTCTGCTTAAGGTAAGGGAATAAACATTAAATTATAAACTAGAGAATTTTGGAAATTATTCTAATAAAAAAAAAACATGCTTCCAAACTACCTTCTTTATTCGCTTACCTTTTAGGATTACAAAAACAACAAATGTAATGCTTTCAACCATGAAGATTTACAGCATTATCACTACAACAATATTATATTCTCATTGTTAAGTTTCTTGAATTTTAATAACTCTGTGTTCACCATAACAATATGTTTGTTTAAATTTTATCATTTAATGTTTACACTCAATGAAAATTTTAATATGGTTGATTGCAAAAATTATATGTTTTTAAATATTTTTACCAGACGCAAAATTGTATTAATATGAAAATTAACATTACTTCTACAACCATTAAATATTTTTAGTCTTTTTCCTTGTTCTTAAACCGTATTAATATTATTATTCTCATGACAATAAAATTCTTAAATTAAATATGAAACTTATCCTTTTCACAAACTTAATGGAAATTTTCATAACTTGTTTGTTTTTAAACATATTTTGCTTTTAATGTTTGTTTTCCAATTTATTGTAGTTCTCATTTAGTTTATATATGAATAAATAGAAATAGACAAGGTATATATAAGATATTGATTAACTACCATTAAAGAGTTTAGTTAAAAAAAACATATGTTGCATTTGAACCTCATATGATGGCACAAACGAATATAATCAATAAACGAATAATATATAAAAATATATTTTTTGCTAATGAACACTTTTCTCTATTATTTTCAATAAAAAATTTATAAAAATAATAATTTTTAATACGTTTTATTTTAATATATGATAAGATGGAATAATATGACGAAATGAAATAATAGTACGATAAAGTGGAATAATAATATGACAATGTGATATAATAATATAATAAAGATAGAATAATATGTATAATAATATCAAATCATAATCTGATAGAACAGAATAATGATGTATTAAAATTTGTTCAATTAAATGTAGAACTAGAATTATATATTTCTATTTTTCGCTGTGATCATATGTTTCAATATTAATATGTTACTTTTAGATTGTGGTCACTACAACTATATTTTTTCTCAGCGTGTATTTGTGTTGAATTGTGCCACATTTAAGAGATTTATAAAAGTCAAACCCTATTGTGGAAAGGCATTTGCATGGAGCTCTTCTATGTAACAAATTGCGTTAAATTAACATCCAAATCTTCCTGTAGTTAACATAGATGGACATACTTACAAATCGACAAAGTTAAATCGATTCAGCTAGATAATGTTTATCCTAGTTTTTATCAGCATTAGTAAGATATAAATATGAACAGTGAAATAATGCATTCAAGTAAAGCATCCAGCAGTTGTGAAGATTTTAAAGAAATAATATTCTTTTATTTTAATCATTCATATCCTTACACTCTAATAAATTTTTATTTAAATTTACTCCATTTATAATAGGTAACCTGACTCCTAAAAAAAAATACATGTAGTGATTTCAAATGTTTGTAAAAAAATTAGACACAAAATTAGTATATATATATATGCAAATTTATGTGTGTACCTATTTTGTGTCGAAAAAATAACCTAAAAATACAGTTAAACTGTTAGAACTACACATTACATATTATGTACATAAATAGAAATTATAAACACGAAAAATTAATTTTTTAGATTATTTATTGAATTGAAGGATACATTGTTACATTTTAATCACATGACGATTTAGCAAATCAAGTATTCTTGGTGTGATATTTTCTCCCTATTCTTAATCGACAACCTGCTCATTTATTTGAAAGATCTAATCTTGAAATTAATTCAAATCATAATCTTGTTTATTTCGACCATGTTATTGTTTTGATTTTTGCGGTCTGGACTTATCTAAAAAATTGAAAATGTCCGGAATATTAACTGAATCTGAATTAATATTCGTGATACGAAGAGCGATATGCATAACTTAAAATTTTCAATGTTTAATTTTGCTTTTTTAAACATAATGTTACTGATTATTGAATATTAAAAGCGGTTATTGACATTTTTCCGGTTTTTTGTGTAAAAAAAAAAACATTTTTTGTTCTTATTTTAATTTCACACTATTGTTGTTAACAATTTCAAATTTGTTCTTTTTACAAAATTATGCGTACAGAATATTAAAATAATTTCTTGGTAATTTTAATTTTCAATTTTTTTTTTTTTTTTGTCAATTTTAAGTAAAATATTATATATTATATTTTAAATTTAAAACACACGTTTGTTTCCGTACTTTTTGGATAAAGTGAGGTAAAATGAGAAAAATCAAATTTTTGTCCCACAAAAATCCAATAACGCGCAAAAGTATGGAAACACAAATATCTAAATTGTTTAAACAGAAATACAACATCAAACTGTTTTAAAAATTCGTATGTGAATGTAATTTTATTGTTCAGCATATTTGAATGTTTTTAATTTTTTTTAATGAAACTTTAATGATAGTAACAAAAACAAATAATTTGTTATTCATTTTCGTTCAATTTTTTTTCGTGCAAGAAGAGGAAGAAGATTATTATTCTGTCAATATAGATCTCATTTGCGCAATTTTCGAGTACAGGAACGCTTTTCGGTAACATTGGAATGCTGCGTGCTCCTTATTTAGAGTACGGGAACAAAGCGAATATCTAAACACATACTTTATCCACAAAGTGTTTAATTATACAATTAAAATGTTTATTAGTTTTACAACATGGTTACCAACATTCAGAATATTATATTACATATAGTACTTTTATATACAAAAGTATGTGACTAATTTAGATAAACATATTTAATGTAAATATATGTATTACCTGTAATTTTAAATGAAAATTTACTTGTTTTCTAGTAGTTATTTTACATGCATTTTTTAGAGTGTAGATAAAAGAGATTCTATAAGGAAATATGTGAAAAATTACCTGTAAAAGAACATTTTATATAAATAAAAAAATAAATAAAATTTTTATTTTTTATTGACACTAAAATGTATTCTACTATTTTCCGTTTTCTTGCTTTTTCAATTAAAAGTATTTTTGAGATTTTCTTTTAATTTCTCTTTTTTTTACAAGTTTTGCTAGAATTTCAAACTAACATAATAATTTATTCCATATTTTCAAATTTAGTTTTATTTTCTTTTTTTTTTTTTTTTTTTTTTTTTTGTTTTGTATGACTCAAAATTTTGAAAGTGTATTGGAGATTTTTATGATTGATTTATGATATCATCTAGAACGACTTTCACTAACGCTATGTCATTTCTTAAATAAAATAAAAAAAATTTTAATATTTTTATGAATTATTTCTGAATACCATTTTTATTAAAAACTCAGACACCAATGAAACAAAATAAAGATGAAAATGTACTGAGACATGACGTTCATAATAGTAAATCATATATACTTTCGGTATTTCATTAGGAACTTTAATGATGATATAATAGCGTCGTACATCCAGTACAAAGAAAAATGTATGTAAATTTTTTCTTACCACCTGACTACATTCGCAAATATACGCAGATAAAACGGTATAGAAAATGAATCAAACTTTCATCTAATATTAATTTAAGCTTGGAGGTAAGGGGAGTAAAAAAGTTATATTAAATTAAAAAAAATGTATTTCATCCAAAATATGTGTACAAAAATTTTAAGCAAGGTTATATTATTTTTATTGCTTGTGATTGAAAACAAAATTTATAAAAAATTCTTCATTTAAAATGGGACATGCGAGTACTTTTATTTAAACCAAAAAATTGATTTAAAATATATGTAATATTTTTGTTCAATATTTTAAAATATTCATGTAGTAGGATGATCAATTATTCGTCTTTTTGAAGAAACCGATTTTCGATTAGTTGGAATTTTGAAAAAGGCGGTTGGTTGCATTTTTTGAAATTCCGAAAAAGCGGTTAACGTTTTTTTTTCAGAAGTAAATAATTAAGGTGAGAAAATAATAATCAAAAATGAGAATAACTTTTATATAATATGTACAGAAACTATGGATTAATGTGGAAAAATAATTTCTCATTTTTTTTCGAAATAGATTTTGCAGGTAGATTTTTTTCAAATACAACTCCTTTAAAAGAAATAAGTAAACTATTATTACATTTATTGAATTAAAAAAGCCCTTAAATATTTAAATTGTTTGTAAGAATGTTACAGGTTTTACACGAGAAAAAACTAATTCCATTGATATCCGTATTTCATTCAAGATCATTATTACTACAATAATTTGAATAAACTTATAGGATTAATTTCAATTCAACCTGAAACTATATTTATAAAACGTAACAAGAAATTATTCTTTATCAACATTAATCGGTTAACAAATTTTTCGTAAATCATTATTCGAATATTTCCAATTTTGTTCATTTGCTTGTTCCGCAATAACATTCTAAAAAAAATAAGATTCCGAATTTTAATAGGGGCTTAAAAAAGTCGAAAACAAATACGCTTTTAGAAGCCTTTTCGGTTTTTTGGCGATATCTCGGCCATTAATGAACCGATTTGTTGACTTTCTAAGGAATATTCTCTGTAATTTGATGTATAAAACATATATCCTTTCTAAAAACTGACAGTCGGTCATCGTTATATCGACTTCCCTATCAATAAGGATCCAGAAAATATACTTTTTAGATGATTATATTTTTAGATAGACGAATATTGTAGAAATTACAAAGGGATATATACCCTTTACATCTGTGCTGAAGGTATAATAAATAAAAAGTTTCTTATACCAAAAATCCTATGTGTAAATTTTTATAAATTTCTTTTGCCATTTGCGAACGTCAAAATATATCGCTTTTTTCACAGCATACGATTTATTAAATATCTTAACGGAAAATATAAAATTCAAAAATAAAAATGTAAAAATATGAAATTGACAAAAGAAAACGTTTTTTTCTGAAAACGATGTGTTTACCACAGGTGTTAAGGATAAATATAAGTTTGTCATTCCATTTGAAATTTCTACAATATTCATCTAGGAGCCCAAAAAGTATATCAGAGGCCTATATTCAAAACCCTCTATCTCGAAAAATACAACTTTCCAGGAGTGCAAAAAAACTGTTTATTTCTCTTATTTTTCAAGTAATTAAAAAATTTTCTCTTATAATATTTCTTTAAAACCAAGATTAAATCTTACATATAATTTTTTTTAATATTTTACAATATTGACAATTTTAAGACCCTCTATCTTACACTTTTTAAATATTAATGTATATAAATAAAATAACTATATAGAGGGTTTTGCATTTATAAAAAATACATTTAATTATCATTTAATATATGATTTTTAAAGTTTTTAAACTTTTCAAACTTAGTAAGTAGTTTAAAAAGCAACATAGGCTACTTTTTTTTGGGATCGAAGAAGGATGAATGGTACCCCTCATACAAAGCAAATAATAATTATTACATATCTAAAGAACTACTAAAACGAAAGTCTTAAAATTTTCTCATCAACTTTTACAATTGAGATGAAAATACAAAGAAAATGATAGCTTCCATACAAAATAAAAATCGTTAATAGAGAGTAATAGAGATATCGGCAAAAACAAAGTTTTTAAGTTTTTGAAACAACTATGTATATAAGTTATGGACTGCGTTCTTTCACAGATCGGACATAAATATTTTTCTATTTTTATGGGCACTGAAAAACAACAACAATGAGCTATATCATATTCAGTTTTTTAAACTTTTTGTAGCCCCTATATAAGGTAAGGACTTTGTTCTTTCACAGCAAATTTTCATAATTTTTGTGCTGAAGAAATTAACTTAATCGGTCCATTAGTACCCGAGATATCAGCCGAAACGCGTTTTTGGACTTTTGAAGCCCCTATATAAGCTACAGACTCCGTTCTTTCGTAGATCTGTTACAAATTTCTCTATTTCGAATTTTCAAATCGGTCCATTAATTTTCAAATCACTCTTTTTTATACCCACTATCAAAAATTATTTGTTTTGTCATTCCGTGTGTAACATGTCGAAATAATCATCTAAGACCGTCTGTCTGTTGAAACCAGGATAGGGCTTTATGTGGACATCCTAGGAGGACGAAATTTGGCTCAAATATTTGTATCATTTAATATTTGTTTGGTATTCAAAATGAGCAAAATTGGTTCATAAACAAAAAAGTTATGGACATAATACTAGAAAAACAGGGTGTCCGTCGTAACTCTAGCTTATACTTTTCGGCCAATATCTTTTACAATAAAGAATATACCTCAACAAAATTTTTCAAAAATAGTTCAAGGATCAATGTAAACTCTGAAACCAAAAAATGGGCCTCCCATAAAATCTGTTTTTTTTTTGTGCTTAAAAAAATCACCCTAGTATATAGTTATTTATACTGGTTGGAATTTTGCAATACATACACACAATATTCCACGATATCTAATCTTCACTATAAACTATATAGTTTACCAAATTTCAAAAATATTTTTGAATAACTTGACTTCTAACATCTCCCACAATGCATTGCGTTAATGAATTGCGACGATATAATAAAACAAGTTTCAAATCACACGTTTTCGTTTACATTCTGTTCTTAACACTTCTTACAAGAGTAATAAGGCATCATCTTCATTTTAACTGGAAGCCATAAAAAAACAACATACTTTGAATATTCTTAATACATTTCATCAAAAATAAGAAATAAAAATTAAACTTAGCAACAAAAACTACATGAACGAAATATGTATAATATAAAATTAAAAACAAAGTTTTAATTTCAATATATTTTATGTTTTCATTTACACTTTGTCCGTCTTTACTTTTTAAAATAATTGTTGTTTGTACTTTAAATATTTCACATATAGTACTTACACTTATTCATGGAGATCATCGTTATTATGATTGTTTTCATTGTCATCATCATAATCTACATAAAAAAAACTCTTACTTCATGCAAACATACATACATACATTCAAACACTTAATAAACTCACTACAGTGAACATGATTAAAATGTAAAAAGTATTAATAAAAAAAATTTTAGTTGTAGATTTCAATGCTTTGAATATTGAGAAAGAGTTATGTTTTCCAAATGATGCTTGCAAAAATTCCAAATCTAAACGCATTGAAAGATAAATTGAGACAAAACTAACCAATTGGAGCTGCTTTTACTAGGTGTTTTAAAAACAATATCTAAATATAAATCACACTTTAGCATTTACTGTAGAGTAAATCCATTTTAAATTTAAAAATTTTGATCTCTGAAATTTTCTCTGCAGCAAGTATACCGATAAGGCTTCCTACCAAAACAATATAAAAAAAATTAAAGATGACCTTTTTCAGATACACGTCACTAAAGAAAATTCTTACAAAAAATATGTTAAAAAAATATATTCATAATTTTTATATGGCATATTAAAATACAAGCTTTGGCAAATCCACTGAAAAAACAAAAATTATTTTGATATCTTTTATATACCAAAAGTTATGGCCATTTAAATAAATATATTAATCACATTCAAAGCTATAGAGTTGCCATAGTTCTCAAAATAAAAATGAGAAAATTAATTTTACATGCCTCTGTATCCTCCTCTACACGTGCACCAAATTTTATCTAAATCGGTAATAAGGAGTCAAAATTTTTTAAATTTAAAATAGAAAAGCTCTGTATTTAAAATTACATGTTTAAATAACAAAAAGTTTAGCATATATTTTTTCAATCAATACCACTGTGCAAACTTACATACCCAGCTGACCACAAACTTCAATAATGATATCCAGTTCGAACATTTCTCTGACAAATATTAATAGTGCACCTTTAGTGATATAAATAGCGAAACGTACAAATATTCGTTAGTGATTTGTTTTCGATATTAAAAAGTTTTGAAAATTATTCGATATTGATATTACTAACGACTTCTGATTGTTTTCTATTTTATTTATTCTTCATTTTGTTTCCAATCTAAAATTAAATTTTTAAAGTTATGTTTTATTTCACACTTAACACAATAGGTTTGTTTCCGTACTTTTTGGGTAAAGTGCATTAAAATGAGAAAAACCTAATTTTTCTCACACAAAAATACAACAACGTACAAAAGTACGGGAACGCAAAAATACGAATTATTTATTCAAAAATAAAACATAAAACTGTTTTAAAAATTCGTATGTGAATGTAATTTTATTTGTCAACATATATGAAAGTTTTTAATCTTTTTAAATGCAACCTTTTTGTTAGTCACAAAAACAGGTAATTTTTTATTAATTTTCGCTCAAATTTTTTACTGGATATTTTTATTTTTTAATTATTTGACAATTTACATAATCTACACGAAAAAAATATTTTGGTCTGTTTCGTGAAAGAAGAAGAAAAAGAACATTATTCTCTCAAAATAGTTCTCATTTGCCCAATTCTCGATTACGGGAATGCTTTTCGATAACATTGCTCCCAATTTAGAGTATGGAAACTAAGCTAATATATCTCAAATATTAAAAAAAAAATACATAATAATAAATTACATTTCAAAAATAATTCATATTTACATAAGAGTGGTAATATTTGAGCATTTTATTCAATTTTCGACTTCGCTCAGAGGAGTCATCAATGTTCTTTTATTTTAATTTTATTAATTTTTCTTTTAATCAAATCCATATTTTTTAATGCTAAATTTTCTGAATTAATCTGCAAGAAAATAAGTCTATTAGATATTGAGATAAATATGCTATTTTAAAAATTTATTTAGACAAGTAGCGACATTTTCTAAAATTTTACTATATTTTTATTAAAAATTTCTGAAAATTTAGCTAAGATCTTAAATTTTAAAGTGCAATATTTTGCAACCGATCGCTATGAACTATGACACAAGAATGATACCACATTCTCTTTTTTTAGTCAGAGAGTATATATATAGAGGCGAAATTTTCGATTGACAATTGAGAAAAAAAAATTGTTTTGTAGAAAAAATGTAGTTTTATTTTTCTAGCAACAACAAAATGTATTTGATTGATGTTGCATAAGTGAAGTTTTTGACAATTAGTTTCGTCTTTTATTACTCTTTGGTTTTAGTCCTTTGCATGCACAAATAAAAAAAAAACATACGTTAAGGCCCGAACACATATAATACTTTTGCCTCAACTGCAACTGAGAGATGAAGTAAAATTCACGCATTTATATGGAACGGAACAAAACCAATACCTCAAACTTCTGCGTAAAATACTTCAAAGATGAAAAATTTTCAACTTTGAAGTACCGAAGTACGTTATTATATTTTGACAGTTGTTTTTCTTTGTTTTCTAAATTATTCTTTCATTGAGTCAGGAAACTAAATTTGCAGTTATTTATTTCTATTGAAAAAATAATTTAATTTGTATATTTTGTTAATATAAAAATGAAAATTTTATAATAAAATATTGTCTTATAATCAGAATTTTGCTTATTCTCAGAAGTTTGTCTCATACTCCAAGTTTTGTTTAATAATACGAATTTTGTTTTATATTGGACATTTACGTAGTTCTCAGATTTTCGTTTAATACCCGACTTTTTCATATATTTAGACTTTTGTCTTATACTCAGACTTTTGTCTTATAATCAGAATTTTGCTTATTCTAAGACTTTTGTCTCATACTCCAAGTTTTGACTAATAATACGAATTTTGTTTTATATTGAACATTTACGTAGTTCTCAGACTTTCGTTTAACACCCGACTTTCTCATATATTTAGTCTTTTGTCTTATACTCAGACTTTTCTCTTATACGCAGACTTTTGTTTTACACTCCTATTTTATATGATACTTCTATTTTTCGTATACTTTAAATTATCTCTTATGCTCAGAATATTGTCTTTTACTTCTACTTTTTTTCTATATTCTGACTTTTGTTTTATTCTTTGATCTTTTTCTGATGCTCATACTTTTGTCTTATACTACTACGTTTGTCTTATACTCCTGCTTTTGGTATATAGTTTTACTTCTGTCTCGTACTACTACCTCTGCCTTATACTTCTAATTTTATCTTATAATCTTACTTTTGTTTCATACTTCTACTTTTTTTATACTTTCGCTTTTATCTTATACTCATACTTTTGCTTTATACTCTTATACTCCAACTTTTGTCTTATACCCTGACTTTTTTTCTTATACTCATACTTATATTCATATGTTTTTAACGTTGCGTTGCTGTCCTTTGCCGTTGAAGCGGCAAAGTAGTGGTTGGGTCTAATTTTGTTTACACAAGAATTCTTCAAGAAATTACTTGAAACATTTAGTTTCGATATTTTATTTAGAAAATTTAAATATTACGATATTGAAATTTTTGAAATTCTAATATCGAGAAAATAATTCTCTATAATACATACATATGTGTCTCGAAAATTCTTCGTTTTTAGCGAACATTCGAAATTCAGGTCAGGCGGGTACACACTTCGGAGTTTATTAATTAAACCTGTGTGTGTGTCAGTAGTTAATCATTAAAATGTAACACCAATAATAATAACAACAATAACAAAATACAAGGAAACAAAAACAATTGTTGAGTTTTTTTATATTTTTATTAATTAAACCAGAGTTCATTTTCATTCATTCAACATTTTAACAGAGTTTAAACGATTTAAAACAACTAAAAACTTATTAAAAGAAAAGTTACTTAACAAAAAAAAAAAAAAAAAAAACTAGCAATCGCAACAACAATTACAAACGTAACGTAATTAAATGGCAAAAATAAGTTTTAAATCTACAAAAGTACTTTTCGTATGTTAATTTAAATATTTTCTTGTGTAAATATTTTGAAATTATGTATGTAAATATTATTCATAATATTTCTAAATAAATTGACTAAAAACTTGACAAATAAACTTTAGTTTAGAAATAATAATTTACTCAACATTAAAATTTTATTTAATTTATTTTAAGTTCTTGATTCTTACTTTAAATTTTAGTGTGTAACGAACTGATAATCGTAAAGTGGTATTTATATATATGCATTATACGTTTGAGCTAATGTTTGTAACACTCTAAAATATTGGTCCATGTAAATATTGTAGTCAAACTGCAGATCGTAATTTTGAAAATAATTCAATAAAATTTGGTGCAGAAGTCTATAATGATCCAAAATTACGAAGCCTATAATTAATCCAATATTTCACCTAGCCCTCCTCGGAATAGGGGTTTAACGATCATAAATTCCTTAAATATAGCTATATTTTAATGAAATTTGGCACATATAAGTTGGTATATATTTGTAAACCTTATAGTTGTCCATCCATCCATAATTAACCATAACTCCCATATAAACCCCTCTTCCGACAATCACTTTAACGGGCATAAAAAAACTCAGCTCCAAATTTTATGAAAATCATAAATAATTTCAATGAAATAAATACTTCGCTTAATAAAAGTATCGGTCCACAATTGGCTGCAAGTACCAACTAAGACCCCTCACCTAATTTCGAAGCACATACAAAATGGCTTGACTTGTTTCTGTATTTAAGCAGATATTGCGTCATTTCATGCTACTCTTACATAGGCCTAAAGCAGATACTCAGTGTAATTACAAAATATTGTGAAACAAAAAGTTTATTTCTAATCGCATGGTTTAATTTATATAAACGTACACACTATCATAGCAGAGTATTATTCAAGTCTGTGTTTTAAAAGCCGAACACGTAGACCCTTCAGAAGTGAAGCTATAGGGTCTCAAAATACTTTAGCTTTGACATGCAAATTTTTATCAATATTTGTTTCTAAACCGATTTCATTATTTTTTAATGCAAACTTGATGTTCTTTGGCTAGTTGTTTAATGTGGTAGCTCGAAAATTGCACGAGTGAACAGGAATAAAAGTAGTAGTAAAAGTGCTATATTCAGCTGTGCCGAATCTTATATACCCTTCACCCATGTTGAGATGTTATATGAAAAATTAATATATTTTAAAGTTGATAAAATAACAACAATATCAAATGACATTAGTTAAAAATATGTAAATATCATTAATTAAAAAGGGGTATTTTAAAAATTTATGGACCTATTAGACTGATTTAAAATTTCGAAATTCGAGAAAAAAGTTCTATGTAAGAACGAAGTCCGTAGCATATATAGGAGCTTAAAAGTCCAAAAACGCGTTTTGGCCGATATCTCGGATACTAATGAACCGATTAAGTTCATTTCATCAGCACAAAAATTTTGAAAAAAATTCCGAATTATCTGTAAAAGAACGAAAGGTAGGGCTTCAAAAAGTTGAAAAAAAACAAATAAGATATAGCTTATTGTCATTGTTTTTCAGTACCCATAAAAACAACAACTATATGTAAAGCAGCCATTAAATAAGTAAAAAAAAATTAGAAATATTATATTGGTATATAGATCGATTTGGTTGATTAAAAAATCGAAATTTTAAAAAACGAAGCCTGTAGTTTGTATAGGAGCTTTAAAAATTCTAAAAGTATGTTATTACCGATATCTCGGATACTAATGGACCTATTTTGTTAATTTCTTCCACAAAAAAAAAATCCAAAAAAAATATTTCGAATTTTCTGTGCGAGAACGAAGTTATATAGGAGCTTTGAAAAGTCTAAAACAATAACGTTTTTGTAGGTTTTTTGGCGATAACTCGGCTATTTGTAGACCGATTTTTCTAAGGGAAATTCTCCGTAAATTCATGTATAAAATATATCTGATATCTGGGGCTTTATAAAAATGGATTTAAACAGACAAATGGACAAACGGTCAGACAGACATCGTAATATCGACTTCCCTGTCAATAAGGATCCAGAATATATACTTTTTGGGGTCCTAGATGAATATTTTAGAAATTACAAACAAAATGACAAACTTTTATATACCCTCTACACCTGTGGTTAAGTTATGTTTTCTTTAAAAGATCTCTCCCACTTAAGGTGATCCAAAATCCTTTTTTGTGAGCTACATTGAAACTAATAATTTTGAAAAGGGACAACCTCCTACGACATTGATGGTCTCAAAACAAATTTTAAATTTTTTCCAACATATATTAATGGTATATTTATACAACAAACGATAGCTTAAGAAAAATAAATATACCCATGGGTGACTTCATATCAAAACGGATAAAAAATAGCCATTTTCGAATTTTACATCTCCTTCAATGAAGTTTACCACAGATTTTGGCTATGGGAAGTATTTCTTAAATCATCCACTTTTAGACTCAGGGCCCTTTACAATCCAAAAAATATGTCGCTTTAAGTATCAAAACAAAGCTAACAAAATTCACAAAGGTGTACTTGTTTAATTGCTAATAACTTCGAAAAATTATACTTGGTAAAAATTAGATTTATATTGAAGATAAAGATATTGACTTTATAAAGATACGTAAGTTCAAAACCATTATATCTCAAAAAAAAAAAAAAAAAAAAATATATATATATATATATATATATATATATATATTGTAATTATATAATTCCTAAAAAGGCTCAATATTCCTTCAAATTTCGTGCGGGGAATTACTTAGTTAGAGGAGTTTGAACACTGTAGCTTGATATCTTGGCCTCTGTGATGATAAGGTATCACTTTTTTTTCAATTACATTCATAAACAACACTGTTATCATTATCATGACATTATCCACTTCAACGATAATTTGTGTCTCTCCATTATCTAAAATTAGAGTTCTACCATCTATATTAAACAAGTACACCTGCGTAGTTTTTAGCTTTTTTCGTTTTTCAAAACGTCATATTTTTGAACCAGAAAAGTTTATGATTTGAGAAACACTTCCAATAGCCAATGTCCGTAATGAATTTCATTGAAAACAGAGACGCCAAATCCGAAAATGGCGGTTTTCTGTCCGTTTTGATATGGAATCACTTTTTAGTGATTCCATTTAGGAGCTTACTTAAAAAAAAAATTTGGAATTTTCTCAATCCGTTAAGTCGAACAAAAATCTTAGAACTAAAACTTGATCTCAAAAAATTGTTTGCAAAAAAAGTTTTATTAATTAACTTAAATTTTTTTAAATATTAAATGTTTTTTTATATTTGCTGTTAGATTATTAGGACTTCCAGAATTCCGTGTTAGTGCAATATTATTAAACGTGTACCCTACATCTATTAGTGGTCGAAAATCATAAATTTTTGAGAAAAATTTTAACTCAAAAAAAAAATTGGATTTTGCAACTTGATTAAATCAATTTGGACACAAAATTTTAATAACGTACCGATAAATTTGGTGATTTTGCAAGAAATATGGTTCATATTTTTGAAAATGACAAGCTCTGAAAGGTTTTTTCCAATAGAGGTGCTCGATTTTGCCCACTGTAACTCTATTTAAATATTTCAGAAAACAATATTCTGAAAACCTAAATCCTCCTCTATTGTTTTTTCAAGTTTTAACAAGATTGTTGCAGTAGTTTAGAAGATACAGATTTATTAACGTTTATTTTGCGATCGGTCCAATTGTGTATTATCTTTGAAATCATTGCTTTTAAAGTTCTCACAGTGGGGTAGTGTGATATTTTGCCGCATATTTGGTCGAAAATATCAATCGCGTCTTTAGTTTTATTATAGAACTCATAACATGAAGTCTATTTTTAATCGTTTATACTTTATAATATGGATTTATTAGTCTTCAGCATACCTTTTCTATTTGATATAGGAAATAGAGTTTCCTCACCGTCATTGTCCAACGTGACAAAAAAAAAATATATATATATTTATGTGTTGCCAAAAATTTCTTCTGGAAGTCAAATTTTATTTATTTTCCCTCAAAAAATATATTTCACATTATAGGAACAAATATTTATTACTCTGCATTACTATATTTACAAAACTACTTTATCGCTAAAAGTTCAAAAAGTCACATTGAATACTTCGTTAGTCGCTTCGACTAACAAGGTTGCCAAAAATACTAACTTCCAGACCGCTCAGAGCAACATAAGTCTAGACACCACGATCTTATTTACGGCAAGTGTTATAGCAAAACACACAAAGAAATATGCAACGAATAAAAATGAGATGTCAATCACAATAGCTTTGTTGTTAGTCGGAACGACTAACGAAGCCCTTCCAGGGTTAAGTTGATATATATTTTTAAAACTTTTGAATGAAAATAATATTATAGTCAAATTGAATTACTTTTCTAGATAACTTTCCTTTACAATAGACGACGCACAAATAAAATAATACGTTGTTGCAAGGAATTCACAATGAATTCTGAAATTTGTAAAAAATTCTTTTAGTGCGGTCCTGTATGAAATACAAAAAACTTGAACACAAGATTTGGTCAATTAATAAAACACAATTATTTACAGTACATTTGTGATGTAAACTCGAAATTTTGCGTTTTTTGAGTTATTACGTTGTTGCAGAAAATGAGCGATGAGTCCTAAGGAAAAATTTTATTTCAGAGAAAAAATGGTGCCTACACTCTTTTTCGAAAAAAAATGCACACACACACAAAATCTGAATTTTTGTAATTTTCAAATTCAAAATCGTTTATATTTATCGATAGAAATATCGACTACAAAACGATCGCAAATGTTGGGCTTAACTTGGCTTAAAAACAGCCGCCGTTTTTAAATTCTTTTTGGAAAAATGTGTTAAAAACGAAACTTTTTTATTATTTTAATGCATTACTTGCCAATTATATTGTATATAAATATGAAAAGAAAAATATTTTCACAATTTTAAACTTCAGTTAATTATAAATCAACCAAGTATTTTTGCTGACTTATAATTGATTATTTTTGATTTTAATACCGTAAAAAAATAATCTTAACAATTGCTAATAAATTTTAATGAGTCTTGATCGCCATCCTGCGAGAAATCTAAAAAACTCGCACACCAGATTTTATCAGCTAATAAATCACTGATATTCACTTGTGATATTAAGTCGAAATTTCGTTTCTTTTACTTATGACGTTGCGCCAAATGAGCGATATGTGGTTGGGAATTATCAAAATAATTGATATAAATTCCATTATTTATTATACTTTTTATTTCTTTAGCACATATTAATATGGTTTTATATCAGAGAAGATCATTCCTCATTCTAAAATGCAAATAATTATTCTAATATTTTATGTAAAAAATCCAATAAGCTAATAATTATGTTTATATTTTCAATCAATAGATCATGAAAATGTAAAATTTTTAATTAGGAAAATGTGTGTTTTATTTCAGCCGGCTGACAGTCGATTTTAAGCCTCCGCCGAAGCTTTTTAAAGCAAGCCACCGCCGTTAAAATTCCTCGGCGCAAGTCTGTGGTAGCCTACTTTAAACTCCCTTAGCTCCAGTCCTGAGAGATCTGTGGGGTCCTCCTTCCAAACATAAAATTCTACACTTCTTTGCTATGCCTTATGTAAACCCAAACATCCGATTAGAAGTTACAGATTTATTTCCAAAAATTTTCGATGCTGCCCCACTGTGGGGTGTAATAACCACTTGCAATAAATTGTCAAGTGCTAATTTTTTTGTTTTAATTAAATTTCCTTCTTTTTTATTTAATATTTTTTTATATTAATAAACATAACATTTTTGCCACCATTTTGGTAATTTAGATGAAATACCTGAATCAATTTAAATATGGCGGAATATATATTAAAAGCGTACTATGGTATCAATACCCACCACTTTAGAAGCACTTACGTGTCTTTGATTAAAAATACATACATCTGCAGTGATAAAAACAGCAATGTGTCTTTTATCTTCATACATCAAAAATTAAAATTTATAACTAAATAAAACTACTAAAAGTATTTATGCGATTATATTTTATTGTTAATTATAAAGAAATTAAAAAAAAATCTTATGTGATTTAAAACAAATGGCACTTCTTTTATTATGATACATGTTGGTTTGATTTTGTATTGTTTTTTTTTTTTAACCCCAGGCAACATAGACCGGATGACGACGATAAAATTCATTAACCCCACTACCTGTACCATAACCCCAACGTTTACCAAAATCATAACCACTGCCATATTTATAGCCACTTCCATAACCATAACCAGATCGGGCATAACCACCTGAAGCCGAGGTGAGAGTGGTAGTAGTAGTCAAAGGTGTAGCTATAGCTGCTGTCGTGGCCAAAGGTACTCTAGTCGACACCAGGGGAGCAGAATAAACAGCAGGTTGATAATAGCCATATCCATAAGTTTCTGAAGTGTTTAAATCATCATCGGAAGATTTTTCCTAGCAAAAACAGAAAGATTATTACTACTTACTCGCAATTAAAAATAATGCGAAATGATAATTTTGCGTATAAATGGTGAGTTAATATTTTATTTGCAAGTTAGCAACTCACGAAAACTAATCGTGATTAGTGAAACAAATTGCAAAAAAGCGTACGACGTTACCACTTCCTTTTACGTTCATAGCAATTTCTATGATAATAATTGTATTTTTTTTTCCATTCGGCACGACAAATAAGGAAATATATTTCTTTATGCAATTTGTGCATAAACAATGAGTTTTTTATTTGCAAGTTATTTTTATTTGCAATAATCGTGCGTACAAACATATTATTTTATATTAAACTTACCACTTCTATAGGTCCTGCCATACTACGAAATACTAATGTCATTAGAACCGACATAAACATAAGGGAAAACTGCAAAATACGTTTATTTTAGAAATTAGTTAAACAACTTTCTTTTATATTTAATAAACCACAACAACAATAACATTACCTTTGCCATAGTAAATTTCTAAACAACAATTTACAAATAAATTAGCAGGTTTTAAATTTACAAAGTTCTTAATTGAAACTGTAACTGATGCCTAGTGTCTTTGAACGTGTCTCTTTTATACTGAATTGAATATTGGAAAAATTATATGCAGTTTCAAACTTTTCCTCTTTAAAAGGTGCTAAAAGAGTTATTACACATTTTTTTATATTTATTTTTTTTTTTTACTTTACGAATGAATGAGATGATTTATATCTCTTAAATGGAGGTCAAGAGAATTATATGGAAAATGCATTAAACATTTTTCTATTTATGAAAAAATTTAACAAAAAGATTGAAGATATATTGCAAAAAATTAAATTGAACTTGTTCCAAATGAAATTTTGTTTGTTACTTTATCTATATACACGCAGAGAAAATTCATGGTTACAGCATTATCAATACAACAATATTATGTTCTCATTATTACTTATGATAACAATGTTGTTGTTTAAATTATATCATTTAATGCCTTGGCCTCGGTGTACATGCCCTATGAATAGTTGGAACCACCAGATGACAGGGTGTGGGCCTTAGCCGAGTACGCAAGACGAAATGGAGTACGTCTATTGCTCGGTTGCGATGCTAATGCACACCACAGTCAATGGGGTAGCAGGGATACCAATTTTTAAGGGGTGTCTAATACATGGACATATTCCAAGGGGGTGGAGAGAGGTAAGGGTTATATTCATACCGAAAGGTGGAAGGACCTGTCACTCGAAACCCAAGGATTATAAACCTATCAGCCTATCGTCTTTCCTCTTGAAGACTTTAGAGAGACTGATAGATCTATATTTAAGATCGTCTGGTAGCTCCAGCATCATGAGTAGTGCTCAACATGCTTACCTGAAGGGTAAATCTGTGGAGAGTGCGCTAAGTGATGTGGTGGGTTATATAGAACAAGGACTTCGGTATAAGGAGTACACCATGGCCGCGTTCTTGGATATTGAGGGAGCGTTTAACAATATTAAGATTGACGCTATCAAGCAGGCGCTGGTGGATCTTAAGGTACATGACTTCTTGATCGAATGGATAATCCTCATGCTGATCAGCAGGATTGTCAATTCAAGCTTGGGTGGAGTATGCTTAAGGAAACTAGTGACTAGGGGAACTTCGCAAGGGGGAGTGCTCTCACCCCTGCTGTGGCTAATAGCTGTCGATGTGATTTTGCGTCAATTCGACAGCAGGGGGCGGAAGATCGTGGCTTATGCTGATGATGTGGTCATACTGGTAAAGGGAAAATTTCTTCCCACAATCAGTGAGATCATGCAGTCAGCACTGGGTGAGCTGTCCTCGTGGGCTGCTGATAAGGGGTTGGGAGTGAACCCGGAAAAGACAGAGTTGGTTCTGTTTACTAGGAGGTACAAGGTAGAGAATTTCAGACTACCGGTACTAAATGAGACTGAACTGAAGCTTTCAGACTCAGCGAAATATCTGGGGGTGTTCATTGATAGCAAACTGACCTGGAAGAGGAATGTTCAGGAAAGACACAAGCGTGGCCTCAATGCCTACTACACCTGTAGAAACTCCATAGGTAAGAGTTGGGGACTCAAACCAAAAGTTGTATTCGGTGGTGAGACCAATCCTTTCTTATGGTTGTTCTGTCTAGTGGTAGGCACTGGAGCGTAAGAGTAATAGGAGCCTTTTTTCGAAGGCGCAAAGGTGTGCTTCGATTGGCATTACAGGTGCAATGAGAAGCACACCACAAGCGGCTCTGGATGTCATACTTCATCTCTTACCCATTGAAGAGTTTGTGGGGGGTATGGCAGCAAAGAGTCTACTGAGACTTAGGGAATTGGGACTATTAGGCTCATCAAGAGCAGATCACTCCAAGGTCATTTACGAGATCAGTTACGGTGAGGTTAATCTGAACTCTACGGGGGCATCAGATTACATGGCCGCTGAATCGGACTTTGGAGTAAATCCTGTCGTGGTGATACCTGATAGGGAGATCTGGTCCGGCACTGAGAGACTATATGAAGGTTGCGCAGTGTTCACGGACGGATCAAAGATGGTTGAGGGTACCGGGACGGGGGTCTATATTATGGGCACGGATTTGAAGGGCTCTTTTAGACTCCCTGATGAGTGCAGTGTTTTTCAGGCTGAGATTCTCGGCATGAGGAAGATGAGGTCTAGAATGGACGCTAACAGTTCTGATTTTTGCAGACTGTGTGGGGACATCGATGAGACCGAGTCTATTGAGCACATTGTGTGCCATTGTCCGCGATTACAGCATCGTAGGATGAAGTGGCTGGGTAGACAGTTCCTCGACGGGCTAAGTGACGTTCGGGACGCAGATCTTGTTGACGTCATAGGCTTCGTCATGGGAATCAGCTGCTTGAGGGAGAATCAGGGGTTTAACCCTGGGGGGATTGGTAGCATTGCTGGTCCCCCCTTATGATTCGTTACATTTCTATTCCCTTTTTATCTTTCACTCTACTTTTTCTGTATTCTGTATTTTCTATTTTCTGTATTCTATACTCTTATTTCACAGCTATTCTGTTGAAGGGACTCACAATTGATTGGGATCGGTCTCTGGGTGGAGATGTGGTACTATCTGGTATCACATCTACCTTCTCTATCTATCTATCTATCTACACTCAATAAAAATTTTAATATGCTTGATTGCAAAAATGATATTTTTTTAAATATTTTTACCAGAAACAAAATTTTATTAATATAAAAAACTATCATTACTTCTACAACCATTAAATATTTATAGTCTTTTGCCTTGTTCTTAAACCATATTATGTTTTTAAACCATATTAATATTATCATTTCCATGACAATAAAATATTTGAAATAATTATAATACTTATCCTTTTCACAAACTTAGTGAAAAATTTTAATACTTTTTTGTTTTTAAATATATTTTGTTTGTAATATTTGTTTTCCAATTTCATTGTAATTCTCATTTAGTTTATATATGAATAGATGTAAATAGACAAGGCTTGGTTATACTATATAATTAATGAACAAATAATATGTAAATATTTCTTTTTGTTTTTGCTAATGAACACTTTCCTTTATTACTTTAAATAAAAAATTTTTAGAAATAATTTCTTATTAATACATTTTATTTTAATACATGATAAGATGGAATAGTAATATGACAAAATGAAATAATTACATGACAAAACTGCATAACTATATGATAATATGCGATAATAATATGATAAAATGGAATAACAATATGACGATGTGATATAATAATATAATAAGATAAAATAACATAATAATAACATTAAATCATAATCTGATAGAATGGGATAATAATGTAAGTAAGATGTTCAATTATATGTAAAACTAGAATCATAACATGAGAAACTAAACCATAAAATCAGGCACAATATGACAAAAAGAAATCATAATAATTATTACTTATAATCATTTCTATTTTTCGCTGTTATCATATGTTCTAATCAAAATATGTTGTTCTTAGTTTATGGTTGCTACAACTATATATTTTCTCTGCGTGTATGTATGTTTAAAATGGCACATTTTATACCCAAGGAAAAATTGGTCCTTTATTAAAAATTATCCTTTTTACAAAAAAAGATAATAAGCCGATCGCAAAATAAATAATATTAAATATAAACTACTAAACGGATGTTATTAAAACTTAAAACATCAATAGTGGAGTTTCTGAAATATTTGTGGAAGCAAAGGCATTTCTACGGTGTACATTGGTCTAAAATTAACTTTTTCTGGCAGAAATTAATTAGTTTAGTGTCTTTTTAAGGTTATATGGAAGTCACCAATTTTAAGAATTTTTACTTAGACCTATATAATACATAATTTGACTACAGTAGACATATTTTTTAAATATTACATTTATTTGTGTGCTTTTATATTAAAAAAAATCAGTATTCTTTTACATTTTTCAAAAGATTAGACCTTAAGAAAGAGTGTAAGTATAATTTTAGAAAAGTTTGAACACCCTACTTTAAGCAGGGATCGAAAATCGAATTTATTACAAATAATTTGAATATAGATTTTAATATTTCTTCAAAAACATTTATAAAATTTTTTGCAAAAAATTGAGAGAACCTAAAGACAAATTTAGAAAAAGAGTTTATTTTATAATCATTATTTGACCTTAAAAACAGTATTGTAAAATGAATAAGATTTTTCTGGAATAAACTTGATGATTTTTCAACTGCATATATAAAAAACATTAATGAATTCGCCTTATTGTTGTTTTTGTGCAATTAATGCCACCTTCCAAAAATTCGGGTTAATTTTGACGCTTGTCTTGATAAAAAATCTTCTAATATAGACATTACGTAATAGCGAATCTACACGTAACACAAAATATAAGATTTTTCTGTCAGAGAGTGTCATATTCGCTCTCTGAGAGAATTATCTCATTTGTAGATTCAAATATTAGTATTATAAAAATTAGTATTACAAAAAGTATTAATAGCCTGTTGTGATGAGATTTTTCTACACAACTACATAACTATCTTATAAGATGAACTGTCAAAAAATATACATATACGAAAGTTTGTTTATATGTGTGCATGTTTATTTTAGAAATTACTAAAAAAAACAATGTTTTATTAAAAATTATTTCCTTTTAATGATTGTTTTATATTTTAAATAACATTTTTATACAAATTGTGGTAAAAGAAGTGCGAATTTCTTAAATAAAAAGGACATGTTTACTTTGTGACTGATTGAAAATAATCATAAGATATATGTGGTACATGAAGTAAAGTAACGACAACTCTACAACACCAGAAAATTCATATATTTTGTTTTTGTATTGAAATTTCGTATGTCAACTTTAATTTTGACTTATTGGTTTACAAAAAAAAAAAAAAAAAACATCATTTGACATTTCACGTAATAAAAAAAATAATGAGAAGCAATAGCACAAAAGTAAACAAAAAATGTATACAAAGCGTAAACATAAACAACAATTTGACACTACAGATTTTAGAAAACAAGACAAACAACATTCCTGCCAAGAAGAAAAAAAATCTCAGCTGTTTATATGTCATTACCTGATTAATTTACCTTGATCTTGTAGGAATTATTAGGATACGTGTACACCTTATTTAACGTAGTATCTAAACTAGACAAATTTGTATCAAGGCAAACGACAAAATCAGTGCAAATCTGTACAAGGTAACCACGGTTAAACAGCTGATTATTATTTTTGATTGTTGCAGCTGTCAAACAGCATATAGAATTCGCCTTATTGTTATTCTTGTGTAACTGTTGCAAACTTCCATAAGTTCTGGTTAATTTTGACGTTTGCCTTTATAAAAAATTGTCTAATATAGACACAACATAAATTTTAACAAAATGATTACTCTCTTCTGCCGGCGTTATCTCACATATTATATCAGCATTAATCTCAGTTGTAGAAGCAGGGTAATTTATATTTATTTAACAACAGCCAACTGCAAAAAAGACAAAGTATCTTATTTTAAAGGGAATGTGAGTCTTCTTTAAAATGATATATAAAATATTTTATTATTTAAAAATTACAAAAAAACATCGACTAATTTTTTTTTTTAATTTTATTCATTAGTATTATGTAATGTAATGTAAATATTCAAAGACAGAAAAATTAAAAATTTAAATTTTAAGATCCAGTATCTTTTAAATCATTAGAGATGATAGATTACAGTAATCCTATTTATCTTTCTTTTGTTTAATAGAATTCAGAATTGCAATAATTTAAAATCAGTTTGTACATACATATTTGCAAAAGTTACTAGCTCAGAAATGTTGTTTAAACTCGAGATAGCCGACTGTAGCACTGTCTGTGAAAACAATATTCTGAAAGCTCTATTATGTTTCAAGTTTGAACAAAATTGGCTCAGTAATTTAGAAGATATAGATTTATTATTTATATTGCAATTGGCCTCAATGTGCAATATTTCAAAGGGTTTTCTAACACAAGGGCAATTACAGTGGCAATAAAAAATATATGTTTTTATTTTTATAGCATAATTTAGGGGTTTAGTAAAAATCTTAAATTAACATTATTAATCTTATTTTTTAATTTAAAGCATATCTTTAGGAGTCCTATTTAAAAAGATATTAACGCTTTGCGGAACAAAAGTTTCTGCAATGTTTATCTATATAGTCAAACTCAATGTTTTTCTATAATTTTAGAATTTTATGCGTTAATTGAGCTTTTTTTTATTTCCTTTTTTCGTTTTTGTTTTTGAATAGAGATATCTATCTATCTATATCTATATCTATATCTATATCTATATATATATATATATATATATATATATATATATATATATATATATATACATAATTGCAGTTTAATTTTGATTAAATAAAAGTTTAAAATTATTTTGTTGTTCATATGATAGCTTAATTATAAAAATTCAATTCAAGCGAATGACGAATAAAAAGTATTATTTTAATAATTTAATTAAATATTTAAATGAATAACTACAACGAAATACAAAATAGTATTCCAGTATTCGTGCAATATTATTCGAATAATTGAATATGCTATTATTCGGATATTTCTTTTATAATGAAAATTCTAGACTACTTAAACGAATCATTAGTTACTTTTGGTAGTGCAAGTGTTCGCTAAACGATCACCTTCTGCTCTACATTTCGTTAGCGATATAAGTAATAGATAATGTTTAATGTTTTAATTAGAAAATATAATATCATAAAGCAAACTGCCACTTCTATGTTTACATGTTTTGCATGGAATTTCCGTTGAGAGTTTAAAAGCATCAATTTAGAAGATTGCAATCGTGTTATATATGAATTTGTTACAACCATTTCTTTTAGTGATCTCACTATTAAAATGTAGTGCAATTGGTGGCTCCTCGCCTTCAGAAAATCGCATTAGTTCATGCGAATTCAATACAACTATTAATTTTGTGAATTCAATATTGAAATGTAATGCAGTTAGTCATCTATTGGAAAAAAAAATATTAAATTTGTATCTAAAAATTTCCTTGATTATTTACAAATTCATTACAACGATTAAATTAGTGAATGCACTATTGAAATGTAATGCAATAAGTGGCTAAAATTTTCTGAAATTTACTTGAATATATACGAATTCGTTATAATTGTTAACTTAGTGAATTCAATATTGAAATGTAATGCAATAATTGGCTAAAATTTACTGAAATTTACTTGAATATATACGAATTCGTTATAATTGTTAACTTAGTGAATTCAATATTAAAATGTAATGCAGTTAGTTGCTAATCGGCAAAAAATGATTAAGTTTGCCTTAGGAAATAAACTTGATTATATAAATACTTGTTATAACTATTACATTAATAAAAATACATTATTTAAATGTAGTGCAATTGGTGCCTCTTCGTCTTCAGAAATTCACATTAATATTATGCCAATTCGTTACAACTTTTTAATTTAGTGAATTTACTATTGAAATGTAATGCAGTTAGTGATCAATTTGCAAAAAATTTTGTAATCTAAAAATTCCTTGCATTATAAACGAATTCATTACAACAATTATGTTAGAGAATGCACTATTGAAATGTAACGCAGTTAGTAGCTAATAGACTTCAGAAATGTACATGAATATATGCGAATTCGTTACAATTATTAATTTATTTTATTACTCAAATGCCTGAAAGAGGTTACAAAAGAATATAATATATTCGAACAGGAATATTTAAGAAATAAAACCTGTTTTTATTATATTTTTAAAATTATTTTGCCTTAAGTACCTATATACATATATAATTTCTCAAATACATTGATCGGTATATATATTTTAACAAGAAAATATGATTTTACTAAATTTATAAGAGATATTTTTAAAAACCAGGTATGAAATCCAACTAAATTAGCTAATTAATTATAATACTTATTTATGTATAAATTTTATTAACAAAAAAAATTAATATTAATTATTTTAGTAATTGGCATAGGTAATTTAACCAATTTATTTAGAACTTTAAATTTTTCTGATTTAATTATTAGAAAAATTTTAACAAAAATAGGTGTATTAAATAATTTTTTAACCTTAAATGGTAAAAAAGTTGTTCTGAATACTTAGATTAGGACTCCCGTTTTTTCTACCTTCACAAAAAGAAGTTCTGAATTACTTTTCTTTCCCGAAAAAAATACACACTCCATTTTTAGCAAAAAAAATATAACTTTGGAAATTCTATCACTTTTCACTTAAAATCAGACTATGTTTATAATATTTAATTACTTGTGTTAAAAAATAATAGCAAAATAAATATATTGTCATAACGCAATAAATATAGCTATATCAAAATATATTACTTCTCACTTAAAACAAATTTTATGAATGAATCTTACAATAATGTTAGAATAGTGAATTAACTTAAAAGAAAATAACAAAAAAATACTGTTATAATATATTACATTTTTGTGAAATTTTACAATTTAGTGCAAACGAAAAAGTACCCCAAATTTTATATGGATTTCTTTAGGGACATTTTTCGTTTTCAAAATTTTTAAATATCATTGAATGAAAAATCGCCCTAAAGTAAAAAATAAAAATTTTGTATGAGGCTTTTTTCATGCTATCTTTTTGGAGCAATTTTTTATTCCATTTTGGTGCATATTCACTACACAAAAGAGAAGAAAAATTGCCCCAAAATTGCATGTTGTTGTATACCTGCAGTTTTTGGGGCAATTTTTCGTTTAGTGTTTTGGAGCCACAGTTCGCAGAGCCATAATTTTCTATTAAAGTTTATATAACCTAATTTTTTAATATTTTTCAATTTTTCCTATACAATAAAATTGTTTGCTTAATAGCCGGGCTTTATCCGGACGGAAGGGTTTTTAACTCTGTGGTATGTCCAAAAGCAGCTTCACTAACTTAATTTTTCTTTTACCCAATTTTTAATAACAAAAAAAAATGCATATAAGTGCCTTAGGGAAATATGTTTTTTAAAAGCCTATAACTTCCAAACTATACAATTGCACCAAAAAAATTTTCAGCATTGAAAGTATGAAAAAAAACGGAAGTGAATCAGAGATCTCAATTTGCATATAGTACAAGATTAAGTAATGTACTCTTGAATTAGTTAAAAACTAAAATTTTTGCAAATGGAACATTTCGTGGAGCTTTCGTCATATAAAAAAAAGATTTGTTATATAATTTGAAAGATAATATTCGATTTTAACGATAATATTTTTATATCACTAAATCTGTTAATCAGTTAACGATTAGTGTAAAATTGCTTTCGATCTGAATAATGCTGAAGATGATATTATTCAACAATATAAAAAGACAATGTGTATTTGCATTTTGCCAGCTAAACTTATAAAAGATCACCGTAATTATTTGATGACTAAAGAAGAATTTCTAAAGCTTTTTTTTTTTTTTTTTTGTATTATTTTATTATTTTCTTCGAAATTTTGAAACAAGAAATCGTATTTATTTTTTCAAATTCCGAAAAAAAGAACTTTTAAGCAAAAATTGTAACTTTTCAAAGCTACCCCTGGCTACACTGGTGTATATAAAAACGACAACCATTGCTTGCCTATACAAAAAATGTTTACTAAAGTTATATACATATGTTTGTATGTAGATATACATGCTTATACAAAAACAAAAACACCACTAATAGTCATTGCAATGCTTCTACCCTGCCAACATTTTCTATCGAAATTTGAACTAAAGCGACACCTCGTGCAGTTAATAACAGTCGAATATGATATATTTTTTTATCGAAGAAAAGTGACCATTCGGAAAAAAATGTGCTACAGTTCTAATACTTTTTAGATGACACTATTTAGTGCATTCTATGGGTCTTTAGCCCCTAGTCTACAAGTAAACATTTTTATGTTAGCAATTCTCAATTTATATCTCCCTTTTTAAAATGTTACGTGTGGACCAATAAGAAATCTATTGCGCAATTTATTTCGCAATAAATGTTTAAACACAAAGTTGGGCAGTAATGTTTAACATAAGCTGTCAAATTGATTGTTATTTTTTAACATTTTGCTCTTTTTAACAAAATAATGGAGCAAAATGAATTAATAAAATAAATAATAAAAAAGGCAATTTAAAATTTTAATTTTTCATGCACGTGTTCTCCATCCGTTAACATAAAGTTGAAAATTAAAATTCGTTCCCGTTATTCTGGAGACGTTATTTCTTATGTTCGTGCAGTTGGAACATCTATAGTAAATATCTCTAATTATAATTCAGCTAAATGCTTACCTTATACTTAAACAAGCTGTAATAAATCACTATAATTTTAAACTAAATTAATAACTCACTAAAACTTTAAATGAAATATGAAATATTTAAAAAACAAAAATCGCTAATTAAAAATTAACAATTTTTTTATATATTAACTCAATTTTTATTCAATACTACATACAACAACATATATCACTTTAAAAGTTATACATTTGTTGAGCGAAATTATACCATGCTTGTTCTTTTTATTTGCTGTGAAATCGTCACCTAAGTCAAGTTTTTTTTTAGATCAAAATGCGAAGCTAATGCGTATTGTATTGTGTATTTTTAACCATCCAAAAGTGGCGAAAAAGACACTTTTGAGTGGATGAATGAAAAAACTCTCTTCCAAATGCTGGCAGGGATATTTCCAAACATACATAAAAAACGAGAAAGAAAGATATAGTCGGTCAAGACAGATATATGATACCCTACACCATAGTGTACGAGCATAAGATTTCAGGAAGGGGACTTGTGGCTAATTTTATCAAATGTAAAATAAAATACAAAAATACAAAATAAATCGTTGATACTAACATCTAAATGATTTTATGCACTTTAGGGAGATTCCAGGAAGTGATTTTATATGGGAGTTATGGTAAATTATGGACCGATTCACATAAAATTTGGCAATGTTGTTTCTACTTACATAAAAATTATTTGTGTCGAATATTAACTTGATACTATCATTCGTATGGGAATTATGCACGTTACAGTAATTTTCAGAAGAGGGGTTTTATGGGAGCTATGGTCAATTGTGGACCAGTCTTCATAAAATTTGGTACCAAGATTGATACTTGTACAGAACTTCTTTGCACCGAATTTCATTAAAGTACTCTTGTTTTTAAGGCATTTTTGAGTGTTTAAACTTTATTGCGGGTGGACATTTACATGGGGCTAGGTAAAATAATGGACCGATCACAACCAATTTCAAATCATAAAAGTCCCACGATCTATATAAAAACGATCTATATAAAAGCGAAATCCGTAGTTGAAAAAAGTGCATCAAAAATAAGAAATGCGTTTTGCCCGATATCTCGGTTATTATTGAACCGATTAGTTCATTTCTTCAGTATAAAAATTCAGAAAAAAAAAAATTCCAAGTCTTCTTTGCAAGAACGAAGCCCCTAGCTTATAGAGGTTTCAGAAAATCGAAAACCGGTTTAAAGATTCACGAAAGGATTTACGATCGTTTGATATATATATATATATATATATATATATAAACATAAACGACATTTCAACCGACAAACGGATGGACGGACAGACATCGTCCTATCGACATCATTTCTTACAAGTTTGCAGAAAATACACACTTTTTTGCTCCGATAAAAATTTTGGAAATTACTCTTTACACCTGTGGTGAAGGGAGTAATAATTTATTTGCTTTGACAATTTTGAGAATAAGCTTATTATAATTGTTATATATATATATATATATATATATATATATATATATATATATATGTGTGTGTGTGTGTGTGTGTGTGTTACAGTTGTTACCTTTTAAATGTGCCTCGACTTCGTTCATATGTATGTCTTTCACAAGGCATATCAAACAGTTCGGAGAGGATTTTCTGTTCAAATTTTTTATATATGGAATTTGGCGTTATTAGCAACTGTTAAGAGAGAAAAAATTTATTATTTTTTTACATATACTTTGACAGTTTTAACCAGCAAAAAAAATCACCTATTTATTTAACACTACTTTATGCATAATTATGCCATGGTATTGCCTTTGATGGCATTTATTGTTAATACATACATGGTAGAAAAAGTAAGGTAACGACAAATCTACAACAATTACAACACAAAAAAACCCATGTATTTTGTTTTTGTATTGTCATCCCTTATCCTAGTGTCTACATTAGGCAAATTTATATCAAAACAAACGTCAAAATCAGTGCGAATATATACAAGGTAACCTTAGTTAAACTGTTGATTATTATTTTGGTTGTTACAGTTGTCAAACAGCATATATAAAAAACAATAATGAATACGCCATATTGTTATTTAATTATAATTGTTGCCACCTTTCACAAATTCGCGTTAAGTTTGACATTTGTCTCTAATGTAGACACTATGTATGTGAACTTTAATTTTGACCTTTCATATTTTTGTTTACAAAAAAAAAAAAAAAAAAATATTAATAAGGCGCAATAACACTAATAGGGCATTCAGACCGATGCGAAATTACGTACTTTCGTGATTTCGGCTGAAATCAAGTAAAAATTACGTAATTTCCCACACATTTTGACACTTGCGAAATTACATAATTTTGTGTAATTTCGGTGAAATTACATTGAAATTACGATGCCCATTTCCGTGCAACTCATTACATGGTTGGAAAAAATACTTTTTTTCAACTATGTACTGCATGTTTCAATCGTGAGAAGAAAAAAAAAACAGTTGACAGCTGATCTTAAATTTAAACACAAATCTTAAAATTAATTATTAAAGTGATTTTGCAAAATGAAGCCTATCCTTTTTACATTTTTAATTGTTGCAAATTAATAATTTCCAATTTAGTAAGTAATTATTTCTTATTTGTTTCCATTTCAAAATACTTTATTTACCTCTATAACAATTTAAAATGTAAACAATATGTATTAGCTGTTCACGAAATTACATCAAATGTCATCTAGCCAGTATGAACACTGTAGATTTCATTGGTAATTTCGGCATGAAATTTCGTCTTTACCTAGTGTCTGCATTAAAGAAATTTATATCAAAACAAACATCAAAATCAGTGCGAATGTATACAAGGTAACCTTAACGAAACAGCTGATTATTAATTTGGTTGTTACAATTATCAAACTGCATATATATAAAAAAATAATGAATACGCCATATTGCTTTTTTACGCAACTGTTGCCACCTTACACAAATTCGCGTTAAGTTTGACGTTTGTCTTGATAAAAAATTGTCTAATGTAGACACTATGTTAAGTAAACAAAAAATATAAACAAAGATTGTAAACATAAATAACAATTTGGCAGTACAGATTTTAGGACACAAACCGTCATATTACAAATAAAAGAAAAAACACATCAGCTGCTTTAATGTGGTTGCTTTATTAATCAGCCTTGGCCGCTACCCAGGGCGAATTCAAACAGGTTATCTTCTTTTATCAGCTGATAATTTTTTTTAGCACTTGGTACTCTCAAACTCCATATAAGCACAATTTTTGCCTACCCGTTGAAATGTCAAACTCCATGTATAAAAATTATTAATAAATTCGCTGTTTGTTGTTTTTGTACAACTGCAGCCACCTGTTTCATTTCGCCATGGCCGCTATCAAGGCGAATTCAAATAGGTGATTTTACTTAATCAGCAGATTATTTTTTTAGTACTTAGAACTCAAACTCTACATAAGCACAATGATACAAAAAATTAATTAATTCGCCGTATTATTGTTTTTGTAGAACTGCTGTCAGCTATTTCATTTCGCCATGGTCGTTACCATAATGTAATTATAAAGTGACCGCACATCTACGAAAGCAACAATTGCTTGTATTTTGTTAGTGTAAAACCACTGCATATAATGTCAAAATGCTATGAACAAAAAATGAGAAAAGAGGTAACTTTCTTATCTCTTTATTAATCTACTTTCAATAGCATTGAATGGCATTTTGGTGCAATCGAAATTAAAAAAAAGTTGTATAAAAAATCAGGGAACTCACACCCTAACAACAAACTTTTTCTTTATAAAAATTCCATTAAACCATTATTTTATATTTTGTCATCCAGTGTAAAAAAAACTTTCGAAAATTTGTGCGGAAGGGTCTTTATTTATGTGTGATGTCTAAAAGCGGCTTCTCTGTCATATTTTTTCTTTTATTAACAAAATATTTTTCATATCATTTTCTTATACCCCGTTCATATCTACGAAAAAAAACTTGTTTTTATACCCATCATCAAAAAAAAGTTTGTTATTCCGTGTGTAACATGTCGAAATAATCATCTAAGACCTAATAAAGTACACAATATATTCTGGATCCTCGTGAAAATCTAAGACGATCTAGCAATATGTGTTCGTTTGTATGCCCGTCGAAAGAAGGATAGCTCCCAGCTCCCAGAGCGGACTATCTAGAGAGACGAAATTTGGCTCAAATATTTCTCTTGTGTAAGGTCTGTCAAATTTGGGATAAAAATCGTCAATAGACCATTTTTAGAAACAAAAATCATGAAAATGACGATAAATCGTAAAATTTGGCAATAGTGGTCAACGACTCGATTCGTAAGTAGCTTTTTTATGAATTTAACTAGTTAAATTGACCAGATGTAAATTGGGTATTAGGGAAATATATCCAAACTATTCAATTAAAAATTTAAAAAATCGGAGCTGAATCAGAACATTTGGTACTCAACCCCAACTTTTTTTATAACAAATTTTTTTTTGATATATTAGGGAACTACGATTTGCAAATGCCTATAACTTCCAAACTATTGAATTTCACTCAAAAATATATCAATTTTATATTTTTATTTTATATCAATATCTTCACCGTTAAAAGTATTATCAATGATTTAATACAATTTAAGCCGAACAGTCAATTTATGCCAACACATTTTCTTTAAAAGAAATGATAAATATATAACCAAAATTACCCCACTGTACTTTTATCTCATTAGTCGTTTTGTGCCATCACTGTTCACTACCAAAGTACGGTTTTCAAAGGCTTATAACTTCCAAACTATTGAATTGCACTGAAAAATTTGTATATCAATATCTTCACCGTTAAAAGTGCTATCAATTATTTAATTCAATTTAAGCCGAACAGTCAATTTATGTCAACCGTCAATTTATGTCAACACATTTTCTTTAAAAGAAAATTACCTCACTGTACTACTGCCGCATTTCAAAGTATTTTAGTTCAATTGTGCCATCACTGTTCAGTACCAAATTACACACAAAAATACCCATCACTATCTGTCATATTGCTCCACCATTTTTAGTTGTTGTTTGACGTTCAAAGAGTGCGGTATTTTTTAATTTTTTGATTCTTCATTCGTTCTCGGTTGAATTTTTTTTTTGAAACTTCTCCACAATAATTCTTCTATTTTATTTATTTTTTTGTAACAAAGTCAACAAAATATCATCAGCTAAAAAAGTGCATTATTAGAAAAGAAATATTTCCCCCCACCCAAAGAATAGAAAAACAAAAAAAATCCAATAATTTAAATTGCAAAATCAAAACCTAGAGAAAAAAGTGAGTGAGTGGTGCAACAGATTTCACTCCCTTTTTGTCACAGACAAAAATAAGGAGTAAAATTTTTATTATATTTTAATGTAAATAAAAAGAAAGGTGTTTATATTTTTCATTATTTAACAAAATCAAAAGTGTAATTATTTAAGCCAAAATAAGAATTTACCAACATTTATTAAAAAGCAAATTGTTTTTTTTTTTTTTTTTGCATTTTTAAATTACAAAATCACAGCAAAATTAGAAATAATACAATAAAAAAGTGACAGCAAAGTAAAAGCAAAAATAAAAGAAAAAAAGTGTGGTTTTTTCTTTTATTTCTATTTTTTGCATATTGTTTGATATTCTACTTTTAAGCTATTTGTGTATGTGTAAGTAGTACAACTATATGATGTTTACTCTTGATTTGAAGCAATTTATCTCATTTGCTCTCATGATTGCCGGTCATTTCTTTGCAAATATTTAGTGTTGTTATTGTTGTTGCTTTGTAGCTGAGTTATTTTGTGTGCGGTATGTTATGTTATACGAGTCCAACACCCAAAAAAGGGAATAAAAATATTTTTTTGGTTACTACTTCCTCGCCGTTCTTGTGTTTATTCTTCTTGGTTTTTTTTTTTGTGTATTTCAGCTGCTTTTGTTTGCTTTTTTACCGTTTTGTGATTTTTTTTGTGCTATTTTTTTGTTTCTTTGAATATTTGCTGGTGGTAGAAAAAAGCAAACAAAATAATTTGTGTAGAAAAAATACTTGCAAAACAAAAAAAAATTAATAAAATCTGTGTTAAAGTAAAAATAAAATAAAATGCAGTTTTATGCTTTAATTATGTTGCTATTTTTATTTATGTAGAAATAATGACTTTTAATTAAACACAGTTTTGATGTTGTTGATTGGTTTTGTCATTAAAATTAGCAACAAGTTGTTATTAAAAACACTTGCTCCAAAGAGAAGTTAATTGAGAAAAAGCTTTTGCAAGAGAAAGCTTTAATTTATCCTGACTTTCAGTGTTGCCATTAATGTTTTTCTTTCGTAAAGGAACTTAACCTTTAAGTGCTCACTGTATCTTTAAATATACAACCATTAAAAACGTTCCCACAGATTTATTTTAAGTAAAAAAAATGGTAAAAATTGTGTTACCACATTTAGGAAATATAAGCTATTTATTTAAAATTCATTTCTATAAAAAAGTTAATGATTTGTCCGTGTAGTTCTATGTACATACTTTGCAAAGTAAAATCTAAGGCCTGAGATGTAATTGAGACCAAAAAAAAATTGACGTTGAAAAATATATCTAAAAGCTATCAAAAATAATTTGAAATAATAATCTTTCAAGACCGGCCAACAAAGGCGTTTGTTTGAAAGGGTTGTAAAAAATGCATTCTACAATTTAGGAAAGCGCAAGTTCAATTTAAAAGGAGATAGTCGATACACCACAAAGAAAAAATATAAAAATATTGGAAACTACATAACAATCTTTGTGGCATTTGTTGCCTAATAGGACCACTTTCTGGAAAGTTAAATACTATTGAGCTAAACACTACCGATTTGAGAGACTTGCTCAAATTTGTAGCTTTATGATATCATACAGCTAAAAGTTGGACACTATCTTGTCCGTACTTTGAAACGTTCCTAAGCAAGTATTTCTCTATGAATTAACTTCCAATTGTTTTCATTGTTCTATGTTCGTAAACAAAATGTAGAGGTGGTTCTACTTTTGGGGTCTACGCATATACCACATGGTCCGAAATACATATCTTCCCGGTTTCGATTTCAAAGTTTTGTAGAATATTTTTCAATTCGTATACGACTTCGCATCATTTTTTTTTTTTGCTCCTATTATATTTAAATTATAAAACCAAAATCTGTCTTGATATTCGCGAGAAAAGAGAAATTCCTGAGAAGGTACGTAAAGATATACTCTGTGGGGTATGAAAAAATACATATGTATCTATTGAACATACATACCTATTGATATATATTATATTTTTATGTATTATTTTCAGTTTAAACTTAATTTTTTGCATTATTTACTTTAAATTAAACTATTCAAATTTTAAATTATATTATTTTTCCAACATTTATGACAAAATATATCATAAAATTAAAAATTATTACATTTGGTATACTTTTCCTTGCAAATGGGAAACTCTATGTATAGAATAAACACTAGAGAGTGCTCAGTGTATCTTCTAAGATGCAACATCTCTTCATTTTGTTAGTTGCTACTCTATGTATTCGGAAATCATTTCCATTCCTCAAGTTATATGGCTAACTTTCATTCACATATGCTAGTTCTTGTGTTAAGTATTCTGGCGCATATCCCATCTTCATTTTGAAGATAAGAATACATGTGTTAAACTGGAGTCTTATCCATTTCAATGTGTCAAGTATATAATGTATTGAAGTATATCTACAACATTTTAAAATCGTACGCATAGCTTCATTTTGTAGTTTTTGTAACCTTTCTAATTGTATGTTTGTGCAGCAAGTGTATATTACGGTTGACCCGAATTCAAAATGTGGTTTAATTATTGTATTATATATAATTATTGCAGTGATTATTGATATTTTGTCTCTAATCCTTCTAAAAAAAGCCTATCTTTTTTCCGATTTTTTTTTTTACATGTATTCTATATGATCATTAAAATTCATGTTTTTGTCGATTATAAACCCCAAATAATTTATTTTGTCTACTTTTTCTATTATTTTGTTATTAATTTTAAATTCTGTATTGTTATTCATATTTATTTCCATAATTTTTGTTTAATTTTCGTTCAGTTTTAGATTATTCATTTTTAACCAGTTATTCATATTTCGCATATCGTGTACTAAGTTTTCCAGGCACTGTTCATCTGTATCCGCTATATTAAATATTAGGGTATCGTCCGCATAAAGTATTATTTCATTTCTATCTATTACAGTTGTCATATCATTTATATAGATTATAAATAGTAAAGCTCCAAGAATTGATCCTTGTGGTACTCCATATTCATTATTAATTGTCTCTGATTTTTTATAATTCACTTTAGTTATTTGCTTTCTATTTGTTAGATATGATTCAAACCACTTTAATTCTATACTTTGTATTCCGTAGAAGTATAATTTCTGTAATAATATTTTTCTGTCTATTGCTTCAAACGCTCTTTTAAAATCGAGAAAAATTGCCATTATTTTTTATTTCTGCCGTTACTTTTCCATCTATTTAAGACGTAATTTACTGTCGTTTCACATGAATTTTTTTTTTGAAAACCAGATTGATATTTAGATAAAATATTGTTTGATTCTAGATAATTTTCAAGTTGTATTTTTTGTAAATATTTTTTCAAAGAATATTTTTTTTTTTTTTTTTGAAAATCTGGGTACGTAGTTGTTTATTTTTCGTAATTCTACGTAACATATAGTATTCTAATATTTCCTATAAGATATCATTATTTTGAATCAGTCACAGAGTAAACATGTCGTTTTTTATTTAAGAAATTTGCACTTTTTAGCGCAATTTTTATAAAAATATTTTTTAAAGTGTAAAACAATAAATTAAAGTAAACAAATTCGTACGAAAGTGAAAATGAAATCATATTTAGCTTCTATAGAAAATGAAAAACGAAAAAAATTCGTTTTCAATCCACATAAAAATAGTAGTGAAATTAATTAATTAAAATGTAAGAAACCTTTAAAAATTAATGTAAATAAACAATGGATATTAATTACTTTTATTTATTTATTAATTATTATTTTAAAAAAATTCCACATTAATCATTTTGTAAAAAATTTAATTTTTTTTTTAATTAACATTAAGTAAGTGGATAAAACACCATTTTTGTTAAGTGAACACACAAAATTTTTAAATTTAATTTAAAATATATTTTTAATTTTCAATTATTCTTGGTTTCAATGTAGAAATACCATATTATTTTCTTAAAAAAATGAGTTTTCAACATTTTCGGATTTGTGAAAACTTATTAGAGCTGAAGAATCAATACGAAAACGTTACGAATTCGACTATGCAAAAATTTTCACTTCCGAAAAATTTCTGTGACATACCTAAATTTTACAAAAAAAAAACTTTGTTTTAGTAATTTCCAAAATACACATGCACACACACAAACAATTATTTTGACGGTTCATCTTATAAGATAGTTGTGTAGAAAAATCTCATCACAACAGTCTCATAATACTTCTTATAATACTAATATTTCAGTCTACACGTGAGATGATTTTCTCAGAGAGCGAATTTGTCACTCTCTGACAGAAAAATCTTACATATTCTGTTACGTGTAGATGGACTGTAACTACGTATACACGAAAATATTTTTATTTCCTAACATAAGAAATAACGTCGGCAGAGTAACGGGAACAAATTTTTTTCAACTTTATGCTAAGGGGTGGAGAACACATACATGAGAAATTTAAATTTTAAATTGCCTTTACTGAATATTTTACTTTTTTCTGTTTTTATTTTTTATTTGTCTTTTTAAAACAATATTAATTTATTTTGCAACTTCTTTTTGTTAAAAAAAAGCAAAATATTAAAAAATATCATTAAGAACCGTTTTATACCCTTCCTATAAAGTATCAGATAGGTAAAGGTAAGATAAACTAAAGTGAGCAATAAAGTAAGCTTTATCTATTTTTGGTTATTAAAACTTAGTTTTAAAGTACCGATTACTTTTGGTCAGTTAACGTAGCAGCAACATGAACAATTTAAATGTAAACAAAAAATAAAAACAATTAAACTTTTTAAATAAATGATTTAAAACAAATTAAAAGAAAAAGAATATCAGAAAAACTTCATAATTGTGAAATAAAACTATCCCTGATTCACTCTTAAATAACATCAACATCTATACAACGACATTAATACTCTACCAGTTTAGAGAATTTAACGACAGCAGTGTCTTCATTAAAAATTTTAATTTAATATTTATGCAATGTACCTATTTTTTGTAGCAAAATTTATGATAGCCCTTGTAGACATCTATAATAAAAGACGATCTTTAAATAAAAATAAAATAGATCAACATAATTAAACACTATAAATCTACTTTTGAATACATTTATGGAGTATTTGTTAGTTTTCTTGTCTTTTAATTTCTATTCTACATTTTTTTAAAATTTCACACGTTTAAACTGTTCTAAATAAAAAAAAAAATAAATAAATAAATAAATGATAGTAAGAAATGAAATACGTTTGAAATTTTAATGAAGCCCACGCAGAGCCCACCAAAAAAAAATCTTTAAACTTTAAATCATTTAAGGTTATAGACTAGACAACTATCCATGAAATAGAGACAAGATTTGATATTTTTTGAAAATAGATTTTTTTATGTCTTCACTTGTTATTGTATTTTCAAATTTGTTTGCATAAATTGTTTTGACAATAATCCGAAAACATTATTACGCTAATTAATATTTTTATATCGTATTTAAAGTCTTTAAAAAAAATCCAATTTTTATATCAATTGCTTAAATTTTATTATTCAATTAATAAAACAAAAAATATATAAAAATACCCACATGAACCACTTTCACTTAACGCACTTTTTTTTGACAAATGTCTGAAAAAACGCGCTAAAAACTAGCATGACAATTTTTTTCTTTTAAAGTTTTCTTAATATTTAGTTGCTACAAAATTAAGTGAAAACAAATCAAAGTAAAATATTAGCTTTAAAGTTGAAAAAATAAAATAAACAATTTAACTAAATAATATTTTGTCTTTATCTAAGGTGGCCGCATGCGAAGTCATCATCATCAACATGATGTTGTTGATCATATCATCATCAACGTCATTAAGTAGGCATTATTCATCCATACTAAACATAGTACATACAGTGAGTCAGAAAAGTTTGAAATATAAAATATTTATAAAATAATGTTATTCACAGCTATTTCTGTCGTCTAATCGGTAAACGCAAACCACAGCTTCTGAGCACAAAGCTATCATTACATAATTTTTACAACTATTGGATTTATTAAGAAGCAGAACGACCTTGGTTTGGCACAATTCTAAATTTATACAACTCCTCGCTTATATTTTTTTTTTTTATTTGTCCCCATACAAATTAATTATCGCATATCTCAAGAACAGCCAAATTCTTAAGAATTTGTAAACATTATTTTCTTATGAAGTTCTATAGTTGCATTAAAAATAAGGCGGGTAGGTCAAGGGGCACTGATTGGCCCCATACAAAGCAAATCTTAATTATTGTATATCTAAAGAACTATTGCCGAGAAATCCTTGAGATAATACCAGTGTCGGAGGTGATTCGCCCACATTTTACGCCTACTTTAAAAAATCTATTTTTTTAATTTCGCACGTTATCAATGCAGCTATTTACATGAAATTTCACACACAGAAAGCGATTGCACTGGAGAATTTTGTAGGCTATGTTCGATCTTGGTCGCATGTCACGCCAATTTTTTTTAAAACTCTCACACGGCTGAACCGATTTTTACGAAATTTGACACAAAGAAAGTACCACGCCCACATTTCATCCATACTTTAAAAATCCTATTTTTTCAATTTTGCACGTTTTCAAAATAGTTATTTATACGATATTTTGCACTGAATAATTTTATAGGCTATGTTTGATCTTAATCAGATGCTTCGCCCACATTTTACGCCCAATTTTTAAAATGGCTAGACCGATTTGCTTAAAATTTTCACAGCACCAAAATCCAAATATAATATTTTATTTTTCGATCGGAGCAAATATTCATTATGGTATTTCTAAGGGTCTATTATGGTGAATGCTCTCAAACTTCGAGTGAACATCTAGCTTATCATATCGGATTGATAAATTGAAAATGTTAAGGGTAGGTCCAGGGGGAGAGATAGCCCCCATGCAAAGAAAATAGTAATTTTCGCATATCTAAAGCAGTATTACAGTATAGTCTTAAAAAGTTGTAGGAGTAATTTTCATATCAAATTTTGAATAGGGCGAATAGATTCAAGGTAAACAAATACCCTTAGCATAAATTTTGTTGTGGGTATTTAACCTAAGTTTAATTTATATCGTTGTTTGTTTATAGAAGTACAAAGTGTTATATCATTATATCAATATTATATCATTAAAAAGCTTATAAAAATACGTATATACGTACGTATTTTGATGTAATACGTAATACGTATTTCGATGTTAAATTTGTTTATTTTCTCCTCATATAGAAAAATTTGTAGATTAAGAAAAATACGTTTCGAAAAAATCGAATAAAATTCAAACAAGGTCGACTTTTTAAAAATGAAGAAAACCATTTCGGTATAACTGATAGAGGATTTAATTGTATAATTTTGGTCTATACAAACGGGGCCACCCTAATGTACATATAAGTTTTCCCATGAATTGGTGTCTCTTGATAATTAAGTTTGGGTACTGGCAGAGTAAATGAATGACCCCTTACCAGGTTGCCTGGAATTAAGGCAATACATTAAAGTTCAGTATGAGTCGATTTAAATGTTTTTCTAGTATCCAATGATCTGTTAATATTGCCAACAACCCTGAAATGTCTTTCTGATAATGGTTTATAAGTTTCAAAGTGCGTTTTTAATTAGGGAGTGAGCACGCAAAAAATTAATGCATACAATTCTGCTTATAAAAATGAAACTATTTTGTTTTTATTAAAGACTATTATATACAAGTATTCATTCCATTTTTTATTAGTTTTTAATTAAATACATTCTGGAATACTTTCCATAAGAGCTTTTATTGTGTTATCGGTCACTTTTTGTTGGAATAAGTTCACCTTTTTTTAAACTCTGTTCTATTTTTTGATTTTTTTTTCTTGATCTTTTAGTATTTTTTAAATGTTTTATTCACTAAGGGCCAATACCTTTCGAATGGAAACAGTTCTGGACAGTTTGGTAGATTGGTCGCCTTTCGTACACATAAGCGAAATTAGGCCAAAAATGTAATACTTTACTTTTTCTAATGATATACAAAATCTTTTTCGAACGCACTCAATCACGTCCCAGCAAACAGAAAAATGATTTTAATATAGTTTTGTCGTTTGAAAGAAACAAATTATATTAGTGCTGAAAAAGTGTTGCAGAAATAATTATTTTAAATCATGATTGTCATTGGTAGGATGTTGTTTTTTTATGATTCATATTCAGTTTATAAAGTTCTCTTATATAATTTATATAACTTATAAAATTTATATAATTTTTCAATGTTTGCATTGGTAAAAAAATAATAAACGTACTTTTAAAATGGTGAAGTTTTAATTTTATTAGATATAATTAACCATTTTTTATGCTGAAAATACGATTATTTTCACTTCCAAAAAGTTTTTTAAGTTGTGAGAATGTTAATTTTTTTTAGAATAGCTTGCTCGTTTTTTTGCTGGGATATATTTCAATGATAATGGAACCATTAATTATTAATGAAGTGTTTCTTTCCTCGCAAGTAAATTCTGCGAAATGTTCTCCAGTACGTAACATTTATCGTTCTTTAGACAGAGTTAATAATTTTGAAATAATTTTGAGAAATTCATCTCAATAATTTTCGACCTTTCTTTTGCCTCTACATTTTTTAGCATTCCTATCAAGAACTTTTATATAATTTGTGGATCTTCAGGCCGCCTTTTTTAAGTTTTCTAATAAAAGTTTTAAACAATTTAATGAATGAGCCAGCCGCCTTCCTTCCAGCGATGTAGATATTTTTTTTTAGCAAAAACATTCGGAGATCATGAACTCTTTACATTTTTTATTAACCAAAAAACAGTATTTCGCAACTCATCTTTGAGATTTAATTCTTAAATTCAATTTTAAGAAAAATTAATTATGCTATTAAAATTAAATTTAGCGCATAGTTACTCAGAATAATGATAAATGTAAATAAGTAATAGTAACTTATTTTGTTATAAGCCTAAAGTGTGAACTAATTTTTTCGTGCGCACTCCTTAAATGGTCTTAACAATACGTTGGCAACCCTCCTTGTATATAGTTGGCGTCATCTAATGTGAGCGTTTTGATGAAAGATTGTGAAAATTAAACCTGAACCGTAAAGTATGTTATTATTTAAATTAGATTTGATGGCGCCCCATCCAATTACTATAGGATTGTATATTAATTTTTGGAATCAAACAATTTTTGTACTCATTTAAAGAGAGGTCCTTTATTAGAGGAATTCTTGGCTATCTTGAAATAATAATTTTCGTCTTATATTAAATATCTTGATTTGATGAATTTTAAGCTAAGTTCAGATTACGAAAATATTTTACATGAAATATTTTATCGTGTTTTCTCTCATTTTTTGCGATTAAACACAAAGTCGATTTTTTGTTCGCATTACGCGCATTTATTTGACGCTTTCAAATATCGTAAAATACGAGAAGGGTAAAAATATTTAAAGCCTGTTAAGATTAGATGCAAATTATTTGATTAAACACACAACCATAGAAAACAACTAGAAATCCAACTTGCTCTCAAAAAACCTAACTCAGCTGTCAAAAAACCGAACTCTTTTTTTTTGGGTTAGTAGAATTTTCTACAGAAATATTTAAAAGACTTAAAAGTCATACATTAAAAAATTTGAAAATATCGACTTTTTAGCTTTTGTGGTTGGGCTGATACACTCCATTGCAGAACTATAAATACACCATACCTTTGTGGATTTCTGGATATATAAAAGCCGTATATTAATAAAATTGGCAATATGTAAAGGCGATTGAAATAAAAAATATTTCTATGAAAATTTTTTTTTTTCTGCTTTGTATTTTACTATTTATTTGAAGTGTCTATAAAGACACTGAACTAAAAATTTCAAAATTTTTAAAACGGAAATTGATCACTTCTTTTTCGTCAATTTAAAGTTTGTGTACATAAAAACAATTTTTTTTAACTAAAACCGTCTACCGCATCAGCTGTTGTTTGCCGATGTTTGATCTTACATTTATTTTCTACTATAAAACAAAAATTCACACAAAATATAAAAAGAATATAAATTAATAATGCGTATGCACAGTTACATTTTAAATATTGAAAAAATTCTCACCGACGTTCACTTCACCAGTGTTGCCATAATTTTTCGCTGAAGGACCTTCGTGCATCAATTATTGGTTATTTAACATATCTATGGTTTTCGGAGTAAATTTGACGGAATAACATTCCTCAATTTTTTCAATTGGAGTTTGATCAAAAATAGTTGCAAATATTTTACAACTAGTCTTACACAATGTTCACACATTTTTAGTTCAGGGCAAATAGATTTATTTGTCGAAAATCAGCTGTTATCTTATTTGAATCGTAAAAATATTTCTTGTTCATATTACGCAAATCAAATATGCAAAGATCGTCAAATATTAGCAAATTGTGAAATTAGCTTTAGACTTCTCAATATTAATTACAAGGCTACATTAGCCCTTGCAGTAGCTAAGAATTTTAACTTTACATTTTTACAACCAAAATGCTATGCAAATACCTTAAATAATCACCGTTAAACTAATTTTAAGAGTCACTGTATTTAAATGCAAAAAATTCATGCTGCGTAACACTAAATCTAACACCCATTTAGTCGTTATTTTTAATTTTTTTTTCCGTGATTGTTGAGATTGTAAGTTTCTGTGTAAAAATATATATTTTTACTTTCCTATTTCAAAAACATGATCATCTTGCCACTGATTAGTGAAATAATTTTTCTTCAAGAGTGCAGACAATAAAATGTGCGTGTGTGTTTGCGTTTTTTGTCTGCACTATAAATTGTTTATACATTGTCACATATCCCCCACCTTAGGTGAAGTTATTTATTTTTTTTTTCACTTGAAATTATATAGTCACCAGCAACGTTTTCGTTGTAGTTTTTTTATTTGAATTTTCTTGCTGTCACTTGTTAAAAAAAAATGATTTCTCATCCAAATAACACACAATTCCAAGAAATTTATTTTAGTCTATTTTGGCAAGATCCTTTTTTTTAAATTAAGCGTTTTTCTTTTGATTTCGGATTTGGTTGCTCTATTATTGATACGTATGAGTCTTACTTGTTGTTGTAAAATTTTCATAATTGTCGTCTGGTAGTCTGTCTATTTGTCTCCCATTACATGGTTCCAAAAAATCATCTTTGTCTTTTAGTTTTTCTTTATTTTATTTGTTTGTCTTGGTTGGCAAAAACAAATAAAAATAAAAAAATATAAATTATTGGGTTTTATTTTGCTTGAGTAATAATTGAGTGTAATTGTAACACACGATATAGCTAGAAAAATCATGAACACGATGTGTGACAAGTTTCTTTTTTTTTTTAATATTAAAAACAAAATATTATTTAAAAAGTCGCTGGAAATTAAAAAGAAAATATTTTATAAAAGTTTCATATCTGGAAAATTAAAAAAGAAAACTGTTTTATACAGCATTTAATTAATTAAAATAGCTTTAGCTGTTTCCTCTTAAGCTGTAGAGTTTATTTAAAATTTCTTATTCTACTTTTTTAAAACTTAAGCCAAGATAAGATTACGCATCGTGTTTTCTACAATTTTGCGACTAAACACAGAGTTGATTTTTTGTTCACATTACGCGCATTTATTTGACGTTTTTTGTTTGATGAAACATTATTTACTCAAAATTATTTGATTAAACAAACAATTACCATAAATTTATTGGACGTCAATTATTAAGTGAATTTATAGGAAAATCTTATTTTTTATTTTATTTTAATCAATTTAGAGCAAATTACTGAGAGAATTTCAGAATATGTGGATAAATACAAATATTTATAAAATTTACACAATAATTTATTTAGATAATAAAGGAAATATGAACTATTATCAATTAATTAATTGCAAGATTTAATACGGAAATTAATAAAAGTTACTTTAAAAAATATATATTTAATTTTTTTAATAAATAATTTACGTTTACACAAAGAACAGCCCTCTCTTCACAAAACAACACTTCAGCTGTATATAAAATAACAAATATTATTATGTTTAATTAATAATAAAAATATTAATATATTGAAAATTATTAAAAAAAAACTTTATTTTAAGAGATAAAATATAAATTGATTACTTTTTTTGTCAATTTAAAGTTTGTGTACATACAAACAATTTTTTCAACTCAAGCCGTCCACCGCATCAGCTGTTGTTTGCCGCTGTTAGATCATAACAAAATGTTCACGCTAGCGACATTTTTAGTTTAGGGGAAAAGTTTTGTTTGTCCAAAATCAGCTGTTATCTTGTTTGAATCGTAAAAATATTTTGTGTTCACATTAGGCAAGCAAATATTTGCAAAAATCGTCAAATGTTAGCGTAGTATGAACTTAGCTTTTCATAATATAATAACAACACAAAATTTTTGTTTTTATTCTTATAAATATATTTAGTAGTGTATCTAAATGACAAAATCCTTTTTTTTATATGTTGCAATCATTTCCTTTCCTTCTGTGAAAAGTTGGCTTCTTAAGTTAAGTTCAGATTACTCAAATATTTGACACGAAATATTTCATCGTACTTTCCCGCAATTTTTTCTGCTAAATACAGAGTGGATTCTCTGCTGACAGTACGCGTATGTATTTGACGTTTTTTATTTAATGAAACAGCTATAAAATATCGTAAAAAACGAGGAGGGCAAAAATATTTTAAGCCTGTTAAAATTAGATGCAAATTATTTACTCAAAATTTCTTTAAACACACAACTACCATAAATTTATTTGATATCAATTATTAAATGAATTTATAGGAAAATTTTATTTTTTATTTTGTTTTAATCAATTTAGAACAATTTTCTTGGAGAATTTCAGAATATGTGGATGTCAAGGTAATGTATTGTAAAATATTTAGATAATAAAGTAAATAAAAACTATTATCAATCGATTAATTGCAAGATTTAATACGCATATTAGTAAAAATTACTTCAAAAAATATATATTTAATTTTTTTATAAGTAAAGGTTCAACCAGTCAACGCAACGCAGAATGAAGAAAAGTAGCGTGAAACATTTTATAGAAACAGTTAACAAAAGTAAACGTATCATATGTTCTTGAACATTCACTGTGTGAACAACCCTGTTCTTTGGTTAATTTTCAAAGAAAATAAACTACAGGGTTGTCAAAATGTCACGCAGCTACGTAAAAATGTATTTTCTATAGATTTCTGCGTTACGCTACCTAGAATTTTTGTATCAATAGTTACTTACACACATCTGCATAAAGCGGGTTGAAACAGCTGATTGCCATACGATGATTTTTTTCACTGGTTGGGTCTTAATTTTCGTTTATACACAGGAACAACCCTGTTCCTTTTTCTCTTCATTTACAAAACAGCCTTGTCTTCACAAAACAACACTGTTTTCTTTGCACGCCAGTTTCAGTTGTATAAAAAATAACAAGTATTATTATGTTTATATAATAAAAAATATTATTATATTGAAAGTTTTATTTAAAATAATTATATTTTAATAGATAAAACATAAATTGATCACTTCTTTTTTGTCAATTTAAAGTTTTTTAACTTAAGCTGCTCACCGCATCAGCTTTTGTTTGCCGCTGTTTGATCTTATATTTATTTTGTCAGATAAAACAAAAATTCGTCCAAATTAGTGACAAATATTTCACAACTTGTGTTTTACACACAATGTTCACACTAGCGGCAATTTTAGTTAATGGCAAATAGTTCTGTTTGTCCAAAATCAGTTGTTGTCTTGTTTGAATCGTAAAAATATTTCGTGTTCACATAACGCAAAGCAAATATTTGCAAAAATCGTCAAATATAAGCGTAGTGTGAAGTTAGCTTTATTCTTTCTCTCTCTCAGTCATCTTGTTGCACTTTTAACGCGCTATTGCCCGTTGGATCTTTGGATTTTCGTCTTCGTATCATACAAATGCATATTGTGCTGCATTGTGCATTTGCTGTTGTATTGTATTGTTCATCGTCATGATCATCCGTATGCTGTTTTTGTACATACTCATTTTTATGTGATGAGATATTTAATGAGTTTGCCACATTTTGTAATTTATTTGTACAAAAAAAAAAAAAAAAAAAAAAAAATCCACATATTCGTACTTTTTGTTTATTTTTATTCTTTGTATTCGTTATATGATTCATGATTCATTTCAAACTTTTATTCTTATTCTTTTTTAATCTTAATCTGTTGCATTATAAAAAATCTTCGTTGCAATATTCAGTTTATTTTAGTTCTTTCTTCTATAGTTTATCGATAATTTTTTGGTGAGTTGTTATTTTTTATTTATATTAAGATAGTTTGATGATAAATGGTTTTGATGAAAATGAGGTTTTAAGGTGGAAGTCTTATTAAAATAAAGAAAAAGTGTTATAAAATATTTAATGAGATATTATAATGCAGTGAATTAAAATATTATTAAAAAGTATGAACAATCTTTTACTCTTGTGATTGTCACAATCTTAGCTCATAGGAATTCTGTTCCATAACTTTGTTACTCTTTAATATCATACTTCAGGTGAAGATAAAGTCAGTCCCTTTTTTTAGGAACAACAGACTTTACTATAACATATAATATGATATGGCAGAATAGGATCAATTTATCAACGCTCAACTTTGTAACACCTGTGAGATTTTTACTGACTCTCTCATTTGAGACAGTTTGAAACTTCACGAAATTGCGTTCAGTGCAATGCATTTCACAGTGGGGCAGAATTGAACATTTTCGGAAATGGAAGGGGGATCCAACAGACCTCTCAGGAGCTACTGGGGATCAAAATAGGATATCTCCGACATAGTAAATTTTTAACAGCTATCTAAATTTTGGTTTCTTATTCAAATATTTAAAATATTTTCTTGATCGCACTTTCCACAAAAAAGAGTTTTCTTCCGGTCCTACAAAGATTTTTTATTTAGCAGATTTTAGCATATTATTTTTGAGAATTTAGCATAATACTTTAAAAATTTTCTGGCAACACTACATTTTCTCAAAAATAAAATTTTCTTTAAGAGCGTATACAAATTTTATACTTCTTCGAAAGGTACCTTTACGGAGATGATTCTAAATTAAAATCCATCTCAATCACCGAATAGTGCTAAGTACAGACCCTCCCAAATTTGATCTATTTTGTATCGAAATTTTGACTTTATTCCATAGTTCTAAAATCATAAAGCTACCATCTACTAAGAAAATGCAGTTTCGGAATCTCCAATGTATTCTAAAAAGTTTACAATCGTGATTCATGGGACATTAAAGCGGGTTGGTCTCCATACAATAAAAAAAGTTATGTCAGTCACCACCTAGAATGAAAGAATAGCTCATAGGGTTTCCAAAAACGCAAAAATTATTTTTTTTGCCACGCCCCAAAATACCGCCTTTTTTGTTTTATGTGTCTAGCGTCGCCATTTTAAGTCCAATTGTAGAATGTGGTATGTCGTTGTTAATGGTTTGACAACCGCTCAAATTGTCTCTTTGGTGATTTTTGAACCCGACATCAAATTCCCCTTCCCCTTAATGTCTAATTATTTTCATATGTAATGACAGTCTTTTGCAAACCTACTACTTTTAGTTTTGAAAGTATTTTATTTTATGCATAAACAATAAAATTGCAAAGGTTCAAAAGTCTGTGTAAGCTGATTTAAAATGATAAAATGTAAAAAAGCAAGATTTTTGTAATTCCCAAAAAAACGGCAAAAATTCCAAAAATTAGATTTTCTGTTTTTTTTTTTTAATTTTGCCGATAAAGTCCACATTTGTTGTATACCCCATGAATCACGGGAAAGATTTCGACATCAAATTTCTTTTATTCGATAGATAATTTTGTTCTTTAACTAACTGGAAAAAAATTACAAAATCGGATGAAAATATTGAAATTGGAAAAGTATAAAAATCTTAGCAAGCTGTTAGAAATTTCTATGTCTTTCGGCGGTACCCTATTTTGAGATAAATTGCTCAATAGTTCTGCTCCTGAGAGGTCTGTAATTTGTACAATGCGTTTTCATAGGGCCAGAACAACTTTTCAGTATCCTAGCGGGATATCATAAGGCAAAAATAAACTCCTTAGTTGAGTGGGAATTTGTTTAACTGTTAAAGAATATCTCTAGACTAAGACAGATTAAAAGGTTTATTTCATTATCTCGAGGAAGATTCTAGAAGTTGCTAATGATCGATAAAAGTGAACTTAGGGTACTTACCGGCATTGTCATCTTAGTAGATTTTGCATGATGAGATATTTGAACATGGTGATTGCTCTACCATTGGATCTTATAGAATGAAGTTACAAGGGGAGCACGTAGTGGCTCCAAAAGAGTTATTTATACTCTCACCAATAAAGATAATTGGCTTTACTCTCAGCGTGAACTTGACATGTCCATGAAAATTTTCTTATATTCAGAAAAATCAAAATTATTTTTAATAGTCAAACGGTCAATTAAAAGCTTTGTTTTTAAGAACTAAAGAGTACATTTCTCTCTCGCACGGAAGCGAATCGAACACAAACATTTGAAAGATGAAAATAGAATGATTCCCCTAACTATTTCCTTGTATTTAATGTTGTAGTATAGTTTTTGGATAGAATATTTTTATTTTAAAAAAAGAAAATTAATTTTTTTCCTTCCCGTGGATCATTGCATACTCTTGATCGTCTTTCAATCAATGTTAAAATTTTGCATTATTTATTAATGTATCATTTACGATTGATCAATTTCTCGCTACTTCGTGATTTCCGGTAACATATTACAACTCTTGTAAAGTCAAGGATCATAGATAGATATCTCTTTTATTTCACTTCGTTTATACGTTATTGGACATCACACTTTACGATGTGAGTGGGAAAGTAGATCGTGGAATAATTTTTCAGTAATTTTTTTTATTAATGTTTAGGATGGCCTGCCAAAAAGCGGGATATATACAATAGGAGTCCACAATGTCGTTTGTGATGCATTTAGGTCTGAGACCACACGTTCTTTATTTATGTTAGATTTCAACAGTGATGGATTCTTGATATTATCTACATTTTAAAAAGATACCTAAGGTTGTGTTTTTTGTAGTGCCAAATTAAATTTATTGATACTTTATATGATCGTATTACATATAAAGACGTGCAATTGATTTCTTATCAAATACCATAGGAGGCTTTGTCTTATTACTCTCAGAGAGTCTAGATATCAGTAGGTAAACGTGGACATCCTGTGTTACTTTTCCTCAAACGCCACACTTTGACGTGAGTATTTATATCGTGTATACTTACGATTTATGGGTTTTAATCGCAGCAGGACCATCAATATAATCTGTGATCAGAGATATATAATTTTGAAAAATGTGTTTTTTCAATATTATCGTATTGAAAAATGTGGCATTTTCAAGTGGCTCCAGTGGACATAAGGAGCAAACATGAATCGGGAAAGCAGAAGAGTGGAAGTAGCCTAGGACTAGTAGATTCCAGAAATGTATGTTCTATGTCCAGATTCCATCTGTGATCAGAGATACATAATTTTGAAAAATGTGTTTTTTCACTATAATCCTATGGAAAAATATGGAATTTTCAAGTGGCTCCAGTGGAAATAAGGAGCAGACATGAATCGGGTAAGCGGAAGAGTGGAAGTAGCTTAGGACTAGTAGATTCCAGAAATGTATGTTCTATGTCCAGATTCCATCTGTGATCAGAGATACATAATTTTGAAAAATGTGTTTTTTCACTATGATCATATGCAAAAATATGGAATTTTCAAGTGGCTCCAGTGGAAATAAGGAGCAGACATGAATCTGGTAAGCGGAAGAGTGGAAGTAGCTTAGGACTAGTACATTCCAGAAATGTATGTTCTATGTCCAGATTCCATCTGGGATCAGAGATATATAATTTTGATTTTTTTTCTTTTTTGAAAAATTCGAAATTATGTACAAGACTTTAATGTCTAAGAATTGAAGTTGATAAGTGGTAATAAAATTTTATACGATATTTTTATAAATAACATTTGAACTATATTTTCTTTTTTCTCCAAAAAAGTTGATATTTTACTTCATTATTCCTTTTTAGTTTTTGAAATACAAAAAAAAAAAAGTTCAGGGAATATTGAATCTTTTTTAATAATTTAAGATGTGTTTTTATTTAAGTGTTATCTAAAGCATTTCAAACAAATAATGCGTTTCAATGAAATTAATTAAAATGCATGACCTGAAAACCACGAAAAGTTGAGCTATGCAGGCTTTAATACTTAGAATATCAATTTTAATTAAATAGAACTAATTATATTCTTTCGTATCAAAAACTTACTGATGCAAAAATTTGATACTGATTGTTAAAAATCGAAAATTGTTATTTTTTTTTTTTTTTTTTTTTTTGCAAAAAATAAAATAAATACTTTATTTTTTTAATTTGATTTCAGTAATAATAGCTTTGCTCCCTTACTTTTCATTACTTTTAAAAAGTAAGAAATTGTAAGAAAAACAACAAAATTCGAAATACGTTGTAAATTTTGAGATATTTCGCAAAAAAAAAACTTTCGATGATAGTTGGTGCACTAAAGATCCCATAGAACTTAATTGAATGAAGGAAGCAAAAGAAAACTACAAATAAGAAATAATTTATTCATTTTTTTTTTATTGAAATGGCTTTTCTATTTCAAAATAAGACAAGATATCAAATGTTAAAAATGGAATGTCAATCTTTTAAATCGTTGAAATACTTAAACAATTAATTAAAAATTTCAAAACCTTATCAAATTATTTTTAATATACTTTTAGACAGTCTATTTGAAACATACTTGGGGCAAAAATAAAAACGTATAAAAATTTAAGTAAATCATTCCATATAAAATCGAATAAATTCTAGAATGTTTTCCAATTTAAAAAAAAAATAAATCTTGTTATGCTTACAAAAAAAAGTCTTTAAAAGACATTACATCGTTGCATAGCCTTTTGAAGAAAAATTTAAAATAAATTGCATTAAAACTTGAAAAATGTATTTTTTTTAACGTTGTTTAAAAAATTTCTCTCAATATTTGACCAAAATATATACAAATGTATATGAATAGCAAGCTTGATTATTCTACTTTCCCAAAAATCTTAAAACAAAAGAAATTAACAAAACAATAAAAGAATTTATCCAGGAACTTACAAAAACAAAAAAAAAAATTTTTTTTAGCATAATTCAAAATTTGCATTGATTTTTACATACAAAATTATGCATATTTTCAATTAACCTTTTTTTCTTTCAACACCCCCCCCCCCCCACCCTCTCCTCCTGTCCACTGGAACCACTTGAAAATTCCACAATTTTCCATATCATAGTGAAAAAAAAACATTTTTTAAAATTATATATCTCTGATCACAGATGGAATCTAGACATAGAACATACATTTCTGGAATCTACTAGTCCTAGGCTACTTCTACTCTTCCCGATTCATGTCTGCTCCTTATGGCCATTAGGACCACTTAAAATTTTCGATTCTTGTTCAAAGAAATTTTATGTATAGAGTGACATATTTGAAAATTTTTTTTACAATTTTATATTTTAATGTGTTTTATAAATATATTTTGATTTTTTTTATTTAAAATTTAATTTTGATATAGTTTTTTTTATTAAAAAATAATTTTATTTTTTAAATAAAAAAAATTTTTTAAATAAAATAAATAATAAAAAATAATTTTATTATTTAACATTTGTGTGTGACGTATTTAACTGACATATTTATCTTCACACACTTTCAATAAAACTGTCATTGATTTTCTATATCAATTCTCAGACTTAGTTTTTGATACGAATATTGTTGACTTTCATTTTTACCTAACGTAAGGTGAAATTTTGTCGTAAATCCAATCTGTGTCACACCATTATCATATCGCTTTAAGAACTCCTTTTGTATTACTATTTTTACATGTTTTGTACACTGCGATGTAATAAAAAAAAATTTTAATATTTTGATAAAAAGTGTGGTCTTCAGCTACCTCGTGTCCTAATCACTAGCTGTCTTCCTCAGAACATGGTCTAATTAATTCCTACTCTTTTCATGTATGTATTTCTATTGCCACCGGTAGAATGTTACAACTCTGGACTAACTCCACAATTGGTACCCAACTGTTTGGCTCCCCAAATCCATAGAATTTATCTTGATATCTTTATAAAGTCTTGCAGCTTATTGTTGATTTAAGAAGAGCTTAGAATATTCATCAGAAAGAATATAACAGGTCATTCAAATGTTCAATGTGAAATTGTTGCCACAAAATCCCACCTTGAGGAACTCTATCATGGGTAATTAAAATTTCATCAATGACAGTTGATAGTATAGGTGGAGATAGCTGACATCGTTTTAATCGCAGGAATTGTGCATTAAGTAGCATAACTTGTCAGAAACAACCTTTAGGGTAGAAGGGAGAGCATTGCCTTACGGCCACATTACCAATTATCATGAAAACGAAGGAATAATTTTTGTAGCACTAATTGATTTTCTTTTCCTTTATCGCAAATCTTTCATTCATAAATTTTTGATATTTTTAATTTACATATGATCGGAGGTAGACGAGATTAATTATTTTTTCAATACTCTCCTAAGTATTTCGCTGTGGCTATTTACTGTGATAACTTTCTTAGCTTTTGGCATTTCATAGATACTTTATTTCGTGTTATAAACTTGCTAGTAATGGACAAGAATTGACAACAAATGTTTTAATAAATTCATTTAAAGTGTGAACCCTCCTCTTGGGGAGCATTCGCTAGACTGCTGGTAGGCCGAACCCAACTTATCCTACAGGAACGTCGGAATCAGCTAATAAGTACTTACTAGCTAAAGATTTTTTCATTGTACAAATAGAGTCTCTAGTGTTTACAGAATTTAAACAAAAAGTTAAATAGTGATTTTTGCAATGCAATTATTTTGGACTTGCATTGTTAATCACATATTTATTTTACATAAAATTCAGTTAAATATATTAATTTTTGTTTGTTTTTTTTTTTTTCAACTGCAGTATTAAAATAAAATAGAAAAAACTTCATATATAATGCAAGCAATGTCCCTTCAGAAATTCATAAGAAAATGCACGTAACGGAGAGATGGTCACGATCAGTGTTGCCAGAAGGTGATAAAAAATATGCTAAATTAAAAATAAAAAACGTAAAAAAAATATTTTTTTTTAATCTAAAAATTTATTTTTTCTCGTTCTCATTAGCTTTTAAAATTTTTTTTAAAAATATTGAAACATTTATAAAACATAGAACTACCAGCAAAATGACCTAACCAGACAAATTTAGGTTATATTTCATATGAAACATTACTCGATTTTTTTCGTCATTTTTGAACTATAATTCTTTATTGGTGAAGCATTTCCAAATTTTGTGTCATTTTGATTTTTTAAATATATTTTCTATTTCTCTATATTGTTTCTATGGTTATTAAAGTATATTAAAAAATAGTTATTCAGTAAAAATAAAATTAGTAATAGCAAATAATAAATTATTTTCTTCGTTGTTGAAATACTAATATTTTAGTCTTTTTAAGGAAATTTTAAGAATAAAAAAAGGCTAGAAAAAAAGCTAGAAGCTCAACAAATATCGTTTAAGGTTATGAGAAGAGAGCACTTTAAACAAGTGGCGAATGCTCCCCCTCCTATCCTACTATATATTTGGGTGTTTCATTAAGTCCAATATATTTTGGAAGTCAATAAAGACTTCCAAGTTTGGAATTCATTTCATTAATGTATGATTAATGTAAGATTTTTGGCTGTGGAAACCAACTTCTTCTGTATGAATTTATTTTTTGTTTTATCTACGATTAAAACTTAAAAAGTGTTCTTAGAGAATTTTTCTTTTTTATAAATCATATTTACACTTTCCGCTTATCAATTTGTAAATATTTTTCACTTCCGTTTTGGAAGTAATTCTTTTAAGTAGTTACCCAAATATGGCGTCAATATTATTTTTACTTAACTTGCATTTATAAAATAAAAATTTTATCACAATTTTGGAAAACAACAAAATAATATGAAAATAATAAATATAAAATAAGAAAACACATAAAATTGCATTCTTGCTTTTTACTATTATAGAATTTCAATGTCAGTTTATAATAAATATTTACAACTACTGTAGATTTACTTATACTACTTATTTTATACATACATAAATAGGTTTATATATATATGAACATTTGTTTTCGTCAAATTGCGCCCACGTGCAAATATATTTTACGTCTAAAACAACAAATTTTTGGCCTCCAAAAAACAACATTTCGAAAAAATACTAAAAAGAAACCAAAAATTACTTTATAAATTAAAAAAGTAATATATATATGAAATAGATGAAAGAAAATGCTTCAATGTTAGATACCGTTTGGAGGTGGTGATTATGAAGATGGTGTTGAAAGTTTAAAGCAATCGTGTGTTATATTTTTAGGGGGATTCATCAATAAAATTTATTATAAACAAAAGTTAGCTATAATTAACAATTTTGAACATTTTGCAAAATTCAAAAGTTTTATTAAAAATTGAAGTTCTGAAAATCTCATAGAATAACTACTGCCTCTAGATTTTAATAAATTTTCATTGTTCTTCTTATATTTTAAAAAATTAAATAACTTATAAACCGAATAATTTGTGAAGGATAACCGATTAATTGAAATTTAGTTTTCTGGAGTTATAAATTGGGAACATTTTTTTTTTTATTTTAAAGATACATTTATATCAATTACATATTTTTTTAAAATGTTATATCCCAGCAAACATAACTAAAAGTAATTTTTGGTAAGTACAACTTTTTCATTACTTCTAAAGCATCAATAAGTGTAGGTTTTCTTGTGCTTAAGAAGTAATATAAAGAGCATCGGAAGATTAAAATATATTCAAATAACTTCCTTCTCATTGAATAGGTATCAAAAAGGTGAACATCTTCCAATGATCCGAATTTGCACTACTTTTGGATTTTTTTGCTGCGACAGAATATTTAATAAAACGCGAAATGAAAAGATTATAATAGTACAACTTCATAAATACTTATACACTGGAGCATATTCCTATAAACGCATTTAAAATTTTTGTTTTTCTTTGAGGTATATTCGTTTCTCTTAACCAAAAACAATATTGTGTTGTTACAATAACTCGTAATATAACGGTATTTTTTTATTTTTATGTGAGAAATATTTGTTTCTTTTGTTGTTTTCTTTAATTTAGCAATCAGAAGATATTGGTTATCATTTCAGTGGAATATTCCTATAAACACAGTCGAGAAAACTTTGTCTAAAAAGTTATTGCAAAAAAAAATATATATATATATTAAAAAATTTTAACCGTTTTAGTTGTTTGTTTCACTTAAGGTAAATTTCTGATGACAACATCTCTGTTTACTGGAAATATTCTTGTTTTAATTGAGAAATTTCATCAGCTTAAAGGATGCTCAAAGGAATTTTTCTTACAGAGGAGGAAAAAGTTCAAATTATTTTTTTCGTGATCAAGGCTGTTCTAACAAAGAAATTGCACGAAAAATTAACCGTTCGGAAGGAGTTATTTGAGGCTTTCTTAAGAAAGGGCAGAAATACGGAGTGCGGAAACTAACAAAAGGTAATCAAAAATTAACAAAAATGCAAATTAATAAAATAAAAGAAGAAGCCACTCGCAATACATTAAATGCTACACAAATAGAAAATAAACTTGACATTCCTGTCACTTCCAAACATGTTGCACATATTTTGCGAACATATGGTAACATAAAATGGAAGAAACCAACATGTAAGCCAATATTAAAACAGCAGTGTGTGGAATAAAGTAATCTTTTCTGATTAAAAGAAATTCAATTTGAACGGACCTGATTAATGTTCTTGCTATTGGCATGATTTGAGGTCGGACGAAATCGGTGGAGGAAGTGTTATGGTTTGGACAGCCTTTTCTGCTGCATGAAAATCAAAAATATGTTTTGTTCCAACTAAAATGAATAATGTAATTTAAAATGAATTGTTGGAAGATGGTCTTCTCTCATTTATGGATGATAAAATGGATGAAGATTGCATTCCAACAGGATAACGCTGCAATCCATGTCTCGAATCAATCTAAATCATGGTTTAATGAACATAGTATTCCACTATTGGACTGGCCGGCTTTGCAGTCCGGATTTAAATCAATAGAGAATTTGTGGGGTACCATAATGACAATAACGGAGTTAAAACTAAAAATTTAACAAGCCTGAGAAGAAATTGATAGTGATTTTCTTCAAAAACTAGTCGAATCAATGCCAAACTTTTTCAAGTTATCCAAAGGTACATCAAAACATTATTAATAATGCTAAATTGGTTCATTAGTTTAAGTGCGTACATAGGAAAATGCCATAAAAAATGGCAGTGAAGTCAATAAATAATTTAAAAAATTAACTTGTAGCACTTTAATTATTTGTAGCCTCATTTTTGGTAAGTTGATAAAAAATAATTTATGTGCGTTTATAGGAATATGCACCAGTGTACTTTTAACAATTGAAATTCTGAAAACACGGTTTTGAGTAAAGTAACTTCAAAGCTATAAAGTCATATAAATTTTAATTTAATTTGCGTAAAGCATCAATGTTAATTTTGACTTTTACAGCAAAAAGAAATCATTCTCACATAGAAAGAAAGTTATATTAGAAATACTGATTTATTAACTAGAGGTAATTTAGAATATTTTGTAAAACTATGTGAAATATAGATGTAGATTAAATACTGTAATTAATGTTATTTATATGTTTTACATATATTATTAAGACTTTTCAGTTAATCGAATATTTTGCCCTTAATCGATTATTAACCGATCAACTTTTAACCTCGAGTAATTATTTGTCGAATTAACCGATTAATATTAAAATCCGAATAATTGGATACCCGATTGTTTACTCTTTACATAAAATTTCTAAATGTTATAAGAAAAAATTAAGGTGTGCGAAAAACATTTTTATACAATATACACATTTTTGCAATTGTTATTGTTGCTATTTGATTATATATATATTTTTTTTGTTTAAGTCTTTTTAGATTTCTTCTTAAAATAAATATTTGTATGCCTGAAAGCAGGTGAAATCTAAAAAAAAAAATAAAACGATTAATTCAATTGTAATCGACAAAGAAATAAATAGATATATATTTTTTAATGCCCCACCAAAGTTTCCTACAAAGTTGCAAACTACTTAGTAGCCAACATTTTATTTTTTCAACAGTTGTATTTAATTTGTTTGTTAATTTTAACACAGTCGTTCTTTTGAATAAAATCTAATATAATTAATTTTATTTATTAAAATGACTAAAGTGATTTTTAATAAATTCTTGCAGACAATTCTTTGCAAACGTCTCGTCAATAAATGGATGAGTTCTTGTAGATGAATACTTATCGGGAATAAGTTTCCTTAATTTACACAGCCCACATTGCGACCATGCTCTAATAAAGCAATAGCGTTTACTAAAAAGTGTTCCCACTACAATTGGATCTATGCTTCAGAACGATCCGAATTGAACTCGGGCAACGATTGTCAACTCAACAAAAGTTGTATCAACCGGACAACAACAACCAAAAATCATCTTCGTTCTCTCTTGTTCGCTTGAAAAAAGATTTTGAAGCATCGGCTTGCACATGAGAAGTATATTCCATTTTTAGTCGGATATATTTTAATCAAGTGTTGCTAGAAAATTTAGCTTCATGCCTCCCAAACCCCCACATTTAAATATAAGTTCCCAGTTCCAAAAATATTTCCATAAATATTTTCAATAAATTTTCAAACTATAAAATTTAGTCAAAATAAAAAGAAAATTTATCTATCTTTTATAAAATGAGAATTTATTAAAAATTTCCTATAAAATAGTTTTTAGCAAAAATTTTCTAAAAAAAAATATGGAAAAATTTCTATAAAAAGAAAATTTATTAAATTTTCTATAATTAGAATGTCAAATATTATAATAAAAAATTTCCTTTAAATAGAAAATTTCTTTTAGAGTGAATATTATAGTTCTTTTAGAGTGAATATTAGTTTTTCTACAAATAGAATATTTATGTGTGTGAATATAAATATGTTTATTTTTAACTAAGCCCAAGCGTCAAAAACATATTTAACTTATATTTAAATATGTCAGTAAATAAAACATATTTAACTAATCTTGACTCTGGTGTTCTCTGAAGGATTTTGATCATATTTGGCCACATCCTTACTTGTCACTTGAAGACAAGGATCCCCTCCATTAAACCATATAACTTCCATTCCTCAATTGTATTTGGGAGATTTTTAAAAAATTTGTGAATATTACACTTAATGGTTTCTGGTGGTCTCTGAGGGATTTTGGTCATATTTGGCAACCTCCTTCCTTGTGGCTCATATGGATCATTTGAGAAATGAAGACAATAATCCCCTCTTTTAAACCCAAATACAATTGAGGAATGGCAGTTGTATGGTTTAGTAGACTGTCTTTATTTTCCATATGGTCCATATGAGCGACAAGGAAGGAGGTGGCCAAATATGACCAAAATCCCTCAGAGACCACCAGAAACCATTAAGTGTAATTTTCAAATTTTTTTTAATCTCCCAAATACATTTGATGAATGGGAGTTATATGGTTTAATAGAGGGGATTATTGTCTTCATTTCTCAAATGATCCATATGAGCGGCAAGGAAGGATGTGGCCTAATATGACCAAAAACCCTCAGAGACCACCAAAAACCATTAAGTGTAATATTCAAAAACTTTTTTAAATCTCCCAAATATAATTGAGGAATGAAAGTTATATGGTTTAATGGAGGGGATCCTTGTCTTCACCTCCTATGTGGTCCATATGAGTGACAAGTAAGGATGTGGCCAAATATGACCAAAATCCTTCAGAGACCACCAGAGTCAAGATTAGTTAAATATGTTTTATTTACTGACATATTTAAATATAAGTTAAATATGTTTTTGACGCTTGGGCATAGTTAAAAACAAACATATTTAACTTAAAAATTAAATATGTTTCGACGTCAGTCGTTACGTCAAAACATATTTAACTCGAGATATTTATCTTCGCACACATAGAATATTTACCAAAAATTGTCTATAAGTATAAAATTTATCAAAAGTTTTTCATAAAATCAAAATTTAACAAAAGTTTTCTAATAAAAAAAATATATATTAAAATGTAAAAAATAAAGATGATTCCCCATATTTTACGAAAATGCGCAAATCATAAAACGGTTTTTTAGTCTATGAATGCCATAATTTGTTGCGACACCACTAGTTCCGAGGATGTTATTATACAATTTGAGTTCCGATTACACCAGTTCTAGAACAAATGATTTTAGAATACGTTCTAAAAATTTTCCTGTTTGTGAAAACTATTTGGATTTAATATCGTTCGAGCAACCGATTTACTAACTTTCTGATACTAAAAAAACTATTAATATAGAATTAATAATTATGTAAAAATTATACGATATATGACTGAATTATAAAATATATAAACAATTATATTCCGCATTGATTCCTACAAATTTAGAGTTTTAATGATTTCAGATTGTTAATTGTTTCAGGTTAGAAAAGTGGCAAAGCTTTTGAAAACTCAATATACAAATTTCTATATATTTTGAAATTGAAAGACTTCTTCTTGAGAAGAAAGATTTATCTTAGAAGAGTATTGCAGAAATACATATAAATTATGTTAAAAGTTAATTTTTTAAAACTTAGCTTGGTCCTGAGCTATCAGTACTGCAACAATACCTATAGCATTTTTTTCTTATTCACAAATTATAAACTCGACCAACTTATTGATAGCCAGAATGTGAAATGTGCCGGATCAACTATACAAATTTTGGTATGAAGTTCAAAGGGTAGGATGATATTTTTCTATTCTTTAATTTTTTGCACTTCGAAAATTCTACTTTTTCCAAAACACAGAGATAGTTTTGGAAAATCAAAGATTTTGGAACTAAAGTTTTAAAAACACATAACTCATTTTATAAAATCAAAATGAGGGACAAAAGGTGCCAAGGTGCTCCCACAATTTGAAGCTTTTTTTAATTTATCTATAAAATTTCTATAAACTAAAAAAAACGTACGATTTCTTATCTCCTCAAACTATATAGATCAAAGCATAACAATAATTTCGAATGTTTGACTCATCAAATACATATATTATTTTTTAAGAAACGCCCAAGTTTAAACTAAAGTATAAAAAAGTTATTGCAAAAGTTTTAAAAGTAAAAGTGATATACAGGGAAACCAAAAATATGCAAAATCGTATTTTTTTTCTTGAGCTTCAAATGAACCAAACTGTAAGTTATTTATCCGTTTCAGACAATTTTAGGAATTTTGGCATCAATTTATTATAGTATATTTTTGCATATTTTGTCATATTTTCACAGAAAACCCTTATTTTAGAGCATATTTTAGCAATTTAAATGGCAATTTTTCATATTTTATACTTAAGAGCATAATTTTGCATATATTACACAAAAGAACATAATTTTAAAAATGTTATAATAAAGAGAAAAATTTTTGTATCCAATAGAATTTTTTGCATAATTTGAATTTGTGAAATTTTCTTTTTACTGTACACAGAAAAAATTATTACCGTATATTTTGCAATTAACACAGTTGCTTCATTTTGCATGTAACTTTAATAAATATATTCAAGTAAATATAAAATAAAAATAAAATTTGAGTAAAATTTTATTTCTCACTTAAATTTTTAATTCATTAAATCATCCACTTGATTGACTTGATCAGTGATTTTTAATTGGACAAATTTTCCTGTTTTTCATTTTTTACAGTTTACAGTTTTTAGTATTTGATATAATCATTTTGGTGAGAGGTGCAAATTTAAAAAAAGTTTTTAATTGAATGAATTATTTACTAATATGTTTGGAATTGGTGATTTTTTTTCTGTGTACGTTTTGCAAAAACGTTCTCTAATAATTTTCATCTTACAAAAGGATAGAAGTTTGTGAATTTCGTGATACAATTTATTAATTTTGAATTGAAAAAAGAAAACATATTTTTTTAATTTTAGGGGTATATTTTCTGATTATAAGAGCATTTTTATTTTTAATTCATTAAATCATCTACTTGATTGACTTGATCAGTGTTTTAATTGGAAAAATTTTCTGTTTTTCATTTTTTACAGTTTTTAGTATTTGATATAATCATTTTGGTGAGAGGTGCAAATTTGAAAAAGTTTTTAATTTAATGAATTATTTACTAATATGTTTGGAATTGGTGATTTTTTTCTATGTACGTTTTGCAAATACATTCTCTATTAAATTTTCATCTTACAAAAGGATAGAAGTTTGTTAATTTCGTGATACAATTTATTAGCTTTGAATGTTTTTAAGTGAAAAAAGAAAACGTATTTTGTAATTTTAAGGGCATATTTTCTGATTATAAGAGCATTTTTTATGCGCATAAAACACTTTTTTAGGGCATATTTTTGGTTGCCCTGGTGATATGAATTCATTGCTGTATTTAGTTCGTTTATCTGTTTTATTTTATTTTCTTGCTGATTAGAACTGAAATGACATTAAATGCTTAAAAAACAAAAATCCCAAAAAACAATGAATTTCATAAAACAGATATTTTTTGTGACGAACAAACAATGTAAAGAATTAAAGAGAGTAGTAACGGAAATATAAGCAATTGTATATTTAAATATGTTTTTTTTATATCATAAATAAGTATAAATATGAAATGAATCATTTGGCAAGTCTCTTGAAACAATAAACAAATGAAAAATTACTTAAACTTATGGCTATTAAAGGAATTCGTATTAAGGCGCAAAAAATACAAAATTAAACGTGACTTTTGTCATGAAGGCTTATTTTCAAAAACTTTTTTTAAAATATAAAAATTGAAATGCAAATGTACAAAATTTAATAAAAATTTCAGCTATTTTTTTTTTTCGTAGTCCCTATATTTTAATAAATTATGTATTTATACATTTTGTGTTTCTATTTATTTTAAAATATTGTATAAAAATATATTGTTTGTATAAATAAAAACTGTCGTTTTTAATTATTCACAAGTATTTTTTGTTTTAATTTTTAAAGGTCATTTTCAAAATTTTCTTTAGATTTTCTTTTAGGTTTATTTTTATTTTAAGTAGATTGATTATTAAATCATCATTTTAATTGGCATGAGGAATATTTTGTACAATATTTTAAACATAAAATCTTTAAAATAAAAAATATAAATAAAGTGATTTTTTGCATTTGAGAAATAATGTACCAAAAAAGGAAATATATATCGTTAAAAAATTATAAATATCGTAATTAAAATTATAAGACGAGTTACTATGTGATCTAGGAGGTTGTCTGCGTCATTCTTTTTCCTATAAAAAGAAATTTTAACGAAGATGTTCAACTGATGGTTTTTTATCGAAAATTTACGATAAATTTTCTTTTTATCGAAAAGTTATAATAAATTTCTTATTTATTTTATATAGAAAATTTTCGACAGATAGATTCTTAAATAGAAAAATGTGGATAAAATTGTCTATAATAGCTTAATTTTGATAAAATTTTTTTAATAGAAAAATTCCAATAAATTTTTCTTCAATAGATAAAATTTCGATAAATTTTTCTTCGATAGAAAAATTTCGATGTTTTTTTCGACTGAAAATTTTCAATACATTTTTCTTCAATAGGTGTATATAATTTTTTCTTCAATAGAAAAATCTCAATAAATTTTAATTCAATAGAAAAAATATCAATACATTTTTCTTCAATACAAAAATGTAGATAAACTTCTCTTCAATAGAAAACTGACAATAACTTTTTGTTTAATAGAAAAATGTCAATAAGTTTTTCTTCAATAGAAAAATTTTGATAATTTTTTCTTCAATAGAAAAATTTTGATCATTTTTTCTTCAATAGAAAAATTTTGATAATTTTTTCTTCAATAGGAAAATTTTCTTTTATTAAGAATTTTGGATAAGATTTTTCTTCAATAAAAATTTCCATAAATTTTCATTTCCATAAATTTTTTATTTAAAAGAAAAATTTCGAAAATAATTTTCGAAAAAATTTCTTTTTATATTTATTTTTGATTAATTTTCTATAAATTAAATAGAAAATTTTCGATACATTTTTCAAACATCTTCTGTTTATAGAAATTTTTTGGTAATATATAGATAATTATTTGATTTTATATAAATGATTTTTGAATAATTTTCTTTTTATGAAAATTTTGATATAATAAAACTCAGAAATTTAGTTATGTGCTGAATTCCGTATATCTATATATAACGGCATTAATCGATCAACATCTTGGCTGAGACTTCTTTCAGTAGTAAAGTATAGTTTTCATAATTTAAAGACCATTTAATGTACAAAACTAACAAGATGAGAATAATTTTAATTATGATTAAACTAATTAATTATATTCCTGCTTAAATATATGACAATGTAAAATAATCGATTCTTATAATCCACTAAGTATCAAATGCTTACAAAAACATTTATTGTTGTAATAATAAATTTATTTAAATGAGGGCATAAATACCTAACTTGGATTTCATGTTTATAAATACATATTTATTTATTTTTTTTTTTTTTTTTTTAAATTTCACACTTTTATACGCAATATTTATTTATTTTTTTTTCAAGTAAATGTTACTCATAAGTAAAATTTTGCAATAATAGTAGAATAAAAAATAGCAACTGAATTATTTATAATTCATATATTTTTTTATATTTTATTTGAAGAAAAGAATGAAAACAAAATGAAAGTAGAACACCTTAGGTGACGAAAAGTGAACTGTAAATATGAGTACAAGATAATAAACAAAATTAAACATACAAATAAAGTACATATTAACACTAGAATAACCAGAGGTGATGTTTTAAATTATGATAGATATTTTTATCACAAGTTTATTAAATATAGTATTAAAGCAATAATACAAAAAAGATTTGCAAATTTATCGCTTATCTAAACATAGTTTAAAATCTTGAAAATAATTTAATAATTGCAGCGATTATCAGGCTACTTTAGATATTGGAAGGTTAAAGTTTACAAGGATAAATCAAAATTTACTTCATTATATGAGGAAATAAATGTATAACTTCTAATCGGCTGGTTGGATTTACATAAAATTTCACACAGGCGTAACGGAGAAGTGTACAATTTGAAGATGGGAGGCCCTTTAGAAGCGGAGCTATTGGGGATCAAAATAGGGTACCTTTGACATATAAAATTTTTAACCGCTTGTTAAATGTTTTTGGAGAAATTATAAATATTTTATCTGTAATAAAATCTTAACGAAATTTTCGATTATTATAGACTATATCGTTAAAAATATTAAGAGTGTAAAAAAATTAAGATTTTTGTAATAGGAACCCCACAATTCCCAAAAAAAAAAAACCGGGGGAAATTCCAAAAATGTTATTTTTTTGAATTTTTTACATAAAGTCCACATTTGTTGCTTGTCCCGTGAATCACGCAAACTTTAAGCTTTGTGATTTCAGAATGTATAGGCTAAGATCAAAATTTCGATACAAAATAAGTCGAATTCGGTAGAATCTGTACTTAGCCCGATTGCGTGATTGGGCTTTTTTTCAATTTTAAAATCATCTCCGTGAAGATAGCTTTCTGAAAAGTATATTATATTATATTATATTATATTATATTATATTATATTATATTATATTATATTATATTATATTATACTATTATATTATATTATGTTATATGTTGTTAAAGAAAATTTTATTTTAGAGCAAAAAGAGTGTTGACACTTTTTCGTCCAAAAAGAAAAAAAACACAAAAATTCATAATTTTTGTAATTTTCAATTTCAAAATCGTATATTTTTTGTGCTTGGAAAATGTATCGATTTTTTTATTCGATAAATAATTGTTTCTTTTAATAACTGGAAAAAAAATCGGATGAAAATATTGGTCTATATATTTAAAAAACTGGAGCAAGGTTTTGCAAAATTAAGGTAGTTTAAATTTTAAATGCAAAAATCTTGAAAACTATAAGAGATAAATAACACAAGCATGTTTTTCATAGAAACTTTGGTTAGTGCAACAATAATTTTGATGGTCATAAACAGGGAAACCACAAATACACAATTACATTTTTTTCCTGGACGTTGCATGAAGCCATCGATATGCATATTTTGCATATATATATATATATATATATATATAATTATGGCATTCCGATTACATAAAATTTACTCGTACCGAATTTTATTGAAATAATGACATTTTTAAAAGTTAAAACCTTATGGACCGATCATAACAAATTTATCATTATGACAAACATTTCATCACCTGCATCTTGCGCACAATTTTTAAATTGACAGACAACCAGCCAGCTAACCATACGGACGGACATTGGTAAATTGACTAAGAAAATGATTCTCAGTCGATTGGTATACTTTAAGGGTGTTGAAATATTTTTTTGAACGTTACAAGCATCAGCACAAAGGCATAATACCCCAACCACCTATGGTAGTGTAGGGAATAAAAATGGGGTATCAAATTTCGACACAGTTGAAAATTAAAATTTTTTGTAACATCAAAATATTAATAAAATACTTTGTTTAAAAAACATATTTTTTGTTAAAAAATAAAAGAGTTTAATTTTTAAGAGCATATTTTTGAGATTTTAGAGCATATTTTTCGTTTTTTACTGCATATTTAATGCGCATATTTTTTTTTTTTTTTATAGCATATTTGAGGTTCCCTGGTCATAAAGATATATATAATTTTATAAATTTTATTATTTTATTATTAAGATTCATTTTCCTTTTTTTTTTTAAGATATTGTAACCATCATAATTTATTTTAAACTTTTTTTTAAAAAAGGCTTAGATTATATTTGTTTATATAACTTACAATAAACACAATCAACGTTAATAATCTAAGTTTTAATCTACATATTTATAATTTTATATTCTAATTTTATAAATCATTGAACATTTGATTCATTTGAATAATTAGCAGGCCAAGTAAATATTTAATTGTGAATGCAAATGTGTTATTTATTATATTTTTTTAAAGAGTTTTGATATCACATATGTTAATACTTAATAAACAAAATAAAATTCATTCTATGCTTCAATTAGTTTGCTTTATAGTTAGTCTACATTAATTTATTAAATTTCATATTTTGTATTTTCAATTTGAAAATTTAAAAGCTGCCTTCATATCAGTAAAATGCATTTGATTGAAGTGTATAAGTTAATGTTTATTAGTTATATGATTTTTTTTTTTAATTTTAACTAGTTACAGCAGTGGTCAAAACATTCGGAACTAAGAAAGATATTTAACCTTTGAATTTGTTCTTTGCTCCCCACAAATATTTTTCATATTCATAAAACGATCCCAATCTACAGAGAACTTCTTAGCTGAGTAATGCTTCAATTATTGAAGTTTGATACGCTAAATATGAAATGCCACTTTCATGGACCTTCCAGCAAGATAACGATCCAGAACAAATGGCGAGGATTTGATATTTAATGTATTATATTTTCTCTTAATGCTTTTAATAGTTTTTAATGTTTTGAACACTTGAATTTTTACTTGTTTTATTAAACCTTTTTTTTTAATATTTTTTAGTTAATACATGTGTATGTATGTATATGTTGATTTAATTATATAATAAAACAATATTTTAAGATATTATTGCAAAAGAAAGTAATTGTTTAAAATATTCCTTTTAACCAATTGCTAACATTTTTTTCAGTTGCAAATGTTTTGAACACTATTGTATTATTTTTATTTTGCAGTTAATGTATAAACACAACAATCCCGGTCCGGAAATTTCCATACAAATTTGTATGAGAATTGCACGATGCGGCAATTAAATTCTCTCCGGATTTTTTGTTGCTTTTATTTTCTCACAAAAAATATTACCATATTTTTTAAGAAATTATATTAATTTCGAAAACAAAATTGAAAAATGAAATCAAAAGAAAATAAAATAAAATTTCCGTTGCCGTCTAAGTATTTCTTTAATTTATCAATGCGGGCTATGTAAAAGAATCCGGACTTGTTGTGTTTATACGAGTACATTTATTCTTCTATTTCTTTTTTTTGTATGATTTGTAAAATAAACTTTCAAAAGTGGGTTATAATAAGTACTGAAAATATAAATTGATATGTTGCCATTTGGAAATTGATATGAATGTACTATATATAAATTGCTCGAGTTTCAAGGAATAGAAATGTTTGTATCAAGTTGATGTTGATGGATGTTTAGAATGAACTTATATGGTAACAAATTCATTTCAACAACTTAAACTAAAAAATTGTAAGGCATATTGTTAGCTTAAAAAAATAATCATATTTTTTAGTTTAAGAAAAAGAAGATTCAGTTGTACAAGATATCTAAAACAAAAGGTCTATAATATTTGCTTTAAAAGGATACATACATATCCTTTTAAAGCAAATATCAAATATATTAAACAAAATTTATTTAAACTAAGACAAAACCTTGTATGGTACGAATGTATATTATGTTTGCCATTCCTTGAAGAGTGGTGGTTAAAACATTTGTAACCGAAAACGAATTTTTAACAATCACATTTGTTTTTTATTAAAAATATTATTTAAAGAAATTGATTTCCTTTGTTAAATAAATTAAAATAATAATTATTCTTTTTTATCTAAATAAAACAAGAAATATTTATTAAATAAATTTATTGAAAACCAAATTTTAGTAAAAAATCAAGTATTTAAAACATTTGCAACTCTTAAGTAAAAATATAAAAAATGCATTAAAAATTCTTTATTTGGTTCCATAACTATGATTTTTTTATTATAGTTCTAGTAGTAGTACATACAACAAAGTTGAATCAATTCCATGTCCTTATCATCATTATATTTCCTCTTCTGCGCTTCACTATGGCAGTTGGGTACATAGGATTAATTTTTTTTACCTATTGGTCGTCGAAATCTGACTCTTCTACCTAATCCCCGGAGGTTGAATTTGAACTCATCAAAACATAACAAATATTTCCATTTCAAGTAGACTCAAGCAAAATTAAGACGTGCCTTTTGTTTTTTTTTTTTTTTTTTTTTTTTTTTTTTGTGCACCTGTCTGCCTGTTCTGAGTCTTCTTTTATAATCAAAGGACTTTCAAGGGGATTTAAATTTAAGCTTCTGTAGGAATAGCCTTCGGATATGTGATAAAAAATTTGTTGAATTTTCGATCTTGTATAGTTGTTATACGACGTTTTCCACTTCTGTTAAAAAAAAAAAAAAATTAATAAAGAAGAATTAATGTGATAATCGTTAACTTTAATCATTTGTTAGTGCAAATTGATTTAAGTAGGAAAGAGTTGCAAATATTTTGAATACTGTTAAATAACACTGTGCTAGTCGCAAATTTTAACAAGCTGGGCACCCCACTGGTACAATAATTCGATTACACTGAATTCAATTGTGGCAGCTGTTTTTCGAAGTTAGCGCTCGGAGTCGCGATATTTGGGTTTAAACTTAATTATGTAAGTAGCACAAATAACAGAAAATTAGAAATAATAGGGTCATTATTTACGTATAATAGGCATTAAATTGATTGAGTATATACTCCAAGCATAAACTAAATCAATTTCAGCTCGACTTTTAATGCATTTATATTTTTGTTTGAAAAATCTCTTATTGGTAACACTACTTAGCTTATATATGAATTATAGTAACATTTTTGTTAGTTTAAAGTTTTGTTATTTGGCGTTTAAAATATATTTGAAAATAAGAATTCATGATTCTATAATTCAATGAAATCTTAATTGCTTATTTTATTTAAATATTACAACTAAGCGAAAAAAAAAATATATAAATAATAATAATTGTGTCAATCCTCATTTTATTGAAATTGAAATATCTCAAAAACTTTTAAAATTGTTAACGCCATTAAATTTAGCATCATTGATTTAGTTTCACCCAATGGGCACCACCCATCTTGTTAAAAAAAATTAGTCTCATTTTTGAGCAAAGTATAATTATTTTTTGTTGCTATAATAACAGAACCATTTTTTAATAAATGTAAAGGCCATTAGACCATTAATATAACAGATATAAATAAAAAATAATCAGTTATGCCGATAACGTTTTATTATGAGTTATGGCAAATATTTGTCAGGCTTAATAATATACCCTTAGTCCTTCAAAAAAAAAAAAAAACCCTACAAGACCTATCTAACCATTGATCTAGTTAAACTGCGGCTGACTACAGCGTAAGAATTTTTAATAATGATATCTATATTATAAGGAAATATTTTTTTTGTTCATTTTAAATAGGAACATTTACAATTATTATTATTATTATTGTTATTGTTGTTATTATTATTATTATTATTATTATTATTATTAATATTATTATTAGTAATATTATTATAATTATTAATATTATTTTTTTTTTGTACCGCTCTACTATACATAGTTATCTGTGTTTTAAAGATAAACAACTAAAATCATTTAATTTATTTTAACTAAATTTTGCTTTATACAATTTGCCCGCAAAACGAGCCCAACAAAGTACATACTGTCATATAAATATTTATTTTAACGTTAAAATTTGTTTAAACCATGATTAACATTTAATTACTGTGTAAACAAAATGTCTATACATTACTAACTACACTTTACTCTCTATAAAAAATGTTGCGAGCAACTAAGTAAATTAACAACATACATTCACACATAAATATTACATGTATGCACTTAAAAACTTACATATATACATATGTATGTAAATGTGTACGTAAATATTCATGTATGCATAAAACAAACATGTAAACAAAAATAAAGTTCAATGTCAATTTAAAATAGCGCCACCTGTTGATTTGATTAAGTTACTTTTTTATATTTTATATTCTTATGGTTGATTTAATTATATAAGTTAAAAACAATTGAAAGGAGAAAAGTATTCATTGTTTTTATTTTATTACGCTCCTCTCCATCCTTTTAGCAACATGTTTATTGTACAAACACAACAATAAAAATAAACATTGAGATTTTGTTTTTTTTTTAATTTTCTTATAATTTATTTTTTCTTTTGTATTTTTATTGTTATTATGCAAGTCTGGAAGTTAACAATGAATGGTCTAAAAAAAATTATGTACAATATTATTCACTTTGCTTTTTTTTATTCATCTTAATGCCATTGTTGTGTGATATCATTTTCATTTTTCCATAATCATTACACTGAACTAAATGATTTCTTCATTTTTGAAATATTCTTTAATGGAAGCAAATTTTTTTCCTACTTTTTCATAATAAAACAGTAGGACCATTGATGAAAATAGGTAATTTTAGGCAACAATTTTAATATAAATTCCCTATTTTTCAAAAATTTTTAATGTTTTAAAATGTTTACTTTATTACACAGGTTTACATAATGATTTTTTTTTCTCTGGAACAATTCTGACACATGTTCTTTTGAAGTACTAAAATCACTTTTTTGAGTTAAATCACTTTTTGTAAAATTAACGAGGTTGCACCATATAATGTCCGATTTGGTTCAATAAAATATCAAAAAAGTCGAACTAGAAATGCAGTTATATGCACATAATATTTTAATAATGAAAGTTATATTCAAATAATATTTTTTTTAATGCCCTGTGTAGTTATGAAGATATTAATTTTATTTTTGAAAAAAAGAATTAATTTTATACAAAATTTCAAAAAAAAAATAAAGATTATCAAAAAATTATAACAATTCGTAAATGTCAAAAATGCAAATTTTTATTTTTTAATCATAAAGATTAAAGAAAATAAATTTAAACAAAATAAATTTTGTTTTTTTTTTCAATATTTCTACGGAATATATAAATGAGTATTTCACTAATTTGTGAATAAAATCAAAATATTTGCATTTAATTGAATTAAATATGTCTTGTTTTATTTGCAACAAATTTATCATTATGATTAAAGAATAAAAATGTTAACTTTTGGCATTTACGAATTTCGATAATTTTTTGAACATTTTTTTTTTTTTTTTTTTTAATTTTGTACAAAATTTAATTTTTTCCGAAATTAGGATTAATATCTTCATAACTATTAAAAAATTATATGAGTATAACTTAAGGCAATTTCAATTCAAATTTTTGATATTTTATTTAACCAAATCAGGCAAGTCGTTTTCGAAATATGCTTTCATATATGAGGCAACCTCCTTAATTTTACAAATAGCGATTTATTGCGAAAACCAGAGTCAATTAAAAAAAAAAAAAATGGTTTAGAGGCTTAGTACTTAATAATAACGTGCATACGAATTGACTCAGAAATTCCGTGCCGCAGAATCAGTGTTTCCCTGTGTTATCTAATGCAAATAATAAATATTTATTAACTAAAACAATTAAAAATTCAAGTGTTCAAAACATTTGTAACTCTTAAAAGCATTAAGGAAAATTATAAAAAAATGCATTAAATGTTCAATATTTAATAGTCAAATCATGGTTTTTATCACTTTCGTATATATCTTAGACATTGAGGTTATAAGCTTTTCAAAATAGTCTTTGGTAAAAGCATTCCATTGTCCCCCTAATTCTACCAAAACTTTATCACCATTTCGGAATGCTTCTACCGATATTACGTTTTGCAACCATTCTCATGTTCTCAAGAGTATTAAAATCGGAAAATTTTGCTTTCTTTCCAGTCAAGCTTTTAAAATTTTCATTGTGTATTTCTGATTGTTATCTTGCTGGAATGGTTATGAAAATGACACTTTCTACTCAGTGTATACAAGCATTACCGATCTAAGATTAAATTCAGAATTGTATAAATTCAGAATTGTATAATTTTCAACCATTTTTCAAAAAAATAAAATAAAACTAAAAAATAAACACAGAATTAACACTATTAAAATGTGAGTTTTTTCTAAAATCCAAAATATATTAACATTATTAAAGGAGAATACGATTACCTTTATTTCTAATAATTTTTTAGTGAGAAACTTTTAGTTGAGAAACTTTAATTTAAACCATTCTACCAAACAAATATTTTTTGTTAGTATAAGTAATAAAGTTTAGAAAATTCTCAAAGCTTGTAGGGTGTACCATATTACTAATCAGTATTAAAATATTTCCCTATCCAAAATTTGTAATACCCATTTTTCAAACTGTATTTTAACCCAAATTTATAACCATAGACTTAGAATTTGAATACTCAAACTTTTAAAATGAATGATCTCTATAAACAAATTTGCGAAGAGAAATTTCCCAACCTTAACTGAAGCTCATTAATTTCTCTGTGTGTAATCGACCAAATTGCAACATTCATAATTAAATGTGTATGTATGTAAGTATGTGAATGTTTTTATGCAAAAATGTTATTGAATTTGCTTTCATTTTTTACAACATTTTTTTTAGTTATAAATATTATAGCGCATATTAAAAATTATTATAAATAACAAAAGACTAGTGGAGTTATGATTTTTATGAATATATAATAAAAAATAGTTTTATGTGATTGTGTGTGTCTACTGGTTTTATTTCTCTATTATTTAATTTTCATTTAAAACATGATGGTTGTTGTCAACAAGTTCAAAGATACTCATTCACGTATCTTTCTTCAGATATAATAAACCAACCCAATAAACCATAGAACGATATGACAGCGAAAATAATAACATTTAGGTGACAATTGTAATATATTGCATTGCAGAAAAAAATATTATTCTGATATCGAAGTTTCGAAAATTTTGTTTCAAATAAAATAAAAAACATAAACATTTGTAAAAAACTTCAAAATAAAAATACTAAAATTAAAAAATGTTCAACAAATATACAAAAGCTGATAATAAGTAGAAATAAATCAATAATTAAAATATTTTTTAATACTTTCAAATACAGACGAACACGGTTATAACGAAATATGGCTACAGCGAACCCTTTTATCCGCTAATTTTACCTACATTTTCCATACAAATAACTACGTTTATAGCGAATTCCAATAAATACTAGTTTTAGATAAATATTTTCAAAATTTCAAAAATTTCAAAATGTTTCAAAAGTGTAAAAATTAAGAGAAATAACTTTTATTTATTTCAATTTAAATTACATATTGAACAAATAAAGATAATTTTTATTAATTTCAATTAAATTATCGAACAAATAAAAGAGGAATTTTATATTTATAGTTGTTGACCTTTTTAACACAACGCATACACATTTATCGAAAAGAGCTAAAAATAAAACTGAAATTGTAAGAGGATTAAAAACTAAATATTAATATATCACTATTCCTCAAATAGTAAAGATGTCAAAAAATGTCAATTTCAAAACCTCGGTAATAAAAGAAAACATTGAATTAGTATAAAGTACTCGTATATAATTAATTATCAATATTTAGAAATCATAAATACAGTCCATTCGCAAAGGAAAGAAATATGCTTTAATTACAAATATTTGTATTGTAATAAAAAACGTGTATTTTGTTAGCACCAGGCGCTGATCCACGGAAGGTAAAAAAAAGGAAATAATTTATCTAAGTACTAGTTTTATCAGTTAATGAAAAATATTTTTTATTTTATAAATCAAAATCTATCCAAATCTTTTTACAAAAAGCGCTTATGTAACAACACAGAAAAGGTTTTCCCCAATTTTTTTCATACAAAATATAATGTTTTTAACCTAGTTATTATTAAATTATACATAATGAAAATTTTACGTATTTGGAGGCAATTTTATTTTGAAAGCTAAATAAAAATATTTACACATAAATTTTCAACAATAAATGCCTAAAAATTCTAATTTTTCAAGCAAAATCTTAAGAAAAAGATTAATTGAAAATATCCATAATTTTGTAATTTTTTAATTATGGATAAATTCGGATATTGTTTTGTTAATTTCTTCTTTTTAAGATATTTTGGAAAGTAGAAGAATCAAGCTTGTTATCCATATACGTTTGAACTATGGAATATCATGGTCAAATTTTAACTTCTTTACGATAATTAGGACATTCTACCAAACGGTCATTATTCTTCTTTATGATATTAGAAGAAATATTCAAGAAAATGTCACCAATATTAGTGTATATACAGCCATGGACATTAAATTAGCACAAAATGACAGTATATTTTGATTGTGTTTTTTTTAATTTTTTTTCTAATTAGACCAATTGTTTTGGTCTGCACTGTTGCATACCAACATCTTGCTTTTGCTTAATTAAAAATATTACCGTTATCATTCGCCTTTTTTTGTTTTGATTGCTGATTTGTGTCATTAGCTAAATTCCAGTTGGACAGCAAATTAGCACAAAGTGCATAAAAGTGTTGTATGTAAAAGTTTTGTTCGCGTAATTTTTTCTTACGTTAAATTCTTTTAATTTTTTGTAATTTAAATTAATTTTTGCAAAAAATGGGACGTGGAAAAGATTGCACGCCAGAGGAGAAACGCATTATCGTCAACATGTGGAATGATGGGAAAAAGATGGCTGAAATCGCCGAAATTTTGCATCGTTCGCGAAAAATGGTTTATAATGTGATCATTTCCTTGAAATCAAACGTAATTAATGCAACAGAAAACAAAAAACAAAAGCCACGTGTCAAGAAAACAACCAAAGTCGTGGACCGTGCTATTGTTCGGAAGTCGACGAAGGACCCTTTCATGTCGTCACGTGATATTGCCAATGAAATTAACCTTCAATTTGGGTTAAATTTATCAGACAGGCTCATACGACGATGTTTTAATGACGCAAAGCTCTTTGGACGCTCAAGCCGGAAGAAGCCACTTCTATCAAAAAAAATATAGCCAAGCGTTTATTGTTTGCTCGCACCCACAAAAATAAAGACCTCTTATTCTGGAAAAAAATACTTTAGAGTGATGAAACAAAGGTGAATCGTATGGGACCGGATGGTAGAGTGTTTGTTCATCGACCAAAACGCCAGGCATTAAATCCACGCTACACTCAGAAGACCATAAAGCATGGGGGAGGAAGCATCATGGTGTGGGGATCATTTTCATGGCACGGTGTGGGTCCAATTGTTAAAATTAATGGAAAAATGGACCGATATCAGTATTTGGATATTCTGAAGAACAAAATGGAACCATATGCTTTTGAACACATGCCAGTTTCATTCACATTCATGCACGACAATGACCCCAAACACACGTCAAAGCTGGTAAAGGATTGGTTTTCTATAGAACGCATTCCCATTTTAGACTGGCTGGCGCAAAGTCCTGACTTAAACCCGATTGAAAACCTCTGGAACGATGTGAAATGTGCAATTGCTCAACAAAAGTACAAAAACTTGGATGATCTGTGGACTGGAATACGGAATGCTTGGTACTCGATTCCAAAAGAACGTTGCCAGAATTTGATTCAAAGCATGTCCCGTTGATGCCACGCGGTGATTGAAAATAAAGGCTACTCTACTAAATATTGATTATGTAAACTAAAAACATTAATATTTTTACTATTTATTAAAATATACTATTTCTATTCCAGAAACTTTAATTTGTGCTATTTTAATGTCCACCTAAAATCTGGCTTATGATATGTTTCAGGCCTTAATGAGCAGTCGATTGGCAATTTCGTTTAAGTTTTTGTTTTTTTTTAAAGAAGAATATTCATTTTAAGTTTTTATGTTTAAATTTTTTTGTTGCTATATCTAAAATACAATAAAAAATATGATTGTTTTTATGAAAACGTTTTGTGCTAATTTAATGTCCATGGCTGTATATAGCTACGCCGGCAAGCCTTTGATCTCAACTAAACCAAACTTTTGATTTGGTATTCCATGTTGGAAGTTCCAAAAAATATTTAAAAATTTTGCAAATATTTACCAACTTGTTCGAAGTTTTTTGAGACTTTCTCAAAATTACTTCCTCAAAACAAACGTCAAAATCAGTGCGAACATATACAAGGTAACCTTAGTTAAGCAGCTGATTATTATTTTGGTTGTTACAGTTGCCAAACTGCATATATAAAAAATAATAATGAATACGCCATATTGTTGTTTTTGTGCAACTGTTGCCACCTTCCACAAATTCGCGTTAATTTTGACGTTTGTTTTGATAAAAAATTGTTTAATGTAGACATGAAATATACTTTTTTTATTATAATCATTATTGTTATTGTTTTTTGTATGAGCAAACAGTTTGTTTTAATACACATAAAAAAAGTATACGTATGCTTGTAAGTTGTTGTTGTTTTTTTTTTTTTAAGCAAGCGTTGATTGTGGAACTATTTTTTAAGTATAAATATGAAAATATTATTTTTTTTTATTTGCGCTCTTGTTTTTTTTAGAAATATCCCAAAATTTACAGGGTATTTAGAATTTTTGAAAATTTGTTATTTTTTCGCGTGTGACATCTTTGTTGTTTTTCTTACAATTTCTTACTTTTTTACAAGTAATGAAAAGTAATGGACCAAAGCTATTATTAACTGAAATCAAATAATAATAAAGTATTTATTTTATTTTTGTAAAAAGATATCGATTTTCGGTTACTTTTATCCGATCAGTTCCAAACTTTTGCATCACTAAGTTTTTGATATTAAAGAATATAATTAGATCTATTTAAGTAAAATTTATATTCTAAGTATCAAAACCTACGTGGCTCAACCTTTCGTGTTTTTCGGGTCATGCTTTTTAATTAATTTTATTGCAATGCATTTATTTGTTTGAAATGCGTTAGAGGATAAATTATTAAAATCTATACAATATTCCCTGATATTTATGAACCATGAATTCATAAAAATTTTTGTTAGTATTTCAGTGAAGTAAAATATAAAGTTTTTGGTGACACAATTAACCGAGTTCGACTGTATTAAATTGATGATATTTGATGATTTTTTAATGTTTTATATTTACTTTTTTTTAATTCACCAGATTATGTTTCTTTAAAATTGTCTTTACTATAAGTATTTAATTCCAAAAATCATAACTTTTAGTATTAAAGAGCATTCAGTAAAATATATGGTCCATGACGATTTTACTATCGTTATTTTTGGAAATTATGATTTCGAAAACGATATCATAATTTTATTATATAATTTTCGATTCGAAAACGACTATTACTAGTGATAATTTTTATTACCTATTTGATATAGTTTCGAAATCGTTATGATATCATTTGGTTTATTGGGAAGTTATTGTACAAATAGTTTATTATATTAAAATTTATTTATTTTTATTGTATTTTTTTGCTTTCTTTAAAATTCCTTGTTTGTAGTTGTTATTGCTTGCGGGCGCTGCTGCTGTTAAATCACCGAGCAAAAATAGATTTTCTTTTAATGTGATGATGTTGTTTTTATATTTATTTAATTTTTATTATTTCATTTGATTAAAAAAAATATTAGTTGTAAATTTTTATTTATTTTCTATACAAATGATTAAATGTTATTATATTTTTGTACTAAATTAATTAAATAATAACACAACACTAAACAAAATTAGTCACAGTGATTAAATAATTGAAAGAAATAAATAACTATAGAGTGTCTTTTGTTTTTACAAACATTAGAGACAAAACAGTGGTCGAAATACCTATTCTAGTGGCTTTAAATTCGTAACTGGATAATAGCGAAGTCTAGTGGTAATTTTATTATTAAATTCCTTAAATAACAAATTTGTACACAACTTGCGCTTTTTTACAGCATGATAGAATGCTACGATCACATTTTATGTCTGTATTATATTTTTTCACGTATAATACAAAATATACTCTATGATTAAAACGGCTTCTTTACTGAGAAACACGTCCCAGTGGTTACCTTCTAATTTTAGAACCCATAAATATGACATTTAGACTGTATGTACACATTATTGGATTAATAATAAGATATGCCAGACCTTTTGGCTGTCCGCCCATATTCCATGCACCTTTTAATATATTTGAGTCATAATATTAAGTTTATACTATTGATATACATATGCAGTGGTTTATATGAGAACTATGATCAATTATGGACACATATTTATAATTAAATATTTTAACAATAAAATGCAAAATATAAATATAAAATTTCTTAAATATTATTTCAGATTTTTTTTATAATTTTTAATACCTAAAAATTTATTTAATTTTATATTTTCGTTTTGTTTCTTTTCTTTCTAGTTTCATTGAACGAATGTGATTGCTTTGCCGCCTTTTTTGTTATCATAAAAAAAGAAAAATAAATTATTTATTTTAATATAGATTTTATTTTTGTACAGAAACAACAACCTCCTGCTACAGCAAATAAATTTTTCTTCTTCGCTGTCTATTGCATGTTGATTAAGTAAAAATCAAAAGAAAAAAGAAAGTGATAAAAAGTAATAATTTCTTTCTGTGTATAATTTGTTTAGCTTTAAAAGAAAATCTAGAATAGTAAAAATAGAAAAAAAAAACAAACTTTTTCTATAAATTTATTGTTATTGTACGTTTTTTGTTGAGTGATTGACTAAGGAAGAATAAACAATACAATAACAACAACTACGACAACAAATAACTGTAACACAACAACTAAACATCCATAAAATTCTATTATAATCATTATTATCAAACAAAAACTCCCCCAACGAAAACAACAGCAACAAAGTAGAAGAAGAATTAGTTAAAAGGAATTAAAGAAGAAAAATGTCTTTTCGTGTAGTAAGAAGTTCAAAATTTCGTCACGTTTACGGTCAAGCTTTAAAACGTGAACAATGCTACGATAATATACGTGTCTCCAAAAGTAGTTGGGATTCAACATTTTGTGCAGTGAATCCAAAATTTTTGGCCATCATTGTTGAATCGGCAGGTGGTGGTGCATTTATAGTTTTACCTCATAATAAGGTAAGTAAGTCATATATAGAATACTTTTTTTGGCTTTAAAAATTTTTGGCTATTTTCCTTTAATTTCATTAGGAAAACATTTCACGTTTATAAAGAAAAATGATTTTTTTTTATTCTGTAGCTGGTAGAGCACAGCTATATTGAATGTGTGTTTAGGCATACTGGCAGCATACACTCATTCAAAACACCAACCTCAAACACTCATTCTCTAACACGTAATCGTAATTTTCGCTCTTTAGTTTAAAGTTATATATAGAATTTTGAAAATAGATAAAAACTTTCGAATAGAATATGGAAAAACACCAACTTGGATTAACAGTGTGCAGCATAAGTCTAGGTACCCCTAACTCATTACCATATTGCCCAGGTTATTTATATATGTATTTTAACCAAATTAGGAAATTTATTTTTATTTCACATATTTCTTCCTAAAGTATAAAAAAAATAAATAAAAAAATTTCATATATCCAACAAAACAAAACTTTTTATTACGAATTTTATATATAAAAGTCTTGGTACCCCTCCAAAAAGGTTTGAAAAAATTATGGTAATCCAAAATTTTTCGTATTAATTCCCCATAGGAAAAGGATAACAGCACATTTGAAAAATGTTAGTAAAGTTAGTTCTTTCTAGAACCGAAAGTGTTGTATAAGCTTACAAAAACGGCAGAATGAAAAGGAATGGTACCATAATAAAATGAAGTTAATCTACTGTACAAAAAGTTGTAAATATATTTAAACAATAAAACCGAATTGAAAATAAACTACAAAGAGGACGCTCTCCATAACTGACTGTAAGAGAAGTAACGAAAAAATAGAAGAAAATTTAAGGAATGATCCATTTAAAAGTGCGTCCTTCTAACGGTCAAGGCTGATTCAGGGCATCTTACTTTAATTACTTAATTAATTAATTTAATTACTTTAATTTTTTTCAAAGTAATTTATATTTTAACTTCTTTTCGACTTCTAATTATTTAGTCAATTAGTTGACATAATAAACTAAATATCTAGGCAATGAATCCTTCAAAAATCCTAAACTAATTATATTTTTAGCCTTAAAATCATTTTATACACTTTTGCTCCTACCGTTAGAGGGTTAAGTTAAAGGAGTGTTTTAATAAATTAAGAAATAATTTCTAAGCAAATATGTAATCAATTTGAATTAAAGTATTAAATGATTAAATATATCTTGGTAAGCTTGAATTGTTTAATTGATTGTATGTTTTTTAAGGAATTAATACTTTATATAATTAATGATTGAAACATCCAGTTTCATTAAATTTTGAACAATTAAATAATTAGTTTTTTCGACAATTTGGTTCAAGCTAACACTTTTTTCTGTATTAAAAGTTTCACTAAAATATTTCCAGCAGTTTTGGTATAATTGCGTTACAAACTAATAAACAAGTAAAATTGACTTTTTAATAGTTCTGTTCTAGTATTGGTCTGAACTACACAAAAGTGTTCCAGTATTTAATTTTTTTAATATTTTGTTGTTTGTCTGACAAATTTTGTTTAAAATCTGTAAATCTGACTCGTACTTGAACAGGGCTAATATTCGTAAAGTGGATTATTTATTTTAAAACTTTAAAAAAAGTTGTCGTATAGCCATTTTGCAATTTTTGAGGCAAAAAATCGTCAAATGGCGATTAATCTTCAAATCTAATCCATAAAAAGAGCTAAATATAATGCACACAAAAACACCATGTGTCAACGATCTTTATAGATAGAAACGACAAGAACTCACCAATGGCTACATATCGAATCCAAATGTATTATTTTTTTTTTTTTTTTTTTTTTTTTTTTGACGAATCTAAGTTTAACATTTTCGGATCAGAAGGGCGATTTTCAGTATGTAGAAAAAATCGCAAGCATCTACTTAAAACTGCTAAGAAGAAAATGTTAGCTGTATATCGTCAGGCGGTGTTGAGAATTTAGTACTTATTCACAAAATAACGGATAAATCTGTGTACCTTAATATTTTTAAAGAAAATCTTAATAAAAGTGCAGAAAATTTTCAAATTAGGTGGGGACTATTGCATTTAATAGGACAATAAACCTAAACACGCCACAACTGATGGGAAATCGAGGAATGCATATAATTCAAACATTCCCAGATGTCCAAATATGAATCTGATTAAATCTTGTAGGGTTATTTAGAAAAACCATTATAAAATCATAAATTTTTCAGTAAAAATTGTCTAAGAAATTACTTTCCGGAGAATATAGGGAAAAATTACACAAAAAGAAAAAAATGAGCACTATGCCAAATCGTTTATAAGAAATAAAAGCGTCTTAAGAAATATCCTACAAAGTCCTGAATAGCACCTATTTATTTATTTATTTATTTATTTAATAGCCAATGAAATTACAATTTCTTACAGGCTAGCATATATATTATTCTTAAAGCTATTAACAATAAAATATTTTCATAATTATTCAATAACAAAAACTTATTATTTAACTAAGTTAAAAATATTCCTCTTAATGCGGATTGGATTTAATAAGAAATCAATATATGGATAGTAACTGTTGAATTGATTGCATATACGTCTCATGGGATCAAAGTTGGCATAATTGGTTCGAAAATATTTTATTTTTGAAGGAGTATAATTTCTAGTTGGACGATTTGGGATTACGAATTCGATCTTACAAAGCTGGAACTCAGAATTAATTGAACCGTTTACTAAATTAATTACAAATGAAATATTCATATATTTTCTCCTACTTTCAAGAGTAGGGAGATCAATAAGCTGTAATCGACTTTCATATGATGGTAAATTAATATTAGGATTCCATGGAAGATTACGAAGACAAAATAAGAGAAATTGTTTCTGGACCGATTCAATTTTCTTTATATGAACTTCGTATTGAGGATCCCAGACCACGGAAGCATATTCCAGGATTGGTCTTACAAGAGATATGAATAATTGCTTGGAAACATAAGGATCATTAAACTCTCTTCCCCAGCGCTTGAGGAAACCTAGAACTCCTTTTGCCTTATTAACGATTTGTGAAACGTGGGAGTTAAAGGATAGTTTACAATCAAGCAACACACCCAGATCAAGAAATTCTTCGACTAGATCAAGTTGATATTCATTTATTGTGTATCTACAGAGTACTGGACTTCTTCTATAGAACATCATGTGTTTACACTTTTTTAAATTCAGATCCATTAGATTCATCATACACCAATCATAAAGATTGTCAAGATCTGATTGGAGTAAGGAACATTGATAGGAATAGTTAAAGCTATGGAACAGCTTTACATCATCAGCATACATTAATATTTTAGAATTCCTAATGCAAGCTGGTAGATCATTTATAAATATTAGGAATAGTAAGGGGCCGAGATGACTACCTTGTGGAACACCAGATAAAACAGGAATGGTTTTTGATGTACATTCTCTGAATAATACACATTGGCATCTATTTTTAAGATATGTGGAGATTCATTTAAGGAAAACAGGAGAAAATCCGAGCTTATCCAATTTGAACAGTAGGAGATCGTGATTTACTTTATCGAAGGCTTTACTGAAATCTGTGTATATTACGTCTGTCTGTAAACCGGAATCAAATGCGGTTATAACTGAGGTTGTGAACTCCAAAAGGTTAGTAGTAATGGAACATCCTTTTTTAAATCCATGCTGAAATGGCGAAAGATAACATACAACTTGATGCGAAAGGATTTCAGTAACTATCTTTTCGAAAAGTTTTGGAATAACACTTAATTTAGCAATACCTCTATAATTGGAAATGTTGGATCTGCTACCGGATTTAAACAAAGGTATAATATAAGATTTCCTCAAAACTTCAAGAAAGTAACCACTAAATATTGATATGTTGAATAAGTATGTTATTGGAGATATAAGAGAATGTAAACATTTTATAAGAACACAGCTTGGAACACCATCAGGTCCACATTTATCAGAATATTTTAGATTCTGTACAGCTCTCAGTACCATCGATTTATCTAATGTTGGACAATTTATAAGGGTTGCAGCTGGAATTGGATATGGATAATTGGAAAGTTCATGTGAATCTTTATCAGAATAGGCGGATGAGAAGAAAGCAGCAAACATATCGCAAATATCTGCATCGTTTGAGGATTCTTTATCTCCAAATTTCATCATGGACGGATATTCAGAAACTCGACGCTTAGAATTTACGAACTGGTAAAAATATTTTGGATTATTTTTAAAGTTTCTTTTCACCCTAAAAAGATAATTATTGTAACATTTGATATTTTCCGAATTGTAAACTGATCTTGATATGGAGTACCTCATGTAATCAATAGGTAAACCGGATTTTTTGTATTTTCTATAATGTTTGTTTTTCAAATTTTTTAAGCCATTGAGCTGTTTTGTAGTCCAAGGCGGTCCATGTGCAATTTTTTTTCTCGTCATTGGTATTGATTTCTTAAAACATTTAAATAAGCCATCATAGAATTTATTCAAAATGATGTCAATATTACGAGGGCATACTTTATTGTAAGGAATATATTCAAACCAGTTTTCAGAATAAAGTAGGTGATTTAATTTGGAATAATCAGCTTTACTAAAATTAAAAACCATCTCATTATTTACATTGGATTGTAATGATATTTTTGTTTCAACGTTTACGCTTATTTCAAGAGTGGGGTGATACGCATCTTCGGGTGTTAATAATGGATTAATGCGAAGAATATTAATTTCTTCAGGTTGATCAACAAATACAAGATCAAGTATTTTGCTAATCTTGTTTACTATGTTGTTTATTTGGAATAGTCCCAAATCAGCAATAGCATCCAGTAATTCAATAGATGTTTCCGATCTTATTGATGGGCTTAAAAAGCATGAATCAGGAGTTTCGCACCATTTAATATTTGGAATATTAAAGTCACCAAGAATAATTATGGAGTCTCCAGGTTTGGATTGATTAGCTACAAATTTTATCGCGTTTGCATGTTGTTCATAAATTTGAATGTTTGACGCAGGAGGAATATAAGAGCAAGTTATAAAAATTGTTCTAAATTTAGCTTTAACACATACGGCGATAAATTCAATATTTTGATCATTGTTAAAAAATATTTCTTCTGAGGGAAAAAGAGTTGAGACAGAAATCAAAACTCCCCCACCTTCTTTGCCCACTCTATCACGTCTATAGATTTGAAATTTACTGCACATTATTTCAGAATTATGAATTTCTTTATCAGATTTATTTCGGAGCCACGTTTCAGTGAATACAATGATATTATGCTCAATATCAAAGCTCTCTAAATAAAGGGATTTTAACTTTGTGTTCATACCTCTAACATTTTGGTATGCGATGGAGATAGCTGAGAAGTTGTAATCATTTTCTGGACAAATATTAATATTTAACGGATAATTTAATTCAATTAGTTTTTTGGATTTGGATCAGAAGCCCTGGGAAGAATTACGTTGTTATCATCACGATAAATAAATTGTCGAACAATTGTATTTTTTGGCCAAAATTGTGGATTAACGAGACGATCAAAAATACTTTCTGGGACAATTATTTTAAATGAAGCTCTATTGCGCGCATTTATCTTATAAATTTGGACATTATTATAATCTTTGATGCCAAGGTTCGTTTTAATATAGAATTCAATATCATTTATTGTTGTATCTACTGAAAAACGGCTAGTAAATATGGTTTTCCTTGGAGCAATAATTTTTAGAGGCTTTGGAGTTACTGTTGTAAGAGGATTGTTGACCACATTTAAATTAGTTGGGATGTTTGACGATGAGGGAGTTAATAAAAAAAAAGCTAAAAAATTCGTTAAATCCTTATGCAGTATTCAAGCCTTTAACGAGGTACCAAGACCCCCCGGAATTCAGTTTAAACACTCAAAAATGGCTTAAAAATAACAATATTTTAATAAAATTCGGTGCAAAAAAGTTTATACCAAATTTTATGAAGATCGGTCCACAACTGACCATAGTTAGTATCAGTTAATATTCGTCACAAATAAGTTTTATGTAAGTAGAAACAACATTGCCAAATTTTTGAGAATGGGTCCATAATTTACCATAGCTTCCAGGAATCTGCATAAAATTATCTAGATGTTAGTATCAGCGCATTATTCTGTATTTTTATATTTTATTTTACATTTTGTAAAATTGGCCACAGGTGTAATATAAGTCCCCTTCCCGAATTTTTATGCTTGTACATAGTGGTGTAGGGTGTCATATAGTCTTGACCAACTATATCTTTATTTCTCGTCTATTTTGTTTCTTTGTAGTTTATAAATAAACACATAAGATACTATTAAAAACGCTTGTTTTTAAAATATTTTTTGATTGAATTTATAAAATGTTTTATATTCACTGTGGTACCAAGCGTACACTGCGCACACTGTAAAATTTTGAATACTAGTTTGTCATGACACCACTGGAATGTGTTATTAAATAGATCTTCCAATATGTTTTTTTTTTTTTTTTTCAATACGAATATAATTTTAGATATTGTAAGTTTAATAATAAAGAAATGAAAATGATACAAAGTGAGCAAAGTTGGTAAAATTGTGTTTTTTTTTGTACTTTTCGAACCTAAACCATACTATATCATGAATTCCATGAAAGATCGAAGAAATAATGAAGTTCATTGACCTTAGGACTTCCGATTTTCTTCAAATTAAGCAGACACTTTTGCTGTTTATGGAAAATAGTCAAAAATTATATAACATTAGATTCTTCAACAAAATTTTTTAAAAAGATATTGTGTTAAAATGTGACAATTGTACTAATTATTCATATATAGTTTTATTTGGATACCTATTTTCTATTTTTTTATAAATAAACTAGAAAAATAATTTAAAAAAGTTTTAAGGTTTTTAGTCTAAAACTGAAAAATATTTTAATAATTGATTTTTTGTATGGCAAAATTTCTTGGTGTTTTGTAGAAAGAAATATTAAAAATGCTACAGCTTCTCATCACAAAAGAATTTAAATTGATTTATTTAGTCAATATATTAATTTGTAAATTTATTTAAGAAAATATGCTTTCATATCTTTACATTTATACTTACAAAAATAATTTTTGTATAAACCAGTGTTGCCAGAAAAGGGGATTTGTTCCCAAATTGGGAACAATTTAAACTTATTTTAGGGAGGGATTTGGGGATTTTCTTAAAATATGAGCATTTTTTTTTAATTAATGTATATACATATTTATGAAATTCTAGATAATTTTAAGTACCCAGGAACAATGGTGGAACTTGTTCTAAAATCTAGAATCGATGTAATCAGAGCCACTTTAGATCCTTTAATAACATACTTAGAACTAGAGGTGTACCAAACCAATTCAGACACTCAAATTCTGGTTAATTAGTTATATAGAAAATTTTTGTTAAATATTTTATTCGTAGAAGTATTTGATTTGAATTTTAAATAATGAATTATTTTCTATTTATGTAAAATTTCAATAAATTGTCTTTTTATTAACAATTTATGACAAATTTTCTATAAAAAAAAATAAATTTTGATTTTATACGAGTAAGAAAATAATGTACGTTAAAATTCAACTTCATTAGATACATTTTGTATTCAAAAATATTATTTTTTATAAAAAAATTTAATTTTCTATTAAATTTTTTATTATAATATTTTGGGAAATAATTGGGAATTTATGTTTAAAAAATGGATTTTTGGGGGCATGGAGCTTCAGTTTGGGGACATGAGGAAAAATTTTTCTGGCAACACTGTTTCAAACTCCAAAAATTTAAACTCAAAATTATTCCTTAAAAAAATTAGCTTCTCATGACTACTAAATTTATACACATATGTTTGTACTCGTATGTTGATACATGTTTATACAAAAACAACAACATTGAGTAACATTGTAATACTTTTATTTCCAACTAAAAAACGTCAAAATATACATAAAAAGTGATCAACAACTACTGCTTGCTTATGCAAAAAACAACAACACTGAAAGTCATTCAATACTTTTTATATATGTTCGTGTGTATATGTTTTTAAATTTTTTCAGATTTTTGCCTATAACTCGGTTGTTTATGGACCGATATGGTTAATTCAGAAAACCGAAATTTTAAAAAAGTATTTACAAGAGATTTGTAAAAAAAAACGAATTATAAAGCATATGTAAAAGCTTCACAAAGTCAAAAAATGCGTTTTGACTGATATCTCAATTACTAATTAACAGATTTTGGTCATTTCTTCCGCAAAAACATTTAAAAAAGTTTCCGAATTCTCTGTGCAAAAACGAAGTCGCTAGCTTATATAGAGGCTTTGAAAAGTCGGAAACAAATACGTTTTCAGAGGCTTTTTCGCTTTTTGTGATATCTCTGCCATCAATTTAACCATTTTATTGTGATTATTACTAGTGTCATTCTAAGGAATATTCCCTATAATTTGATGTATAAAACATATATATCCGATAAATTTGGCTTTCTAAAAATTATTTCAACAGACAGACGAACATATGGACAGACGGACATCGTTATATCTTCTTAAGAATTCATTATAAACGGAGATTAAAAAAAAATGGCAATATGAAATACACTTTTTGTTAAACATCCCAAAACATAGGTATAACGTTTTTTTTTTTTTTTTTTTTTTTTTTTTTTTTTTCTTATCAAATAACTAACAACATTTTTATGCATGCATAAAGTAATATAAAATACGAAAAAATACAACTGATAAGCTACTGCTTTGAATTGGCTTATGGCAAAATATTTTCCTTTTTACAAAATTAAAAATGTGAATAAAATTGCAAATTTTTTTATATTAAAAAAAAAATATATATATATATATATAAAATTAATTGTGGTTTTACAAAGCATGTAAATTCCAAATATAACAAAGTCTTATAGTATTTTTCATATGTGACGTTTCATGAAATTCATGATATGTGAAATATATTTTTACACAAATACGTATTACTTGAATAAAAAAATGTACATTGATGGTAAAAACATTTGCAACTGGATCCCAAATCTTTTGTTAAGCAATTACTTTTTATTTATTTTGTTTTAAAAATATATTTATTAACTAAAAATTATTAGAAATCAAGTTTTAATAGAATAAGTAAAAATTCAAGTGTTCCAAAAACATTTGCAATTCTTACATTAAATGTTCATTATTTGGTTGCATAACCATAATATTTTATAATTTTCGTATATTTCTTATATATTAAGGCTATAAGCTTCTCAATATAGTCGTTCGTAATAGCATTGTTATTTCGGTACGCTTTATTTCCAACATTAATTTGCTTTTCCTTCAGTCAAGTTTCATGCTTTTCTTGAGCTAAGAAGATCTCAGAAGATTGGAGCCGTCGTTTAATTAGTAATACGATTAATACCCTAAGAAACACCCTCACAGCATTACATTTTCACCTCCGTGCTTTACTGCAGTTGTGTATTTTGATTAATTTTTTTCCCTATAGGACGTTAAATTTGGACTCATCAAACCATAACTCATATTTCCATTGTTGTGATGAATGGTATGTTAATAACCGATTTTCGATTTTTCGATAAACCATTTTTTATTTGAACGGTCATGCCGCGATTAAGTCATGGAATTCGTATGTAGTGAAGTCGTGATATCTACTCAACTGTACTCAATCTCTATCTATACTTCTCAGTATAGTCTGGGTAAAAGGGTATTCGTGGGATTGAATTGGCGACCGAGAGCGCAAGAAATTGTCGCCTACGGATATAACAGAAACACGAAGGGATGATAATATTCCTCTGGTCGAACTTTCAAATAGGGGCTTGAAAACAGGATTACTGCAGAAGTTGTTTTATTGAGGATTAGGAATATTGTTTATGCGGTTGTCCGGCACTGCGTTTATGCATGCTCAAGTATTTTGGCGACCGTTCTCTTAGGAATGTAAATTTTATATAACTCGTACTCAATGGTTTGCCAATTGTATTTAACAGTTCTTTCTTGAATTGTATTTTTACATAGCTTTTTAATTAAAAACTTATCCCAACAATTATTTTTTAGAAAACTTGGAATTTTTCTTTGAAATTTTTGCAATTTATCAGTACAAAAAACTTCTTCACCGAGCAGGGTTGATTTTTCGATTAACCAAAGCCTAAAAGTCGATTTCAATATAAAGTTGGCTGGTAAGAATTGACAACGAGAATCAGTTTTCGACCATAATCAAAATCGAAAGCATGCTCGAGCAAAATTAATATGTATTTCGATTATTTTTCTGACACAAGGTCTTTTGTGCACCTACATCTTCTGGGTTCACATTCCCCAACTCTTCTTTTTGTAGTTAAAAGTCTTTTATCTAATAGGATTTCAGTTTTATCTTCTCTGGGAACAGCTTTCGAATATTTCATAAAAGAAAATCTTGATTTTTCGATCTTCTCTTGTGGATAATAAATTGGAGTTTCTATCAAAGCATTGCAGATAAATAAGCTCTTTCTGTCTTAGTCCAAAAAACGTGCTTATATAGATGCACTAAGGTAAGGAAATGAATGGTTAATTGTAAGCAAGTGATTTTTAGGAAATAATTCTAATATAAGAACATGTTTCCAAACTAACTTCTGACATATTCATGACATTCGCTTACCTCATGAATATGGGTATTTTTGTTACACGATATCCTAATGCTGTATGTTTCTTTATTTAGTTTTTTCCAAAAATGTATAATTGTGATGTTTTTTAAATAAAATAATAAAAATAATTTTTAAAAAAGTATTTTTTTTTTGCTTTAAAAATAATTTTTGTATAAATGCCCAATGTGCGGAACGTATTTAACAGAGATGTGGAACGTATTTAACTTACGAATTTTTCTTCACACACATTCCATTCTTTGTATTCTTTGACTCTACAAGAATGTCAAAAATACCAAAAAAATAATAATTTTTTCATTTGAGAAAAAATAAACGTTTTTCAGCAGTTAAAATAAGGTAGAAATGTGTACAAAAATTAAAAACGATTATGTGTTTGTGCGAAAGTGTATTGTGCTAAATATATTGACAATTTTTTTTAAAGAAAATTTGCATTCATTTTTTGTCTTTCACAAGTGTGTTGTATTTACACAAAACTTGTACGTGAGAAGAGAGAAATGATGTTGTACGAAAGAGAGCCTCCTTCCATTCTTTGTATTCTTTGGTATATACGTTAAAGGGTTTTCGAAGCAAATTCAAAACAATATTTCAGAAAAAAAGCTGCGATAATCTCCAGTATAAATAGGCTCCAAAACTAAATAAAAGTGTTTTATGAAAATGAATTTTTAATTCTTAGGAAATATTTTTTTAAGTTTCATTCAAATTCGTGAAAATAAAAAATATTTAAAAATATGTATTTTTTTTATAACCATAAAACCATAAAAACGGTAAATACACTTTAAAAGTTATATTGATACGTCTGAATCTTTTTTTTAAATACTTGTAAAATATGCAAAAGCTTACTTTTCAAACGAAAACCTTTAAACACTTGTTCTAATCATACTCCTAAATACTTGTTTCATATATCGGAAAGAAAATGTAAAAATTTCAGTTTCATTTAAATCAAGTTTACAATTTTACTCCTGTAAGTTTGAAACCCATAAATAAATTTCACAATAAAAAATTTTAATAATAACTAATTCATATTTATTTTAATAATTTTGTTTATGTTATTTTAATTTATATCTATTTTATCTACTATATATTTATTTTAATTAGAAAAAAAAATTCCGTTAATATTTACTAATTTACAATATTTATTTATATTTTTCCTACTTTTTTTAATTCGAATGTGTATGTGTTTTTTGCGCGCGTTACCCCATTTTGTTGGCCACTGGCCAAAAAAAAAAGAAAAAAGAAAAACATTCAAACAAACACACATATTCACATGAATTTATAAGAGAAACAAATTGTTAAATATATAAATATATTTATGTAGATTTGTTTTCGAGTATTAGTTATAAACGCATGAAACAATAAAGAAATCTATTTTTATAAATAATTTTATGTTTCATTTTCCCAAAATAGTTACAAATATACAAAAAGCAAGAAAAAATCGTATCTTTCTTTATTCTTTTTATTTTATATACAAAATTTTGATTTCAAATATAAATTTGGAATATCTTTTTGATTCCCTCTCTACGGGTATAGTGTGATGTGTTCCATGAACGTATATTTGTGTTGTTGTTTTAACGGAAATAATATTTTTCTTAATTGATAGATTCCGTATTAACACCTCTATGCCTTGAGAAATGATGTCAATATTTTATATTTAATTTATAAATATTTCAAGTATTTTTATTGTACAATATATTTTTATTAATTGTATATACCCAGCAAAAAATTTCAATATTTGGAAGCATTAACAACTGATGGAAGCAATAGATTGTTTACTTAATTACATATAGCTTCCATATAGCTTCCAAGAATGCAATAATGCGTAAGTTATTGACTGAGTCCAAAAGACACTCTTTCTTACCATAGTGTTTCGGAGAATCACTAAAATCCATTTTTATTTCTTCGTGTATTATAAATGCGCTACAGTAATGCATGTACATCAGGAGAGAATCAATTAAATTTTAAAAATACAAACATTTTTATGAAGAGATCTCAAAGAATATGTTGATATTTTTTTAATGAGACAAAGAATATAGTATTCCTTATTTAAAACAACAAAAACATATTCTATATGCCTTATAATGGTACTTTTTTTTACTATTTTTAAAATAAAGTAAAAAAATTATTTACTTTAGATTTTTCACCAGATTAGAATCACTCTCAGTTTTTTGTTAAATCAGTTGTCGTTTGTTATAAATCTTTATAAAAGCTAAATATAATTTAAATTAATGTCTGTCTAAGTAATTTCGGATGCAAAGTGGAGTGAAAAATTTTTGTAAGTTTCTCTGAAATGGATAAAAATTTTGTTCACTACACTTAAATATATTCTTTTCGCAAAATCTCTGAAATAATCATACGTTACAATTACAATAATAATTACAAAAGAGACCACCCCCATAGCTTTAACACCTTAGGATAGACGAACAAATCTTTGAATTGCGTCAAATTCAGCATATTCTACCCCTAAAGCTAAGCATTTAGGAGTAGTTATTGGAAGCAAATCAAGCTTTTTTTTGGGCAGTTAACATCCATAACTTTCAAGACTAAAGAAATAACTCCCTTTTAGTATCATCCAGCAACCCCAACTCATTTATTTTGCTAATACTTGAGGACATGGAATCTGAAAATCTTTCTATGTGATAAGGATTGCAGAAATGTCGATTTTATATTTTAAAAGGGGTTAATTAAAATGGCTTTGTTTTGATTGTTATGATTTTAATTTTTACGGTATGAGAAATTAGAATAATTGTCTGACCCTACACACATGTCACATGCAGTTAAATCATAGATTTCTAACTAAAATACTGAAGTCTTAAGTTCGACGCTCCACTCATTGGGCCTTAACGTTATAGGAAATGTTTAGGATTAGAAGACTTGTAAGATCTATGAAGAAGGAAGACTGTACGACACTAAGAATGAGCATATTGAGGCCATAAAATCAGAAACTTCTCTTGGATAATAAAAATCTTTATACGAGTCAATAAAAATGGAATTTTCGAAGTAGATACAAAGAAATGGTAAAAATGTTTACACTTTAACTTACCCTACAAGCATTTAGTGAAGTCTTTTTCGAAATAGCTCACTTCTTCGCCATTCTTAGAAGTGTAATAGAAGATTTTTCTCAATTTTCCAACAACAAAATGTATTAGTATACGAATTGAATCTTCTAAACGTAACTTCTTTAATCACTATTAGAAGTTGTTTGGTTAACAGCTACAGTTTTTATCAATCCACATAATCTGTCTAATTTGGCACTCGTAAGATGATTAATAGTAGAAGGTGCAAAACTTTTCAAAAACAATACACATTAGGTTCGAAATTTTATCATAAAATCATAATTTTGGCGGTTGCTTACATTTCGTAATGGGGAAAAGAAAAAGCAGAAACAATAAAATTTTTCTTAGTAAAAATATAAATTTTGAAGTGATTAGAATGAAAAAATATTGACATTAACTAAAATTATTTATGTAAGCTGATAGTGAAACAAAAAGTTCATAAATTTTACTTAAGCGTTTATCATAATTTAAAAGAAATTATCAATATTTCAGCTAGATCTGATCAAGCGAATAAATATAGGAAAACATTTTCATTTTCTATAAAATTAAAATATGCTATTAACAATTTGATGGCCAGAACATGAACATATAAAATCTTGTTTTATATAAAATTCTTAACTTAAACAACATTTTTTAAAAGTGTGGGAGTTTGACTTATGTATCACATGCCCGCAACAAAAGTCGCTAATTTTCAGAATAATTTTCTATAGAACAAAAAATTAAGAATATATTAAAAATTCCATTTTACAAGTCTATTCTGTGGGAGATTAAAATTTGTATATAAAGTAATCAAAATTTTGGGAATGCATCGCATTAAAGTATCCGAAAAATATTTTAGCAGAGCTGAATTTTTGCATTTTAAATTTGTAAAGGAATTTATAATTTTCAAAATTTTATTTATATTTTTCAAAATTTTAAATTATTTTTTTTTTTAAATTTTGAAAAGAATTCAAACATTGTTGTTGTTATTAAATATTTTGAAAAAATTGTTTTGTTGTTGAATTGCTTGAAATGTGTGGAGTAGATTGTAATAATTTCTGATTAAGTAACGGTATTTATTTAGAAGAATTTTAAAATTCTGCAAATATTTTCTATCGAAAGTGTAACTACATCGGCACACCGGGAAGTTGATGTGTATCGCTTTTACTATCGAATTCTGATATAGTTAGAGATAGTATCTTTTGAATAACGCTTTAGTGGAGATTGGAAGATTCGAGTTAGGATTTTTTATTAAACACTTTTTACTGCGTAATAGTAGATCTTAATACATGACGTACAAAATTTATTAAAGCGTTACGAATTCTTATCTACTTAGTAACACCTTTCGGCAAGAAATGTGCCACTAAGAAATAGTTCCTTTTGAGTAACGCTTTAGTGGGGATTTGAAGATTCGAATTAGCACCTTTCATTATACGCTTTTTACGTGACATTCAATACTGACTAAAGGGTTACTCAAGAGGAACTATCGCTTAGTGGCACATTTCTTCCCGAAAGGTGTTACTAAGTAGATCAGAATTCGATAGTAAAAGCGACGCATGTCAACTTCCCGATATAGTTACACTTTCGATGGAAAATATTTGCAGGGTAATATTTAAATTTAAAACTGTGCTGGTTCTATCCTGTTGACGAGCAGTTATAAAATCTCATGAAATTGCAAAAGGATAATATAAGCATTACTAAAGCGCATTTATAATACACGATTTTTGTACGAGATGAACCTCCTAGGAGTGTATTTTAGTGCTTCTCCGCAGCACTATGGTAGGGAAGAGTGTCTTTCGGACTCAGTCTATAACTTACGAGGGATTGTTGTTAAGCGCAACACTTTTAAATATGCTATCACAAATTAAATAATTATTTTTGTTTTTTTTTTTCAAATTTAATTGTTTTTTTTTTTTTTTTTTTTTTGAAAAGTTTATTTAATCAAAAGATTCTACATATTTAAAAATTTTTAGCGGATTGAACTGCCTTATTGAAATTTTATTTCTCTATATTTGTTCGATGATTACCAAGACCTAATAGTTACACTTGTAACGATAAATCATCATTTTGTTGCGATAAGCCATAAATTCACAGTACGGAGTGAGTTAGGGAAATATGATACCAATTCACACCGACCTGTGACCTTTTTGCGATAGGTTTTCCTCGTATCAATAAATATGCAGAGTTGCTATTCATGCGTTAACCGACATCCGTGGAATTGATGTACTCTCTATGAATGTCCTTCAAAGCTCTCCTTTTATACCTGAAGCTCTTTCAGAAAATTATAGGAAAAGACTCTGTATGATATTAAAATTTCCAATTTCATGTATTGACAGGTGCTTCAAGATCTATTTTGAAGTTCTCAAAGGTGCTTATCGGAGACAGTGGGGTGTTAAATTTTATTGGTTCAATGAAGCATTGTTGTTTAATTGTTCTATTGATACTATAATGGAATTTGTTCTGATGAAGTTAGAGAACATCTCAATGCATTCCCTGAGTACTGGTTTATCAAACAAATCCCGATATCCGACTATTTCCTAGTAACAACTCAATGCACTCCCTGAGTACTAGTTTATCAAACAAATCCCAAAGGGACAATTACATGTAATTGTAATTAAAAATTTCCAATTACAATTAATCTATAATTGTAATTGAAAGTTCCAATTAGAATTTACAGGTTAATTGTAATTATGTAAGAAATATATTATTTAATATAATCATTACCTAACCATTAATGGCTTCAGAAAGCAAAATTTGATGCAATGTTTTCCGCCCACTTTAGGATCCATCCGGATTTGTCAATAAAGTATCCTATGTCAAGGTGTTACTAATCTTTTATTAGAAACCTTATAGGCAGCAAAGCATTATGTTTCTTGATCGACAGCGTTCTTCTTTTACCACCACCTTGATCCACATTCGTTTGCGGAGAACATTTTTTAGGATCTCCTTTTTAACACCACAGGAGTTAATAACACCACGAATTTAATAACCTTACTTTGCATTCCTGCAAAATACTCGTGATGTTGTACAGCTAATTAAGTTTGCTGAAAGCGATTTAGGCTTATTAAAGCACATTAAAAATTATCTATCTTCAGTTTTTGGACACTCAAACGACTCAGATAAAAACTTAGATAGTGTTCTTTTTAACCTATAAAAAATATTTAATTAAATCATTTTTTTTTTTTTTTTAATTTAAGGTTTAAAACCAACTAATTTATTAACCGATTTTTTATTGGACTAATAGCTTTACTGATTCCATTTTCAATTGTAATATATTTCCAAATATCCAATGTTATGAAATAGATTATTATGTAATTTTACATAAATGTTTTTTTTCGCTCCGAAGCGCACTGATGATATATATGTAAATTTAATTTTAGTCTATAACTGAAAAAATAAATAAATAAAATAAAAATTAGTTTCAGAAGTATATAAGTATGTCAGTTTTTATTATAATATTTAATTTTTGACACCTGTTTTATACACACGACACCGATACACTAGATATACACTCATGGACAGTAAAATAGGTGTGAATTTCTTCAAATGAAAAAATTTTTAAATTTTATGTTTTAAAATTGTTTAAACTTATATTTATGTTGTATTTATTAAATGAAACTATATAAGGATTGGACTATGAAGATCGGAAGAGGTTTTTCAGAAGAAATAATTAATTTTTTTTCAGTGGTATATTTTACTCAGATTAGAGTCCCACGATTATTTCCTATTAATCCTAGCACAAAAACTTTACATTTTTCTTTTCATTAAAATGTATCAGACATAACCATACCGACAAAAAGGCATTTATTTACATATTAAGATTTATTGCCATAATGCATTTTATTAATTTAATATTGGGATTTTGTTCTTTCTATTATCTTTAATCGCTTTTCACATATTTTTTATTAGATAAATACTAGCTTTTACAATAAAATGATATGAATGATGATAAAATAAATGATTTTTATAGTTTTTATAAATTATATTGTTCCTATCACAATTTATGACTTTGAACAAGTTGTTTCCTCTTATTTAGTATATCTTGCATTATCCGAAAAAGTCACAGATTTCTAAAAATTGTACAGGGATTTATTTCAAACGGTTGTGCTTACATAATGGGTGATTCAAATAGAGATAATTTTTTCAATAGCCTTTTTTGATAGATCACGTGTGAGTCGTGTCATAATGTCATGTTATTTTTGTTTAGTATTGTTTGGCATTTCATAATGGAAAGACTTACTCCTGAACAACGTTTACAAATCGTTCAACTTTATTACGAAAATTCACGTTCTGTGAGGAATGTGTTTCGTGCACTTCGCTCAACTTATGGTCAACATAATCGGCCTACTCAGCGTAGTATTCGCAAAACCATCACCCATTTTGAGACCCAGCATTCATTATTGGATAATATTCGACCGAATAGACCACGTCCAGCACGCTGTGAAGAAAATATAGCGGCTGTAGCTGAGAGTGTACACGAAGACCGTGGAGAGTCGATTCGGCGCCGTTCGCAGCAACGTATGGAACGACTTGGTGCATTTTACGTCGAGATCTTAAATTGAAAGCGTACAAAATACAGCTTGTGCAACAACTGAAGCCGCTCGACCTTCCCAAGCGACATCGTTTCGCTCTATGGGCTCTTGAAAAGTTCCAAGAAGATCCGACGTTTTCAAGGCAAATTTTGTTCAGCGATGAGGCCCATTTCTGGCTCAAAGGGTATGTAAACAAACAAAATTGCCGCATTTGGGACGAAGAGCAACCTGAAGAGATTCAAGAACATGGTTTGGTGTGGTTTGTGGGCCGGTGGAATCATCGGTCCATATTTCTTTAAAAATGATACCGGTGCGAACGTAACCGTCAATGGCGACCGTTATCGTGCCATGATAACCGACTATTTGACGCCTGAAATTGAAGCTCGTGATCTCGGCGACATTTGTTTTCAGCAAGAAGACGCCACTTCCCACACATCGCATCAATCAATAGATTTATTGAGAGAACACTTCGGTGAGCACATAATTTCACATTTTGGGCCGGTCGATTGGCCACCAAGATCGTGTGATATCACTCCTAAAGTTTATGCGGACAAACCCGCTTCGATTCAGGCCTTGGAGGAAAACATCACGCGTGTCATTCGCCAGTTACCAGTCGAAATGCTCGAATGAGTCATCGAAAATTTTACTCAACGGATGGACCATCTGCGACGTAACAACGGCCAACATTTGATAGACATAATCTTCAAAAAATAAATGCCAAAGAATGATAATAAACATTCCCCATTAAATTTGAATTTTCTGTTTTTTTTTTTTCTCTTTAAAAAAGTAGGAAACCTCGAAATGAATCACCCTTTATTACTTTTGTGGAAATTTTAGCTTTATAACGACCAAAAGCGCTCATGAAGTATGTTGGGAGAGTCGGTCTTAAGATACAATCTGAAAGTTTCTGAATAAGTAAGTTATTCCTATGATTAAAATTCTGGCTAAAATTGTTAAATAAACTTAAAACAATTATTTAAGGAGTATCCCAACACAAGTAGTAAGGAAAAATTCAATAATTTTTAATACTATCAGTATAATATCCTAGCAAGGAATTTTGGGGTGTATCTCTTCGCTATAGGAAGGATAATAAAGGAAACTCAAAAATTAGTTATATCTTCTTGTGCTATTATTGATATTTATTAATATTTAATTTAAAGTTAATTTTAATTTAAAAAATTCTTTTGTCATTTTAAAATTTTTGGAAACGCACCTATTTTATTGTCCACAGAAAAATATATGTTTTCTTCAAAAACAAAAAAAGCAGACTAAAATGAAGGTGCCTTCAAAAATTATTTCTTTATTCTATTATTTATTTTTATTTTTTTATTTTTATTTAATAAATTTTTAAATTTAAATTCTTTAATTTTTTCATTTGAAGAAATTCACATTTATTTTATTGCCCATGAGTGTATATATAAACAATATATAAGTACAGTATCCGGCGGATATAATGACTTATGGCAGGTAAAATACATATGAATATAAAAAATATTTGGCTAGTGTCACATTGAATGTCGACGGAGCTACATATATTAAACTGTTTCCAAATGGCTTTCCACTTTGCGAGAACGTTATTATACAATTTTTAAGTTTTTACAATTTAAATATTTGACTTATGTTTATTTTTTTAATGCTTTCTATCAAAAGCAGCAATAGTTTTGAATAGTTTTATTATATGTATATCTTATTTTAGTTATGTTCTAATTTCAAGCATTTCCATTTTCTGTACTAAAATATGTACTGTTTTTTAGTTGTGACTTACTCCATAAATTTTAAAGTTAAAATATACATTAATTTTATGTACAATATACATAATTAAGAAATATTTTATGTTTTCATAAGTTTTTTATGGAAAATTTTGGGAAAGGAAGGAAAGAATTTTATTTGAGAGATATTCGTACTCCATTCTTGGTATAATTTTCAACCAGCTCTTAATATTATTAAAAGACTACCAGGTTTTAATTCAGCACCTCAAATTGTATTAAGATTCATTTTAATCTGTTTCGAAAAATTTATCGGAATATGTACAATTTTATTTTCAGAATATTCCCATCCCGTATTTTTTTTTTTTTTTTTTTTAATATTTAAGAAAATTTTAAAATTGACTTTTATGGAGTTCAATGAAAATCAATTATTTTTATTTTATGAGATACTTGTACTACTAATGGTATTTAAATTATTCGTTTAATAAAGTAAATCAGTTCACCAATTGATGAAAATCTAATCATTCGTTATTACAAGACTTATTCTCATTACATAACAGCATAATTTTATTTAAAAAATTGTATTTGATTTTATATTAATTTGAAAATGGTGTAAATGTTGCAATTTTAAAAACTAGAAAAAATCAAAACAACTTTTAATATTTTTCATGCTAAACAAAAAAAAAAAAAAAATATCACACCAAAAATGTCCAACAAAACAACTAAATGAACAAAAAATATAAGAAAAAAAACGGAGAGAAATTAAAATCTAGGTTGAGATTGATATAGGAGCAAAGGATGGGGAAATGATTATAAAGTAAGCACATATAGAAATAATGATACATATTTCAATTTAAATATATGTGATGTTTAGAATGTGAGTGGGTGGTTTGATGTGAATGGGTGTTGTTAAACTCTTGAGTTAATACATTTTGTTTTAAAAACAAGACATTTTTCAAAATTTTAAAAATTATAATTTATATTTATTATTATATTTAAATATCAGGTGGGACGTATTGCTGCTGATCATCCGCTTGTTGGTGGTCATAAGGGTCCTGTGCTTGATATTGCCTGGTGTCCTCATAATGATAATGTAATTGCCTCCGGTTCGGAAGATTGTGTTGTTAAAGTTTGGCAAATACCTGATAGCGGACTCTCAAGGACTTTAACCGAACCCGTTGTTGATTTAGTTTTCCATCAAAGACGTGTTGGTTTGGTGTTATGGCATCCCTCCGCTTTAAATGTTCTCCTAACAGCCGGTTCCGATAATCAGGTATGTAGCCAAATATTTAATTAACATTTTTTATTAATACCGTATAATTCTTTTCTAGGTGGTTATTTGGAATGTTGGTACTGGTGAAATATTAGTACACATTGATTCACATCCTGATATTGTCTATAGTGCCTGTTTCAATTGGGATGGCTCAAAATTGGTAACCACCTGCAAAGACAAAAAGATTCGTATCTATGATCCGCGCACAGGTGAAGTGGAAAGTGAGGCCTTGTGTCATGAAGGCTCAAAGGCTACGAGAGCAATTTTCCTGCGACATGGTTTAATCTTTACCACCGGTTTTAATCGTTCCTCAGAGCGACAATATTCCCTTAGGGCACCCGATGCTTTAAGTGAACCTATTGTTATGGTTGAATTGGATACTTCCAATGGTGTAATGTTCCCTCTATATGATCCTGATACAAATCTTATATACCTCTGTGGCAAAGGTGACTCGGTCATCAGATATTTTGAAGTATGTTTATCATATAATTTTACTTATCGTATAATTATTTTATGATAATGGATTTTGTATTAATTGTAGGTCACACCCGAACCTCCGTTTGTCCATTATATTAATACCTTCCAAACACCAGATCCCCAACGTGGTATTGGCATGATGCCAAAACGTGGCTGCGATGTCACTACCTGTGAAATTGCCAAATTCTATCGTCTCAACAATAATGGCTTGTGTCAAGTTATTTCCATGACTGTGCCCCGCAAATCGGATTTGTTCCAAGAGGATTTATATCCTGATACTTTAGCCGAAGATGCTGCTATCACCGCTGAAAAATGGATCATGGGTGAAGATGCTGATCCAGTTACTTTCTCGCTTAAAGTAAGTTTTCATTTGTCTTGCCTGCAAAGAACGCTAAACAAATATTGGAATACAGCACTCAAGGTGTATATTTCTGCTATGGTATCATGTAATATTCATTGATGATTTGACCATGGCCACCAAAATGTTTGAGTGCATAGTAGCTATCATTATGAAATTGTAGAAGAAATTCGCATATTACTCTTTTATATGAACTGTCTTTATTTGCCACAATAAAGAGTTCTAGAGTAAATGAATTTCTTTACGAAAAATTTCTTGACAATATTCTGACATTAGATAGATAGATAGAGAAGGTTGACGTGATACCAAAAAGTACCACGTCTCCACCCAGAGACCGATCTCGGTCCATTGTGAGTCCCTTCATTGTAAAGCTGTAAAAAAGACAGAAAAAAGGAGAATAAGGATAGAAAAGAGAAAGATAGGAATGAAAACGAATCATATAGGAGGATTAGCAATGTTACCCCTAGGGTTGTACCCCTGATTCAACCTCAAACAATCGATTCCCATGACGAAGCCTATGACGTCTACAAGTTCTACGTCCTGAACGTCACTTAGCCCGCCGAGGAATTGGCTGCCCAGCCATTTCATCCTACGATGCTGCAATCGTGGACAATGGGATATAATGTGCTCAATAGACTCGGTCTCGTCGACGTCTCCACACATTCTACAAAAATCGGAATTGCCTGCGTCCCATCTAGACCTCATATTCCCTATCAAACAGTGACCCGTTATGGCCCCTATCATGATTCTTAAGCTTCTCCTATTCAAGCTCAGAAGAGTGCTAGTGCCTGCTTTGTCTAGTGCTGGCCATATCGCTCTCGACACCTTACAGTCCTCTCTACTTTCCCAAGCCGAATTGGTTCTGACCAAGATCCAATCATTGATCTTCCCATAGAAGAAACACAGTGGTGGTTTCACATAGGTTTCCCTCTCCAAGACGTCTTTTGCTGCGCCTTGCCTTGGCAGTTCATCAGCCAGTTCATTGCCTGATATATTGCAGTGGCCAGGCACCCAGCAGAGTCTCACCATGTAGTCTTCCATCAGCTCTCTCAGTGACTTCTTACAGGCAACAATTAGCCTGGATTTCACCACATGTGTCCCCAGGGCCTTCAGAGCCGCCTGACTGTCCACATAGAGAGTAACTTCAGTACCCCTCGCAACGTTCTGCTTTATTATTTCTGCGGCTTTCAGGATGCCGAGAATCTCAGCCTGAAAAACGCTGCACTCATCAGGGAGTCTAAAAGAGCCTTTCAGATCCGTGCACATAATATAGACTCCCGCACCAGTACCTATGTTCATCTTCGATCCGTCCGTGAACACTGCACAACCTTCATATAGTCTCTCAGTGCCGGACCAGATCTCCCTATCAGGTATCACCACGACAGGATTTACCCCAAAGTCTGATTCAGCTGCCATGTAATCTGATACCCCCCTGGAGTTCAGATTAACCTCACCATAACTGATCTCGTATATGACCCTGGAGTGATATGCTCTTGATGAACATAATAGTCCTAATTCCCTAAGTATCAGCAGACTCCTTGCTGCCATACCCTTCACAAACTCTTCAATGGGTAAGAGATGAAGTATGACATCCAGAGCCACTTGTGGTGTGCTTCTCATTGCACCTGTAATGCCAATTGAAGCACACCTCTGTGCCTTCGACAAAAGGTTCCTATTACTCTTACGTTCCAGTGCCTGCCACCAGACAGAACAACCATAAGTAAGAATTGGTCTCACCACCGAGGTGTAAATCCAATTTACAATTTTTGGTTTGAGCCCCCAATTCCTACCTATGGAGTTTCTACAGGTGTTGTAGGCATTGAGGCCTCGTTTGAGTCTCCTGAACATTCCTCTTCCAGGTCAGCTTACTATCAAGGACTACTCCCAGATATTTCGCTGAGTCGGAAAGCCTCAGTTCAGTTCCACACAGTACCGGTAATCTGAAATTCTCTACCTTGTACCTTCTAGTAAACAGAACCAACTCTGTCTTTTCCGGATTAACTCCCAGCCCCCTGTCAGCGGCCCAAGAGGACAGCTCACCCAGCGCGGACAGCATGATCTCACTGATTGTGGGAAGAAATTTTCCTTTTACCAGTATGACCACATCATCAGCATATGCCACGATCTTCCGTCCCCTGCTGTCAAATTGACGCAAAATCACGCCGACAACCATTAGCCACAGTAGGGGTGAGAGTAATACCCCTTGTGGTGTCGCCCTAGTCACCGGTTTCCTTAAGCATACTCCACCCAAACTAGAATTGACAATCCTGTTGCTTAGCATGAGGATTATCCATACGATCAAGAAGTCATGTACTTTAAGATCCACCAGCGCCTGCTTGATAGCGTCAATCTTGATATTGTTGCACGCTCCCCCAATATCCAAGAGCGCGGCCATGTAAATTCCCTATTCCGAAGTCCGTCCTTGTTCTATATATCCCACCACATCATTCAGCGCACTCTCAACATCATTCAGCGCACTCTCAACATCATTCAGCGCACTCTCAACATCATTCAGCGCACCTTCAGATAAGCATGCTGAGCACTACTCATGATGTTGGTGCCAATAGAAGATCTTAGATATAGGTCTATCAGTCTCTCTAATGTCTTCAAAAGGAAAGACGATAGGCTGATAGGTCTATAATCCTTGGGTTTCGAGTGACAAGTCCTACCACCTTTAGGTATGAATATGACCTTTACCTCTCTCCACCCCCTCGGTATGTGTCTATGTATCAGACACCCTTTAAAAATCTCAACCAGTAGTAGACGAAATACCATCCGGGCCAGGTGATTTATAAGGCTCGAATGAATTCACCGCCCATGTAACTTTCCCAACCGTAATCAGGTTTCTCACCACTGATTCAATTATCCCACTGGCGGACTCTGTGAAGAAGTACTCTTCCTCAACTGATCCCCTCACCAATGGATCCCTACAACCCGAAAATGGGTTTCCAAAAGCACATTAAGTGACTCAGAACTAGACTCTGTCCATGAACCATCTGATCTCTGGATATTCCCAGGAACACTAGGGTCTTTGACAGTATCTTCCTGAATCTGGATAGTTCATTGACAGAGTCAATGGCCTCGCTGTACTTAATCCACGAGGCTCTTTTGGCTCTTCTAATGTCCTTTTTGTACTTATTAAAACACACTCTATAGGTGCTCCAATCTTCGTCCTTACCAGTTCTATGGGCTCTGTTATACAGCCTGCCAACTGTGGTCCGTTGAACTCCCAATTGCCCTGACCACCAGACTGGCAGTTTCCTTCTGCCCGGATAACTCACCGGGCAGTTGAGCTCATAGCTTCCGTTAATAGACCCCGTTACCTTTTCTACCACTTCCTCAAGATTATCCCTCGACATGAACTCCCTCGGAGTTCCAGTCAATCTTGACTCCAGATCCCGCCCGAAAGCGTCCCAATCCGTCCTTCTAGGATTCCTAAAAGGTTACCCTTCAGAACCCAGAAGGTTCAGATTCAAAGTTATCCTGCCATGGTCAGAAAAAGTGCATCCCATAGCCACCCTCCAATCCTCAACTAGGTCCCTAGAGTTATTCAATGTGATATTTATTACCGAATTCCTATCCTTCGTCCTGAACGTAGGGGTATTACCCCTATTACAGATTAAAAGATCATTCGTAATAATGAAATCAAATGATGACTCACCTCTCTTATTAGTGTCCCTGCTACCCCATTGACTGTGGTGTGCATTAGAATCGCAACGTACTCCATTCCGTCTTGCATACTCGGCTAAGGCCCACACTCTGTCATCCGGTGGTTCCAGCTCCTCGTAGGGCATGTATACCGAGGCCAAGGCCAGTTTACTGCCTCCTAACGCCTCTCCTTGAACGACCGTCAGGTCTCCATAACTGAAAGAATTAAGAAGTATTAGCTGAAGTTCATTCTTCACTAGAATACAAGTCCTCACCTTGTCCTCAGTGGACGGCCAGAACAATTTGTATCCTTTAGCCCTTAGTCCACAGACCTGCTTGATATTTAACCAAGACTCTTGGATTAGGGCCACGTTCACATTGGTCTCACTGAGGTAGGTTATTAATTAAATTAATTTTTCGTGTAACGAAATTTGACATAGCCAAGGCCGAACGTAACAAATCTTCAATCAGCCGCCACATTTCCGTACTGATTCCCATCTGAATCAGCACAGTCAATGACTGCTGCTTGAAGAATTTCCGACTTGGACGAATAATTCCCCTTTTTTGACGATGAAAGTTGAACGCACCAGATACTACCCGCTTAGCTACTCCCTTATGAGAGTTATTGAGCGGGCCACTTAGTGCCTTACCAACCTTCTTCGCCGATGGAATCTGCTGGTCATCTCCAGACCTCACTCTTTCCCCTTAGGAGGACCCTTAAAAGAGTCATGTGGAATATGACCAGCTTTCTTGGAAGTAGAGGGTATCTCATCTCCAGGCAGAGCTCCCCTAATGGACCTCATCTGAGAGTCCTTAGCGGGGCTCGCAAGAGTTTGATTTACCCTCTCTATTCCCTTCGTAGTATGGTTTGTCCTACTATCAGTCCTAGCTGACCTGTCCTTTCCCTTGCGAGAACAAACAGGTTTGCTGGATGGCTTGTGAGCAACTCCTTGATTGCCAGCGCCGACTTGTGGTTCCAAAGTGCTGGTAGAGGCGGACTCTTTACCCTTGCGAGCAACTTCCGGACCGTCCTCTACCTCCACTTTAAAACCATCGGGATAAGACATTCCCAAGATATCACCGATGGAGCCATAGGTTCGTTCAAACCTGTATATGCTCTTTCGATGTTTCCTGCAAACATGTCTATCCCGTCCGTCTAACAGCGATGGGTCCTTCTTAGCCAACTTATTTAGTGCAGCTATGGAGGCCCTAACGCCGTTCTTCGCCTTTTCAAATCTCGTTCGACTGTCGGTTGCGGCCTGCTCATCAATTGGATTAGCTACCGCTTCCTGCCGAACAATTGTTTTGGCCATAGGCCTGGACATGCCTGATGCCCCCGTCAAGCTCTCCTGCTTCATACCCAGTGATGTCACAGTGACTGTAGTTCCACTCTCCTTGCCCCATTCAAGAGCAGAGACAACTGTTGTCTCATGTTTTTCATCGGACCCAAGAGACAGGTCTTCCAGTCCCTCCGTCGCACTGGATCATACAAGATCCTCCGCCGAGTCCAGAAGGATGTCCTCCTCCTTCAGTTGGGTCAGTAATTGTCCGTGTTTCATGAGGATGTCCTTATGTAGTCTTAGCAAGTCAATGTCATCGTCCTCATCCCTGACCCTATCCCAAGCTCCTGTGTCAGCGTCCGTAATTACTTCTTCCCTAGCCAAATCCCCTCTGTCCATTATCCCTTCGTCTTTTTTCCCCCCTTAACCTAATTGTTTCCATATATTTTTCTTGTTCAATTTTGTCCCACGAGTAAGCACGTAAAATATAGACCATCTCGCGCAGTGACAGCGTACGCGGACTAGGCTGTAATTCAACTGACCCTCGCCATCAGCATCAGAGGGGAGCTGTTCTCGATTAGTTTCTTTTCGCACTAACTAATAATTCGGATCCTTGGCACTGCTACCTACCACCTTGATCTTAAAAGTGCATGATACCTGTTTACTTGGTCCACGGAAAACGTATGGCACCAAGACCGTATCCAGTGCCAAAGATGCATTCATTTTAGCAGAATCACCAATTAGAATACATCAGTTGCACCGCATCCAGTCCAGCAAGCCTATCCGTTTCCAGGACCGGGTGTGATACAAAGGATGCATTAATGTCGGCAAAGGGAGAGGGCTCCAGCACCTTACATTAGTGCATCCAGTGCCTCCCAGTGCCCCCTTTTCGTCACCTGGGGACGCGTCCGATGGGAGTAAACAAGTAAAGACTCCACACGGAGATTCTTACATTAATGCTAGTTAAAATTATGTCAATTCATTTAAAAGCTGTTTTTGCAGAAATATCTAGTAGTCAAAGAATAAGTATATAAGAAGGAATATTTTTATGAACTTTCATTATTGGTTCGTTTTTAAAATGTGTTCGATTTTAAATCAACTTCATTTCGATTCCTAGAACATGACCGATAGTTTTTCAAATCATTGAAATATTATGATCTATACCTCAATCTTGCAAAATTTGATACAATATTACAATTCTGAAATGTTAAGAACTGAGTTGCCTAAATGATATTTCTTGTAGAACATTTTATTTCATATAGAAAAACAAGGTTAACCATGTTTTTGAAATTGTAGCTGTTCAAAATATTAGACTCACTTTAGGGTGTATTTATCGAATAATTTAAGTAATAGTTAAAAAAATACTGCAGTAGTACTTGTTAAGAGAGATTCGTGGAAACGATGGATTTCTCTTTTAACTAAAAAATCTAGAGCTAAGTTTGATATTCCAGCTCAACAAAGATGGATAAACGAGTCCGCATGTTCTATCTCGAAACAGATATGTCCCCAGTACGATCTGAAACATACAGGGCATTGGATTGCTTGTGTACACGCTAGGAGACTAGGACTTCCTTTTAACGACTATTGTAGATGTTGTTTCTTTGCTCTTGCGAATATAAGTATTGCTGAATTTGGTAGTTCATATATGCATGGATCATCTGATCTCTCTGCAATTGATGTCTGACGGATCAGATTTTTTATTCGTGCGTCAGGTTGGTTCTCGGACATGTGAAAACATGTTCCATTCCATGATCCATTAGGGTAACACAACGGGACCAATAATACCCATAGTTTATATTTACAGCTGCCCATCTAACCTAATCTATCCTTCGATATTCCACACCAACAATATCTTTTTTTTTTTTTTAAAGTTGAGTTAGTAGACATTTTATCCACTTTGTTCAAACTTTGCTCAACGCTGACAATGTATATTGATAGTAGTAGTCTCGATATTCTAAACTAAAATGAAGATAAAAGTTAACATATTTTTTAACCTACCATTTCTCAAATTTTTGTTCTGTCATTTCTCCTAAAAGAATCATGAAATTATGGATAGATATGAAAGGTATAAAAATTTTCTAATAATAATTTCCAAAAAAAAAAGTTTCTTTGAAAATTTGTCTTGGGATAAAGTATATACGAAAAACGTCAAAAAGGATATTTTTTTCTTGATTCCGAAACTAAAATTTTAATTAATAGTACATTACTTAAAATGAAGAAAAAAATTATTTTAGTTGGTAACTTCTGCCATTTTATTTTTAAGCATCACCTCAATATATATATATTACAAAATTTTAAACAAAATACAATATTGTTTAAACCTTTGCTTATTTAATGTATTCCAATATTTTATTTGAAAAAAAGTTCTGCATTGTTTTTGGGTTGTTTAAGTTATTGTTATTTTAGAAATTTAAAATATCCCTCGTTTTTTACTAAATAAATAATTTAATTAAAAAATGTGTTCCTTTCTGTTAATGTTAAGAATTTTAATTGTTAATTGCTTGATTTTTTTGAATGGTTTATGGATGTATTTTTTCCTGTTGCCGCTGGTCTATTCGCCCATAAAGCCTGTGTTGAAAGTCCTATAATTTAAAATGCTTTAATAACTCATTTTGTTCGCACTCATTTTCTTATCAATAAAAATTTAAACAAAAAAATTATCATATTAAACAAAGAAAGCTTTAAATACCAAGATGGAAATTTTACGTCCTTGCTGAATTTGTTTTTAAATCTTATGGCATTTCTTCTTACAGCCAGGAAATTATTAAGGGAATACTAAGTATACAAATATCACGATACTCTTTATTAATATTTACATTTGACCAAATCTTATTTCATACATACATATTTATTTTTTGTTTAAAAAGTTCCGTAGGGTGTAAAGTTTCCACTAAATATGAAAACATTTTTTTAAATATTGAAAATAAAAAATATTTCTTTTTAGTCAGAAACGATCTCATTGTACTATGACTAGTACTGTAAAAGAAATATAATTTTATATTACAAGATTTTAAAGAATGTATTCATACTTGCCTCTTGTCATTTGTAATGCCTTCCAGCTAGTTGTGTTTTGTGTTGCTTGTTTGTTCCACAAAACTAAAACGAACAGAATTACTAAAAAATCTAAATAGGATCGTGTTTCTATTGTACAGGGTGGTTATGTTTCACAATCGGCCAACAAATCTTTGTCTGTATCCAAGAAGGCCAATATCCTCAATAAAGCAGCCGCCGGAACCTCAAAAAGTGCTAGCACAGCGACATTGAGTGGTGGAAATCATGCTACCGATAGTGGTGCCTCCAGTGGATCAGCGACGGTTAGTGGTATTACTGTAAGTATACTGACAAGAATATTTTTATTTAAACTTAACAATTGAAGATAATATTGTTTTTTGTTTTATATATACTAGGAAAAAGACTTGCGGGATATCACCGATGAAATACGTAAACTTAAGGCGATTATTGTTAAACATGAGAATCGCATAAGAGCCTTGGAAGCAACCGTGAGGGCCCAAGAAGATGATACCGATGCTGCAGCGACTAGAAATGCCAATAATAATGCAAACAGCAATAATGACACCAAAGCCTCCGATAGTAATAAAAAGGATACCAACGACTCAAGCGCCAACAACGATAATGGCCCTTCGGCTACTACAGCGTCAGACGAGGCGTAAATGGTTCTTCGTAATTTTTTTTCACTAGAACTACTATTACTACACAACCACAAATACTATTACTACTACAAATTTTGTAGTTAAATTAATTTACTACCTTTAACACTACAAAACTACTTCAAAATATCAAACTACAAATAAATATTTTTCACACTTCAACTAAAGGAAAAAAAGAAAAAAGGAAACGCACGTTTTGTCGTGCTTTTCATAAACAAATTTTGTTTTTTTATGATGATAATATAATTAATTGTAATTATTACACAAACCACAAAGAAGAAAAAAACAACACGTATTTTTAATTATTTTTCTTTATAAAAAAAATTATAATTTTGTATTTATATTCTTCTACTTTCTTTACTACAAATTATTATTATTTTTATTATTTAATTTCTTGTCAACTTAATATTTTATTTTTATTTTGTTCCATTTTTTTAAATTTAATTCCTAATTTATTTTCTTTAAATAGTATGATCGCCTTTTCTTATACTCTTTGTATTTATTAGCTTTTACCATTTACTATTTTCATTTTACTATATTTAAAATTTTTTATTTGTATTATTTTTTTTCTAATTTCTATAATTAATTTTTTTTATTATTATTTCTTATTAATTATAAAACAAACTTAATTAATTTTAAATCATAAAAAAACATAAAATCATAGATTTTTTTTAATAATTTTTAATTTTGTAAAAGCCTAAAAAAAGCTCAACTTTAATTAAGTACATGATGACTACAACAAGAAATGAAAAAATCAAGTTTTTTTATTTTTTAATTTATTTTGTTGAATTTAATTTGTTACAAAATACCCACTACTACTTACACTTACACAACATAATCATAATCACAATATTGCTCTTTTAACAAAACAAAATATAACCTGCCTTTTCTAATCATGCGACTATAGTTTAATAAATTATTAACTTTCTTTTGGGAAAATTTAAATAAAGTAAAGCAACAAATATATTTAAAACAAACTAAACAAATAATATAAACTGTTTTATAAATCCGCCCGTGTTTTCAATTATATATTTTCTAATAATAATTAAACAAAAAATATTCTTTATACAAATTAATTATGCAAAGCCAAGGCAAAAAAAATAAAACTAAAAAGCAAACAATTTTTGTAATTAAAACGAAAATCTTATAAGAAACACCAACATTTAAATAAAATAAATATTATCTATTTCCTCCCAAAAATTAAAAAAAATCCTTTTTGTAATTTATTTATTTATTTTTTTTTTTCAAAGAAAATAAAAATTAAAGTTAAATAAAAAGAAAATAAATAAAAACTTTTAAATTTTCAGTAAGGGTGCTAAAAACTATCAGGTTAATGGTTTATTCATTAATTCAATTTTTGTTTTCCAGTTTAGTTTGTTAATTTTATATAAATATTAATAAAAATTAAATTTAAAAGTTATCAGATTACATATTACATTAGAAATTAGTATGTTTAGGGATGTGCGATTAATCTATTAATCGAGTATTCTGAATAATCGAATTTCAGATTAATCAATTATTCGATTAATTCAGCAATTTGATTAATTATATTTATGATTAATTATAATTTTAATTATACAAGATTGTGACTAATCAATTAATCAGAATTTTGAATAATTAAGACACGGTCTTATACTGCTCACCTAGTGTCGAAATCGTACTTAAATTCTAAAAATGTTTTTTATTTAAAGACTTAAGTATTCTTTTTCCATCCCTAAGTTTTTCCTAAGTATAAAAATTGTCTGACGTCTACAAAAATGTTTATTGAAAATAAATAAAAATTCAAAATTTGATAAAATTATTTAAAATTTTAAAAAGAATTCAAACAGAATTTTGAATATTTATGGCCCACTCTTATACTGCTCACTTAATGGCGAAATCGTACTTAAGTTCTAATAATGGGTTTTTATTTAAAAACTTAAGTATTCTTTTTCTTTCCTTAAGTTTTCCCTAAGTATGAAAATTGTCTGACGTCTTCAAAAATGTTTATTGAAAATAAATAAAAATACAAAATTTAAAAAAATTATTGAAAATTTTAAGAAGATTTGAAAACAATGATTTAATTTTATCTTTTCTGTGTGATTATATATTTTCCACCAACACCTTTTTAATTTTACAGCCCATAAGCTGCAAAATTCTTTATATCATCGCAATTAATTCAAAATTTTAAAAATTATTTTCTTTTATTTATTTTTGATGCCACATTAGGGTGTACCTAAAAATGTTTTGCACAAAAAAGTAGGTAGGTAGAGAAGGGTTGCACAGTACTCGGAAGAGTTCCTGTGCATCCACTCGGAGACCTAGAGGTTCATTGTGAGTCCCTTCGTAGAAATGATAGAAAAAGTATTAGTGGAGTTAAAGTGATATAAGAAAGGAAAAAGATTAAGAGAAAAATTTCTAAAAACTTTTTACAAAAAAAAGTTTCTTTGAAAATTTGTCTTGGGATAAAGTATATACGAAAAACGTCAAAAAGGATATTTTTTTCTTGATACCGAAATTAAAATTTTAATTAATAGTACATTACTTAAAATTAAGAAAAAAAATTATTTTAGTTGGTAACTTCTGCCATTTTATTTTTAAGCATCAAGTCCCTTCGTAGAAATGATAGCAAAAGTACTAGTGTAGTTAAAGTGATATAAGAAAGGAAAAAGATTAAGAGAGCTGAGACCAAGAAAAGAATTGAAAAGACTTGGATAGAAGGAAAAATACTACCGCCCTATTTCGTTCGCTCTAAGCTAACGACACCCTCTTTGCCAGCCTATTCCCATGACGAATCCTATCAAGCTACCCAGATCATATGCTGTATAATTCGTCGACGAATCAATTGCCTAGCCATTTCTGCCTACTTAGTTGTAGACGTGGACAGTGACATATAATATGCTCCACCGTCTATATCTCCTCATTATCTTCGCACATCCTGCAAAGATCGGAGGAACCTATATCCCAATTCCCTGTCATTCCCCCTATGGGACAATGACTTGTCAGAATACCTATCATAGTTTTCAGGTTACCCCTTTTCATGCCTAATAGTAGATTTGTATCTGCTGTATCAAGTTTAGGCCATAGGACCCTTGATAATCTGTAGTCCGTTCTACGATTCCATGCATGATTAGTTCTATCCCGAATCCACTCTCCAATCAATCTGAAGTAAAAGACCACCTCTAGGCTCACACTACTTTCACTTACAGCACCATCCAAAGCTGAGCCGTTCTTAGTTAATTCATCAGCTACCTCATTGCCAGTTATCTCGCAATGTCCCGGTACTCAGCAGAGTCTAATATGATATTTGCTCATCAATCTCCTAAGAGCCTTCTTACTGTCGCTAACTAACCTAGACTTTACAAAATGTCCTTTCAGGTCCTTTAGCGCCGCCTGGCTATCCACATACAGAGTTACTTACAAAAAAGTAAATTTGTTATCTTTAAAGATTTTTCGCATTAGCATAAGACAATAGTAATCTAAATTAAAAGATTTTTAATAAAAACTTTAACATAATTAAGAAAACACATTTTTGGATAAATATAAATATTGAGTTGAAGATTTTTTTTTTTTTTTTTTTTGAAAAGTTGGAACCACCCTATTGTTAATGCATAAAAGCACAACAAAGCTTTTTTTGGCAATTTAAGTTTTAAGCTAAAACGATATATATTCCTTAAGTGTGAGCTTTTACTTATATGTTTTTTAACTTAGTTTGGACATAAGTATACACTCAGGGAACCGGAACTAAAATCTTGAAATATTGAATAATTTTAAATATATTTGGCTTTCTTTTTTATTTTTTAATTTTCTTTATAATTTAAACAATTTCAAAAATTATGTGATGTACCATCGTTGGAAAACATAAAATGTTTGTCGTCAAAAAAAATACCAAGGAGCACAAATTTGTTTTTTATTTTTTAGCTTTTTTTGTTTAATTGTACAACGAATGTTAAAACTTTGAAAACTTTGAAAATTTAATTAATCAAAATTTAAAATAACTAATTAATTAGAATTTTGATTAATTAGAATTGTTGATTAATCGATTAACTGATTAATCTGTATACTAGTTAATCAAATTTTTGACTCAGTGACTGGTTTTGGAGGTAAAAAGTCCATGTCATTTTGTTGCCAACATTTCAAAATGTACAAAAACATGATAAGATCAGAAGACTTTAAAAATTTGTTGTTTTATATTCGAAAAAGTTTCAAAATCAACAATAAAATTTTTTTTGCACTCAAAAATTTAAACTTTTGTTTAAAAATTAATAATTTTCGACCACTCCTGGACGTAGGGCGCGCATCAAAATTTTCACACGCTTTCTTAAGGTCTAAACTTTCAGAAAATATGAGAAAATTTTGAAAATTTTTAACAAAATTTATAAAAGAAAATTAAATAGTAACAGTTCCTTAGAAATGCCATAAAAAATATTTGCTTTACATGGTACTACTCCCCCCGCTCCGATCGAAAAATAAAATACCACATTTTAATTTAGAGACATACAGGATGATGCTGTGGAAATTTTAAGCAAATGGGTTCATCCAATTTAGAGTTGTAAAAAAGTTGAAGTAAAATATGAGCATGGCATCCGAGAAGATCCAACATAACCTATAACATTTTACTGTAAAATGTGTGCGTCAAATTTCATGTAAATTGCTTACTTTTTTGTTTAAAGTTACTTTTTTTGTTTATAAATTTTAAATTTTGTTTCCAATATAATTAATTTCTTTATCATAGTAATTATCAGAAATTTATTCATATTAAAAAAAATCGAATTTATTGCAAAAAAGTCAAGGCCAAAAATGAGCAATTAAATTTTTGAAGTCAAATATCTTTTAAACCAAAAGAGATAATGTAGTACAGTGGGAATGTTTTTCTTTCATCTTGCTCAGTCGAATTCAGAAACATAAAACTATTTAAAATCGGTTCATATTTCCAAAAGTTACAAGTTCCGATATGTTTTTCAAACTCGAGGTGGTGAACTTTATTATTTAGACAATGTTCATGAATTTCACTTTTTTTCTTTCAATCAATAAGTAGCTTTTTACGCTTTTATTTGCTGCGATAAGGTGTCTTTCGCAATAATCAAAAAAAATGGAAGATAGTTTAAAATTTACCCATAAATACTTTAATAAATGGAAGATAAAAGTTAGCAAGATATTATATTTCCATATAATATTCTTCTATTTATGTTCTAGAGGAGTTTTTATCCCACTGCCTGATAGTATCAAATATCTAGAAAATATCTTAAATAAAAAACTATCATTTAAAAAATACATAAAATATATTTGTGATAAAGCAATTAAATGTGGTCGTGTTCTTTACCCCTTATTTAACAGAAGATGAAAACTTAATTTAAAAAACAAGATCCTTATTTGCAAAATGCGTATTCGGTCAATTTTTAACTATGGATGCCAAGTTGATTTTATAAATCACCTAAAACTTACACAAGAAAATTGCAGATAATACAAAGTAAAAATCTGAAAATAACTAATAATCTACACTCCAGATACTCTACTGATCTACTGCATGGAAACTTTAACCATAAAATGTTTAATTTATTTGTAAGGGAAACTGACTCTGTCATTTAATGAAAAATGCGGAACGTCTACATATGAAATAATAAAAAATTTGCTAAACAATCACTAAGACTCCTTTTTATTTAAAGAGTAATAATTAGTAGTTGTTTTTAAAATTTCTTATAACGTTTAAGTATGCACAAGTTTTTTTCTACAACTTTTCCTTAATACTGTAATATTAGTCGTTTCCTTATTTAATTATTTAGATGTTAATTGTTGCAATACTTTTAAGTGAATCCTCGTAACGATGTAATTAATTAATTATTTTATAAAGGTTAATTATTACAGGTAATTATTAGGTTATTACATGGATACATAGGTTATAAAAATCGATTAACGCAAAACTTATTTTTATATTTAATGTGGGTGCAATTTGTGTAAAAATATCATGCAGGTAGCCAACGGAAAAAACCCAAATAATTAAAAAAGTGCACTTTCCTTTTTTCCTTTTAATTGTCCACGCACATTTATGACCGTTTTTTAGTTTTATACCGCTACCATAAATATCAAATAACCTTTTGTTTATTACTTTTTTTTAATTCTGACAATCATAAAAAAAGTCATCAATGTTTTTTCCAAGGAATTTTGAGCATATCTCGAGCAAATTTTTGAAATTCATACCTTCACTTAATTGTGAATAAAAGCGAAACGCGTCCATCGATTTTCATGATCTATGTCTCATTTTGTTTAAAGGTTATGTGACTTACGTGAAAGTAATAGGACTTGACACTTTTTTTACCTACCGTTTTGGATTTTTTATTAATTAAAAATAAAAAAATTCAATTTTTTAGGCAAGAAATAGTTTTTTTCTTCATACATTTATTTATAACTGCGAAACTGTTGCTTATGTAGCGAAAAGTTGTATGAACAGATTAAAGGAATTGTAATTCCTAATTTTTTTAAATTTGTTTCAGCAAAATCGGACTGGTGGTTCTCGAGTTATGTCAAAAAAAGACCACCAAAGGTCACAATTTCCCCTATATGATAGTTACTAACTTCAATTCGATATATCTCGATTCCTAGACGTGACCCAGGGAAACGCCGGGACACGTATAACTTCTTTTTTACCGATATAACATTTCCCGTTGGTTTCATCCCATCCCGATTTTGACTGTCGCATAGTGTAATAACATGTGTTATCTAATTATATTGATGTCATTTTTAATGATGTATAACATGACCATATTAAAAAATTAAAAAAAAAAAAATTATTCGAAAAAATTTTATTCAGCGAAGCCGGTGTTCGACATACCCAGAGGTGATTTGTTCCATTTTCAGTTTTAAAGATAAAAAAACAATAAAGAAAATAATAAAAACGTATTCTAAAATAGACTCTTTGGAAATTAACAAGTAGTAAAAATAAAGTTTAACAAAATTTATGAGAGGATTTTTCAGAATTCTAATTATATAATAAGTTATCCAAGTATGTGTTATCTGAATTATAGTGTTATATATTATTCTAAAAAAATAAATAAATAAATAATAAACAGCTTAACGGTTTTAAGAACTAAAATCGACACTTTTACCGAAAATTTTATTTTTAAAATCTTATTTATCACTAAAAACCGAAAAATTTATTTTTAAAATCTTATTTATCTTTAAAAACCAGAAACAGAATAAGTTAGACAATCCGCATAATTGATTGCGGACCCCAATACGGATTATCGATGCCTTTTTCCACTTTTGTTAAAAAAAGCTATTAAAATACATAATTTATTTAATATGTGAAGCACTTAGGGTATCAAGTATAAATTTTTCGCCTAAAACATTCCATATTTTAAGTTTTTCAACAATTTTCTGTTTCTCCCAAAAAATTATTCAGTAAAAAGAATTGGATTGCACGAAACACAGTACTGTGTACTGAATCAGGAATTATTATTGAAAAAATATACTATTTTAAGAAAATTTTCTAGAAAATAATCAAAAACAAAAGAATTTCGAGACAATTTAATAGAAAAAATTATAATACAATTATAATTTGAATATAACCAGTTTAGCAATATAGTATATAAAAAAATAATAATATGATAGAACAAAAGTTTTAAAAAATTGTGATTGCTTGGAACAACCTAAAGACGAGTACCGTAAACGCAATTTTTGGCTATCAAATTGATTAATTAAAGGAGAATTTTCATCATTTCCATCATATTTTAAATCAATTAATAAATGAAAATCGATATCAAAAGTACCTATCTGTTGAAATATCCAAAATCGTTGGAAGGAATATAAAAATTAATAAATTCATGTGTTTTAATTTAACGCAATTTTTAGGTCCCAAACTAACATTTTTAATTTAATTAGTGCTTTAATTTATGCGATATATTGAAATTCTGGTCCCAAAATATAAATTTGTGTTTATTCTGAACCTTATTTTACTCGTTTTTAATTTACGCGTACTTTCCCGGTAAGTCGATGGTTACCTGTATTTAGCAAAAAATAAAATTCTCTAAAAATTTGTCTGTAATAAATGTTCCGATTTTTGTCTTTAAAAAAATTATTTGAATGTGTATCAAAATAATCACTTTTTTTTATTAATTTTGTCTTCATATAATATTTCCAAAAATAAAATAATAACGATGTTTTAAATTGGGTAATAAATAATGTAGACACTATGTTATAACAGTATCACCAAAACAAAAATTACGTATTACCTATACTAAACAAATTTTTATCAATGTTTTTTAACATGGTGTCGACATTAGAGATTTTTTTATCAAGACAAACGTCAGACTTAACACGAATTTGTGGAAGGTGGCAACAGTTGCACAAAAACAACAATATGGCGTATTCATTATTGTTTTTTATATATGCAGTTTGACAACTGTAACAACCAAAATAATAATCAACTGTTTAACTAAAGTTACCTTGTATATATTCGCACTGATTTTGACATTTATTTTGATAAAAATTTGCCTAATGTAGACACTAGGTAATATATGCTGTTGGACCCCTGTTGCAAGATAATTATAGTATAAAATAGTCAAAATTCGACGAAAAACTCGTCAAAACCATCATAATATTTTTGAAATCGTCAAATATCGGACAAATTAAAACGCATATCTTTTTAGATATTTATGTTCATATTGAAAAAATAATATTAAGTTTTGAAACTAATTATTTATTAAATAAACTTTGAGGATTGTTTAAAAATAACAAAATTTTGTAAGTTCTGGTATAGCAATAAAAAATTAAAATTGAATAAGAATTTAATGGATATGGTCATATTATATATCACTCAAAAGGTATTTGAATTTTTAAACAGTATTAATATAATTTAAATCGAATATGTATTAATAATGATATTGAAAACAAATATATCAAAACTTTAAAGATCCATAACTCGTAAACTAAGACCGAACGTCCAAAATTCTTTGTATTACTTTAATCACAGTTAAAAGTACTACTGAATCATAATATAAATAAATAAACTCATTTGATAAAATTACTCATAAAATCATATGTATTGGTATTTTCAATTAAATTTTTTACTACTTAACATATTCTTAAACTTTTTTATCTATGATCAAAACTAGTTCACTTACATATGTACATATATAAAATATTATTATTATCTTTATTTCACCAATACTGGTTAAATTGCAAACGACTTTCGAATAAAAAGTTTAAACTTTTTATAGTCCTTTTCTCTCTCTCCATCTACTACAAAACAAAATCAGATTTAAACCAGAAAAATTGACGTGTGAACATTTCGTGAAATCGTCATTTTTTTTAACAAAAATCGTCAAAATGCAGATAAATTGGCAAATCTAGTAACAGTGTGTTTGACAGCTGTAACAACCATAAATAACCCCAGGTCTACAACTGCGATTAACGCTGATATAATTGTGAGATAATAGCGGCAGAAGAAAGTAGCCATTTTTTATATTATGTTAAATCTTAAATAAGTGGTACATACACATCAAAACACACAAAACAAACTTTCGTATATATGTATTTTTTTGACAGTTCATCTTATAAGATATATGTGTAGAGAAATCTCATAACAAGAGTCTCATAATACTTCTTATAATACTAATATTTGAATCTAGACATGAGATAATTTTCTCAAAGAGTGAATGTGACACTCTCTGACAGAAAAATTTTACATATTCTCTTACCCCAGGTCTACAACTGAGATTAACGCTGATATAATATGTGAGATAACGTCGGCAGAAGAGTGTAACCATTTTGTTTTACAAAATAACATTGTTTTTCAATAATTTCCAAAATACACATGCCATTTTTTTGACAGTTCATCTTATAAGATGGTTGTGTAGAGAAATCTCATCACAACAGCCTCATAATACATCTTATAATACTAATATTTGAATCTGCACGTGAAATAATTCTCTCAGAGAGCATTACGTCGAGTGAAATATTTCTCTCAGAGAGCTAATTTGACACACTCTGATACAAAAATCTTACATATTATGTTACGTCTAGACGGGCTGTTACGTATAGATGGGACATTACGTCGAGTCTATAGTAGACAAATTATTATCAAGCCAAACGTCAAAATTTTATGACGTTGCTGGGCAAAAGACGCTATTTTGGTTGTTGTGCTGGTACTTTTTAAATGGTTTATTATGACATACTTTTTTCCCTTATAATTGATAGAGATAAAAATTATCTGTAATTAAGGCAAAAATTTGATGTTTGCCTTGATAAAAATTTTTCTTGCACAGACTCGATATTATAATTCCCAACAAAATTTTCCTTTTTTTTCAACTACAACTCTGTATCTTAGTAATATTTTATACAACTGTGTTTTGTCTCTTTATGCAGATAACAAAAAATCATTTTTCGTAACATTCCAATTTTTGAGTTAAGCGTGTTTAGACGTGTTTTTCACGATAACGAAAGGAGGTATAAATAGAAATAAATTCGCATAACAAGAATTATTTTAAAAGTATTGTTTGCGCAAAATACCCACTATATTAAAAGTGAAATTTTTTAAAAAGAATGAAACACAACCTATAAAAGTGAAATACAAAGTTTATTTATGAAAATTAACAAAGAAAAAAGATTTTTTTTTGCTAATTACATAAGCTGAATAGTAACATGCTAAAAAGCCAGTAACAAATACATACATAAATAAGTGGAAGTAGACAAGACAAAGAAACAAAAAAAAAAAAGAAAAAAATGCAAACGGAATGAACTGAACTGAAAAAACACGAAAAAATTCAATTGGGAACAAAAACGTGATACAATTGTCAGCAGGAATTTCATCATTGTGCAAAAGTAAAAGAAAAACCAGACCATCAGTGAAATATAAACTACAGTACAGTAGACCGTTTATAAGTTGGAGGGAAAATATATCTCAAAAGAAATATTTAAATTGCAAAAAATTCCTAGAGGAAAATGTGCTTGAATAACACAACACTTAAAGAGCAAGACAATAAAAGAAGCAACAAAAGGACTATTGATTTTTCTGTTAACGCTTCTTCCGCCAATAGTCTTGAATTGAATTTAGATTTATTAAAGAAAACTAAAGATAATCTTTGATTTATAGCATAAATTTATACAATTATAAACTATAAATACCAAAGATTTATAATAAGTTTAGAAAAATCGAAATTGTAAAATAACATCCCATCTTCCCCATATTGCAAAAAAAAAAAAAAAAAAAATAGCAAGCGAACAAAACAACAGGCCGCAAAGTAAAATTAGCACAATTTAAAGAAACTTTTATACTGATATAAACAAATATTTAAATAAATAACGTGATATTGCAGTTCTGTGAGAAATTCACTTATTATAGTCAAACTAACAAAAAAGAAATTGAAAAGTCGAGTGAGAGTAATAAACTTTTAATAACAGTAGTAACAAATATTGCCTTTTTGATAATATCAGAGAGAGAGAGAGAGATTTAAGTGAACGCGTGATAGTTCCCGCTGAAATAAACGTTATATTAAGCTTAAAAAATGTCTGCCATGAGTTCTACAAAATCCGCCTCCAGTGTTTCCAATGGAAAATTCAAATTATCCACACATGTTAAATATGAGCATTTAGTTGCTGGCATTTCGGGTGGTGTAACATCAACATTGATTTTGCATCCTTTGGATTTGATCAAAATTCGTTTTGCGGGTAAGTTGATTAGACTTTATAAATGTGGAAACTAATATGCAAATATTCAAAATTATTATACTTTCGTGAAACGTAGGCAAATTGTAAAATTTATAATAGTTTTATATATGATACAAGTAGAAATAAATATGATTTAATTCGATTTTTACTAAAAACTTTATTTCTCATTAAAAATTCAATAAAAACCTGATTTTTTTACCAAAAATTAGATTTTTTCATTATAAAAAAAGAAAAAAAGAAATAAAATTATTTTTTTAAGTAATTATAAATAGCTTCCAAAAAAAAAGTATAAAAAATATACACAATACCTCATTGTTCATAACATAAGCAACAAAGTAGGTGTTACCCTAAAAGGTGATTTATTTTTAAAAGTATTCAGTTTGAAACAAAACTAATTTTATAAAATGTCAATAGGCAAGTACGAAGACGGTGGAAAGAGGTAAGAGTCATCTTTATACCCAAAGTTAATAAGACGTGTCACTCGAAACCCAAGGACTATAGACCGATCAGCCTATCGTTTTTCCTTTCGAATACATTAGAAAGACTGATCGATCTATATCTAAGCATAAACATAAGCAGCGCTCTAGATGCTTATCTGAAGGGAAAATCTATTGAGAGTACACTTCATGACGTGGTAAACTGCGTAGAGCGAGACTTCAGTATAGGAAATTTATTATGGGTGCGTTCTTGAATATTGAAGCTGCGTTCAATAATATAAGATTGAGGCTATTAGGCAGATCTTAACATACATGACTTCTTGGTCGAATGGAAGTACAAGGTTGAGAAATTTAAATTACCGGTACTATGTGGAACGGAACTGCGAAATTTCTTGGGGTATTCCTCAATAGCAAGCTGTCTTGGAAAATGAACATTAAGGAGAGGCTCAAACGCAGTCTCAGTGCCTACTATAGCTGTAGGAATTCTATAGACAAAAATTGGGAACTCAGGCCAAATGTTATAAACACTGACCGGATACGAAATGTTCGACACCACGGTGAAACGTCAAGGTGTACATCTTAAACCGTGAAATTCCAAAAATGATATTGGCAAGGACATGGTGTAATTAAGTCTGTACTTGCATTCTAAAAAACTATGTGCTTTTCTAAAAAAATATAAGAAAATCGTGACCTTTTTAGGATAATAGGTTTTTTTAATAAGTACAAAAATTACATTATACATATAGAAATCTCCTGAAATATAAAACTTTAAAACGAAATATATTTTAAACCTTTTGAAGGATTGTATTAAACATAATTGCTTAAAATTTTTTAATCATGCGTTTTATTTTGAAATTAAAAATTTTGTGCTATATATATATATATATATATATATATATATATATATATTCTACTGATCTAGAACTGAACAAGAACAGAACTAGAACTGAACTAGAACTGAAGTAGAACTTAACTAGAACTGAACTAGAACTGAAATATAACTGAAACAGAACTGAACTAGAACTGAAATAGAACTAGAACTGAAATAGAACTAGAACTGAAATAGAACTAAACTACAATTAAACTTGAACTGAACTAGAACTGAACTGAACTAGAACTGAACTGAACTAGAACTGAAATAAAACTGAACTAGAACTGAAATAAAACTGAACTAGAACTGAAATAGAACTAGAACTGAACTAAAACTGAACTAGAACTGAACTACAACTGAACTAGAGCTGAACAAGAACTGAACAAGAACTGAACTAGAATTGAACTAGAACTGAACTAACTGAATCAGAATATATATATATATATAATATATATATATATATAATATATATATATATGTATATATATATATATATAATATATATATATATATGTATATATATATATATATATATATATATATCTGAAAATTAATATTAATAGCACGTGAATTATGCATGGTAAAAATAATAAAACATGACGTCGACGACTTAATCAGACGTCTTTAATGGGGCTTCAAAATTACTGTAGTCCAAAGTGTAGTCAAAAAATTTAAATGAAAACTATTCTAAATACAATAATAACAATTTAATCGCATTAATGCTGTTCAATTTTACAGAAAATATTAAAAATAATACAAAACTAATCAAAATATTAATACGTTGCTAATGTTGTACATACTCTTATATGAAGAATGTAGAGTTTTATTGCAGTTTTTGTTAATAGATAAAATTAAAGGCCTTTAAAAGATTGTGTTTCGTTAATCCTTTAATATTTATATAACTTATATAAAAAATAAAACAATTCTTAGGTTTATCCTAATTTTCATGCTTTCGTTCTGCACAGTACTGTGTATACTCAATTATACTTTTAATATGGCGCAAATGTTATTGCTTTAAAAGTACATCTCTCTTTATTGTTGGTTAGCTTTATGTTTCGATAACACAGGTTTACAAAGCTTCTGTAAACTGATTTAAAGCAGACCGTCATTAAATGTTGACAATAATGTACAGTAGAAATAAGTTTTTGGTCAATGGGGCGTAAATTAATTGACTTATTGGGACTATTAAGCAAATGCATGATGTCATGAGGGCCTTGTGAAGGATAGGGTAGCGATTTATAGTGCCGAAGACAATACGCTTACGGTAGCAGTTGAGAATACTGTACAGATCTTAATTGTGCCTGGGAAGTTGTCTCGTACAATTAGAAATTGCAGGGAGTTCATTTATTGCCTTATTGCATCTATAGCCATTAGTGGCTTCTTTGACCGCCAATTAATGCAATCCTTGCTGCGCATTCGCTAAGGACACGCGGTCGACATCGGGTGAGATGACGTCCTGGATATCCTCGTGGCTTCTTTGACCGCCAATTAATGCAATCCTTGCTGCGCATTCGCCAAGGACACGCGGTCGACATCGGGTGAGATGACGTCCTGGATATCCTTGTAATATCGACGGAAGTCCATCCGGATGTGTCAGTGAAGAAAATCGTTTTTAACAACATTTGATAACCGATTTTCCGGTAAATTTCTGAATGTAAAAATATAACAGTATACCTATTACCTATCTTTGCATGATAATTAAATTGCTTTTGTAATATCTGGACTGAAAAAACACTATTTCATTTATGCGTTGCAAGTCTGGGAGAAAAAATTAGGAAATTTGATGGTTAAAAATGATTTTATAATATGTATTTAACTTTTAAAAAGTATTTCTGTGAACTTTTGACAAAACATCTTATGTTTAGATAAGGCCATATTAAGGACTTTCAATAAAATATACATTTTAAAGACGAGTGGTTAAAACTAACCGGCTTCTTCGTACTATTACTATCTTTAAAGATATAGCTCACCAAAAATTTATTTTTTTAAACAGTATTTTAGCTTTACTGAAAAATTAGAATTAAGTTATGTCAAATCCGCAGATTTGAAAAATTAATTTTGCTATTTTCTGTTCAAAAATTTATCAACAACAGCATTCTGATAAGAATGTGCATGCCGCCAAGGCCCTGCTTTTTTTAAAATATACTTACGATAACGCTATATAATGTAATTTACACTAAAATAGTTTTATAATTTAGTATAAATAATTGTTTTGTAAGCCATTTATAGGGCTTTAATAAATAAATAAAAAAATCTAAATTGTTAAACAACATGGCAAAAGTTGCATAGATAGCAAATATTTATTTATTTGTTTATAACTTTGTTTACGCAAATCTGTAGCAAAAAAAGTTATCAAAACAATAATAACTATATACGTAAACTTAAAATGGCAACAACATCCGTAATTATTATGAAGCTAATTCAAACAGTGAATGATCAAAACAAACAATATGTTATTGTTTCGATTAATGGAAAAGTTCAAAACTTGGGTTCTTGAATTAAATTAAAAATTCAAAACAAATAAAATATTATACCATAATAAAAAACATTCTTTAGATAAAGTTTTAAATTGTTTCTAAAATAACGAATATTTTATTGAAATATATTTTTTTTTTTTAGAAAATAAAATTCAAGAAACGAAAAGTATAATAATAAAGCGAATGGTCGATATTTATTTTTAATTAATATGTATGGATTTTTTTTAAATAAAAAAAGATTCTATTCTTTGAAAATAGAGATTAGTGAAAATATACTTGAAAATCAAAACAAATATGCAATATCAAAATTTTAATGCATATTTTATTAAGATTAACTGCAATAAAATTCAGCTTTTTACCTTTTTCATTTCCTATTCAAATTAAAATTTATTTAAAAATTCATTCAATGTAAGCATCATTTTTCTTAAATGTAACATTTTCTAATCTTGTTTTAATTCCATTTAAAAATTTTCCTATTTGTATACTATTTAAAAAAACTTACTGACTGGACTTACAAACTTGTTCAATTTAAGGCCATCTATAGTTGTTCATTTTCCTTATCTAATTTATTATACATATATGTGACGCTTTACATTAAAGTAATTCTACGAACATTTTAATACAATAAATTAAACAATAGTTTTGTTGTAAGCAGCAAATTGTAAATAATATTTATTTTATTAGTCATTTGAAAAGAAACGATACAAAGGAAACCAGTCTTGTTACTATTCCATGTCAACAAAAATCAATCTTTTTATCACGTGCTGTAATCGTGTTATCCACAAAATTTCTCATTGTTGCATGTATGTATTTTATGTACTGTGTATATATTTATATATTTATATATATATATATTTTTTTATTAAATTATCTAAAAAACTGGTTGCATTTTTTTTTTTTTTTTTTTGTTTAATTAGATATCTTTATAGTTAATTTTTCGTTGTATAAATATATAAGCTGTTGTCTATACTTTGTCGGACATTGGTTTATTTTTGTAATAATACCGTCTGGGGTGTTTAATTAATTTTACTTAACGCATTTGTTTTTTTATGTAAAGTAAGTTATATTGACATAGTAACATATACGAAATGAACGATATGTACGAGTATTTTGGAAATATGGTTTCCCACAGTAACTAATTGTTGAGTGGTTTTATTTTATTGGATACATTTTACAGTTATATTTTTATATCAAAATATAAATGAGAAACTGTCATTTGTTTGAATTTTAATATAAGTGATAAGATAAAAGATTTTCATAAATTAGATAAAAATTGTATGGAAAATTTATTTGAGAATATTATTAATATTAATAATATTAATATGTGTTAATAATAAGCTAAAAGTCAACTTAAGAAATTTAGAAAATTTGTGCATTAATTTTAGTTTATTTTACTCTTGAAAACATATTTTTTGGATTTCTTTCCTAAGTTGAAATAATAAATTTAGAATAATTTTGATTACTCTAATAAGCACACATTAAAAAATACTGGGAATCTTTCTGGAATTCAGATATAAAAATAAGATTTAAAAAAATAAAAATTTTCAATTAAAATAAATTTGAATTGAATTTAAATTTCGTGTAATTACAAGTTCAATGCAATACTGAAAATACATTTACTTTCAACTTGAATTCCATGGAAAATGTTTATTGGGATTTTATAATTAAAATATTTTACAAGGATAAGTAATAAATAGGACAACAGAAAAGTAGCTTTAAAAAATGGAATTCATTGAGCACTAATTTTAAGTCGGTTTCATCATGTCGATTATGAGAAATTGTTATTTTTTTAATTTCTTTTTTTTTATATAAAAGATTCATTCTATGGAATGAGCATTTTTAATGGACCATATGACACTCTGATATATTCTTAAGTAAAAAAAATAAAAAATTTAAATATGAAAATTGGTTTCTCTGTTTTTGGGTGAAAAGTGAAAATTTTTCAAAAAGGAGGAAATTTTTAGAATAACAGTATAAAATCGATAATCCGAACTCCACTAATCGTGATTATCATCATTCATTACCAGAGCAACTAAAAATATGCAATATCATATGTTTTCCTTTACTTCAAGTGAACCGAACTGTTAATTATTTAGCCGTATTAGACAATTTTAAGAATTTTGGGTTTATCAACATATTTTGTTATATTTTCATGGAAATCTTTATTTTGAACAATATTTTAGCAATTTAAATGGCATATTTTTGCATATATTACAATAAAATGTATAATTTTGCATATTTTACATATAAGAGCAAAATTTTGAATATATTTGCACTCAAGAGAATTTTTTACATATTTTGCAATTTTCACTGTCAAACACATTTTTCAAAACCCAATTCACCAATAATTTTCATCAGATAAATGAGTAGAAATTTTGTAATTTCCTGAAACAATATATATGTATATATCAGTGCTCCTAATTTTTTTAGTTATGACGCTGTTGCAGCAAATGGGCGATATGTGATAGTTTTGCTTCTTTAGTCTGAATAAACTCGAATAATCATAACACAGAGTGTCATAAAGACACATTGATAACACTCATGTCATGCAACAGTGTTTTTAACATTTTCTGGCCAGATTCAGAGTTTTGTCGCTATAGTAGAAACACCCAGAAATAAGAATCTTATTTTAGTCTCACAGGGTATTAGTTATTTAAACTATCCAGAATTTTGGCAGTTGTAAAGGAATTGGATGCAAGTTAAAAGCGAATTTAAGAAGCCCCAGCAGTGCTTGTGATTATTAATTTTACATTCTTATAGATAGATACCTCGAAAAATTTCGTAAAAGTACTTTAAATTTTTTTTCTGAATTAATAGCTAAAAAAAATAATTAAAAATAATCTAGTTAGCAATTAATTTTTATATGAAATGATATATCAGAAAAATCTGGAGAAGAAATGCTGCAAGTAATTGACTCAATTTTAATCCTAACATATTAGGTTGATCTTTTATTAAAAAAAAGAACATGTTATGTTTTATTTGAATGTACACCTTAGAGTATTGTTCCAAGATTATTTCTGGGGTCTACAATCAATTACACGGATTATCGAGTTTGTCTTGTAATTTTCTGTTGTCCTTGGAAATAAAAAAGGAAGAAGATTTAATAATTTTCCAATATCATTAATAAAACAATATTAAATCAAAAAATTTCTTTACAAACAGCAAATGATTAATGATGTTTATAATAACAAAATGATCACGTAGTTGATAACCCCAATGAACTTTAGTTTAATATTTTGGTCTTTAAATTGTAAGCATTTTTCAAATGAAAGTTTGAAAATGTCTAAAAAAATAAACGATCTGCTAACTAGGGGGCAATCATAATAACAAAACTGTTGATTACTGATAAGAGATTTTTTATTTTATTGAATTGAATAAATTCATGTGCATATTTTATTTAATAAATTACTTAATAAGGGACATTGACTGAATTTTAACGGTAGCGCAGAAAAAGATGGAATTGGCCACAATTGGCATTTTAGTTTAAAGCTCATAATTTTTTCAATGAAATGCATTAACTCTATCTTAAGTTCCTGCAATCTTTATGGCTATTTTAACGTATTTTATAGCTTATACATTAGTTATTTGGATATATGTACATATTAGGTGAGAGAAATAAATGAACTAGAACTGCTATAATAAATAAATGATCAAGTTAATTACTACTCATATTTAACCTAAATTTTAATTATTTCAAGAATGACAATAAAATTTTTTAAAATGATTTTATTTCCTATTTTTTTTTTAAACATATGAAATTACTTAATTTTTTATTTCAAGTGCTTGTCAAATAGTCAAACTTGTCGCCAACCCAAAAAAATGGAATATTTTTTTAACGCAGACATTTTTTTTAATCTTTTTTAAGACAAAATAAAATTATAAAAAATAAAAATTCAACAAAATATACATATATTGTTGATAAGCAAACGAGCAACTTTTTCGCAAAACATCACGCGTTTTAAATAAATTTACCAATTTTTAAAGAAATATAAAAACAATTTTTGTGTTTGTTTTTAACAAAACATAAAAATATGAAATAGCAACAACTCTTTTTTTCTCTTTATCACTATAAGAAAAAAGTAAATAAAAACAAAATTACTTTTCGCCAAAAATGTTTTGTTCATTATAAACGTTGTTCGTTATATTCGTAAAATACCAAAAAAAAAAAAAAAATATTTGTAACAAAATTACGTATTTCATTACGATACTAATATTTGTAATTTTTTGTATGAAATATTCTTCTTGGGACAATAAAAAATGTGTTCGTTATAAAAAAATTTCGCTATAAACGTGTTTGTAATGAACGTAGTTATTTGTAGGAAAAATTTCTGTAAAATCAATGTGACCGAAGAAAAGTGTTCGCTACTTCGTAATAACCAGTGTTCGTTATAACCGTGTTCGACTGTATTAAAAAACAACAAAGTTGTTGTAGTTAAGAAAAAATAAGGGGGCTCGTCTGACCTTGTCATGATTTTTTTAAATCATTTCGATTTTTATTTTATAAATTAAATAGCAGTATAAAATTTGTCAATTTAACATACGCTTACTTGATTGTGTCTTTTTAAAAACCTTGAAATCTTTCGAGAAAAAACAAGTATTTCTTTGTTTTTCCAATTTTTATATTTTTTAAAGAAACTTTTGCACAAACTTGTTTTAGCTGTTTATGTGGTGATTGTATTATTTGATTGTATATATTATGTATAATTCGGAAAAAATTACACATCGGTCTTTTCGTCAGCGCATCGATGATAGCTATTTTAAAATATAAATTTTCTTTCTATTTTAAACCATCACCATATGATGGTTTAATATTAAAAAATTTAATTAGTTAAAAGTGTTCAATGAGTTCAACCAACCAACCAACACACTAAAAAAGAAATTGTTCGCAATATATAGGTACTTTTTTACGATGAATAAAAAATATAAATATTTTTAGGATGCCCCGATGGCCTAGTTGGTAGTGAGTTAGACTGTCAGTCTGGGGGTTGTGGGTTCGATTCCCACCAGAGACTCTGGTTTGTTTTACAAAGAGCACATGTATCTTCGTCACCCCCGCTCGTAGGATTAGAATATAATTTGTAATTGTATTGTAATTAGTAAATAAATAAATATTTTTATACACTCTTCTATCATTTGTGCCGAAAAATCATTTATGAACCAATAAAGTATATTATACAGTGATCACAAAAACATTTGCAACTGAGTAAATAATTATTTTTAATTATTTTAGTTCTTTTTTAGTTGTTGAACAAAATTTAATTATTAAACATAAATAAATGCAAATCTTCATAGTTCCGAATGTTTTGAAAATTAAATTTTAAGTCGGTTTAGCTATGTACGTTTGTCTGTGGGAAAAAACATAATCACGTCCAAATTACTAAAACGTGTTAAATGAAATTATCCAAATTGTTTGCTGATTTCCTAAACAGTTTGCTATTTCAAATTATCTAAATCGGCTCAGTAAAAATAAGTTATAGACAAAAATTTGGTGGCTAAAAGTAAATGGTTAAAAGTGGAGAGTATTTTAAATTTGATACAGCCAAATCTAACATTCTCTAACTAATTTCGAATTGATACTTCAATAGTTAGCAAACTCAATATAACTACCTAGAAAACATTGCGATATAAATATATACGCGTTCTAAAACTTTTAAAAAATGCATAATTTTTTTAGTTAAACTTTTTTTCTTTATATGACTCACTTTATAATGTAAACAGTCATTTACAAATAGTATTAATTTCTCATTTTATTTTCGTTAACGCGTAGCAACAGCAATTGTTTTAAAAAAAGCTAAATAAAACAGAACAAAAAACAATTATGGTTTTTCAAAATAAAAATAAATAATGTGACTCGTTTTGGAGTTTTCAAATGTGATTTTTCAACAGAAAAAGATTTTTACGTACAGTCACGTGAATCGTTGTTATTCAAGTAAATATTAAACAAAAAGACTAGAAAAACACAAAAACTCATAAATAACGACCAGTTCGATATAATGAAAATAATTATTAATATTATAATTTTGGTCAACAAAAACATACTATATAATCAAAAATGAAACGAAAACAATTTCATAACAAATGAGATCATGGATAAATCAATTTTTAAATATTCATTTTTAGAATCAGTTACATTCTTTGATAACAACTTTATATATAATATTAAATTAATTTACAAGTGTTTTGGCCTTTCACAAGCCAGATTCCGGTTTCTTTGATCATTAACATTTTGTAAGGAATTTAACCTTTTCTTAATACTAGCTTTAAAAAATTATAAACATTTTGTTGATCTTTTGTTTTTGCATAAAAACGAATCTCATTAAATTTATTTCCGCTTAATTAAGTACAATATAAAAAGTAGAGAACTTCACGGCCATTTTAGAGACAAAAACTTTGAACTAAAACATAAAAAAAAATTTTTTTTGTTCAATGAATTCAAAATATAAAATTATGCTAGAAAACTTGGTTAATTAAAAAATATTTTTATTTTTCGACATACATAGAAGAAAGTATATATTTTTATTTCAACTGGGCCCGCAATCTTAATTTGTTCCAAAATTTTTTGTAAAAAAGTATATAGTTTTTTATATTGCAAGAACAAATTTAACTTTACCTTTTTCTTTCAAAGAATGTTTAGAAGTGTGCAGTTTATGTTGAGTTTAGACGTAACATAATATGTAAGATTTTTCTGCCAGAGTGTCAAATTGATTCTGAGAGAATTATTTCATGTAGATTTAAATATTAGTATTATAAGATGTATTATGAGACTGTTGTGATGAAATTTTTCTTCACGTGTAGATTGAAATATTAGTATTATAAGATGTATTATGAGACTGTTGTGATGAAATTTTTCTTCACAACTATCTTATAAGATGAACTGTCAAAAAATATACTTACACGAAAGTTTGTATGTGTGTATGCATGTATATTTTGGTAATTACTGAAAAAAAACATTTTTTGTAAAATTGTTTTTTAATGATTATTTTACATTAAAAAAAAATGTTTTTATAAAAATTGTGGTTAAAAAAGGGTGATTTTCTTAAATAAAAATGACATGTTTACACTGTGACTGATTGAAAATAACGATATCTTATAGGAATTATTAGAAAACGTGTACCCTTTATTTAAGATTTAACATAATATAAGCAAAATGGTTACTCTCTTCTGCCGCGTTATCTCACATATTATATCAGCGTTAATCTCAGTTGTAGACATGGGGTAAGAGTTAAACTATTTAAAATCTGAAACATTTCTGATATAACAGTGTAAAAGTATAAAAAGTAACCTGAAATTTGGAAAATCTGAACTTTTTTACTTGGTCTGCAACTTAATGTAATGTTTTGGATATACTCTACATGCTATACACACATGTAGTCACCTAAAATGCAAAAGGCTGCTTTTACATTTTTTAACAATAGAAGCAGTACATACCCTGAAAATTCGTCATGATTAAAATTGTACTTTCGAAATCAATTTGTAAGTCTTTTTTAGCCACTGTTCTCTGATTTGTAATATAAAATTGGAATTGATTCCATAAAACTTAAAGTTTAAAGCAGAATTTCACAAATTTTCAATTTATAATTGAATTATTACAAATACACGTTTATCAAAAATGAATTACAAAAAAAAAAAAAATTGACAGAGGCTTATTTCAAGCCGTTATAAGCTGAAATTTTTGTCGTAGGCGGCTCGGCTGCTTTACAGGCTGGCGCAGGTCTCTGTTGACATTCTGAGTAATAGGAAGTACTTGGCAAGGAGTTATTTGATATAGACATTCAGTGGAGTCAGATCTATCATGATGGATTAGTAATTATAAAACAGATTAGCTGCTGTACCATGTTCAAAATAGATGTTTGTATTTACCGCCACCAGACAAGTAAGATTTTAGAAACCTTTTTCCCAAAGGCCTTCCTACATGCATACAAAGCGCATAAGGCCTGGTTCATTTTACTCTTCTCTCAATACAGACAATACCAACCAAAGATTTTGATTCTTCAATAAAGATCTTAAGTATATTAACCCCCGGATGATACGTCTTAGCAATATTTTAACTTAAAACAGAACCATTTTTATCAGTTTTTTGTTTTATTATTTACTTTATGAATTTGTTTACACAATATCTCTTCTTAATAGCCCACACGTGCCATTGTCTATACTAAATAAATAAACGCACAAATTAAATTTAAAATTAAATGTTTTCTAACGTCAAACCACAATTAAATAAATAAACAGTTATAAAAAATAATAAATAAATAAATCAAAAATTTTAATCTCAAATTTACAGTTAATGATGGTCGTACTGCAGCTGTGCCACAATATCGTGGGCTGGGTAGCGCTTTTACCACCATTTTTCGGCAAGAAGGTTTTCGCGGTCTTTACAAAGGTGTAACACCTAATGTTTGGGGTTCTGGTTCATCCTGGGGTCTTTACTTTATGTTGTAAGTATTTTAAACCTTCGATTTTTACTTTATAAAATTTAATAATGATTTTTCGATCGTTTTTTTTTAGTTATAATACCATTAAGACTTTCATTCAAGGTGGTAATACTACTTTACCATTGGGACCCACTATGCATATGATTGCCGCTGCTCAATCGGGAGCTTTGACTTTAGTTTTAACAAATCCTATTTGGGTGGTAAAGACACGTTTATGTTTACAATATGGAGCCGAAGGTAAAGGTACAGAATATCGTGGTATGGTACATGCGCTGGCACAAATCTACAAAGAAGAAGGGATTAGAGGCTTGTACAAGGTGTGTGTATTTAAAGTTTAGATTTTGTATAAATTTTAATAAAATGTTTATTATTATATTATATTATATTATATTATATTATATTATATTATATTATATTATATTATATTATATTATATTATATTACATTATTATTTTTTAGGGTTTCGTTCCTGGCATGCTGGGTGTTTCTCATGGTGCCATACAATTTATGACATATGAAGAAATGAAAAATTGCTATAATGAATATCGAAAATTACCCATCGATACGAAATTGGTAAGTTTTATTTTTATAAATTGCTTAAAACTTAAAGTTTATTGAGTTAAAATGTTCCTAGTAAATTTTCCCATTTAGTATCGAATATTTATTTATACATTATTCTTATAAATATTTCCAAATAATTTCATTTGTTAGGCATCCCCTTCCTCTTCCTTTTGTTTCTTTCTATTTGCTCATTTTATCACATGATTGTCTTGTGTACGTAACCTATAGACAGTGGAAAGATTCACGGTCTCCTTTATTTATGTATTGTATTTTTTTCTATCCATACTACATAGTTTTTCGTATAATATGTATATTATACTCATCAAAGAGTATCTGTGGATTTTTTCCATTTGATTATTTTGTTTTCATCCTAACGATGGAGTTTATAAAAAAATTGTACTCATTATTATGACGAAATATTTTGCGTTTCTCTATCATGTGTACATATTTTCTAAATAACGGCCCGCAATTGTGTCTGCTCTTATTTGTCCTCTTTATTTATCACATGATTTTTTCTTTTCCAATTATTTATTAGTTTTGGTGGTCGTTTGATTTCTTTCTACTATATTATTAAAATCGTCATATATCTATAATGCAGACATTTTATTTCCTTTCCTTCTTTTTACTCATTTATTATTTTGGCTAAATTCCAAAATTTATTTATTATATATATTTTTCACAAATTTTCAAGTTTATAATGCCGGCAAATTGAATTGTTTTAAATCGTGTATACATCACTGCAAGTGAATACTTTGTTTATTTAAAAATGTAATTGTTAAAGGTGTTTTACATACATAAACATTTTACATAATGAAATTGTGATAAATATATTTTTGAGCTGTATTTGATAATATATGGAGAAAACAAAAATTTTCAACGCAATTTTTGATCTCACCACCTCCGATTTTGATAAAACTTGGCATACACTGTTATTACTTCAATACAAAATTTGAAAATCTTTAAAATTTTTAAATTCTTTGTAGTTTCGTTTTTATTGCGGTTTAAAGTACACTTCTTTTAGAAATTTTTTTATCAGACGCGAAATTTAAATATATATATATATCTTTGGACTTATTCATCCGATTTCAACAAACTTTGGCTCACTCTAATTCTTAATAAATCTAGTTTCTATTTTTGTAAAATTGCCTTTTTTAAAAAAAGAGAAAAGGATAATAAAATCAATATTCGTCCTTGTATCAAGGATATTAAAAAAATCGTACCTTCCATTTTTATAATTTTTCTGTAAAATGTTTCTTAAAGTGTTGGCAATAATATATAAAAAAAAATTAGAGTGGGACCATGAGGAGATGTTAAGAAAATTAACATTTAATAAAAAATTCATTTATTTCAGAAATAATTTAAAAATTTCTAATGTTTTGCTGAAAAATTTTAGAAAACTATATCCTGGTGAAATAATAAAAATAACTTTAAAATATAATCCTTGAAATGGAAATATTTTGATAATAATTCGGCGATTTCTAACTGTCTGTTTCGATTGATTCCATTTTTTTTATTTATTTTTAATTCAACGGTTAATACAAAAATTCACTTTTGACCAATTAAATGTATTAAAAAGAAATATACATTTTAACAAATAACTGACATTTAGGTTAATACTTAGGTTTACATATTTTTACATATTCAATTTATTAAACAAATGTTCAAATACAAAGTTCTCCAAAAGGTCCAGGAAGGGGCTTAATGCCTACTACGCATGCAAGAACTCTATAGGGAAGAACTGGGGTCTAAAACCGGTAATTGTATACTGGATATACACATCGGTTGTGAGACCTATACTCACTTATGTATGTTTGGTATGGTGGGAGGAGTTGGGGAAAGGGTCGTATAGGAACATTCTTTCTAAAGTTCTTCCAATTGAGGAGTTCGTGAAAAGTTCGTGACTGTGCGGGGCTTATTTAAACTGAAGGAATTTAGATTAATAGGGAGCTTCATAGAGGGGCATGCTAGCATACTAAATGAAGTCAAACATTATCCACGGCCGCCCAAACGGAATTTGTAGGTACCATAATTGACTTCGAGGCTACTCCCGTTATTGAAATCCCTAGTAGGGACCTCTGGATTGGAGCGGAGAAGATCCACGGAGGGTGTGCTATCTTCACGGATGGCTCGAAGATGGAAGTAGGCACAGGGGCGTGTGTCTACTTCATGGGAACAGATATCAAGAGATCTTTTAGAGTGTCTGATAGTTGCGGCGTTTTCCAGGCAGAAATTCTAGGCATTTACAAGGCCCTAGGATTGCTGGAGGAGAATGTTGAGAGGGATACTGAGGTAACTCTCTATGTGGATAGTCAGACAGCACTGATGGCAATGACAAGTTACTACGTCAGGTCCAGGTTAGTGCTGGAGTTTAGGAAGGAATTTAGGAGGCTAATGGATGCTTACAGCTCGTAAGGGCTCGGATTTGGACAGGTCTTTTATAGAGATATCGGTTAGGATTCCGATTGGGTCATATTTCATGGCCATAAGGGAATGGAGACGTGAAGACGCCGCCCTTTTTAACCCAACCTAACCTAAGTTCTCCACAAACAAACAATATCTCTTTAACAGAAAAAATATAATATGTGAGACTAATGAGAAAAATATTTAGTCCCGGCTAAAGATTTAGAAAAAGGAGAAGTTTTTTTCTTATAATTATCAACAGAACAGGAAAAATATTTAAGCTCTAAAAGTAGATTATTCCTTATTCTAGCAACTCTGACTAAAAATGAAAACGAAAAAATTTTATAACGAATGACCGGTATATAAATCTGTAGACTCAGTGATGAATGAAGAAAACTAAATTCTCTAAATAATTCCATGGGGACACTATATATTAAATTCTTAAAAAACACAATAAAGTTCGTAACACAATGTATTTATCAAAGGTACATCCTAGGAAGTCAATAGCAGAATTAGTAACATGATCACCAATTTTCAAGTTATACACAAATCTCAAGATTATATTAAATATTCTCTCAAGTCTAGTTGGGGTATTATATGACATTCGACAAAAGAAGTGCATAAGCTACCCATCTTTTAACAATTTTAGGTTTATAAGAACTAATTGAATATAACTTTCTCAGGATGATGAAAACTTTACTAGAAATATGACTAACATGGCGATCAAAATTCAGTTTTTGATCTAAATATAATCCAAGGCACTTCAAATGATCAACGTATTGAATAGATACACCAGAAATATAAATATTAGGGTGTGATACCACAAGGTTACCCAAGAAAAATTGTATAGCCTTAGTATTACTATGATTAATGGAAAGATAATTGGCTAATATCCAATCTGATATTTCACATAAATGATCATTAACAGAGGTCGCAAATGAGTTAAAAAGATTTCCACCAGAAAACAATAAATGTACATCATCAGCAAATACAAATGATTTGCAGAATTGATTACACATTAATTCAATACAATCATTGAAAAAAATTATAAAAAGCAAGGGACCCAGTACTGAGTCTTGGGGCACACGTGAAGTAACAGACCCAATATTAGAATTAACTTTATTAAGTGAAGTATATTGAAATCGATCAGAAACGTAGTTACAAATAAGTTTACAAGCTGTTACAGAAAAATTATACTTATCTCTCAACTTACATAATAAAAGGTAATGATCAATACAATCAAACACTTTGCTTAAGTCCAGCGAAACCATTACGCATTGCTTATGTTCATTTAAATTTTTTCTTATAGAGTCAGTCATAGTGATCAATAGTGTGATAGTATTAAGTTCTTACGAAACGCAAACTGATTTTGATGTAGTAAAGATGTCTGATCTAAATACAATAAAATCTGCGTTTTCATTAGGTTTTGAACAATTTTGGACGACGCAGGTAATATACTTATTGGTTTCAAATTGTCAATACTACAATTAGAATCCTTTGGAATAGGCACATTTCTTGCTAATTTCCACAATTTAGGAAACAATGAAATAGCAAAAATTGTATTAACAACATGCAACAATATATCAGATATTAAGGGATAAATAAGTTTGATAAATTTCATATGAATCATATCATGACCAAGAGCATTTGACTTAATTTGCTGTAATTGCGCATCAACATCATTTGTACAATAGATATTAGACATATTAAACTGGCATACATAAGAAAAGCATATGTCACAATCAATTTTATTATAGTCTTTAAACTCAGTCACATCAGGAATGCAATATGCTACCATGTTATAAGAAATATATATAAAACTGCGATAGGAATTAGTAAAGGGACAAGTAAACTGACCAGAATCCACAACCAAAGGTATGTTGCTTACAAGAAAATAGTCAATAAGTGAGGTACTATTATGGGCTATGTCCAAATGCGTGGGGGCTGAGTTATGAACTGAACTCAAACCAACAATAAGACACATCAGATGAAAATTTTTTGATAAAGCTTCATTAAAGAGATTGTAGTTGAAATCTTCCATAATAATTATATTATTATTTATCGAATAAATCACTATGTAAACGTTCAAATGCATCAATGCAACCACCAGGCAAATAAACAACCCAACCAATAACGGAAAACCACCCGCTACCAAACCTCAACAAACACCAAACTCTGTACTCCTATAAACAATTTTATGCCTCAAAAAGACAGAAATATAAAAGCAAACACCACCACTTTTGCACAAGCTATTACCACCACCAACATTTTCCACTTCCCCCAAATCACGATCATTTCTAACGATATCATATCCAGAAATAGAGACAGCAGAATCTTTCTTTCAACAGCCATGTTTCTGTAACACTAATACCAGAATCATATAATAGATTCCTAGATTCCTCTAGCTTCGTGAATCTAGTGGAAGGGTTGATGTTTTGGACAATAATTTGTCCAACATTAAAACTAACTCTTAGAGCAGCACTATCTCTAGCAATTAGACCCAAATTCTCATTATGGTACATTAAAATTATAAAGAGATTTAGTTGTGGAGAACTTTATATCAATTAATTTCCACAAAGATCGTTGAATGCTTAATTACATATAATGCAAGAGAACTAACATTAAGCTAATAACCAGTAGAACGTAAATATTAAAATTAAAAAAAAGAACTAATATAGAACCAATTTTCTGCTTTTGAAATAGGTTTTCATTAACTGATCTCGTAGCAAAATATTATTGAATTTAACTAGAATCAATGTATTTCTTCTAATATAAATAATTTGCGAAATATCCTTCACATCAACATTAAAAAATTGTTTTATCCAAGTCTTCAATCCATTTAGGTACACCAGAAATTATATCAGCACGGCTTAGCCTGTGTTGCAGTACATTATTTGATAATTCAAGTTCATTAATTTTCTTACTCTTTATTGTTCGCTCAGTCTGTACCTGTTTAAAATCAACACCCAGATTACTTAACAATTTTTTAAATTCAGCAAATTCGCTCCGAATTTCTTTCTTGAATATACATAAGTCCGGTACTATCCACTGGGTTTGCCATACAATTTTTACGGGTAATTTTTGGATTACGATTTTTATCAAGAACTAGGAACACTGCTTTTGAGATTCCTTCACAATCTGTGTGAAACCAAACATCACAGACTACACATAACAAACTGCGTTTACCGGCCGCACTTAGTTCACAAGATCCACATAAATGAATTGGAGCTATGTTACTTCTGCTTTCCAAATATGCAAATTAATTTTAAGTATTTACTTATGTATTTTATAAAGTAACTTGATGTAAGATGTTATTTCTTACAAAAACTTGATGAATAACAACGGTACTCATTTAATAGAAGTCACTGATTATATGCATGTATATATGTATGTATGTATACAATGTACAATGAAAAAATGAGACAGCAGATAATGTGTCTTGCACATGTGTAGCTTATACTTACACACATATAGTTTCTTTTGTAGGAGTTAAGAAAACCAAATAAATGATGAAGATATTTTATAAAATTTTACTTTTACTGCAGTCTTGTTTTTCTTTTTTAGATGTAATTTAAAAATATTATTTTAGTAATTTTTATTTTTTAATTTAATCACCAATCAGCACCAAAAAATTTTCACACCTCAAACGACATAGTGTTGCCATTCCATTTTGTTAAATATCACTTTTGAAGTTTTGAAAAAATAAATTTGTGTTAAGTAGCATTAGCTGTCTGTCACGTAGCGATGTCATTTTGGACGCAGTAATTTTCATACCCAATTTTGTCCAAAAGGAATTTGTTATAATCAAAAGTAAATGAAATTATTATTGCAGTTATTTATACACGAACAGAGTTGCCAACTGTCAAATTGTTTTTATTTTTTATTAAATCTACAGATGAAAATTTGACTTTTTGACGCTTAATGTGAAAATTCGTCCATAGTGCACTGTTAATATTTCAGTCTAGTGTTTAATATATTGCATTTATTGCATTTAGTATTTATATAATTTCAATAGATCATATAATTATTTATTTAATACATCCGAAAATAACTTTGTACTGCATAATATGTAAGGCATTAGTTGAACGTTTGTATAAATAGGCTAAAAACAAGCAATATGTTGTTTATAAAAAAATTAGGTAACAATTGATTTATTAGTTTTTATTATCACTTCTCGTAAATTTTTCATATGAGAATTTTCCATTTCCCTATGAAAGTGATAACAACTATTTAATATAAATAGGTACTTGATTTTTTATGTAAATGTTTAATAAAAATTTTATTATAAAGGCCATATGATAATCCAGTTGCTTTATAATCATAAATTTATTAAATTTTAAGCTTTATTATTATAAAAGGCATATGATAATGCAGTTGATATATAATCATAAATTTATTAAATTTTAAGCTTTATTAAATTTTATTGATCAATTTTTTATTATTTCCAGGCCACATCGGAATATTTAGTATTTGCAGCTATATCTAAACTAATAGCGGCTGCCGCTACTTATCCCTATCAAGTTGTGCGAGCACGTCTACAAGATCACCATCACAATTATCGAGGAACTTTGGATTGTATTAAACAAACATGGAGGTACGAACGTATGGGTGGTTTTTATAAAGGTCTCATACCATATTTAGTGCATGTCACACCAAATATTTGTATGGTCATGCTAATATGGGAAAAATTAACTAATTAAAAATGTAGCCTAGGTACATACGTATACATTTTCTACATACTTAAATTTCTCTAGTAAATATTATTACGTAACATAAATATTTCCAACTATAAACGAGAGTAAATTAAAGGAATCTTCAATGCAAAACAATTTATTAAATGAAAGAAAAAATCCTTCAAATGTTCTTAGCAAAATAAGTTAAATATAAGAAAAATTAAAAAAAAAAACAAAAAGATTATACAATTAAGATGAAGAAAAAAAATCTTACAGATTTCAAGCTAAAGGCAGAAAAAAACATAAAAAAAGATAAATGAAATCTAAAATTTGAAAAATGCAGCATAAAAATGACATATGCTCTTTTGTAAGAGTTTTAAACAATTTTGTATTTCTGTTATTAATTTTAAGTTTAGTTGCTCAATATCATTTTTTTTTAGTTTAATTTTTTTATAATTCCATGAACGATAAGCGCCTCAATTTGTTTAAATTTGTTATTATTTAATTTTTTTTTTTCATAGCCCTAAGTCTTGTCGAAAATTTCTAAAATTAGTTGTGTATTCTGCTTTCTTTGGAAATTTTTAGTATACAGTTGTGATAGAAAAATGTTCGTTTTTAATATACCAACATATCTTACAAATTTTAACAATTTAATTATGTTTAGTTAATGGCTAAAGAAAATGTTTAAACTATGGGATTGAAAATGACAAAAGCTAATACTATTTTATTATGGTAATTTTGTATAGATTTAAAAAATTCAATTTTTTTTCTTTCATTACTATTTAATGTTTTCTTGCTTAAATGTTTAAAAATTGCTTGTCATCTATTAGCAGGTGTTTAGTATTTTATAAAAATGTATCAAGGAATTTCTTCTTATTCATTTAATTAAATATCAGCGGAACAAATTCAGTACATTGTCAAAAGTATTGTGTATTAGTGATAATTTGCTAAGCTTAAATATTTCTTTAGAAATGTCTTTGTATCATTCAAATAATTTAAAATCTCATAATCCATACATTTTCGGAGACATTTACTTAGCACAATTTGTTAATTATGTTTTTATGTAACAGAATTGAAACCAAGTCCCAGAACAACAGTATAATTTTTATAAAATCTATTTCAATTCTTGGACTTTAAAAACAACAGAATAAAATTCTATTTCTTGTACAAAATTTTTAAGTTATAGTTTAGAAATATAAAAAATCTAATTTATTTAAATAAACTTACAAACAGTTTTCCTAGTAATTAAGAAAAAAAAAAATATATATATATATACTTATATAAAAATCATTTAAACTTATGAAGCATTCAAGGTTTTTCATAAAATATCATTTAACTTAAGTAAAAGAATCTTTCTTACCTAAGCAAGCTAAACGAAAAAGAAATTAATTAAAACATTATTTGGCAAAAAGATTATTTAAGTAAAAGAATTAATGTTAAATCATGATAAAATATATACAACAGAAAATTAGTGAAAACTTATTAAAAAGTGTGAATCTAAAACATATAATGAAATATTATAATAGCATCTTTTATTTTTTTTTATTTATTTGCTTTTTGTTGGGTTTTTATCAACATACAGAAAAATTCAATATATATATATATATATATATGTTGTATATATACATATATATATATATATATATATATATATATGTTGTATATATACATATATATATATATATATATATATATATATGTTGTATATATACATATATATATATATATATATATATATATATATATATAATATATATATATATATATATATATATATATATATATATATATATATATATATATATATATATATATATATATATATATATTTGGTTTGATGCTTTGCGTAAAGTAAGTGTTTAAATAATGGTTTTAATTAAAATCGGAAACCAATTTTATATCTACTAACCTTTTTATATTTTGTAAATGTTTAAGTTTGGTTTTGTACTTTAAAGTTCTGCCTTTTTTCTATTTTCTTTTTTTACTTTTTCCTCTTTTTGCTAAATGAATTTTGACAAATTTTTTTTATTTGTTTGGTTTTGTGTAAGAAAAAGGAAAACTTTAAAGAAAAAAATATATATCGAAAACTCATTTTAAGTAACAGTAATTGTCGTATGTAGTGTGTTAATAAAACCAAAAGGTAAGCATTTTATTCAAACTTTGCTAATGTGCCAAATCACTTTTCTTATTGTCTCATTACAGTTTTGAAGGTTCTCGAGGCTTTTATAAAGGTTTACAGGCCAATTTAACCAGAGTAGTGCCCGCCACTATGGTTACATTTTTAGTTTATGAAAATGTATCGTATTATCTATTGAAACGTTCCAAAGAGAAGAGACTAGAGAAAGAAAATAGTAATTAATCTAAAAAAAAAACACCATTTTCCTCTTTAATTGTTAACCAAAGTTTTGCCTGAAATTTTAAATTATTTCTAATTTATATTAAACTAAGATTCCTTCCTTAACTTACTAACTATGTATAATAACCATATCGTTTTTGCTGATATGTTGTTGATTTTAATTTTAAGTTTTGTTAATTTTTCTTTTCCTTAAACAAAACAACAAATATATCACTCAATTTGTTTTTATTTATTTTTTCGTATAAACATCTTGAAACTAAATAATAAAATAAAAAAAAAAAGATTTGTTGAAACTTAAAATTGCTGTTGGTTTTTTGTGTTACGTGTTTTGCTTTAACATCATAAATTCTATCAATTATTCTATTATCAAACTATTTTGTTAGTTGTCTGCTAGTATTTTGACCTTCAAATTTGTAGTGTACTTTTAGGCTTCTAAAAATAACATTCTTAACATCGGCTAAAAAATCAACTTTTATTTGTTGAAAATAAGTCCCTTAAGGTATGCTTTATTTATTTGCTTAACTACTTTAGACGTCACGTCATTTATTAAATACATATTTATGAAATGAACTATTGATTGATTTTTTTTTTGCTACGACAGACATATGACTAAATACATATAACATACATAAATTTTAAAAAGTTAAGTATTAAAAAAAAAAAAATGTTTTAAAGTAGAGTCGATTCTTTAAAACAAATTAAAATTGTGTAAAAAAAAACTATGTAAATTGAGACTTGCAATGGTTTGGTTGGTTGGTTTCCGTGGTAGCCCGTAATCTACGGGCAATCAATTAGACTCGTTAGAATCCGTTTTGATGGAACCACACTACTCGCCAGGTGAATTAGTTGTATTGAGTCTGTAATGAGATAGAAATGTAGGGAAGAAACAATGAGAACATAAATTAATTAGATCCAGCCTGTAGCATTGAGATATTTAATGATGTCACTGAGTCTAGTGTCCGATATCTCAGAGAGGTTGTCTAATTGGTGCCCTCCCAGAAATTTATGTCTGTTCGCGTTCAAGACCGGGCATTCACATAGAAGATGGAAAACCGTCTCCTCCTTCTCGCTGTTGCCACAACTACGACAATATTCATTGTAAGGGAGACCAAGTCTACTTGCATGTTTACCGATCGTCCAGTGACCTGTAAACACTGCTATTAGTCTCGAGATGTCCTTGCGTTTGTAGCCAATGAGTTGCAATGAGCGTTTCTCGTTGTAGGTAGGCCCCGTTTCTTTCGCGACTCTACATTTGTCCAGATTTCGCCATCTATTTTCCGCCTTTTCTAGAAAGTGTTTTCGGATTCTGCTTTTGACTGCTCCTAACGGGATTGCGACAGAAACCGCTAAGGAGGCATTCATAGCAGAGCCTGCCCGGGCTAATTCGTCTGCCTGTTCATTACCATAGTAGTCCCTATGCGCAGGTACCCAGATTATAGTAATGTCATACAGTCGACTTAGTCCAAGCAGTTCCTCTTTACACTGTCTGACTAGAATAGAGGTAGTTTTCGGTGATTTAAGCGATAGTATTGCCGCTTGACTGTCGACAAATAAACCAATATTCCCTTGAATATTCCTATCGCAAATTAGTTTACACGCTTCCCTGACCGCTAGTATCTCCGCTTGGAATACGCTTGCCTCGTCAGGGAGTCTACATGAGTGTCTAATTCCAAGATCCTCAGAGAAGACACCAGAGCCGACACCGCAGTTCATCTTTGAGCCGTCAGTGTATATCCTAGTTCCAAATTGTTCAAGAAGATTGCCCCTTCTCCATTCACTCCTGGTGGGGAATAGGACTTTAATAGTACTTCCGAAGTCCAAGTGGGGAATCATATAGTCGGTAACTTTATTGTATTGCGGGGGTAATAAATTTAATATCCTCGCGTGCCCATACGTTCTTGATCTCCAGCTTTAAGTTTTAGTTCAAAAATATTTGGGTATACATGAAGATAACATACAAGGAAGGCACAGTGCAACAAGAAACTATTGCCTCAATGATTCTAACTCAAAATATATGTAAGGGTACTAGTAGAAAAAATCCAAAGAATTCATAAAACTTAGTTCGATTTTATGTCCTTTTGAATTTATTTGAATTGTTGTTTTGCGGAACGCAATTTTAAGAGAGCATATATATATATATATATATATATATATATATATATATATATATATATATATATATACTCGATTTGTGAAATTTGTTGTTTATTCATAGAATTTATTCTTAAGTATAAAAATACAATGTTTATTACAAGAATGATCATGACAAAAAAGTAAATTCAAAGAGAACGTACATATTACAATAAATAAGAGCGGTTACCAACCAGACTTTGAACACTCCTCCTCAACATGTATGTTCCTATACACAAAAACAATACAAAATACAAAAATAAATATTTATGACATATACATTAAATTCAAAAAATACAAGTGTTTCACTCTAAGGAGATTTTTTGTAAAGATGTCTGCTACTATCTTATCTGTTGGTCAATACTTCAAAGAAACTGCGAAGCGCTTCTCGAACATGATGATACCTTATGTCAATATGTTTCGTACGGTTGTGGTAAGTCGGATTCATGGCCCCTTAGTTGTTCACGTTTAACAATATATGTTTACCACTACCAACACCAAGTTCTATTAACAAACGTCTTAGATATGTAGCCTCCTTATATGCAATCGACATTGACATATATTCCGCTTCTGTAGAACTTACGGCTACCGTTGGCTGTTTACGGACTCCCATGTTATAGCCCATTGTCTCAGGTAAAATACGTATCCGCTATACGATTTACGATCGACTGACTTACTGCCCCAGTCTGCGTCTGTGAATCCTCCAACACAAGCATTACCAGCCTTTTATACCAAACCTAGTCTCATTGTCCCCTTCATATAACGAAATATATGCTTCAATGCAGTCATATGCGCCAAATGTGGGTCTTGGTTGTGTTGTGAAAGCTTCGATACTGAATACAAAAACATCGAAAACTTTAGATAAATTCGATTTAAATTTTAAAATCTCCTCCTTCTTATAAGCAATTATCAAATCATCTATATATGAAACCCATTTTTCTTAAAATACTATCAAGTTTTTCGTTCCAATTCCTCCCTGCTTGCTTTAAGTCATAAAACGGTCGATTTAACTTAAGGACTTTCGATGAAACATTACCTTTAACGTAGCCTTGCGCTTGTTGCATGTAGGCCTCCTCATTAAAGTCACCATTTAAATATGCCGTACCTATATCTACTTGATGTAAATGCGTTTTTTCATTCATAGCCAATGCTAATAACGTGCGTATGGGCGAGAATGTCTCATTATAGTCAATTCCAAATTTTTGACTACAGTCCTTTTCCACTAAACGTGCTTATACCGCTCTATTTCACCATTACAATTGTATTTGATGGCGAATATCCACTTACAGCCAATAGCTCTGTAGCCTTCAGGTAATCAACTAGGCTCCATGGCTTCCTTTCAATTGTTACTGTTCTCGCATGACACTCCCTCTTCGAAACTTTGTGGAATAAATTCATTACATAACGCACCAATCATGTTTTGAATTTTACGGAGTCGACCAAGCTCACCGCTTCTTTAAATTCGGGGTCTATCAGGACAAGTTTTAAAACCAAGAAAATCATCTCTAGTATCTTCATCTGCCGTGTCAAATGTATCAGCATCATTATCATTAACTTTAAGACTAATATCATCATCTTCAAAACTAATGCCGTTGTCGCCGATAATACTAACTTCCTGCTGATTTCCTCCCTCGAAATCAAATATTACAAAATCATTGATGGAATTATCACTATGTTGCGTTGAAATTTCTTCTCATCAAATTCAACATCTCTCCGTTCAACAATGCTGTGGGTCTTCATATCATACAACCGATACGCTTCCGAGACCATAGAGTAACCAACCATAATATACTCATCACCACAAGCCTCAAATTTCGCTCTTCGGGGCGTCTTAAGTGCCACTGCCAAACAACCAAACGTTTGCAAATGGCTCACATTAGGACGCTTACCATGCTATATCTCATATGGAGTCTTATTACCCAAAATACGTGTAGGGCATCTATCTATCCTACATAAATCATTATCGAATGTGCTATCTCTACCAACACCGTTTTGTTGGAGCGTGTAGAACATTGACAACTGTCGTACTACGCCACACTCTTTCAAATAATTGATGAACTCTCTACTACTGTACTCACCCCCATTATCGCTACGAATTTCCTTACTTCTCTTGCAAGTTAGACCTTTATCTGGTGTCTTTAAGATGTAAAATTTTTCCAATACTCCTGATTTCCGGTTCAAAAAAAAAAATTATCGGTCCGCATACATCTGTGTGTATCAGTCCTAACAAATCATTCGATCTCGACGTTGATTCCTACGGAAATGGATAAACATGCACCTTTCTCAACATACAAGTCGTACATTTCTCCGTGTATTTTCCCCATTGAAATTCATACCAACAACCATTTTGTTCTTCGACATCATATCTAGGCTTTTGCAATTCAAATAGCTCACAACTTTTTATCAACAACATCACACTCAACAACAAATAAGTTATCCTGCATCAAGGCTTTCATTACAACATTACCATCTTTGTCCTCCACATAAGCAGCATTCTTCTTAAATGTTGCTACATAATCACGATCAACAGCTTCATTTATTGATACAAAACACGCTTGCAACGTAGCAGCCATTGTAAAAAATTACTGTTGTTGTTATTTTTCTGTTGTTTTTGTTTTCTCATTTTCACACTTGTTTGTATAGTGACCTGCCTTGACCTAGTGTCTACATTAGGCAAATTTATATCAAAACAAACGTCAAAATCAGTGCGAATATATGCAAGGTAACCTTAGTTAAACAGTTGATTATTATTTTGGTTGATTATTATGTTGGTTTTGTTACAGTTGTCAAACTGCATATATAAAAAACAATAATGAATACGCCATATTGTTGTTTTTGTGCAACTGTTGCCACCTTTCACAAATTCGCGTTAAGTTTGACGTTTGGCTTGATAAAAAGATCTCTAATGTAGACACTATGTAACACACACAAGGCACTTTCCGTAAAATTTTCGTTCGTTCTTTCATTTCTCGTACTCACACCAAAAGCATTTTGATTTGTAGCGTCTTTTTCATTGTTTCGCCTTTTACCTTCTTCTAGAAGTTTTTGTTTCAGGGACGTTAAATTAAGCAAGTTGTCTCTTATTTTCGTACACCTGATGTAAACTCGACAATAGGATTATACATAAAAGCTCCTCCTGTACGGAAATAAAAGTTTCCTCCAATTTGTCAGCATGTCTCCGTTTGCACACATAGACAAGTTTAGTAATCTCTCCTTGTGGCTTATATACCTCATGTAACTTCTGCCAAGCTTCACGCGATGACTTGCAATTTTTATGTAATTAAATTGTGTCGCCTTCACGCTGACATAAATGCCTTTTCATCCTCACAGAAAAATCATCCAACACCCACCTTAAAGTATACCAATCGACTCAGAATCACTTTTTGAGTCGATCTAACGATGTTCGTCCGTCCGTCTGGCGTTGGATGATTTTTTCTGTGCGATACAAACATCAGCATAAACGCATAATACTCCAACCACCTATGGTGATGTAGGGTATAAAAAGTAACTACAAAGAAAAAGTACATGTTGCAATAAATAAAAAGGGGTTACCATACTTTCAACACGAATTTTATTGAATGCCACATTTATTATATTGTTACGTTTTAACCTTTTAAAAACTGTGGTTTATTTCCTTTTAAATAAACCGGTACTTTGATTGCAAATAAAAGCAGTTGTAACGAATCTTTATTTTATTTAAAATGTACAACAACAGTTTAAATAGTCGCTTAATATACACACACACTTAAATTATACACTTTATACAGCACACTTTAATAATGTATAAGAATATACAGCCAAGGCAGTTAATTTGTCTTTACTTAACGATGCTTCCAATTAGACTGACTCAATGGTGTTCTCACGGCCAATTTATATACACTGCACTACCATCTAGATGCTTCCCGAAAGCTCTATTTCTTTCTAAAATTTTCTTAACGGACAAACTAGTATATTCGAATTCTAGAGCTTCCGATGTTAATGTTGGCAGCTTCAACATTTAGTGTTGCCATACTTACAAACAATGGTGAAAGCTTTTTATTCAATGTTGTATGTTTACAGCTTTGTTAATAATTTCTACAGATATGTTAACTGCTATTAACATAAACAGAAAGGTCGAGAAGCATTGAGAAAGGTTGAGAAGCATTATTTAATTTTAAACCAACCGTTAAAACCGTTATATTTGAATTTAAGTACAATTTCGTAACAATATTATATAATGCCTATTTTTGTAACTAATGTGCATATCAGTGCAGTATATATTGATTTGATCCTAGAAAAAAAGAAGAACTGAAAAGGAGATATAAAAGTAATGATTTTAACAATGTCTTGTGATTGGAAGAAAGTACTTAATGCTGAAGAAGAGCTACAGAGATATTGTTTTTAACACATGGTTGTCATTGGTAGAAAGTTCTTTTTGTATGGCTCTTATTCATTGGTTTGAAGTTCTTCTCTTAAAACTATGTTTATATTATTTTTAATAAAAATATTATTTTGGCTTTGTTAAAGGTAATAAAAATACTTTTAAATTGGTGAAATTGCCTTCAGTTTTTTTTTTTTTTTTTTAACAGATCTTAATTTTTTATGGGAATGTCTAATATTTACCCATTAATTAGGCGATTACATTAATAATAATAACTCACAATTTAGATAAATGAAATACTAAAATATGCGAATCAAAATTTTCTTCCAGTCGTCTTTATATTATTTTTTATCTGTTCGAAGTTATTCAGAAATTTGTGGCAGAAAAACATTTATTCATGAAAATTTAAAAATTTTTGTCATTAAAAGTTCTTTTAAGAAATAAAAAAGGCGAAAATGTTCAGTTTTTTATATTTTATCATAAAGTTGGTGTAATGTTTCGAATAAAATGTGCCGCCATAAGTCACAAAATTTGATGCAAAAATCTTGATTTCATTTACAACTGAATGCCCCTGCGTTGCATGGATTTTAAAAGGCTTATAAAATATTGGAAAGTGCAATAAACTTTAATATTTTCGTCATTTTCATTAATATTATATTAGTTTTTGTTTGAATTTATATCCTATAGTTCCTTCTACTTAAAAATTCATCTATATTTAACATTATATCAAAATCGGTTCAGCGTGATTGCGTCACAAACAAGTAAATAAATAAATAAACACACACTTGATTTTGTAATATTAATATAGATTAAGTGAAAATACTCACATATACCTACAATTAAGTGGAGGCACATTCATTATACTCATGGGCAAACATTTTTTTTCTTCCAACAAAAATAGGTGGACTAGATGTAATTTGACCTGCTAAACAAGAATCTGCATTCACTTTTTTTCTATCACGTTTTAATTTTTTTTTTAAGGGCAAGACTAATATGGCCCCCTTATTAGGCGGTCACACTAGTATAACTCCAGAACCGTTTGTCCAACAATAATAAATAGTAGATAAATAAAACGCCAAGAGATGCCGATTAAAATTGCGGTGGTTTATCCAAAAATTTGTACTGTCCGGTAAAAACTTTTACTAGATTTGCGTTCGCGTACCCCAAATTCAGTAAAGAGAGAAAAAATTGAGAGGGACAAATTACAGTTAAATAGGGACGGAAAATAGTTATTATTTTTTAATTGTTAGAAAAAGCAATAGCAACCAAAAGCATAAAGCGATATGCTTTTTAAAATTTTGATTTTTATTATTATTATTATTATTATTATTATTATTTTTTTTGAGCAGAAATAGGTTACTTTTTGATATTTATTTTTTATTTTTTGATTTATATTTTTTCGAGCAGAAATGAAATTTATTTTATGTTAATTTTTATTTTTTAGAGCAGAAATAAGAGTTATTTGCGATTTTTACTTTTGAGCAGAAATTGAAGTAATTTTCTTTTAGTATTTTTTTTTTATTATAATGGTACTTTTCTAATGTTTTTAATAAATAAATAACGTTAAAAATTGAAAGAGTAGATTTGAAATTAAAATGTTTAATTAGTAAAAGATTTATTTCAGGATATTAAAAATAGAATTAGAAGAAGTTTTTAAAATGCTTTTGTCTCCTTCTTTTTTTTTTTTTTTTGTTTTGGGGGTTTTTTAATTTTTTATTTTGGTGATTTTGTTTTACGGTAAAAGTCAGAAAATAACTTTTATTTCTGCTCGAAAAAGTAAAAATCGAAAATAACTTTTATTTCTGCTCGTAAAAATAAAAATCAAAAAATAACTATTATTATTTGACTTTTATGATAAAAGTCATAAAAGTTACGATCCCTGTATATAAAGGTAATATCATTAGCCTAGCTGAAAATTTTTAAAATTTTATGAAAATCGATACACTCGGTAAATTTTTGGACGTTCAAATTTTTTATTTAAAACTTAAAAATTACTTAAATTTGGCGATAGATATAACAAAAAAAAAAAAAAAATATATAAAATGTTTTTTACTGTATGTATTTTCTTTCTCACAGGCAATGCCTATTTTTTTAGTTATTTAACAGATTAAAAATAACAAGTTAAATTGAAAAAGTGTCTGATTTCCTGTTTTACTTTAATTTCAAAGAGTTTTTAATGTTAACGTAATTTATTTTGTTAAATTGAAACAAGAAAAATTAATTAAAACTATTTCTAAATTAAAAAAAAAAAATACAATTAAGGAAGGGAAAAATCTAATTTTTGTATACAGTCTAGTAAGCTAAAATCCACAAGATGGCGCTAATTAATTAATTAATTAATTAAATCTTATACAAAAATTTCAAGAGTCCGATGAAGTATTAAAAAAATTATACAAATTTTTTTGCTTGGCTTATTTTATTCGTAGCATTACCAACTTTATAATAAAGTATAAAAAACTGAACACTTTTGTCGTTTTCATTTCTTAAAAGAACTTAAAAAAAAAATTCTTCAATATTATATGAAAAAAATTTTTTTTGAACACTAATTTCTGTATAACTCAAAAACTGTTGAGCCGATAAAAGATACTGTAAAGACGATTTGAAGACAATTTTGATCCGCATATTTTGGTGTTTCATCTATCTAAATCGGACAAACCTCGAATTGTGGTAAAGGGGGAAATATTAGACATGCCCATAAAAAAATCAGGTCCTGAAAATGTTTATTTTTGTTTTAATAAAAGAAGTTAAATTAATATATTCAAAACATTTGCAACTCTTAAAAGTACTAAGCAAAAGTATAAAAAAAAATAAATAAATAAATAAGGTGTCGTATTTAGTATTATTTTATCACTTTTTAAAGGCAATACCTATTAGACATTGTGCGATAAGTCTTTCAATATATGTAGTTGCTGGCGAGATAGCGTGCAACTGCTTCTTTAATTTTATGAAAAGTTCATCGTCATTTCAGGATGCTTTATTGACGATATATTTTATATTTTACATTCATCTACATGTTCTCAATCGGTGGTCAATTGTGGTGGCCACGACATTATATACATTTATTTGCTTTTCTTCTTGTTTATCTTTTACAATCTTCGTTCTCATGCTGGAATGTTCAATAAAGTGGCATTTCCCATAGAATGGAGATAAGAAGACTTTTTATATAGGGGACATCACTTTATAAATTTGATGAATTCTTTGTTTTAAAAAACACCCTATAGCTTCATATTTCATCAACGATCTTCACTGTTGTAATTATGTACTAAGAACTACATTTTTCGCCTATATGATACACAGTCTTCATTGTTATGGGGTCAAATTTAAGTGGGATCGAGTAAATTTAAAACGTTAAGGTTTTTTATGCAAATGTAACTTTTGACTCCCATTACTCAGATATTCTTTTTGTATTTCAGTGATCTTCTCTGGCAACAGCTTTCGGAAAGTTGGTAAAAAAAAGTATTGACTTTTCACAATAATTATTAAAGCGAAGTTTAGCTTTGAAATACCGAATTAAAACTATTAAAATATACCAATTAATGTGAATTTCTTTATAAAATGACATAAGTATTGAAATTATTAAAGGAGAATATGGTAACTCTTATTTCTTATAATTTGCTAGTTTGAAATAGAAAGAGAGAAAAAAAAGTTGCAAATTTTTTGACCAATTTAATTTCGAATAATTATTTTTAAATTATTATCTTTTTTGTTGCTATAAAGCCTTGTTCAGACCGGCGCGAAATTACGAAATTTCATGCCGAAATTACGAATGAAATCTAGAGTGACATTTGATGTAATTTCGTCAACAGCTGATACTTATTGTTTACATTTTAAATTGTTATAGGGGTAAATAAAGTATTTTGAAATGGAAACAAATAAGAAACAATTACTTACTAAATTGGAAATTATTAATTTGCAACAATTAAAAATGTAAAAAGGATAGGTTTCATTTTGCAAAATCACTTTAATAATTAATTTTAAGATTTGTGTTTAAATTTATGATCAGCTGTGAATTGTTTTTTTTTCTTCTCACGGTTGAAACATGCAGTACATAGTTGAAAAAAAGTATTTTTTCCAACCATGTGCAGAGTTGCACGGAAATGGGTATAGTTTTTTTTTAGTTATTGAACAAAATGCACGGAAATGGGCATCGTTTTTAACAAACTTTAGAAAATACAAAAAAAAAAAAAAAAAAAAAATGGTATAAAAAATATTTGGGCATCAAAAAATAAATGTAAATGTGATATATTCAAACAGGTGACCTAACTTAATCAGCTGATTGTTATTTTTTTTTAATTCATTTTAATTCAAACTTCATATAAGCACAATTTTTGCTTACCCGCTGAAGTGTCAAACTCCATGTATAAAAATAAATAATGAACTCGCCGTATTGTTGTTTTTGTAGAACTGCTATCACTTATTTCATTTCGCCATGCTTCTGCCTTACATAGTGTCAACATTACAGATTTTTTTATCAAGACAAACGTCAAACTTAACGCGAATTTGTGGAAGGTAGCAACAGTTGCACAAAAATAACAATATGGCGTATTCATTATTGTTTTTTATATATGCAGTTTGACAACTGTAACAACCAAAATAATAATCAACTGTTTAACTAAGGTTACCTTGTATATATTCGCACTGATTTTGACGTTTGTTTTGATATAAATTTGCCTAATGTAGACACTAGATTATAGGGGAAGATAAAGGTACCCGGAATGCGGCTACGGTCGGCAACGATATTACCAGCTTCAAAATCAATAATTTGTTTACAAACGTTGACAAAGGAAAATTTTAAAAGCAGTGCCATAAATTTGATCTGGCAATGCTGTGAGACGCGGCCATGCGGCAAAGTTGAATTTTGTTTAAACTTTTTTTGTATGGAGAAAATACGATCGCCTTTCACTATTAAAAAATAAAATACTTCTAAACTTAACTAATCCTTCTGGCAACTCTAAACCTATTCGTATTAAAAAACACGCCACAAAAGTTCTTGTAATTACACTATGCGACAGTCAAAATCGGGATGTGATGAAACAAACGGGAAATGTTATATCGGTAAAAAAGAAGTTATACGTGTCCCGGCGTTTCGCTGGGTCACGTCTAGGAATCGAGATATATCGATTTGAAGTTAGTAACTATCATATAGGGAAAATTGTGACCTTTGGTGGTCTTTTTTTTGACATAACTCGAGAACCACCAGTCCGATTTTGCTTAAACAAATTTAAAAAAATTAGGAATTACAATTCCTTTTAATCTGTTCATACAACGTTTCGCTACATAAGCATCAGTTTCGCAGTTATAAATAAATGTATGAAGAAAATAAATATTTTTTGCCTAAAAAATTGAATTTTTTATTTTTAATTCATAAAATATACAAAACAGTAAAAAAAAATGTCAAGTCCTATTACTCTCACGTAAAGTCACATAACCTTTAAACAAAATGAGACATAGATCATGAAAATCGATGGACGCGTTTCGCTTTTATTCACAATTAAGTGAAGGTATGAATTTCAAAAATTTGCTCGAGATATGCTCAAAATTCCTTGGAAAAAACATTGATGACTTTTTTATGATTGTCAGAATTAAAAAAAAGTAATAAACAAAAGGTTATTTGATTTTTATGGTAGCGGTAACAAACTACAAAAGGTCATAAATGTGCGTGGACAATTAAAAGGAAAAAAGGAAAGTGCACTTTTTTGATTATTTGGGTTTTTTCCTGCATGATTTTTTTACACAAATTGAACCCACATTTATGAGTGGTCATGTTTTAGAACGTTTCGAAAAATTTAAAACGCACACGAATCAGGTTTATATCCACCCTTAAAAGATGCACGAATTCATAAGTACCTCTCAGTAAAATATTGAAACTTACGTAGTATTTATAGGTGTTCACTGATCGATTTTTGTCATTCAACAAGTGTCTCCGAACGCGTAAAGTACGGTTTTTTTAAAGTGACGAAAAAGTAATAAAAGTATAAAACCGAAATGAGTGCAAATTGTCCAGAAAATATCAATTTATTTTGTTACGTTTGTGGCAAAAGAGCTTTTTCAACAAATGCTGCATTACTCACTGAGCAAGTGAAGCGCGCTTTTAAACTTTATTTTGATTGCGAAATAATTCGCGGCGTTTCGTGGGTCCCAGACAAAATTTGTAAAACGTGCTACAATGGTCTTAACGTGTGGATCCAAGGGAAACGAAGTTCACTTCGTTTTGGTGTATCAATGATTTGGACTGATCCAGGAGAGCACAATTCCGACAACTGTTACGCTTGCGTAAACAAAATATGTGGAGTAAATCGTAAAGGCCTTAAACGAAGAGTTTACATATCTGTTAAAAGTGCACAAATACCTCTACCGCATTCGGATGAAATACCAATTCCACCGCTTCCAAGTCCTGACAGAGAAACTTCTTTTTCTATTGAAACAATGGATCAATCGGATTTCACCTATAAACCAACACCAGAAGCCGGCCCATCGAACAAAATAATTCCAATATCACAAGCAAGAATGGACAAGATTGTTGCAGAATTAAGCCTTTCTCAACGTGAAGCAGAACAACTTGCACAGCTTTTGAAAGAAGGCAACAATTTGGAGCCTAATGTCAAAGTCACCGGATATCGAAGACGACAATTGCTATTCCAACGGTACTACACACTCAACGAAGGGAACACATTTGTTTACTGCCACGATATAAAGGGACTGATGGAGGCGATGGCCATTAATTATGTCGCAACTAATTGGCGAATGTTCATCGATTCTTCGAAATCAAGCCTGAAAGTCGTTTTGCTACATAAATATAATAAAAAACCAAGCATTCCCATTGGCTACAGCACAGACATGAGCGAAACATACGATTCCATGAAAATAATTTTGGATAAAGTTTGCTACACTGATCACATGTGGCGGATCAGTTGTGATCTGAAAGTCGTGGCGATGCTAAGAGGTCTCCAAGGAGGCTATACGAAAAACATGTGTTTCTTGTGTCTTTGGGATACCCGATTTAAAGGAAACCAAGAAACGCATGAGTGGCTTGCTCGAGAACCAACGGAGAAAGGACACAACTGCGTAAATGATCCACTGGTGCCAATGGAGAACGTAAAAAATTTCATCAAGGCCACTGTGAAGCAACCGAAAATTCTTGATTGTTTGGAAAATATTTTCCCACGAATCAGCGAAGCAAAATTGAAGGAAGGTGTTCTGAATGGGCCGGATATACGAAAGCTCATGAAATCAAAGGAATTTAAAGGTGCTTTAGACGGTAATGATTACTTTGCGTGGAGGGCAGTGAAGAAAGTCATACGATATTTTTTGGGAAGTACGCGAGCACACAATTACCCCGCTCTTGTGACCAAGATGTTGCACTACTTCCAGAAAATTGGAGTGAATATGTACCTCAAAATTCACTTCTTGCATCACCATCTCGAATACTTCAGCAAGCAGCTAGCCTCAAAGTCGGATGAACATGGCGAGCGCTTCCATCAAGTGGCAATGCCAATGGAAACGCGACATAAAGGCAAAAGGCTCGATTCGCTGGTGGCTGAAATTTGTTGGTGGCAGAAGACGTACGATCCCGACAATGAAGATGAAGAAGAAGAATATACAATGAAAGTTTCCTCCGAGGGTAAGTCACAAAAATGAAGTTAACTGACTGATTAAAAACAATTGATTTTTTTCCAGATGAAGACAGATCCTCATCCGATACAGACTCTGAACAAGTGGGCGAACCATCACGCAAGAAAGTAAAGGGTGCAAACAAACGAAAATAAGTTTTGCGTTCATCGACTTTTATAACCTATGTATCTATGTAATAACCTAATAATTACCTGTAATAATTTTTAATTTTACGTGTTAATAATTATAATAAATAATATATAATAAATATTATCCAAATTGATTGAAACAAAGGCAAAAAATAGTTTTTTTCTTCATACATTTATTTATAACTGCGAAACTGTTGCTTATGTAGCGAAACGTTGTATGAACAGATTAAAGGAATTGTAATTCCTAATTTTGTTTCAGCAAAATCGGACTGGTGGTTCTCGAGTTATGTCAAAAAAAAAAAAAAAAGACCACCAAAGGTCACAATTTCCCCTATATGATAGTTACTAACTTCAAATCGATATATCTCGTTTCCTAGACGTGACTCGGCGTTTCGCTTCTTCACGTATAACTTCTTTTTTACCGATATAACTTTCCCCGGTAGTTTGAACCCTTCCCGATCACTGACCCCTACCATTTGTCGCACAGTGTTATTACTTTGTAAAAAGTAATAAGGAAATTTGTAATATGCAATTTATTGAAAAAAAGCTGTAACAATAATAACTATAAAAATCGTGATAATTTCAACATTGTTGTCATTTTATTTATTTTTTGTTGTAGTCTTCAATTCACTGATAATTGTTGCTGTTATTTATATATTATTGCTGGTACTAATGATAAGAAAAGATCATATTCTGGAATTTCTCTATTCAAAATTGCATGTTGTATTGTTTTTTAAATAAAATTTTATTTTGTTGATTGATTTTATTTGTAGCAAATAAGAAGTACAGTTTGATTATTATTTGTGAATTTGTGCTTTTTAGCAATAATTAAATAAAATTAATTTTTTTTTTGTTGCGGTTGGCCTTTTATTGAACTAAAACAAATTTAATGCATTTTAAAAAAATAAAAATTCAGCGATAATTATAATTTTTTTGTTTGTGTTTTGTTTTTCTTTTTGGCCTTTACCATCACATTAGGTGATGGCAATATTCATATGAATTTATTTAATGAATGTGTGTCATTGCGGGTATGAAAAATAAAATCTACAATAGTGGTCAAAACATTTGGAACTGGGATGATATTTCATCTTTGTATTTATTTTTTGCTCAACAAATTTTTTTATATAAATTTATTTGTTATATTCTAAAGTTTATAAAATGCATTTTGTTCAACAATTAAAAAGAAACAATTCCTTTAACTCATAGCAACAGAAAATAATTAGGATAGTCGAAATTAAAAAAAAAAAAAATTGCACTCGTTTTTCTCTTTTTACAATTGAAGCAATTTGCACTAACAAATGATTTAAAATGACAGCAATCACATTCTCCTTTAATAACACTAGTCAACAAAACGAAAAAATTGTCTCAAATTGACGCGTATTTTTTAAATACGCGTCTAAATCTAAATAAATACTATTTTCGTTTTCTACTGGACACTAAAATATATTTTGTTGTTGTTTTCGATATGGCTTCGTCAAGTAGATAATGTGTGCTTAATCCAAATTGTTTTTGCTATATTTTTGTGGTGAATATATATTTGAAAAATATCGAAAACCTATATCGTACTTTATGAAAACTGCGTATCGTCAATGCTTTAAAATTGTGTAATCAAAACAAGCTATGGGTTCCTCATATTGTATGCCAGAAATGTGTGGTATGTCTACGGTTATGGTTCAGTGGAAAAAGAGATGCTAATGTTCGTAACACCCATGATTGGCGAGAACCTCGAAACCATCATGGCGACTGCTACTTCTGCCTTATGAAAATAAACGGAATTAATCCTGGAAATTGAAGTAAATGGTCATATCCTAACTTGTCTTCTGCTCAACGACCTGAATTAAAATAACGAGAGGTACAACCCAGCATATCTAAATTTTCTGATGATCCAAATTTCTGTGAACCCGAACGAAATACATCAAGTGAATTTTCTTTCACGCAAGTTTCTAGGATTAAGTGGTATTTTTGATGGGCTGAAATGACTGAAATCGAATCCATAGCTTTGAATTCATTTGTTTTGGTTATGAGTAATTTCCTAGGCAAAAAGAAATCTGACAACTATGTCGAGTTTGTTGAGTGCATGCTAACGAACTTGCAAGAGCTAGCTAGTGCAATGTGAGCATAAAAATTCACTTCTTGCTCTCGAATTTAGATCGATTTCCACACATATGATGGCAAACTACTGCTGCAGTTTTCAACGAGATCCACCTAAAGTCGTTCATTAAAGGAAAATTTATAAAAGATCATTTGATAGTGTTCGATAGAAGTTATGTTAAAATATGTATTAATTTTTTGTCAAAATAATAAAACTGTATATTTTAAAAAGTAAAGCTGTTAGCAATCTCTCAGTATTTTTCTCATAGTCAGGATCATAGAAATACCTAATAACAGAATTTAAAATAAAATAAAGGAAACAAGAATTATGTTGACCAGTGTAATTTACATACTTTTGATATTTAAAAAAAGAAATCACATCCGTTTTTAAATTTTGAATATTTCCGCGTTATTAATTTTTGTTAAAAATTTCTGGAAACAGATACAATTCCAAATTTTAAATTTAAGAGTTACAAATGTTTTGAACACTTTAATTTTTACATGTTTTATTAAAACTAGTTTTTCAATCATTTTTAGTTAATGAAAATATTTTCTTTTACAATAAACATTTTTAATTATTGAAATAAAGTAGTTTCCTAAAATATTGTTTTTAACAAACAATTTGTGATTACCAAAAATATTTTTTAGGTTATCAGTGAAAATTTTTTTGTCCGCTTTTGAAAAGTTGACTTGTCGAACTTTAAAATTTTAATTTATTGAAAGAATTTTCAATTTTCGTGTTTTTATAGAATATTTTTAAAGTCGTTTTTCGAATTTTTCGTTTATAACTTTGAAATTGTGAAAAGGAAACGGCTAAAAAAATATATGAAGCTAAGGGCATATCAAATGTATTTGAACCTACGAGAAATATTCTATGATTACGAACCATATTTGAAAGTGAAAATAAACGCAATTTCTTAATTTAGTATTTAGTATTTAGAAAAAAATTGTATTTTATATTGAATTTTATATTCGAATGACAAAAGAAATTTAGCCTCAAACTTTATTAGAATCTTAAGAAATGACAGAAACTTTCAACTTCCTGCGATGATTAGAATAGAATGCTACATCGCCATTTATGTTCATGATCCCAGAACACCGATTTGTAAGTGCATATTTTTTCATATTTCACCCTTAACTGCATATTTTTGTATATAGTGATTTTTAGAATATGTTTATAGCATATTTTGTTATTTTAAGAACATATTTAACCCTTTTAAAGCATATTTGGAAAAATTTTTATACCGCATGTGATTTTTTAAAATTTTATTTTTGATGTATAAAAAAAATAAGAGATCCAAAAATATTTTGTAGTTTTAATTAAGTTCATTAAAAATCGTTGAGGTTTGAGGTGTTAGAAACAGATTAATTGATCTTTATTATAGTAATTTTTAAAATATGAGCACGTATTAGCTTTTAAACTTGCCCAAATAGCATCAGTTAATGTTGTAGACATTTTTTTTTTGAATGAAAGCTATATATCGCTGGTTTAGTATAGAAAATGCGAATTACGACTTTTCGTAACTTTACAGGAGAAGGAAAAAATTGAATAAAACTTAAAAATATTTGGATAAAAAAAATTTGTATGCTGATTTATTTTTGGTTTTTTGTACTCCTTAGGAAGTTAAATTAGATGGTGCTTTTTATTACTGAAATTTTTAAAAATATAAAGTTAGGGGTTTTTCAAGTAATTTAAAATTGGAATAAACTAATGCTATAATTGAAGTTTTAATTAGCAAAAATTAATTTCTTATAGACTACTGCAAAAAACTAAAAAAAATATATTTTATAAGGTAAATTTTCGGAAATATGGTGACAATCAGGTGGCAGGATTGTTTTTAGAACTTGCAAGTCGTTATATTTTTTTTAGAAAAAGCTATATTTTCTTTAAAAATACAATAAGTGGGGATATAATCAGTAGTAGATTTCGATCTTTGTGGGAGTAACTAGTATTCATCAGTTTGAAATAAATTATTCCTGATGACTCAGTGCTTCTTCGTAAAATTTGAACATGGGTTCCCTAGTTGCCAAGAAGGCTTATTATCTTCATTTTGCTTCCATTCGGGTTTGTTTGAAGAGAAAAAAAGGTCTTTCGAACATTATTTGAGTCTTTTGCACAATTCCCTTTATTAAAAACTTTAATATAAGAACTCTCCAACACAAGAACAAACAATATTTTGATATGCCAATGTTTTAAAAAGTAATTTTCATTATAAATTCTAGGAAATTAAAAAAAAATGAAAATAATGAGTTAGGGCTTCTTCTTTCAAAATATATTTGAAATAAGTTAGAGCTTTTTTCTGAATGTCTATAAATTCGTTATTTGGAGACGTGTATTAGATTGTGGTCTATCAGAAAACACGATGAAAAAAAGAATAGAGATACAACTTTTCTATATTAAGCCAACGGTATGCAAATTTACATATGAATCCTTTTATCATCTCTAAATTAATACTAATTTTTAGAATTAGATGGATAAGCAAATGGAAAATCAATAAAGTTTTTATGTAACATGATAAAAAATGGGAATTAAAAATAAATCTTGTTGAGGCAGTTGATAGATACATTTTAATTTTACCTTATTTTGTAATATTAAAATATTATTAAAATGCTTCGCTTTAATGAACATTTTTTTAAATTAAAAACCTTTTTTTAAATTAAAAACCATTTTTTTTTTTGTATTTTTTTATCTCAGGTCTACAACTAAGATTAACGCTGATAGAATATGTGAGATAACGCCGGCAGAAGACTAACCATTTTGTTTATATTATGTTAAATCTTAAAAAGGTTACCTAGTGTCTACATTAGGCAAATTTATATCAAAACAAACGTCAAAATCAGTGCGAATATATACAAAGTAACCTTAGTTACTGCTTATATAAAAAACAATAATGAATACGCCATATTGTTGTTTTTGTGCAACTGTTGCCACTTTCCACAAATTCGCGTTAAGTTTGACGTTTGTCTTGATAAAAAAATCTCTAATGTAGACACTATGTTACACGTATTCTAATAAATCCTATAAGATATCATTATTTTCAATCAGTCACAGAGTAAACATGTCCTTTTTATTTAAGAAATTCGCACTTTTTTAGCACAATTTTTATAAAAATGTTTTTTAAAATGTAAAACAATCCTTAAAATAAAGAATTTTATACAAGAAACAAACAAACTTTCGTATATGTGTATTCTTTTGACAGTTTATCTTATAAGCACTGTAGCCATTTTAGCGTTTTTGCAGCTAAATTTAGCATTTTTTACTTCGATTTAGCCGCAAAAATTTCATTTAGCTTTTATTTTTTTTAGCAGTTTTTAATGATATATTTAGCATTTTATAACATTTTTAAAAATAAAGATAAACTACAAATATTGAAATTACATGTATTTACTAGGGTATTTAAATTTTTAGGTTTTTCTGTTGTTCGAACAAAACAAATAATTCGAATAAGACATTTTAATTTGTTCGAATTATTCGATCACGTATTTAAAGTTATTCAAATTATTCTAATAATTAAAAAAATTAATAAAGTAAAATATTTATGATTTTGTAAGTCTATTTTTTTTTTAAATTTTTGATTAGCAATTCATTGGAAATATTTTCAAAACAAAAAAAAAAAAAAAAAAAAAAAAAAAAAACATTCTCAATATAAATGTAAATATATCGTCCATTCTAAGAAATATTAAAAAAATAATTTCTTGACAGAATGTTATCAGATTACCTTCATATTTGGTAAATTGCCTTAAGCCTTTTTCATTCAAAATATCGTCAAAATATGTAACAGACTTAACATAAGGATTATCGCAAATTTTTTTTATAATATTTTATTTTGAAGTTGCTTCGAAAATCCTTCTACGTTAAGACATTTAAATTTGTATTGTTAAACTTTAAAATAAATGTTAATTAAAAAACAACTAATTAGAAAATTAAAATTAAAAACACCTGAAATTTCTATCTTTGCTATGATGAACAACTTTTCTTAACCGCTTACATTTCTACATCTCCACAGTGGGGCAGAATCGAAATTTTTTGGAAATAAATCTGTAACTTCTGATCGGTTGGTTGGAAATTTGGTATAGGCGTAGCAGAGGAGTGTACAACGTCAAGTTTGGAAGGGGGGCACAACAAACCCCTCAGAGGCGGAGCTAAGGGGGCTCAAAATTAGGTACCTCTGACATAAAAAATTTTGAATCGCTTGCAAAATTTTTGTTTCTATCCTAGTATTTCCGACCGATTTTATTAGTTTTTTCTTAACTAGTTAAAGAACAAAATTATCTATTGAATAAAAAAAATTGAAGTCGATATCTTTAACGAGTCCATAAATAAACGATTTTGAAATTTGCAAATTGCAAAAAAGACGACTTTTTGTGTTTTTTTTTAGCCGAAAAAGTATCTACACTCTTTTTTATCTAAAATAAAATTTTCTTTAGCAACATATAATAATTTTGCACTTTTCTGGAAGGTAACTTCACAGAAATGACTTTAAGATAAAAAAACAAGCCCAATAACTCAATTGGTCATGGTACATACCCTCCCGAATTTGAACCATTTTATATGAAAGTTTTGATTTTAGACCATATTTCCTCAAATCCCAAAGCACGAATCGACAAGCGGAATATATTTTAAGAATCTACAATATGTTGTTAAAAGTTTTAAATCAAAATCTACGGGACTTCGGAAAAATGTGGATTCTATAGCCAAAAATGTAAAAAATCCCAGTTTTGGGAATTTTCATTAGTTTTTTTTTTTGGAATTCAGGAAAACCCTACCCCTGATTGAAATTTGGTTAGCGCGCTTTTATTTATATTAATAATATCCACATTTCTTGCAAATTTCATTAAGATATCTTTATAAACAAATATGTTATTACAATTAACAAATTTGTATTTTCTCCAAAATCCCCAATTTGGGCCTTTTGTTTGGTTTATTTCTTAATAGCGAAAGAAATTTTAAAAATATGTATTCCAGATTAAGCTTATCCTTTAGCATATATAATTTTCGATCTTTTGCAAGTATCGATCTTCTGAAGTATGTAAATACATTTTGACAGTTGTTTTTATCTTTTTTTAATATTTGTCTTTTAGTCGGAACTTTTCATTTGCAATTCTTTATTTCAACAGAGAACATAATTTTATTTTTACATTTTTATATTTTATTATATAAAATTTGAATAATAAAATAGTGCCACGGCTTAGTTAATATGATTTTTGCGTTGCGTAGTTGTCAGTTGCAGTTGAAGCGAAAGTATTCTATGAGGTTGGGTCTTAACAAAAGCACTTAGAGTCTCTTGAGCTTTCTGATAGTAAGGTTCTGTTGCCACATGATTTTCAAAAAAAAAAAAAAAAAAAACTGAAAGAAATGTTTAATGAGATATGGGAAAATTATTTAATATATTTGGTATTTAAATATTCATTTATATTTTTCATTTGAGAAAATAAATTATTTTAGATAAATTTGACTTTTCTAAATTCAAAATGTTAAATTATAAAGTTGAACATTTTTTTTTTCTGTGTACTACATAAGAGCGCGAAAGTAATACAGAACATAATAAATACATAATGTGGAATGAAGTGTGTTATCAGAGTCAGAACAATACTTTTTTGTTTTTTGAAAAAATTTCATAGTAAATTTGTCAGATTTAAAATATAAGCCATTTTTTTACAAGTAATTCGGAAGAAACAGAATTCTGAAGAAAAATTATTTTAAATTGTCATTTGAACTACGAGTATATTTTAGAAGAAACAAGGGCAACGAAAATATGAATTTTTATTTACAAAACAATTAAGCTTGTCATTTGTTGCTGTAGAACATTTAGCATAATTTTCTTAATTTTCACTTTACCATTTTTTAAAAAAAGTTTTATTATTATTATTATTATTATTATTATTTTTTTTGATTTCTAATTTCAATAACTTAACAATAACCAAAAATGTAATATTTTAAAACGAGAAAGAAAGATATAGTCGGTCAATATACCCTAAACCATTGTGTACGAGCATAAAAATTAGGGGAATGGACTTATTACACTTGTGATCAATTTTACTAAATGTAAAATAAAATATATAAATACCGAATAATGCGTTGACACTAACATCTAAATGATTTTATGCACTTTAGGGCGATTCTTGAAACTGGGTTCATATGGGAGCTAAGGTAAATTATGGACCGAATTTCATAAAATTTGCCAATGTTTTTCTACTTACATAAAACTTATTTCTGTCGAATATTAACTTGATACTAACATTCGTATGGGATTTATGCACGTTAAAATGATTTTAGGCAGAAGTGTTTATGTGGGAGCTGTGGTCAATTGTGAACCGATCTTCATAAAATTTGGTACAAAGATTGATACTTATGCAGAACGTCTTTGTACCGAATTTAATTAAAATATACTTATTTTTAAGGCATTTTTGAGTGTTTAAACTTTATTCAGGGGGGACATTTGTATGGGGGCTAGGAGAAATAATGAACCGATTACAACCAATTTCAACAGACTTCGTTCATGTATCATAAAAGTCCCACGTGACAAATTTCATTGAATTATCTTTAAAATTGCGACCCGTACTTTCTACATAAGGTTTACATGGACAGCCAGCCAGCCAGCCAGTCAGCTAGACCGACGGACGGACATCGTTAGATCGACTTAGAAAAAGATTGATTCTAAGTCGATTGGTATACTTTAAGGTGGGTGTTAGATACATTTTTCTATACGTTACAAACATCAGCACAAACGCATCATACCATAAATTTTAAATAAAATTACCACTTTTAGTTCACATGGACTTTTTTGGAAAATTTACGAAACTCGGGTTTATTTATTTTTATTTTTTATATATCCTTAATATTGAAGATTAATTTCGAATTTTTTATAGATTTCTTCAGGAATCATCAACATAAATCGCCGTAAAGCATCCTGTTATAATTATCGTAGGAAATTGAAATTTGGTCAAGATATTATAAGCAATGTACCTTTCCATAATTTTAGGTACGTTTAAATATTCGATACTCTTTGATTTTTTTTCATACGAGTTTGAACCCTCCTAATGGACATACTTACATGTTTAAATATCTATATATCTTGTAATCTTGTTTTATAATCTTGAATTTGTTATGGCCGACCCATTTAATTGCAGTTTTCCTTTAAATTTGCTTAAACGAAAATTGCATTTTGTAATCGAATGGAAAACAATAACAACAACTAAAAAACTGCTTCAGATAGCAATTACATTAACAACTATGGAAGTATGACTTCACATTTAATCGCATACTCTCCAAGATTAGTTGTTATAAACAATAGTTTAATATGTAAGTTTGGTTTTTTTTTATCGCTTAAATAGATTATTGCAATGGAGTATTACGATTATTAACAAGAAATTCAGTTAAAATTTGTGTTTTTCTTTCAAAAGTTAAAACTTTAAAGTCAGTTAAATGTAAGTTGCAAATGATTGTGTATTTTTTTAACTATTTGTAAAATAAAACTTGTTTCTCATACTTTTACTTTCATTTGCTTAGATTTTAGTTTTTTCTTGGTTCAAGTTGTATTCAAGGTCTGCTAAAGATCTATGCATTTGCTTGCTTAAACTTCTTGGTTAAACTTCTTTTTTTTTTTTTTTTTTTTGGGTTGCATGAATAAATAAAGTAAATAAGCTAAAATGGCCAAGTTTTTTGTAATACCAAGTGTATGTTGTTGTTGTTTTTTTTTTTAAATTATTTCAACTGGGACTAAAAATGCATTAACTTTTTTCCCAAAATATTTTTATACGCAAACCAGCATAGGTGGTTGTAACGCACAGAAAAAAATCATCCAACACCCACCTTAAAGTATTACAATCGACTTAGAATCACTTTTTAAGTCGATCTAACGAAGTCAGACCGTCCGTTCGTCTGGTTGGCTGTCCATATAAACCTTGTGCACTAAGTACAGGTCGCAATTTTGAAGATAATTCAATGAAATTTGACATGTGGGACTTTTATGATACAAGGACGAAGCGTATTGAAATTGGTTGTGATCGGTTCATTATTTCACCTAGTCCCCATACAAATGTCCTCCCGGAATAGAGGTTTAATGATCATAAACGCCTTAAATATAGCAATATTTTAATGAAATTCGGTGTAAGAAAATTTCGTATAAGTTCAAATCTTTGTGCCAAATTTCATGAAGATCGGTCCATAATTGACCATAGCTCCCATATAAAACCCTTTTCCGAAAATCACTTTAACGTGCATAAATCACATACACATGTTAGTATCAGGTATGTATACGACACAAATAAGTTTTATATAAGTAGAAATCATAGTAACAAATTTTATGAGGATCGCTCCATAATTTACCATAGCTCCCATATAAGCCCACTTTCGGGAAATCGCCCTAAAGTGTATAAATTCATATAAATGTTAATATTTACGTAATACTTTATTTTACACTTAGTAAAACTATCGGTCCACAATTGTCCAAATGTCTAATATAAGACCTCTCCACGAATTTTAATGGGCATGCATAATGGTGTGTGGTACCATATGATCGGGCTTGACAGACAATATTTTTCTTACTTGTTTACACTTATATAAACTGCACCAAAATTTATCGACTTTTGAATTTTGACCGTAACTCCCCCTAGAATCGTTCATAGGGTTCTAAAAATATATTGTGTGAAATATTATTGAAATGGGATTCCTTTAACTCGTGCCGCATTGGACCTGAAGTACTTTGCTTTGTAACAAAATGTTTAAAAAATCATAATGTACACATAATTATTTATCAAACAAGACATAAGAGGAAAATATCGGTTAAAACACGTTTAAGTTATTACGAATTCCTCAGACCATTAATGTGTTTTAGAATACTTGTGGAAGGAGTGTACAAACAAATTTTCATTTTTTGAAAAATGCTTAAATAAATTAATATTTTTTAATTAAATTTGTACCATATTACTGAAAAATATGTTTTTTTTCTCCAGGATAATTCAAATCCCTTTCCAGCTTGGGAAGAATGTCTATTTTTTTCAGACCGTTTCAAAACTACGATTTCGTAAATAGCAAACAATTTTCATTGGTTTTTTTTTGGAACAGTGTGAGATTTTCGCATTCTGAGTGATCAAAAGTCTATAGTTTTGTAATTTTCGTAATACTAAGCTAGTTTTATGAAGAAATGGGCGGGATGGGACAACTGCCATGCCTATCTTTCACATAATTTAATTAAATTTAGTAAGAATATGTTTGTATGTATGTATGTAGATATGTACGTATATATATATATATATATATATATATATATATATATATATGTATGTATGTTTTTTTTTCATTAGGCGAGTGGAAATCTTTCATAAGATTCTCACGATTATAGATTAACCATGAGATATGTCGGATTCATACTGACTAAAACTACCTGCTTCGTCATTCCACAACCCTGCGGAACTCTCCACAAAGATATTGCATCGCAGGGCAGGAGAGCCTTATCTTGGCTACGTCTGGTGTCTGGGATTTCCTCAGATTCTCTTCCGTTCTAAGTTTATCATGGATACTTTAAATCATTGAGGATATTACATTCCAATTTTCTCTCTTATTAAGGCTCATATCAACAATACTTTGCGGATTCAGTTGGCACCCAAGGACCTCTTCTGTTCTCTAACAATCGTGGCGAAAGCGCGTGCAGTTGAACACGACGTGTTCTGGGTCTTCCTCTTGGTTTGGACGGTTAGGGCAATATGGGGAGTTATCTAATCCGAAACTGTACAGGCAACTTCGGTATCCTCCGTGGCCTGAGAGAAGCTGCGTTAAGTGGTAATTTACTTCTCCATGTCGTCTGTTTAGCCATACATATATTCTCGGGATTAGTTTAAAGGTCCACCTTTATTTACGGCTGTCTTTCCATCTGCTCTGTCATTGTCTTATAGAAACTTCTTTTTCAAATTTACGTACACGAGTGTCTAGTTGATTTGGGTCTCTTCTGATTTCATCCAAGCGTTTGGCTTCGTCAGCCAAGATATCCCGCTATGACATGGGCCGCATCGTCGGATGTTGTTCGGAAAGAGCAGCATACCTGTTGGTCCGATAACCTGTATGCAAATTTTAGTTTCCTCGCTGCGGTCTTTACTTTCAGAGCTTCTGACCATATGGGAGCAGCGTAAAGTATAACTGAGCTGACAACCGTGTCTTACTTCCTTACTTACTTTCTTCCTTTTGGATTGCATTGGCTCACCTACATTCGGCATCATTCTTTCAAGAGCGGCTCTAATATTTGCTGCCTTGTTAGTAGTATACTCCATATGTGTCCTAAAGTTAAGTCTGGCATCTATGAGAACTCCCAAATATTTGAGATAGGATTTTGATGTCACCTGGTGTTCTCCAACCGTTATTCTCATGGTCCCTTTTTTAGGCCTGCTTGTAACTAATACAATCTCCGTTTTATGTTTCTAATAGTCCATACTACTTCATTCGAGATTAGCTCTACTTCGCCCATATATCTTGTTGAAACCGTAACTGCTATGTCATCTGCAAAACCTATAATGTTCGCCTCTTCTGGAATGTTAAGCTCTAGAACATCGTTGTACATTATATTCCACAATAGCTTACTATTAATCTTGTTAAATTCGCCGGTATGCCGATTCTGTTTAGCTTTTGAATTATTATTTCCCAGTTCAGAGTTAAACGCGTTCTTTACTTTAAGCGTTATGATAGCACAGTACTTCCTACTTGCTCCCTTGTCTTCTTTCGCCATTCGTGCTGTATATACTACCATACGAATTGCATCGATGGTCGATCTAGCTTTTCGAAATCCAAATGGCTGATTTGACAGACCATTTTTTTCCTCTACAATGGGTAGCAATCGATTGTGTATGGTTTTCTGCAGTATTTTCCCTTTTGTGTCGACTAAACATATTGGTCTATACGCAGAGGGATCGCCTTTTGGTTTATTGGGTTTCGAAATTAGCACCAAATTTTGTTTTTTTCCAAAAATTTGGAAATACTCCTTCCTTTAGATATTCATTAAATACATCCACTAACGGTTTCGTTGCTGTTCTAACTGCCAACTGAAGCGCATTGTTTGGAATTCCATCAGGTCCTGGAGTTTTGTTGTCTCTAGACATATATTTTTGAAGCTATTTTTTTGCTGGTTTTGCGGTTTGAAATTCGAGGCACGCTTCTTCGAACTCCGGTCGGCCCCTAAGATGTTTGGTTTGTCTTCTAGCTCTTATACGCAGCGCGCGGAGGTTATTGATTTTCGAATTCCACCAGTAATTTGAAGGACAATTGTTCATCATTCTTCATTTTGGCATAGCGACGTCACATGCGCTTTTGATTCTCGATACCATTTGATTCACTTTTTCCATTCAGTTCAAAGTTGTTTCCAAATTCCTAGGTAAATACTCCTTTGTTAAGTCTTTTAGAGGCCCAACCAATATGTGTGTATGTATGTATGTACGTATGTATGTATGTATTTTAAATTCAAGAACAAAAAATAATATGATTTCTACACAAATTTTGATTAATAAAAATTATTCATCAACGTCTTCAAAAGATATATTCTGGCTTTTTAACAGTAACAAAATTTCAGGTATTACATTTGACCTTTTAGTTTTTAGTGATTTTCGTAAGCTGCAAATTAATGAATCTGATGATATTAATAGTTTGTATTGGAGTCCTCTCTAGACGTTTTTTTTTGTGAAATCTTCGCGGAAGTTTTTAGAATCTTTATTTCTTGCTTCCTGGGCTTCTTCGGATAATTGGTCAACAGGTACAATACATTTTTCGATGATATCTTTCCCGTGAAATAAAATTTTATATAATGTAGCGGGCATCCGAGAGTTTTCAAAAGGCTCTCTGATTTATTTGAGCTCATTCCACTTTTTTGTATAAGTTTATCTCTTTTTGGAGAAGCAGCTATGAGTTCACCAACTATTGAAGCAGGTGAACGTTTTCCTGCTGAACGCATTTGTATTTCGGCTGCCATTAATACCTGAAACGATTTTTTTTTTTTGATTCACTGAACAATCTTCCACAAGTGTTTAGTGGAGGAGAAATATTTTTTCAATAACAAACATTGATAAATCAATCTCTTTAATCAACCAATTACTATTTGAAAGTAAAAATCGAGGCTTTATTTTTTTTCGCTAAGAGCTAAAGTATCCAAAAAAGAAACCGAAAACCGGTTTCCGGTTTTTTGCAAAAGATGTCGGAAACCTTTGTTTTAAAGGCGATCAACCGGTTTTTTTTAACAGCATTTTATTTAACTTTTTATGTAATTTTACTCAGAAACATAGTTCAAGAAAGAAAAATTACGTGACCAAAAATAAGAAGTTTCATGTAACTTGCTAAATGTATTAAAAATTACAGATAGCTTATTTAACTTGGACAATTCTCTTTAATAGTTGAAATTGAACTATTCAGTGCTCACAAAAAATTTAAATGTTTTAATTTTTGCTTTATAACGTTTATTGCATGTAAATGTATCAGAGTTGTAAATGAATCATTCTTTTTTGATTTTAATTCGTTACGAATTAGCTAAATTTTGAATTAATTCGTTTCACAACAAAAAAGTATTGAGTCAATTCAAATGAATTTGGAAAAAATGAATTACAATTAATTTTGAATTCAAATGAATTGCAATCCTTTTCCAATTCAAATGAATTTGTAAAATGAATTGCAATTCGTTTCTAATTCAAATGAATTTGCCAAAGTGAATTGCAATTTATTTTCAATTCGTTCGAATTAATTGATTTTGAATTCATTCAAATGAATTAGAACAATGAATTTCAATTCAAATTAATGAAATCAAAAATGAGTTGCAAAAATGAAAAAAAAAAATGAAAATTTCTTGGATCCGCGCCTGTTCAAAGAAAACATGGTGTTTGAAATTTGTTTCTTCAAGAAGAACTGATTTTTATTTCGAAATACGCTGAACGACAAAACACATTTAATATTCAAGAAACAATTAATCATTTTTTAAATTTTTTGACCCACGACCACTCAACGACAAACTCTTTTACATAAAAAATTAGTTGAATAACAATTTGACAGTGATGCTTACTGTAGATTAACTTACAAAATCTGTTCAAATTTCAATCAATTCAATTCATATGAGTTGGAAATGAATTGCTAATTCTATTTTCTAATTCATTTGAATTAATTCAACATCAATTCAATTCAAATGAATTGCAATTCACTTTGACAAATTCATTAGAATTAGAAACGAATTGCAATTCATTCTACAAATTGATTTGAATTAGAAACGAATTAAATTTGGGCAAAAATATTTTTGAGGCTGTTCTAGATCATTTATCATTTATAAATCCGCCATTCCTAAACGGATTTTACTGAATTTCAATACCAAGATTTTCGAGACTATATCCTATATATTTGCTGAGAGAGAAATGTATTTAATGGACACGCCCATAGTCCATTTGCATTTCAACATACAGGCGGACCGACAGACATATATTCTCAAAAGTTATTTTTAATCATAACAATCACGAAAATTTTTCAATTTGAAGCCATGAATATATATTTAAAGACTTTCATATAAAATTACGAACTTATATATACCCTTGATTTTATGTGAAGGGTATAAAAAAATATTTCTCTTAAAAAAATTTTTTTAATTTGAAATTATGCACATCAATTATGCAGAGTAAAACATGTATGCACATATAAATTTTGTTAAAAAAAAAAAACAAAAAAATAATATTTTCTTGTTAAAAAATTTAAAAGGCTAAAAACCGGTTAGCCGGTTTTTTCAAGAATCCAAACTGGTTTTTTCTAAAATGAGATTTTTCAGCTATACCGAAAAATAGTTTTCTAAAAAAAGTCTGGTTTTTGGATACTCTACTAACAATCATATTGAATTGATTTTATTAATTATTTTGTTTGAAAATGATTTTATTGATTCAATATCAATAGTTTTCTTTGAAGTTGCATTAATATTTTCAGAAATAAACTCAATAACACTCAATATTTTCTTGTCCTTTGATGCAACAACCAAACATCAAAAATTTGTTGTTGAGAAACACGTTGACACATGATCAGTTATTGCTTTATGAATAGAAAAGGTGCAAGTTGAAGCAAAATTTTATTACTGATTTTTTATTACGGATTACAACAGTATCATTTAGATAACACGACTTTGTGGGACTTTTTAGTTTTTGTCCAATAAAAATTAATATAAAAATCCCCAAGATTTTTTTCTTGATAACATTTTTCAAATTATAATTATTTTCTACGATAGATAACACATCAGTCGTTAAAATAAAATAAAAAAAATTCATAAAGATCTTGCTTAATATTAAAAAGTTACAAACATTCAAAATTGAACTTTCACCAAAATATACTTTGTATAATATTTTGTGTTCAACTACAGTGCACAGTGGGGCATAATCGAAATTTTTTGGAAATAATTCTGTAACTTCTAATCTGCTGGCCGGATTTACATAAAATTTCACATAGGCGTAGCAGAGGAGCGTGCAATTTTAAGTTTGGAAGAGGGGCCGCACACACCGTCCAGGAGCGAAGTTATTGAGGTTCAAAATACCAAAATACCTTTGATCGCTTTTCAACCGTTTGTCAAATTTTTCTTTCTTATCCGATATCAAATATTTTCACATCGTCTTAAAGCTCTCGATGAGTCCTTTGTTTGCATATACCATTTATCTTATATTTATCTTGATCCATTTTTTTCAATAGTTAAAAAACAAAATTATGTACCTAATATATATATATATATATATATATATATATATATATATATATATATATATATATATATAATTTTTATATATTTAATTTTATTTAGAGCATATATATGGTTTCCCTGGTCATAACTAAATAATTTGTTCCCATAGCCAACGTTCGAAAATTGTTTGTGCTAAAAAACACAAAAAGGGTAATTTATCATGAAATATTAGATTTTATATTCTTTTTATATATAATTAAAAATTATGTCAGCTAGACAGAGAAGTTTATTTGAAAAAAATTATATTCATAGTTTTTCTAATTTTCGGAACTAAAATAAAATTTTTCTAAAAGTTGATTTTTGGAGAAACTATAAATATTTGATCACAAATAAAATCTTGGTTTTATAAGCTATCTTAACGAAATTTTCAGCGATTATTGATTTTATCATTTGAAATGATAAAGTGTAGAAAAATGTAAGATTTTTGTGAAAACAATCTCACAGTTCCTAAAAAACCGACGAAATTCTCTACAATGGATTTTATTTTTTTACTTTTGGACAAATCCGTAAGGTCTGTACATAGTAATGTTTGGTGTTTTGGGCTTGTTTTTAATTCTAAAATCATCCATATGAAGATGCCTTTCAGAAAAGTATTAAATTATAATATGTTCTTAAAGAAAATTTTATTTTAGATAATAAAGAGTGTAGACACTTTTTCGGAAAAAAAAAACAAAAATCATAAATAAATCATAATTTTTTTAATTTTCAAATTCAAGATCCGTTATTTTTGAACTCGTAGGAGATATCGACTTCTAGTTTTTTATTCGATAGATAATATTGTTCTTTAACTAATTGGATAAAAGTTTTATAAAATGGGATAGAAATATTGGACTATATATTGAAAAAACTGTATCAAGATTTAGCAAAATTGAGATCGTTGAAATTTCAAATGCAAATAAGTTGTAAACTATAAGCATGTGTTTCTAAGGTCTTATCGAGAGCTTTAAGAATATGTAAAAATATTTGAAATCGTATAAGAAAGAAAAAATGTTGAAAAGATGTTAAAAAGGTTCTATGTCAGAGTATCCTATTTTTAACCCCAATAGCTCCGATCCTGAGGGGTTTGTGGGACCCCTCTTTTAAACTTAAAATTATACACTCCTCTGATATGCCTATGTCAAATTGTATGTAAATCCAGCCAGCAGATTAGAACTTACAGATTTATTTCCAAAAATTTTCGATTCTGCTCCACTGTGCACTGCTGGTCAAGGTGCTGTTTCTCAATAACGATGAACATTTTTGAATACCTTTTTTCTTTTTTAGTTATATGGTAGATGTTTAATCAGTACAAATAACTTTTTTTCAAAACTAGAAAAAAAGTTTAGGTGTTCGAATTGTCAAAATCACACACTGTGCGATTTTGCTATTGTACTAAATTGAATAAAAACTTGTACTTTTAGGACCGCAAGTGCACTAAAGTGATAATAAATTTTTTAACATTTGTCTTCACAAAATATATTTATGAAATGTCCCTTCAATTTGTTTTGCAGAGCCAAAACCAAGTGAACAGGCTATTTTTCAAACTAATTACATTTGAATAGACAGTATTTTTTTCAAAATGTTCAGAGTGTAAAATAAAAGCCTAACAATCGAACTATACTTTTATCCGACTCTTAATAAAGATCTAATCCAAAGCAAAACAAGGCTATATCTACTACTAATGTTTAAATATGTACGTGTTCTGATTTAAAACTAAAGTTCCACCAAAATTTTTGAAGCAAAAATGAAAATCTCGTATAAAGATTAAAACACAGATTCCTGTGTAGAGATTTTTTTTAAAACGGTTTGTTGAGGAAATGTTTGAGTGAATCCTTTATGTTGAGCTTAATGAAGGCAGGTAGGTAGGTAAAGAAGGGTTGCACAGTACTCAGAAGAGTATCTGTGCATCCACTCGGAGACCTAGAGGTCCATTGTGAGTCTCTTCGTAGAGCTTAATGAAAGCATAAACAAAAGTTTCTGCAAGGGCAGAAACTGAGAATATGAAAGTTTCCACATTTGTATGCACAAATATAGCTGCATCTAAAGCAATTTGAAGAAAATCATAAATTTTTGGTTTAACTTTTTAACACTTCATAACTTTTCATCAGCTAGTTATACAACATATAAATTTCCTAAGGCTTGTAGATGTAAATTATGGGTGCAAAAATAAAATTAACATAAAAATTCTCCAAATTTCCAACCTATTTTTTTATATTTTTTAATCTTTAAATTACTGTAGTTTTCTGAGATTTTGACTGAATTTAGGATTTCTTATGTAGTCTACTAATATCTATCAACAATTTTCCTGTTTTAATAAACAATTTTATAAATACAAGAGACATTTAAGAAAATATTTGAAATTTCTCATATATGTTATAGTATTTATTAATTTAATTTTGTTCAACAACTAAAAAGAAAACTTAACTTATATCATTAACAAATTACACTCTACTAGAGTGAAAAATCGCTCGAGAAATGACATAGCATATGTTCTAGACCTTCTTGATACACAATCAAAATATATTAAGTTCCAAAAATTTTACAAGAAATGAAATGCAGTACAAATAAGTTTTACATAATTACAAATCCTTGTGAAGGTCGATCTATAATTGATTATAGCTCGCGTATGAACTATACTTTCCAAAATCACTTTAACGTGCATAAACTTCACATAAATGTTAATAACAACATAATATTATCCATATGTATATTTTATAGAAATAAATAAATATATATATATATATATATATATATATATATATATATAAATTCTCTTCAAATCACGGTAATAATCGAATAAAAAAAGTATTTTAAGTTTAATTGCTATTTTACACAAATTTGTGGCAAATTTATGCTTTTTGTGGCAATTTATTTTCTTAACAAACCATTTATTTGTCATAAAAATTGACTTAACTTATTATGAACCGGTGATCCCAAAATATTTCTTTTGTTATTATGGGGTTAAATGAATACATATATCAATAGTACTGAATAAGGTCATTTAAATGATGCTCTAAAATCTAAATTACGATGGAAAATGTCTGAAATGTTCAAACGTTAATAAAATAGTATATAAAATAAAACTTACTAAAATATGCTCTAAAATAAGGATTTTCTATGACAATATGACAAAATATGCTACTAACACTGTTGCCAGATAATTATAGCATTATATTGTCAGAATTCGACGAAAAAATCGTCAAAATCGCATAATATATTTAAAATCGTCAAAAAAAAAAAAAAAAAAAAAAAAAACAGAAAAATTAAAATGCATATCTTTTTGGCTATTTATGTTCATATTAAAAAATAATATTAGGTTTTAAAACTATTTGTTTATTAAATAAACTAAAAAAAATGCTGAAAGTTTTATATTATACAAAATTTGAAAAATATAAGCAAGTTAAGATTAAATTAATTAATTAATTAGTTAAAAATTAAGATTAAGCCTAGTTAAAATAAAAATATTTTCCTTTTAACGTTAATAAAGGTCTTTTCATGTTGTCGGCCGTTGGCTGGAATCAGGGACTTTCAACTTTTCTTAGAAATCACAAAATTTTTTAAGTTCCAGTAATTAAAATTGCATAAATACTCTCAAGGATTTAATGAATATGGTCATATTATATATCATTCAAAAGGTATTTGAAATTTTAAACAGTATTAATATGATTTAAATCGCACACGTATTAATAAAGATATTCAGAAAAATATATCAAAACTTTAGAGATCCATAACTCGTAAACTAAGAGCGAACGGCCAACATTTTTTACATTTTTTTAATCACAGCTAAAAGTAATACTGAATCATTATAAAATTGTTTAAAAATCAAGTGGCAGGTGATCCTAATTTACGGCAAGATAAACTCAATTGAAAAAATTACTCAAAAAATCATATTGTATTAAGTTTAAACTTAACACATTCATGTACTTTTTTATTTATGATCAAAACTATTTCACTTACATACGTATATATATATATATATATATATATATATATATATATAAAGGGTGGTTAAATTTCAAGGGCCGATGTTGATTTTGAATAAAACACAAACTATTTAGGAAATTATTGTAATTTTATTTTATTATGATATATTGGTATTACTCAATTATGTATGGAACAAAATATCGGCCAAATGGGCGCCGCGACCACGGCGGCACACCTCCATCCGATGGTCCAAATTTTCGATGACCCTGAGGCATAATGGAGGTTCTATGCCGTTAATGTGCCGAATTATCTCATCCTTTAGCTCTTGAATTGTTGCTGGCTTATCGACGTAAACCTTTTCTTTCAAATAACCCCAAAGAAAAAAGTCCAACGGTGTCAAATCACATGATCTTGGCGGCCAATTGACATCGCCATTACGTGAGATAACACGGCCATTGAATTTGTTGCGCAAAAGAGCCATTGTTTCGTTAGCTGTGTGGCAAGTGGTACCGTCCTGCTGAAACCACATATCGTCCACATCCATATCTTCCAATTCGGGCCATAAAAAGTTCGTTATCATCTCACGATAGCGAACACCATTCACAGTAACTGCCTGACCGGCCTCATTTTGGAAAAAATACGGCCCGATGATGCCGCCAGCCCATAAACCGCACCAAACAGTCACTCTTTGTGGGTGCATTGGTTTTTCGACAATCACTCTTGGATTCTCATTCGCCCAAATGCGGCAATTCTGTTTATTGACGAATCCACTGAGGTGAAAATGTGCCTCATCACTGAAGATGATTTTCTTCGAAAATTGATCATCCACTGTTGCCATTTCTTGCCACCATTCTGCCCATTCACGACGTTTGGAATGGTCAAGAGGCTTTAGTTCTTGAGCCAATTGCACCTTGTAAGCGTGTAAATGCAAGTCTTTCATCAACGACGAGCGTGAGAGGTGCAATTGTTGGGCACGACGACGAGTTGAGGTGGACGGCTCTTCAGCCACACTATCGCGAACAGCAGCAATATTTTCTGCAGTACGAGCTGTACGAGCATGCACTGGTGTTCTCACATCTTCTACAGACCCGGTTTGCTCGAATTTTTCCACGATTTTTGCGATTGTACGCACATTTGGACGATCAAATTGACCAAAAAAAATCACGAAGTGCACGATATGCATTTTGATTTGAACGCCCATTTTCATAATAAGTCTGGATAACTTTAACACATTGTTGGATTGTGTATCTCTCCACATCGGCCCTTACAATTTAACCACCCTTTATATATATATATATATATATATATATATATATATATATAATAATATTTTTCTCTTCACACAAAAATTTTGTTTCACCAATACTGGTTAAACTGCAAACGAATTTCGAAGAAAAAGTTTAAACTTCTTATAGTCCTTTTCTCTCTCTATCTACTATAATAAAAAATCAGATTTAAACAAGAAAAATTGTGTGAAAATTTTTTCACTTTGGAATTTTTGCAATAAAAAATCGTCAACATTGGCTGCTAAATATCCAAAAATATGCTGTAACAAATCAATAGCAAAATTTTTAAAGTTGCCTGAAACGGATATTTAACTAACACTGAGCCATTTGAAGCCCAGAAAAAATATGATTTTGCATATTTTTTGGTTGCCCTGGTAATTATTTAAACTATTTTTTATCTCTCGCGTGGCTTTTTTTCTAGCCCGATGCACTTGAAATTTTGTTAAAAAATTCACCAAATTAGTCCGTTTTCAGACTCCCATATCTGGTTAAATCTCATAATCATGTTCTTTCTTCTCTTAGTTTTTACATGCGCTTTTACCACAAAAGAGTAACTAACCACCAACAACATTAATTTATTTTAAAAGCAACAACAACAATAACTGTAATAAAAACAAAAAAACAATGCAGATTAAAAGTGAAAGGGTATTTGTTGCAAAAATTTATGTTCTCTGTTACATGACTTCGTGATGATGATGAGAAAAACGATGATGACGTTTATAAAAGGAAAACACGTTAATTTTGTTGCTGGTATTTAGTGCACAACAACAATATTTTATTTATATATTTTTTTTTATTTCGGGGTAAACTAAAACCCACCAACAAAATCTGTAAGTGAGTAGTTAGTTTAGTGGTGTATAGGAAACAAAAGCACGAACACTAAAAGAGCTTACTCTCAATATACTAAGTGTACTTTGTGCTACTGTTTGTTTTTGCACAAAGACAAAAATTCAAAAAAAAAAAAAAAAAAAAAACAACGAAAACAAGAAAATACAATATCAAAAACATAAAAGAAAACAAAAACAAAGTTAGAGTCATATTACGTTATAAAGTTTAGTTGTTATATTGAGACACTTGTGACCGGACGTTAAAGTGAATAAATTAAGTTAAATTTCACAAATTCATCAAACATTTTTCCGCCAATACGTTTTTAATTTGTTTCAGTTAAAACTTTTTGTTGTTGGCATCGTGAGTGAAGTGCAAGTGAAAAAGTTGTCTAATTGTGTTTTTGTTTATTTTATTTTTTCTGGAGTTTCTTCTATATCAGTCATTATTTGCCAAAAACAAATGAGGTGATAGTCACTTAATGATAATACAAATTATAACGGTTTCATTAAAACAATAAATAACTTCTAAAAGAAAAAATAATAAAAAATAAAAATAATTGAAAATATTGTAAAACAAAAAGGAACAAGAAAAAAAGTATCAAAAAGAAGGAAATAAGATTTATCCGTTGTTTAATTAGTACTTATAGTTGTGTGTGTTTTTTTGGGTTTTTGTTTTTCTTTATTTAAGATTTTTGCGTGATTTTGCGTATTTTTTCATCATGTTTTTAATTTAAGCTTCATTTAGCACTTTTTTTTATTATTATTTTGGCTGTTGTGTGCTTTTTTTTATTTTTATTATTTTATTTTTTTATGGCCAAGTATTTTTAAAGGTTTCTTCTTTACACTCAACCATGTTAATTTAAAACTATATTCATATAAAATTCAGCAGTACCGATTCTTAAAAATTTTATTTATTTTGCTTATTTAAGGTCTTTGAACTTATTCTTTATTTATTCATGATTTTATTTACCAATTTGGTATTTTTTCTTTCTCTGTGAAGCCAGTATTTTTGTCAATATCATTCACATTTGAATGTGATAAGAATGGCAAATGATACAAAAAGAAAAAAAAACAAAACAAATTGTTTTTGCTAAAAGTTTAACTAGATAATTTCCGCCTGACAATTAATTATTAAAACAACATCATCTGTAAGCAAAACAAAACACTAATTATCATCCCATTTCATCCAGCTAGCGATTCAACGAGCTACATTACAGATATGCAAATGCATGAAAACAATCAGAAATGGCCAATGCTAATGCAATAATGGGCCAAGTCTAAACTAAGCCATCTCGTAACAATACTCTCTGTAGTTTATCTGGTGGCAAAGTTAATTATGGAATAATTATGAATTTTAAAAATAAATATTTTTTAAATTTAATTAACAAATATTTAACTGCAATTAGGTTACAATGTATGTTGGCATTATGACACACAAAAAAGTATCATAGTGTCCATGGACATTATGACATACTCCATATAATACATATATACAGTGGTGATCAAAATATTTGCAACTGAAACAATTTTTAGCAATCACATTTTTTTATTAATTTTTTTAATAAATTAAATGTTCTGTCTTTTTCTGTGCGTTCCTCCATCCGTCCTTTCGTCCGTCAGTTGAAATGGCGTTTATGAAGCGCACGGATAACTGCCGTATATAATATATATCAAACGGTCGAATTTGGCTATTGAAATTCAGCAAGGTTCTTAAATGACGGAGATATGTGTAAAAAACTGGTTTTTTTGAGGTTTTAAAAATGGTTTAAATGGCGATTGTGAAGCCATAACATAGATATATGATATATCTATGAAATGAAAATGCATTTTTGACCGATATACAACTCCTAAAAAATCTACAGATTTGGTTATTATATAGATCGATCACAAATATTTTTCTTAAATTTCGGTTTTTTGAATCAACCAAATCCGATCAAAAACAACCGAGTTATTGGTAAATTTATTTTTTATTTATTTAATATCTGCTTCCCTTATAGTTGTTGTTTTCATGGGTACTGAAAAACAATAACAATAATAAACTTAAGCATATTTGTTTTTTTTTTTTTTTTTTTTGATTTTTAAAGCACCTATGTGACTTAGAAACTTCGTTCTTGCACAGAAAAATTTGATTTTTTTTAAAGAATATACTAAGCAGATCCAGTATTAACCGAGTTATAGGGCAAAACGTGTTATTCGATTTTTTGGATCTCCTATATAATCTATTTGCCTCATTTATGCATAAATCTACCACAAATATTTTTCTTGAATTTCGATTTTTTAAATCAGTCAAATCGGTCCAAAATTTTCCTCCATACCCTTTTCTTAATTTAATATTGTCTTACATTTATAAAAGTTAGTTATGCACCAAAGTTATTACATCTTCCTTAAATATGTGCGAACTTTTGTAAATCCCAAAGTATTAAATTTATAATTTATTTAATATTTGAATTTAATATATTTAATATTTTAAGAAATAAGACCAAAATAATAAGAACACAGTCCTGTAGCAGTTGTACTGAAACGGGTTTTTCCGTTTTTTAAAATTCGAACTTGTTAAAATTTTTCGAAACATAATTTACTTCATATACAAGTTTTTTTATATACGAAGGAATTAAATAAATATAGCATAGCGCATTTTTATAAGGTTTTCAATGATATATAATTCTTCATATTTCAGTTAATAAACAACGAAATAAATTAAGTTTAAGTGAAATACTCACAAAATTTATGCTTATAAGTGTATTTGTTTACAATTATATCAGTTAAGTAACACATAGAGAGCGATTTTTTCTTGTGACTCACAATCAGGGTTCCCAAATTTTTTTCGAGTCAAATCCCCAAAATTCCGCGCATAACTGCTTATATTATCCCTAAAAATCCCCACTAAAATACCTTAATTTTAGAGATAGTATAAACTATATTTCTATTTATTTGTACTTCAATCCATTTGCTTTTTGGATATACAGGGCAGATGTGCTCAAGATTAACGTGGGTACCTGCCATGACGGCCTAACCCCACGGTGGTCTTAGCAACATGCCTACCAACGCCCCAATGTGTCAACTCCCCCTTGATTAGGAGTTGGAGCTATCTAACCTTCTGCCGCACTATTGGCGGCGATGTGTGGCCATGCACCACCACATCACATTCCTGCGATTTAGGTTTATACCACAGCCATCACATAACACCCCGAAGAGGCTTCACCAACAGCCAGTCCAGTACGACAACAAAAAAAAAAGCAGGTATTGTCATACCGGGGGCGGGGGCGGGGGCTACTGGTTCCCGTGGTACCAGATTGTGTTAAGTTTCTGGTAAGGACCCGAAGGTCCTTTTCTCCCATTATAGACCCCACACAAGTCCAAGCAATAGTACACCTATATATACTTGCCACACTGATACGATCTCTAAGACCGAAGATATCTTAGATAAGATTTTATCCAAGAAGACAAGCGGACAGATTTGGGCAGTTAAATTTGCCTAAATAGTCAATAGTAAAAAAGAAAATTTCCAAAAAAGCATTAATATAAATAAATAATTTACAAAATTTTTAGAGCTAATACAAAGATCACTGTTTTTCACTGAACTGTTATTGAAATAAATATAGGTTTATCTTATTAAAAACTTTATACATTTTTGTTTTAATTTTTCTTAAAGAGAAATTATAAAAATAAAATAAAAATCTTCTAAAAACATTTAAAACATCTAAAATTTCTGATGGGTAGAAATTCGTCGCAATAGATTTGTTTTATAATAAGTATTTCCTATTCGGTTTATTTTTATGCAGTAAATATACATTTTAAAGATAGATTCCATTTAAATTCTCAATTAACAAATATTTAATTGCAATTTAAATAGAATTTATTGATATACATAGGTTTGTCTGTAAATGTGTGAAGCCACAGACATAACAAAATAATATAAATCACTCATGTGTTCTTAAATATTTGAAGACTCTAGGACTGTACAGCACTTTACTATTAAATTCTGACTTATAAGGGGCCATCAGACGTTCAAATATATCTGACTACATGCTTGAGGACTACAAATTGTTTTTTTTTGATATGGTTTTCAAAAATACAATCAAAAATTACCTTCTATATCGAACCTCCATTCCTTGGTATGTATTTTACATGTATTGTGAATATATGCAAGAATTAAAATTTTGATATAAATAGATCAAATACAGAAGTGTCTAAGCTTAGTACTATTGGGTAATGGGACCTGTTTTCTTTTTTAAAATTGTATTTAGAAGAGAAAAATTGATAACGCTTTTGCAAATTTCAAAATTTATTTTTTATATTTTGAAAAGACATTTATATGATTGAAAAAATAATAAAAAAAAATTTTTTTAAATTAATCTTCACTTCCGATTTAAAATCACGGGCCTAGTACATTTTGCCCCAAAAAAAGTTGTAAGTTTTCTTCCGAAATGGGTATTAACAAACTTGTAATTTTGATCTAGTTATGAGAAAAATATAAAAAAAGTTATTTTATATTTATATTTTATATTTTAGGTACAATTTCAGTCCATAAGAGGTAATTTTAGTATAATTTTAGTATGACTTTTTTCCTTAAATGTGTGAGACCCATGATTTTTTTAATTCCTGGTAGAAAACTGAAGACCAATTCTAATTTTGTTTTTAGAATTTGTTTGTATTTTTTTTTTTTTTTTTTATCTTTATTTTTAAACTTGAACATATATATTTTTTATAATAAATTTACGTATTTTAAGTTGCGATTATTATAGCATTTTAATAATTTTTGAAATTTTGTCGTAGGGTTTTTAATATATTTGAAATAATTAATTCCATTTTGATAGAGAAAAAGTTTGAGTCTAAACGCATTTAAATGTTTTGCCTCTTTTTGCCCAACGAAAGTATACATAATATTTTCATGATAGTAGTATTTATATGGCTTTGTGACTCCCGTATGGGGGCATTACATAGAGGCGATGATCAATTAAAGACCGATAACATTAAATTTGTCAATAGATTTTTTTCGACTTTCGTTAAAGTTAGTGATTTTCAGAAATGAGATAATGTAGCAGCTATGGTTAATTATGGACGGATCTTCTTTATTAGCTTAATACTACATTTCGGAAAGACATTTGCATTGTGGATATGGGATATGACAAACCGATTCTAACAAATTTTACCATTAGACTTCACCAAATTATTATAACGTTGTCTTAGAAACTTCGACTTGTATAAAGTTTACATGGACAGTCAGTCAGACAAAAGGACGACACAGAAAGTGATTTTAGTTTAAGGTGAGTGTTGGATCAGTATATTTATGTATTACAAATATCAGCACAAACGCATATTACCCCAACTACCTTTGGTGTAGTAAGATAAAAATTGCCATTCATATAATATAAAATAATTTGGTTTTCAAATTTGGAACAAAAAATTGCTTTAACCGCAAACTTCTTTTTCTTAATTTTATGTCTAGAAGACTTCCTCTTTTTAACGGTTCCAAACAAGCGTTGCCATAACGGCATTTAAAGTGCAATTCTAACACTTATTTTCAGGCTGTTGCACTTTTTTGCGAAAAAATAATGCAAAATACTTTTTAGCATTTTCTTGTTCTTTTTTACAAATCGAACAGATTTTTTGGCATTATAAGTGCATTTTTAGCATTTTGCATTATTTTTTGCACTTTTTTTATTTATGGATATATGGAGGACGAAATTAAATTGAACTAAAATTTACTTTATTTAAAATCAATCTTAATCAAATACATATTAACTTCTTGTAATTTTTCGGGTGGCTTCATAATTCCATCAACGTAGAACTTGGCCAAGTGATATCATCAAGAGAGTTTTGCAGAGATCGAAATAAATGGTAGTCATAACTTCCCAGCCAAATGCAGTAAATTTTTGGTGAGTCATCAATGATGTAGCCTGGCATTGTCATGATGGAACACAACATATTTTCTGCAATCCAATTCTGGCCGCTCTTTCTACATTCAAACCGTCGAGTTGTGAACAGTAAAATTCAGAATTGATCATTTTGTCAGGTTGTAGCAGCTCATAGTGGATAATTCTCTTCCAATCCCATGTTTGTGGAGGATTGCCGGCATTTAATCATGATTTTTTCGTTTCAGATTCTCGTAATGAACCCATTTTTCAGCACCCGTAATGAACCGCTTCAGAAATGGTTCGAATTCGGACAATCAAATTTATTTTCGATAATTCATGTAACACCCAATCATCGAGCTTCTTTGAGTAGCCAACCTTTTTCAATGATTCCCAACAGTGGTTAATGTTCAGTGCCTCCGCTATATCCTGACAGCTAGCGTGCAGGTCTTGCTTCACCAGATACAAAATTTCACCATTTTTTCAGTGACTGTCCGAATGGAGTGAAAAGGTCATACAACTCCAAATAAAAAAGAATTACAAAGTCGAATTACAAGGAAACAAGTCGTGTAGCCTTGAACAAAACTAAACTAACTAAACTAGCAAGCATAGTGTAATAAGAAAGTGACCTCGTAGGCCCAGCTGATTTACAATTTTTTCATGTACATACAGAGCGAAGCTGTCAAATTCTTTTTGTATTCGTATGTAATATTTTTTACCGCGTTCTTTTACTCTTTTCTTTATTTACTCATTTTTTTCATATCATTTTAACATTTTGTGCGGTGGTTTTGCACTAACAAAATACAAGCAATTGTTGTTTTTGTAGATGTGCGGTCACTTTATAATTACATTATGGGTATTAGCGTTTTTGGCCTATACATTTTTTAAAAACTAACCCCATAATGTTCTAAATAGTACTAAGAAAAGGTTTTGAATTAGCTCAATTCGTTAAATCGAAAAAATTATTTTGAAATGGTTCTGACAAATTGCTATTTTTTAGTTTTTAAAAATTTTGTTAGAAACATTTAATATATATATTTTTTTCTTTTCATTTAATTCTAAATTCATACATTTTTGAAGTTTTATTATTTTAGAAAATTTTTGAAGCAAGTTGGATGAACAATAAGTTTTAAAATGTATTGCAAAAAAATGTGACAACCTGTCGGTAAATTTAGTCACACGAGCTCTTTTTGTGAAAAAAGTCTTTAATAATATAATTTTTCATCTTAATAAAATATATACATTTGCTTGAACTTTTCATTTTTGAACGCTCAATTAACCACTAAAAAAAAACTATTAAAAAATTATTGCGATACCTGTAACCGTTTCCTACATATTCATATGTATTTAAATTTATGAAATATGTTTCTGAAAAAATTATTTTAATTTTTTGGTTTTATTTTAACAAAAGTATTTTTTTCTGATTAACATATAATTTTTTATACTTATCAATTATAGGGGAAAACGTATGTCTTTTCGACTATTTTCGATTTTGTAAGATATTTTCGAGATTTTTCTCCTCCTTTAACTATTTTTTGTTATTTGTCTTAAAAAAACTTAAAAAAAAATATTAAATATATACAACGCAATCAAATATATTGATTAATTAACGGACAATCTATGGATTTCCAATAGTTTGATGATGTACTTTAAGCAAAAACTGCTACGAAACTATACCTTTTCAATAAAGTAAAATTTTTCGACTTTTTCCGACTTTTCGACTTTTTCCGATTTTATACGATATTTTCGAGATTTTACGCCGTCGTCTAAAAGTGTCGCGCCGAACATTTTGCCTCGGCTTGTTTCTCTGCTCGGGACCTGACAAAATTTTGACGTTTTTATATACTCGACTTTGTAAATTGTTGAATAACAAAAATACTTGAAAACAATTTTTAATTCAACATAATTTTAATTCGACATAATTTCCTATAAAATAATTCAGCTGTGGTCCTGGTGTCTCTAAATATCAACTTTAAGTTTGATAACTAAGTTCACATGGATGGACAGTCGAAGACAGAAAATGATTCCGAGTTGATTTGTAGTTTTAAAGGCAGGAGTAGGACCATTTTGTTTGCCAAACAAATTTAATAGATTGAATACAATCATAAATAATAAATTTATATTGTGCTAATATAATTTTAATTTTAGTATTTTTGCTGAATAATTGCGCTTTATAACTGTTAAATATATTTTTATTAATTGAAAATGTTTCTTTGAAATTTATTAAATAAAAATTACATTTCTATTCGCCAGGATTCGAACCCATACAGACACTTTAAAACTTTTAGCTTTTAATTCTTGTGTTTTAGAGCCCCAAAGTTAAAAATTCTAAAAATTTTAAAATAGCAAATTCAAGTTTATAAATCTAATTCTAAGATATCGTTTTCGAAAAAAAAGAATGTTGGTAGAAAACTGTGAAAAGGAATTTACAATTTTGCATATTTCTCCTTTATTCATCTCTTCAACACATATGGTCTGAGCGATCTTCCTAAGTCATATAACCAAGGAATTTTCGGGGACTCTTTATGTTACAAATTTCCGATGTCACGGTTAACACCAGTTTACAAATATTTAGTATATTCCCAGATTAAAGCAAACATTTTGATAAGAGGAAATTCTAATATATTTTATAAATTTATAAAATATAGATTTTGTGTAGGGTATAAAAGATTCCGCCCAGCCGAATATAACACTTCCACTTATTAGTTTTTAAGCTGATATATATTTTTAAAAAATTTTTAATGAAAATAATGTTATAGTCAAACTTAATCACTTTTCTAGATAATTTTACGATGTTGACTAAGCAATACCCGACGAACAAATAAAATAATACGTTGTTGCAAGGAATACCCAATGGATTATGAAATTTGGACAAAATGGTTTTTATTGCGACCCTGCGTGAAATATAAAAAACTTGAACTCAAGATTTTGTCAGTTAATAAAACACGTTATTTGCTATGCATTACTGATGTTAACAGCAGCAAATGAGCAAATGAGCGATATATGAAATATTCTCAGCCTAATGTATTTTTGCACTGTTATTAGTATGATTACTGACTTTTCATTTTAATTTAAGTCTATCGCATGCATACATATATGTATGTTTCTTGTGAATTGATTTATTGTATCTATTGTAGTTCAAAAATTTTATTGATAATTTTCTGTTAAGATATTGTTGATTAACATGTTTTTATTATGTAGTTTTAGGTGTTGACTATTTTTTAAGTTTTTGTACAGAAAATAACTCTATAAGATAACGAATAAGCCGAGAGCAAGCTTTCCAAGCTTTCTCTTTTCATTGACAAATGTTTAAATATATTCGAGTATTGTAATACCTTTGTTTACCAAGTTGCTTTTACATCATTTACATTTATAAGAGCAAGATATAATTAGTTCTAAGAATAATATAATTCTATAGTTTAGTAAAAATATAAACAAATAATCATTTTAACTGAAGGAGAGAAGACTCAATAAATTAATTTACTTATTTACTTCAAGGCTACCCCAGTGTGCACTGTCTGTTACTTGCGTGCGTTACAATAAATAGAAAGAATTGGTAACAAAACAAACAAAAACAAGCAAAAGTTATAAATTCTTAAATCCCCTATGTCACACTCCCCGTCGGTCATAATTCAATGACATGGTACTGTAAATTGTTTTTAAAATGAAATATTTAATGTCACGAAAAAAAATCATATTGTTTCTTCTCATAAATTAATTTTTATGCGTCTTTGTCTGATTGCGCTATTGTACTCCCAAAAAAATAAATATTAAGATAACAACGATGCATTGTTGTTGTTATTAGTTTGTTTTGCCGTGAGTGATAGTGACCTTGAGTTATTGATAACATTAAGTCTGTGTTGTTAGTACTAATTATGTAGTACATACAGTTGCGGACATAAAAAGGTAGAGTTAAGAATATTTTACATTTTTTGACTTTTCGACAAAAGCTTAAGAAAAAAAAAAAAAATAATAAAATTGTTAGTGCCAAATCATTCTGAATACATTGAATTATTAACCTATGCCAAAATAATATCCTTTAACATTATCTCGATAACGGTACATCATCTCAAGCAAATAGTAAGTTTTTAATGCGGACAGAAAAATAGGGTTAGCAGTAAATTCGTATTTTTTTTTTAATTTTTTTTGTAAAATTTTTTCGAAAACATCAAGTAAACTATAACTATTTATTTTATATGTTTCCTCCAAATGGCTTCTTATATTCCCAGAAGAAATTTATGTTCCTACTAAATTTTAAACCGAATTAATGGCATAAAAATTTCCCAACTTGATAAAATTTGTTGGTGATTTTCCGTTCCCGAAGAACTTTTTTACACTAAACCTTAAATTTATTTTCAACGATGTCTTTTAATTGAAAATAAAATTACTTAACTATAAATATCGATTTCGGTAGTTTGGACCTTCGATTTTCTCCATATTTCAAAAGTTCTTAATCTATAGACCCGTTTTAAGCGAATGGGTCTCGGTTTTTAATTGTTAATATTATTACAGAGATTTAAAAAGTAAAATTTTGAAAAAAATTAAAAAAAATTGACGTTCCCGAAGAACTTTTTTACACTAAACCTTAAATTTATTTTCAACGATGTCTTTTAATTGAAAATAAAATTACTTAACTATAAATATCGATTTCGGTAGTTTGGACCTTCGATTTTCTCCATATTTCAAAAGTACTTAATCTATAGACCCGTTTTAAGCGAATGGGTCTCGGTTTTTAATTGTTAATATTATTACAGAGATTTAAAAAAGTAAAATTTTGAAAAAAATTAAAAAAAAATTGACGAATGACCACAGTGAAAAACGATGTACCGCTATTGGGATAATGTTAAAGAATATTATTTTTGTAAAGGTTTATAATTCAATGTATTCTCAATGATTTGGCACTAGTGGTGGAAGGTCAATGTGCAATGCATTCGGTGGCGAGAGGCAATCAGCTGATCTTATTTTCTCACGGTCCATATAAAAAGTTGAAATAAATTTTTTTTATGCTCCACTCGATCTACACCTTCTTGTAGAAAGATAGAGTTCCCGATTTAGCTCCCTGAGTTTAATGGCCTCCATCAATATCACTCTCAGTTTTATATGGTACTGCAGCACATAAAATTGAGTTAGGTTATCAAAATCGATTGCATGTGACAAATGTAAGCTTTAAAAAAAATGTAACACGATATAGTTAGACAACATCAAACATTTAGTCAATACCGGGGTGAGACGCAAAATTCTCGAAAGTCAAACAACAAAAACCTGCCTGATTGTATTTAAGAAATAATTACAATGACGCGAGAGTTGTTCCCCAACCCAAAGCTAATTTACGAATGAAACAAACTCAACTTTGACGCACGGCCGAGTCTCACAGCATTGTCAGGTTAAATTTATGAGAATGTTTTCAAAATTTTCTTTGTCAATTTTTGTAAACAAATTATTGATTTTTAAGCTGATATATACATTAGCCTTTCACTATAAACGTTTTATTGATTTGCATACAATTTTGTCGAAAACTTAAAAAATGTAAAATAAATATACTTGACCCTATTTTTTTATCCGTAACTGTATATGTGCATGTTCATTTTCATGCATATGTGATCTATTCTCTTCAGAAAAATTTAACTATTAATTACGTTCTCTTTATAATAAAAGTAGTTAAATCGTCATATGATTCACAAACAATTTTATTCTCTCACTTATTGTTTTTTTTTTTATACCCGTAAAAGATAAAAATAAAATTTTGTAAACAATAAAAAACTACATTATTTTTACCACGTGTTAAAAATAAATAAAATGAAAAATAATTAAAACAAAAAACAAAAACAATAATTTAACAACAATAACAACAATTTTATTTGATTTGTGATATTGTGTATGGCAAATGCAATTTTACGTGACGCTATTGCTTTTGAAAACTCATCTAAAATCATAAAACAAACTTTAAACAACAAAAAGTGTAATACTGGAACTGATAATATTGCTACCACCCGCACCACTACCAATAATTGTACTAAAACAGCCTACCGGTTAGCAGATTTTATGTGTTCATGTGTCTGTCATGCTACGAGACCTACTGCTGATTCATCCCACCAATATCAAAACAATTTTGAGTACTTGAATCGTAAACCATTGCCGGTCAATACGAGTAACAACAAGAGTACTAACGCTTTTACCGATGAAACTTTAGACTTTCGTCACTCTTATTCTAGTTCAGAAGCGTGCTTGTGTTCAAATTGTCCAAACGAATATTATAAATTTCGTACAATTGAATCATTTTCAAATTTAAACATTTCGTCCTCTACGGCTTTTGCAAATACCTCCAGCGACGAGGTTAGCGACGCGGACATCATTCAAACACCACGTAAAGAATCCAGCACTAATTTAAGAGCTTTGGGTATATTACAAGAGAAACGTTCTCCCTTATTTGGTCCGCCACTAAATACTCCCTCAAAAGGTGTGTCGTTACGTAGCCAGAAACCGTTTTATTTGCAGCGTGTATTAAAAACTGAAAATCTCATATCATCGAAGTCGTCTGCTAAGAAGTTTAAGGAAAATATCGATTATACAGCCACTGAAGCAATAAGTATGAATGGCGGGAAACAGTTAAATAATGGACCATTCGGAACATTTACCAAATCGAATTCATCTGTTGGTAATGGTGCAACTGATATAAATCGCAATAATGGTATACCGAGAAATTGGGTAAGTTATTAATTTCTTTTAATATTTATTTATAAATATATTTTAATGAATGTATTTAATTAAGAGTGTTAAAGAACCAACCAAAAAAGCAAATACAAACTTTATTTTATTTTTTTTTTTTTTTTTTTTTTTTTTGTAAAATTAGCAAAATTTTCATTTTGAAGAAGATAAGACCAATACGTAGGTACGTCTTCTTCAAGCACCGTTAAACGCGTATATTAAACATGTATTTTTGATATACGGTAATTTAGTTTTTGAGCCTCTGTCGTCAAATTGTTAATCAGAAATTGCCAAATTAAAATTTTATTTGGTTTTTTAAAGAAATACTAAAAAATTAACTAAAATTTGAGGTGTCGTACAATTTTTATTACTTAAAATTTCGTATAATTTGTAAATGTAAATTCAGCATTAACAAAGCCAATGATGATTGCAATAGCTAATAATAACACTGTGCAAAGGTGTGAAGATAAATACGTCAGTTAAATACGTCCCACACAAATGTTAAATACGCTCCACACGCTGTGAATTGATTTGTTAAAATGAACAAAATTATTTTTTAATAAAAAAGCAATATCAAAATTAAATTTTAATTAAAAAAAATTAAAATATATTATAAAATACATTAAAATATAAAATTGTTTAAAAAAAATTTCAAATATATCACTCAATATATAAAATTTCTTTGAACAAAAATCGAAAATTTAAGTGGTCTTAATGGCCATAAGGAGCAGATATGAATCGGGTAAGCGGAAGAGTGGAAGTAGCCTAGGACCAGTAGATTCCAGAAATGTATGTCCTATGTCCAGATTCCATCTGTGATGAAAGATATATAATTTTGAGAAATGTGTTTTTTCACTATGGTCATATGGAAAAATATGGAATTTTCAAGTGCTCATTGGTAACACTAGTTAGCTTGTTTACAGAATTATAGTAATATTTTTTTGCCAGTTTAAGGTTTTGTTTATTAGTGTTTTTAAGATATTTTATAATAAGAATTCATTATTATACACTTCAATGGAATCTTAATTGTTTATATTATTTAAATTCAAAAATTATCGCTCGTATTCACAAACCAATTTTAAATTTAAAATACATTTTAGAGACAAAATTTTTATGATTTATTGATTGATGTGAATACGGGGATAAATTATTAATTTATTCATGAACGTTTATTTCATTGTGAGCGAAATTATCAATATTCTTAATATATTTTAAAAGATGGTGGAAAACATATTATCAAACATTTAATACATAAGTATTATAAAATATATTTTTTAGTAATAAAATTTCGTAAACTAAGTTGAAGCTGTTTACAAATTAAGGTTCTTTATTTTGCTATATAGGCAAACACTAAAACTAGTCGATTTCTAGTAAGAAAATTTAAAAAAATAAAAAAAATTTAAAAATATATATTTATTAACTAAAAAGGATTTCAAAACAAGTTTTAATAAAAGAACTAAAAACCAGAGACCGGATTTTAATACTAAAAAAACCCAACTTTTTATTTTTATTTCAATCGAAAAACAATCTTTGGTGTTCATCAATTAATTAATTTTTTTTTTAATTTTGATCGAAATAAAAAATATAAATATCATTTGTGATATTTATTACAAAAGTTGAAAATTAATTTGAACTCTTTTCATCGGATGAAAAAATGCTAAACAACAATTTCATAGAACAAAAAAAAAAAAAAAAATATTTAAAATGTATTCACACAATACACACTCACATGCAAAATTCAAATAAATAAAATAGTAGAAAATAATGATACAACTAAATCAGGTAGAATTATTAGGGAGGGTTGTTATTTTCAAGTCTTGTAAAGTCAAATAATTGAAGTATTGAAAAGAAGAAGCAAAAAAAAGTCCCAATAGAAAAATAAAAAAATATTTAGTTTACATTTCAAATGTTGAATAAATATTTCTTTGAAGGCAGCAATTCTTTTATGTTTTATTTTATGTATGTTTTTCACTATACACAATTTATTAGATTTTTAGATTTTTTAACAAAAAACTCCGTTTTGTTAATTTTTTTAATTTTTATAATTTTCATTTGACGATAATTTTTTTTAAGCTTGTTTTAATTATTTCACATTTTCTTTTGACTGTCTTTCCCATGATACAAAAAAGAAGGTAGTTTCAATCAATTATTTGTTTACAAAAATAAGGATTTTTGAAGTTTTATTTTTGAAAACATTTTTAAAGAACATTGTCAGATTTTATAAAATGAGTTTTTAATTTCAAGGAATTTTTTTTTATTAAAATTGTGTAATTATATTCTATGATAATAAAATTTTTTTATTAAAATTAATATACAGTGAATTTCGTTCCAACAAGTATGTATTTTAGGAATATGTAAAAATGTATGTTAAAAAAAAGAAAATAAAGCAGTACGGCTATTGTCTTTTTCGAAACAAGGAATTTTCTGGAAAATTTGAACCATCTTATACAAAAATAAGAAAAAAAATATGAAACAGAAACAAAAGCAAATCTTCACTGTCATAAATATCACATACATTTTCGTTGATATCTTCTATACAATCCATGGAGTCACGATTGGAAATAATTTCAATTTCGATTTCATTACCCCAGAAGTCGAGTCAGAGAAATCTTTTAGCAAATGGTAATTGACAACGGCGAGTATAGATATTGGAAGAGTCAGGTCCAAGGGATTCATTGTTATCCAAAATGTGTGTGGCAGTGGGCATGGGAGTTAATAGCAAAGAGTTGCGCATGCTATTTATGTAGCTTAATTTTTTCTCTAGTTCACCATAAGAAATGGTTTTGAATATTTGTTGCTTCAAGAAAAAGGCCTGTTTACTCTCATAGTCTAGGACACTTATACCAATGGGACGATTACGCAGATTAGATTTCTTGGTTTCTGACAAAGATAACAGTTGATGTCAATGATTTTTCAAGATTATTGGTAATAACTTTGATACCATTTTTAAATTTCTTAAAATGAAATGCTTTTTTATCGGTATATTTACTATAATAGTAGCCAACTTACAAACATTATATTCACATATTCACAAATTTCTGAACTCAATAATGCATACATTTTGCTAGTTACTCTAACGATTACAGGCATTTTTGTATAACATGTAGGGAGGTACTTGGGCTTCAATAATGGCAACCATACATCCCGAGCTTTGACGTTGTGATTTCCTTTGCACTCCTTTTCATATTTGGTATACAATTTTTTAAATTTTATTTTTATACAATTCAAAATATTTTTTAAATTTATTTATGAAAAAGTCTAAATTTTATATAAATATGGTAGCATTATTTTAACAAACAAAGAATAAAACTGCCTTCTTCTTCATATCATGATCTTTCCAGGGAAAATAAATTTGAGAACGTTCTCTCTGATAATTGTACCTTGTTATTTATTGTATCAGATTTTTTGAAACAAGTACAAAAGTATGAATAAAAAAACAATCATTTGAAAAATTTTCCGTTCTGAAATTTCTTTTTAAAGATACCCAGCAAAAACTTTTTGGTTTTCGGTAATGGCAACTACTTATTAAAGTAGTTTCTTGGTAATTAGGAGTCATTATTATTTGCCTTTTCTATATTACATAAATAAGTACTCAGTAGTATAATAGTACAGTAATACTGCAAACACGGGGATCACTTGGCTAGAGTGCTGCATTAACAACCAAAAGATTATGGGTTCAACCACATTCTGATGCTTTTTGTTTTTTTTTTTTTCTTTTTTTTTACAAAATATCTAAAAAGATATTTTATACTAAAGAAAGTTTTTATCGCTTAGAAAATTACGTACGAGATGGTGTACTGAGTAAGAGGTTAGTCATTAAAAACGAATGGTTAATTTGTGTCTAAGTTCAAATCTCACTGACGGCAAAATTTTTTGTTTTATTTTTATTTTCGTTTAGGTACATATTTTTGTGTACCCCTAGAGTCAAAAAATAAGTGTATGAATTTGTGAACAACTCGAACAAAAGTAACTAGTTATTCAGGCAAAAAATAAGTACTTTATTTTTGTTTCCAATTATACCAGCTAGCATACCAGGAAAGCAAAGTTTTTGCTGGGTAGTTATTTTTTTCATAATGATGGAATTTTATATTAAAAAATTATTTTATTATTATTATTTTCAACAAATGAAAAAACATTTTGAACAGTAAAGATATTTCGGGTGCATGAAAAAAACAAATAATTTGCAACTCTAAAGAAATAAGGAAAAATATATGACTTTTAATTACTTTCGAAAATCTCTTAGTCATTATGACTTTAACTATGCTTCTCAAGACGTTGAAAATAACATTCCACTGCTTCTCCACTTCTACGAAAAGTTCATCGCCATTTCGAAGTGCCTTATGCCGATACATATTCTCAATTGTATTGAGATCGGAAGATTATAGTGATTATGACATTACTACATTATCGTGCTGGAATTCATCGTATAAATAGTTGCTGAAAAGCACCCCGACATCATTACATTTTCATCTCCCTGCTTAACTGTGATTCTATCTCATCCTAGGAGATTTAATTTGGACTTGTTCAATTCCAATTCAAATTCAGTTTTAGCTTACATGGTAATAGCTTCCTAATATTTGTTTTTTTTTACCAAAAATCTGATTTTTGTTAACAAGTGTAATAACACAATAAGAAAGTTTAGCATACATTTTTTATTCCATTGTAATCTGAAACATGACTATTCGACAAATTGTTGATTTGAGAATAGAATATTTGATAGAAATTTCTTTTTGTGAAAAATCATTATTATATTTATTTTTTACTTAAAATTAGAATTGTGTTTATTTCCAGTCACAAAAAAATTCACAAAAATTAATAACGATAAGTTAAGCCTTGAAATTAGAGAACGCATTACGGGATTTCCCGTCTTGGAATTACCGGGAAATTTGCAATTTTTTATGTCTAGCTTTCCTGGGAATTTCATCCGGGATTCCCGTGAATTTTAAAGACACTTAAATGGAAGAAAACTGCATGAGTTTTAACAAAAACTTGTATAAAGTTGAAATTTCGTCAATATGAAATATGATGCCCCTTTCATAATTTTAGGTACGCTGAAATATGCAATACCTTTTGGCATTCATTATTGGACTATTCTATAGAAGCTGTAAACAATTTAATATAGTTTGAACTCATGCTTGAAGGTTTTCGGAAAAAGCGATCATCAGCCACAACATTTAGAATTATTAAATTTTGACATTTTTAGTGAATTTTGAATAAATTTAATTATTAAGGAAAAAATGTTTTGAGTAATATCAATATCTGAAAAATATTTTGTTATTTAATTTCAGATATCTAAATTTTTCTGTCGCAAATACGACACTGTTCTATAGTCCGTATCGTTTAAATAAGAATAACAATATTGTATCGATATCCACAAAACTCTTTCACGTCATATACTATGTCAGTATTCATTCGATTTGATTAATCTGCAGCAATTGATCGGATTACTTTTTCTCAGTACATTTATAACCCTATTTTGATTCTGTTAATGTAACAATTTATATCTTATGTGGGACTCAGTTGTTCATCTATATAATGAGAATAATGATAATTATTATAGTTTTTAAGTCGAAAAATTTTTCCTACTTCAAACACTAAATTAAAATGTCAAATAACGTGTAAAAATACTATTATAATAATACCACACTATTTACACTTTTGCAGCTTAACTCGTTATTTTTACACTGTGATGTCATTGAAGAGAACTAGCCAGCAAAAACTTTGCTTTCCTGGTAAGCTAGGAGGTATAATTGGAAACAAAAATAAACTACTTATTTTTTGCCTGAATAACTAGTTATTTTTGTTCGACTTGTCCACAAATTCATGTAGTTATTTTTTGACTCTAGGGGTACTCAAAAATATGTACCTAAACGAAAACAAAAATAAAAAAAAACAAAAAAATTTTGCCGTCAGTGAGACTAGAACTTAGACACAAACTAACCATTCGTTTTTAATGACTAACGTCTTACTCAGTACACCATCTCGCACATACCATCCTAAGCGACAAAAACTCTTTTTAGTTTAAAATATCTTTTTAGACTAACAGCGTCAGAATGGGGTTGAACCAACAAACTTCTGGTTGTTAATCCGGCGCTCTAGCCAACTCATCCATGTGATTGCAGTATTACTGTGCTATTATACTATTGAGTACTTATTAATGTAATACAGAGTAGGCAAATAATAATGACGCCTCATTACCCAGAAACTACTTTAATAAGTAGTTGTCATTACCGAAAACTAAAAAGTTTTTGCTGGGTAGTTTCCAAATATGCTTTCATAATTTTTAATTACTGTAATATAAATGCCTTAATATCAGCTCAGCTATTACATAACTAATTACGAGTAATGCGTTATCAAAACTTTACCAAAAACAACTACTAATGCAGACGTTGATGTTGGCGTAGCATTAAAAAGCATGTTAATCGGTAACTACATGTCAATACCAAGTTTTTGCTGGGCAACTTTTAATGTGAACTTCTTTACATAAAATTATTAATGCAGAATGTGAATATCGTTATTTCTATCATTTATTAGTGTAAATTGCTCCAAGAGAGAAAAAAAGGTGGAAATGTTTTGATCAACTTAATTTCGTTTATTCTATTAAATAATTATGTTTTATTGCTATAAGTTGACGGAATAGTTTCTTTTCATTTGTTCAACAAAAATAAACTTTAGAAAATCAAAAAAAAAAAAAAATGGGAAACAAGAAATAAATCTAAAGCTCAGTTCCGAATTTTATTGGTATCTCAAAGTTGTCCACTCCCTTGAGATTTCTTTGTTTTTATATTTAAATTCAAAACGCTTTAGTTGTATAGTAGCAAATAATTTCTCTTGGCTTAAATTTTAATGAAAACAGAAAAATGTATTTATACTCGTAGAAGAAGACTGACAACAAACACTTCATAAATAATTTCTCTAAATAACACTGGTCGGCAAAAAATCCTCCCTTAAAGACAAATAATTGGACAATATGATATTATGGATTTTGATATACTAAACACGAATCTGCTTTCAGTATTTTTTCCATTAGGTCTGAATTTTTTTATGGACGTGTCTAATATTTCGCCCATTTCACGAGTATATTTCACCATATCTCAAGAACAGTGCTTACTATTTATATGAATGATATATCAAAAGATGCGGACTAAAAATGTCTTCAAGCCTTTCTAACATAATTTGTTTGTATGCTCAATATTTTCGGAGTTATTTAGAAAATAATGTCCGTAAAATTTTGTTTTTCTTGCAAAATTGAAGATTTTTTTTTTCTTAAAAGTCCTTTTAAAAAGTGAAAACGTCCAAAATGTTTCCGTTTTATATCTTTAAGTATAAAGCTGGTAGTGCTACGAAAAATATAAACCATGTATTATCAAAATTGATGCACAAATCTTGATTTTTTCTATAGTTAAGTGAAAATACCCATACACTGGTGAGCAAAAAAGAAAAAAGAATGTTTTTTCTTTAAATAAAAATAAGTGGACTAGAAGAAATTTGACGAGTTAAACTCGAATCTTCTTTCAGATTTTTTCTATCAGATCTTGACTTTTTTATAGGACTAATAAGACGATTGATTGCACGTTTACATTTTACTATAACTCGAGAACGAATTGTCCCAATTAGGGAAGATGCATACAAAAGATAATTATCTCAGCTTAAATATAATTATCTTAACTTTATTTTTTTATGCGATATAATTTTCGGAGTTAATGACCAAAATTGTTCCAAATTTTTCATGAAGAGTTTATATTTTTTTCGCTACTAATTTTCGAATAACTTTGAAGATATTGAACGGATAAGAAAATAATAAAATTATCTTCAAGATAACTTGTGGATAATCTTAATCGGCATCTATTGGAGTTTTATTTATCTAAATTGGACAAATAAATTGTTCTCGAGTTATACAAGTGTGACTGCATAAAAAAGGAGTCATATTTGTCATGCACATAAAAAAAATAATACATGATAGGAAAAAAGTGAAGAAAAGTGAAAAAATTCTTATTTAGCATATCAAATTCTACTTAATCCACCTATTTTTGTTTAAAAAAGAAAAAAAAATTTTTTTGCACACCAGTGTATCCCCACTTAATTGGAGGTATACATAGTTACTTTCACTCAATTGTGAATAAAATCAAGATTCATGTAATAATTTTAGGAAAAAAATTCTTTAATTTTGTACGAAAAAAAATTTTTTTTTTCGACACTAATTTCTAAATGACTCCGAAACTGTTGGGTAGATAAAAAATAATGTTAAGGTGACTTTGCATCTTTTCGTGTTTCAATTGTCTAAATCGGACAACTCGTTCTCGAATTATGGTAAAATATACTCGCCTTATTAAAGGGGAGACATCAATATAAAAAAAATTCACAACCCACCTATTTTTTGAAGAAGGAAAAAAACATTTTTTTTTTTGCCGACCAGTGTAATTAATTATATTGAATTTTTGGTCTGCTATTGTTTTGCAAAACTCAAAATCAACTTTTGCTCTCCTTTACCACATTCAATGAATATTCAATTGCACTTAAACAAATAGGGAAAGAAAATTACTTAAAAATATCAAACCGCAGACGTGTTTGGAATAAACAAATATTTTATTTACAAAGATGGACGGACAAATACCTATTTTTTATTTAATTTGTATGTACATTAAGAGGTAAGAAAAAAAATTAATTATTTAAATAATAAATAAAAAACAAACACAGAGTAAAAGGAGAAAAACGTACAATTATTTTACAATTATGAAACTTTTGCTTATTTATATGTAAATGTAAATTTGTATGTACCACAAATCGTAAAAGTATTTAACCATATTTTACAAATACCGAAAGAGAAAAAAATAATAACAAATTTTTAAAAATGAATAAATTATTACTAAACAAGTGTTTATTGTTGTTTCTCAAGAATTCCGTTGAAATTAAAAGCATTTTTAAAACATTTTTAAACATTTTTAAAAAGAAACAACAAAAAATATTTATGTAATAATAAAAAAATTATTATTGGTCAAGGTCGTTTATAGTTTATACTTTGCACTAATTATCTTTAATCTAATTGATTTGAGTAATTATTATACTATTATGATGAATTATAACCCCTTTGTATGGATTTTAAAAATTCTATTTTTCTTTTATTTTTATTTTATTGCAAAACGAAATTAAAAAAAAAAAAAATTGTGGGAAATTGCTTAATAATATACATGGAAATCGAAAAAGGTGTTTTTAAGATACGAGAGCCTTAATAAAAGTATTTTTATTGATTTTTTTTTTAATTGATTTTTTAACAACTAGAAAGTAATCGTTCCTTTAACTTATAGCAACGAAAAATTTAAAAAAAGATAGTTAGAATTAAAGTGTTCAAAACATTTGCAATTCTTTTTTCTCCCTTTAGTTTATACTAGCAAATGATTAGAAATAACAGTAATCACTAGGGAGCGAATTTTCATGCACAACTACATCGATTTGTTAGTACATATTTAACAAAAAATCGAAAATGTTCTGTCCGTTAACTATCTTAACCCTTTTCTTACCAACTTCTGCCAGATCTGGTGACGCGACCAGGGTCCAATCCCACATTTATGAAAATCTTAATTTAGTAAAATATGGTAGGAAGTTTACTATTAATTATAAAGAAAAGTTTATTGAATAAATATTCGTTAGATTTAAATGCAGAAAGCAAGAACTCTAAAAACTTTCGTTCGAAATAAATATTTGCAATAAGTCAGAAAATTATGAAAAAAAAAACAGCAAAAACTTTGCTTTCCTAGTGAGTCAGCAAGTAATATTGGAGAAAAATATAAACCTATTATTTTTTGTCTGAATAACTATTTATTTTTGTTCGCATTGTCTCGAAAGTAATAGGTTGTTGTAGATGTTAAACAGAAATAAAAAAACGAAAAAATTTTGCCGTCAGTATTTACTTATATAATGTAGAGTAAGCAAACAATAATGGCGTCTCGTTACTACTCGTTACTAAGTAACTACATAAATAAGTTATTGCCATTACCAAAAAACCAAAAGTTTTTGCTGGGAAGTTTCTTGTTCATCAATACGTAAATATAAAAATCACAAAGAATTTGAATCGTAATGCAATCACAATCATTGTTAACAACATGCACAAATAAATAATTTCAACTTGGACTTATGTGAAACCTTTTTATCATTGAAAAAAATATCTAATCTTATTCTATTGAATTTCTTAAAGACCTACACAAATTAAAGCATTCCATCTGAATCTACGCTCGGAAACAATTATGTGGAAAAAGGCTACCATCCAAACTTCAGATGGTCATATTGTTGAAAAAGAAAAGTTAAAGAGTCAAGCTGTGATTAAAAAAATTAATGGTTTGAGAAAATGAACAAAAGGTACACTCAATTATTTTACATTCAGATGATACGAGGGCGGATCAATAAGTCCGTGACTTTTCGAACTTCCCTCGTAGTTATATAAAATGCAACACTATTCCCATCAAGTACCATCTGTTAATAGACTACTGTCAAATTTTGAGCAAGTGTTGTCATTTACTTTGCGTTTAACAGCTGTTCGTGTATTTTTCTATAAATGGAAAAAAGTGAATTTCGAGTGCTCATTAAACATTATTTTTTGCGAAAAAAGACCGTCAATCAAAACAAGGGAGAGCTCGATAAATACTATGGGGACTCTGCACCATCGATTTCAATTGTAAAAAAGTGGTTTACTGACTTTCGTTGTGGTCGCACAAGCACAAATGACGCTGAATGTTCTGGACGGCCAATTGAGGTCAGCACACCCGAAAATGTCGAAAAAATCTACGATATGGTGTTGGTCGAACGAAGAGTAAAAGTGTGTGAGATTGTTGATGCGATAAGCATTTCGTATGGCAGTGTGGTTTCGATTTTAAATGATCAGCTGGGTTTAAGAAAGTTGGCTGCAAGATGGATGCCGCGTTTGCTCTCAATTGACCATAAACGTAAACGTGTGACAACTTCAAAGGATTGTTTGGAGTTGTTTAACCGCAATCCGAATGAGTTTTTGCAGCATATTATAACTGTGGATGAAACATAGATCCATTACTGTACTCCGGAGAGCAAACAATGGGTTTCTCCGGGTGAACCTGCTACGAAAAAGGCCAAGGTAAGTTTGTCGGCGAATAAGGTGATGGAAATAGTTTTTTGTGTTGCACGTGGGATAATCCACATCGATTACCTTCAAAAGGGAAAAACAATAAACGGCGAATATTATGCTAACTTATTAGACCGATTTAATGAGAATTTAAAAGGAAAACGGCCCCATATGGCCAAGAAAAAGTTCTTTTTCATCAAGGTAATGCACGGGTGCACATGTGTGCAATCTCAATGGCAAAACTCTATGAATTGGGTTACGAATTGGTACCTCATCCGCCATATTCTCCGAATTTAGCCCCTAATGACTACTTCATAATTCCAAACCTAAAGAAATGGCTCGTTGGAAAGAGTTTCAGCTCCAACGATGAAGTTATTGACCAAGCAAATGCCTATTTTGAGGACCTCGAAAAATCCTATTTTTTACGCAAAGTAAATGACGACACTTGCTCAAAATTTCTATCAGCAGGTGGTACTTGTTGGGAATAGTGTTGCATTTAATATAACTACCAGGGAAGTGCGAAAAGTCACGGACTTATTGGTCCGCCCTCGTATTTTGTGTTCACAAAAATACTTTCCTTGTGAAATACAATTATTGAAATATGCTACTATAACATCTGTTGACGTAAGTTTATATCAAACTCAATGTCACGAATATAAGTTTTAAATAAGTAAATCTAAAAGAGCACAAATTTAAAAGAAAGTACAAAGAAATAGCATTATTCCTTTAAAAACTAAGTATTAATGTTTAAAGTATATTACATTGCATAGATTACTATGGACTGATTGTTTAATTTAATAAATATTTAAAAAATATATTTTCAAAAAATAAATGCATGAAAATCCGCCCAATAATAATCACATTCTCTTTTAATACTTTTCATAATTTTGTCATTCTATATAAAAAAATGCACATTAGTTGATAAATTCTAATAGTTTTAATTCAGTTTTTGAACGCTAAACTTCGCATTATTATATTTTGCGAAAAAAATGGCTAGAAATAAATACATGCAATTCTTTCAGTACAATAGCATTTTGAATGATTGTATTAAATATATCGGCAATAAAGCATTTCGAATTCGCTATGAACTTTTCGTAGAAATGTAGAAGTAATGGAATTCTATTACCAACAACTATATTGAAAAACTTATATCCTCAATGTCTAGGAGATGTTCGTAAGTGATCATGGTTATCCGAACATATACATACTGAATATTTAATACATTTCTTGTATTTTCTCTTACTATTTTGAAAAGTTGCAAATGTTTTGAACACTTGAATTTCGACTTGTTTTAAGTTTTTTATTGTTACAGTCATAGAAAAGTTCCAGACATAGTGAAATTGCATAGAGTGTTAAATTCTTTGAAAGCAATTGTAATATTTGTATTTAGAATATTTTATTTTTTCCTCTTCTTTGCTACACAACATTTTATCGGTACCACACCTTCAAAACATGTAAACATTTGCGATTATTAAATAAATTATTGAATATATACCAAGAAACAATACATTTTCAACATGTTAGCAGAAACGACAATATATAAGTATACAAAAAATATGTACTATATGTACGTATATAAACCTTTCTATTTTTGGCTTTATAAAACTATAATAGAATAATTTTATAATAAGTATTACATTTTTGGTATGAAGGGGAACTAGTTCTTTTTAAACTTTATAAGGCTCAGGGTTGCATTAATTATATTAAAAGGATTTATTTAGCTTTATATTAAGTAGCTCGTAACATGTTACAAAAAAAAAAAAAAAAAAACATGAACATGAGATCAAAAATTTATTTGACGGGAATTAATGCATGCATCCCATCCTGTGAAGAACTCGTTGGTCTGAAATAAAATGTAGATAATGGACTGGCCAGCGCATTGACGCGATCTGAATCTTATAAAGCATCTATGGCCTGTATAATTTCGGTATTCGGTATTTTTCGACCCACAAAATAGAAATAATCCAGAAAGGATTGTAATACATACTCCAGAAATTTCCTATAAACTTAAGAATTCTATGGGTCCCGGATGTGTTGGAGACAATTTTTTTAACAATATAAACGATAAAATAACTTGAATTTATGCAAGGTGGCAATAGGAGCACAAAAATAACAACAAAGCGAATTCATCAATACACAGTGGGATGAAATTGAGAAATATGGCGATTAATTGAAAATTAATATTTTGAAGAAGTTATTGATTTCAGGTAAAATTAGATAAAATGAGGTTTCATTGTCTGTTTTTTTCACTCTCCATGTAGTGAACTGTCAAAGTCACACATTGTTTGCAATTTTTAATCATAGTGGTAAAAACTGAAAATTTAAAATTTTCAAGTTTATATTTTTCTGTTTTATTTAATAAAAATTAGTTTTTTTTTACAATGGATTTCTAAAGCATAGGTATTTAGAAACACATTTACGTATATTTTCTTAAAGTTAATGCTGTAGAAATATTTTTAATGTTAAGAAAAAAATATGCATATATTTAAGATATTTCGTAAAATAACGAATACATTCAAACTAATTTTATTGTGGAACGTTATTAGCGCAAAATGGGCTCAAGTACCAAATTTCATAAATTTACCTTTAAAACTGCGTCCTACAGAATAGCAGAAATTATGGTTTTTGATGTACGGACAGCCGGAAGGACAGAAGTTTACGATAAAAAAAAATAAAAATTCAAAAACTATATTTTCGATGTATTAATGAGCTAGTTATTACAACAAAATAATTAACAAAGCGCTATACACCTTCCCACTGTGTAATGTTTTTATACACCACTTGTATTAACAAAAATAATAATCAGCTGTTTAACTGAGGTTACCTTGTAAAGATTCATCCTAATCTTGACGTTTGTCTTTATATAAATTTGTCTAGCATAGACAAGACGTAACGAGTAAATTATTATTATTATTATTGTTATTATTATTATTATTATTATTATTATTATCATTATTATTATTATTATTATTATTATTATTATTATTATTATCATTATTATTATTATTATCATTATTATTATTATTATTATTGTTATTATTATTATTATTATTATTATATTATTATCATTATCATTATTATTATTATTATTATTGTCCGAGTTTGCATTCATATTTCAGCTTTACTTAAATTTTTTGAAGTTAAATAGTTTACTATTTATTTGTTTTTACTTAACCTTTTGCTGATTTAAAGCAAAATCAAGTTTTTCAATTTAACTTCGACTTTTACTCTTGATTAAAAGATTTTCATTCTAAAAAAAAAAAAAAAATAGGAAAACAAAAAAGAAAAAATGAAAAACGTTATCGCTAAAAACAGGTGTCCCCCCAATTATCCCTGTTCTGAAATCATCCTCGACAATACATTGACGACAGATTCAAACAAATATTGGTAACTTTTTTGAACAAAGGGCACCGAAATTCTGCACAATAATTTAAGCGACATTGGCATCAGCCATATTAAAAAAGTTTTTATGTGTTGCTAAGAATCAAAGCGAGGCCACCAACTTCATTTTCTCAAGTTGAATAGTCAAACCCTCTAATCACTTCTACAGCATTATCTTGTCATTTATGGTTTAAATTATGTTTTTGAACATCTGGTAATAAAATATGTTTTAAAATAGACGTTGAAGACTTTTCTCCTGTAACATCTTATGTGTATGCCAAACACACGACAATTGCATGTGATTTTCATTCACGATTCTCTTAATGATGCTGAATTTGGAACATTTTCTTAATTTTGTCGTTTATAAATGGAGTAACATGTCAACATAGAAGACTTTGTTGTCAAACTTGTCCTCAACATGCTTTTTATTGACGACAAATATTAAAATTTTCTGAAGATATCGTTGATAAAAATGTCTCCTCTTACCGGACAGAATCAGCGTGACGATCGCTGTCTGGCTATGGGAGCTTTCATGTATATATTTTGATGTGATAACCAATATTTACTTTATATGGTGGTTACTACTCTTCCTGGACCTCCTCCACGACGGCTTGTATTCTTGGAGCTGATTTTGGCAAGTACATATAGGCTTAAAATTGTCTGGACTTGTCTGGGATCTATGCTGGTAGAAAGGACCTTCGGGGCCTGACCAGAGACACAATCTGGTACGACGGGAGCTAGTAGCCTCTAGTACAGCAGCACTTGCTTGTCGGTGCTGTTGTACTAGACTGGCTGTTAGAGAGGCCCTTCGGGGATTTTCGTGGTGGCTGCGGATTGAACTCAAATCGCGGGATGGGGATTATTCTCCCGATGTGGTGGTGCATGGCAAATTTCGTGAAAATGTTTTAACCGTTTAGGCTTATACCTCATTTTTATAATAATTATATATAAGGATTTAATAGGTTTAGATCTTGTAGTCTAAACATTCGCAACCTAAATCCTATTTTTTGTTTAAATAATTTAAAATATTTATTTTATTATCTGAAACAAAAACATATTTATTAGCTAAAAATTATTTAAATGTTTTAAAAAAACAGGAAGAATTTAAATTTTCAAAACATTTGCAACTCTTAAAGGCATTAAGGAAAAATATAAAAATACATTACTATGGTTGTTTACTATTACCGAACATCTCCTAGGCAATCTTTTCAGTATATAATCAAATCGGGTTGAGATTGGGAGATTATGGTATGACACGACATTATATTTATTTGTCTTTCTTCCAGTCAAGCTGTCACAAACCTCGTAGTATATTTGGTATTGATATAGTGCTGGAATGTCCATGAAAGTGACATTTCCCTTTCAGCATATGTATTAACGCCGTGTTTAAAAGGTCTGTGCAGATTGGGGCCGTAATTTCATCAGTAATATGATAAATTGGACTAATTCCATGTGTTGTAAAACATCCAGTATTATATTTCCATTGTTGTAGAAGTGAGTTAGAGCAAAATTAAAACATGACATTTTTTTCCTTTTATTCTGACAAAAGGCATTTATTGTACTTGTATCTTCTGAGTACACATTTCTTATCTTTTTTTTATACTCGAAGAACAGACATTTAATAGGATTTTAGTTTTAGCTCTTTTTTAAACAGAATATTTGAAAGTAATTTCTTATTGCGAAAGTCCTAAATAATATTCGTTTAATATTTTTGATTAACCACAGAATTGTATTTATTTCCAGGCATTTTTTATATAAATTAATAATGCGAAGTTAAGCCTTAAAATACTGAATTAAAGCTATTAAAATGTAAAAACTAATGTAAATTTTCGTATAAAATGCCAAAAATATAAAATTATTAAAGTAGAACGTACACAATTGATGTTATCGCAAATCATTCGTTAATATAAATTGCTTCAATTGGAAATATAGAAAAAAGAGCTTTAATTTCGACCATCCTACTAAATAATTATTTTTTGTTGCTTTAAGATAGCAGAATGGTTTCTTTTTAGTTCTTGAACGAAATGCAATTAATAAACTTTAGAAAATACCGAAACGAAATAGACATCACAGTTCAAAATGTTTTGATGACAACTATAAATATTCTTGTATAACTGCAATACACATACTTAATGACAAATATAAGGTACTTTGCACAGTGGGACAGAATTGAAAATTTTTGGAAATAAATTTGTTACTTCTAATCGGCTAGATGGATTTACATACAATTTCACATAGGCATAGCAGAGAAGTGTATAATTTTAAGTATGGAAGGGGGATCTCCAACATCCCTCAGGAGCGAAGCTATGTGGCCTCTGACATATAAAATTTTAAAATGTTTACCAATTTTTTGTTCCTTATTCGATTTCAAGGTCTATAAAAAACATTCTATTTATCTTCTACAGTTTTCGAGTTATTTGCATTTGAAATCTCAATTTTGCAAGTCCAGCTTTTTTTCATATTTATATCAGTATTACCGATGGATCTTATTAGTTTTTTTTTTTCTAATTAGTTAAAGAACAAAATTATATATTGTATAAAAGAAATTTTAATTCGATATCTTAACCGAGTCTAAAGATAAACGATTTCGAAATCGAAAATTGCAAAAATTAAGATTTTTTTGCGGAAAAAGTGTCTGCACTCTTTTTTCTCTAAAATATAATTTTCTTTAAGAATATATAGTAATTTTATACTTTTCCGAAAAGTATCTTCACAGAAATTATTTTAAAATAGAAAATAATCCTAATAGCCTAAGCGGTCTAAGTACTCACCCTCCCAAATTTGACCTATTTTATATGAAAGTTATGACTTTAGATTATATCAACACTTTTCAAATGAGGGTTCGCGATCCACAAGGAGTACGTACACACATTTTAGATGAATCGCGAAGACCATTTACTCAAACACATATTTTAAAGTATTTTTATTTAAGGGCCAATAATTCAAATTTACTTATAAATTGTTTTGAAATTTAGTAAAGATTTCATCGAATTGATCAATTCATATAAGGTAAACATTCAAAGGGTAAACAAAATTATAATTATATCAGTGTGAGTGATTAACTTAATTATTCTACATATATATATATATATATATATATATATATATATATATATATATATATATATTGATGATACCTAATTAAATATCTTCTCAAATTTCACATAAAAAGAAGAATTCACAAATTTTGAATTGTATTAATTATCAAACTAGTTCAAACATAATTCAAATCTGTCTGTAAAAGTAAAAATGATAATTTATATTTCTATTCCAGAACTAGTAAGATTTACAGATTTTAGTTAGAATTAATAAAAATTCTGAGAAAAACAAAAAGCTTATAAATTTTTTATGTGTAATATCAATAATAAATTGTACCCTTTATTTTAAAAATTACACCGAATTTCCTACATTTTTAACATTATTTATTAAAAAGTCCTTAACAGATTTTAAACCTAATAAGTTCTGACCTAAGTTTAAGAATAATATGAGATTCAAGTATCAAATATTTTATTTATTTCTAGGTTTAAGAATCATTTGAACATTTTTCAAATTGAGAAAATACAATTTTTTTTTTTAATATTTACCTTTACATAAAAATGTATGAAATGACTTTAATCTTAATTAGAAATAAGATTTCAAATTGAACTCTTTGATCTATGTTTAAACAAAACTTGTTTGATATCAAACATTAAAATCATATTGCAAACCATAGAAAACAACTAGAAGTACAACTCTTTTATTTCGCTCAACAAAAAAAAAAAAAAAATACTCTTCACACGTATAAATTTGTTCTGTAGAAAATTCTACTAACACATACAGCTGAGTTAGGTTTTTTGAGAGAAATTGCACTTCTAGTTGTTGTCTATGTTGGAAACCTTTGATTTGCTGTTTACTTAATGCACCAAAAATTCTTTTGGGTCGTTTTCGAGTTGAAATGTCTCAAGGGTAGCGTAAAGTTGTTGCTTGTGAGAACCGCTGGTCTAGTTATGTGTTCTAAAATCCCAAAGCATGAATCTTCAAACAGAATTCAGTTTCGGAATTTATAATGTGTTCTTAAGAGTTTGCAATCGCTATCTCTGGGACATCAGGAAAATGTAAGAAATTTTTTTTCACAAAAATCTTAAAGTTTTTTACACTTTATAATTTTAAACGATAAAGTCTACAACCACCGAAAATTTCGTTGAGATATTTTAATTAAAAAAGATTATTACAGATTACAGATTATTACAGATTTAGAGTTTCTCAAAAAACCAACATAATTTATTTTCAAATAAAAATTCATACTTTTCCCAATTTTTGGAATTAAAGCATTTTTTTTTTTTTTTTTAAACGTTGGTTTTTGGTGCAAACATAAATCTACTATAGATATACTGCTATGGGACGAAATTGATACTATTATCTTTTTCTTATTTCTCAACCGTTTGTATGTACAATAAATCTTTTATTTTTTTATATAAATTTAAGATAAACTATGAAAAAGATAAGATTACAAATATTTCATTATACAAAACCAAATGATGCTTAAATGAAAAACAAAGCATACAAATAAAAAATAATACATTTTTTAAAAGAGCACTTTTATTCTGTATCTTTATTCTTTCACACATTTCAAATTAAAGTAAATAAAAAAATCTTTTTCTACTTCTACAAACATTTTCAGTTTTATTTCAATATTTATTTAAATTTCATTTTTAATCTTTATTTTATTCATTTTTTGTACTTTAAATCTAAATTGCATTTTTAAACTACGAGTATTAAGCATGCGTTTTTATATGCATTTTGTTTCTTTCTTAATTTTTTCCTTTTACTTTTAAAGTTTGTATATAGAAAAAAAAATATAAAGTTGTATGTATGTACAATTTATTTATCATAAATTCAGGGTATTGTAACTACCACTTTGAGTTGTTGTGTGGTAAAATCCATTTATGTGCCATAAAATCACACTACATACTACTCGTACTTAAAAGTAGGTTAAAATACGTTAGAATTACACAGTATACTTATTAAATATATATATATCTTCAAATTAAATTTACGATCAGCTACCACCACAGAGTGTAATTTTGGGGGTTTGATTTATAAAAAATCAATAACTATGAAAAGAGTTCCTTAGCGATTTGTGTTATTTTGCGCTAAGGGCTGTTAACTTATAAAATTTTCTTCCAGAGTTAAAGCCTAAATGTTTTGATAAGTTAACAGGACTAAGTAGCTGTTGTCTTCAAAAAAAAAAAAAAAAAAAAAAAAAAAAAAACGATTACGTGCCTTTTAATTTTTCCTTTTGAAAACTAAAGTGATATACGTAGTAATCAAAATATTCGGAACTGAGATAATATTTCTTCATTGCATTTATTTGTTGCTCCCCGAATATTTTTCATAACCATTTTTTCTAAAAGTTATTTATTTAGTTTTGTTCAAAACTAGAAAGATACTATTCCGTTAATATATAGCAACAACCCAGTAAAAACTTTTTAGTTTTCGGTAATAGCAACTACTTATTAAAGTAGTTTCTCGGTAATGAGGCGTCATTATCAATTGCCTACCCTTTATTACATAAATAAGTACTCAATAGTATAACAGCACAGTAATATTGCAATTACGTGGATGAGTTGGCTAGAGCGCTGGATTAGCAACCAGAAGGTTGTTGGTTCAACCCCTTTCTGATGCTGTTAATTTTTTATAACAAAATGTCTAAAAGGATACTTTATACTAAAAAAGTTTTTGTCACTTAGAAAATTAAGTGCTGAGTATAAGACTTAAGTCGTTAAAAACGAATGGTTAATTTGTGTTCAAGTTTTTATTTTTATTATTTTTTTTTTTTTTTTTTTTGGATTAGGTACATATTTTTGAGTATCCCTAGAGTCTAAAAATAACTACATGAATTTGTGGACAACAAAAATTACTAGTTAAAAAATAAGTAGTTTGTTTTTGTTTCCAATTATACCTGCTAGCTTACCAGGAAAGCAAAGTTTTTGCTTTAAAATGTTCAAAACATTTGCAATTATTTTTCTCTCTTTCTATGTAATTGAAGCGAATTACATCTCCACAACAGCAAAGCGCGGAGTTGGAAATATAGAGGTATGGCGTTGTTTTTCAAGACATAAATTATTCAAATTTATTGTATTACTGGTAAAATAGCGGCCTCAATCTACAAAAGATCTTCTTCGCTGGGTAATGCTTCTATACCCTAAATATTCATATAATTTAATAGACATTTCAGCATAATAACTATTTCAAATATATGCGGAGGATTGTAAAAGTTTGTCTGAAAAAAAAACAATTAATGTAATATCGTGGCCACCACCATCTGTCGATCACAACCAAATTGACAAAATGAAGATTGCAATTAACTGGATAAGCGGTGAAATGATATTACCAAGGATTATATAGAAACCCTAAAGTCCCAATGCCTAAGATATGTTCGGAATGAACTGAACTTTTATTGCTTTTAAGAGTTGTATATTTTTTAAAAACTTCCCAAGTCATGAAAGGATAACGCTACAATAAAAATGTTGAGAAACTGTATTTTAAAATGATAAATATCGATAAATATTTTTGTTGTGTTTTTCGAATTTCTATTTTGTTATGATTTCCTACAAAAATTAGAAAAATATTTCAGCGTCAATATTTCTTATGAGACTTTTAAAATTAATAAGAACGACAGCAAAAGAAGCAAAGCTATTTAAAATTCTTATACTATATTCTTGATTATATATGTACATAATTTGTGTTTTACTATTTAGTCTGCAAAGATATAAAAAAAGTCAAAACAACTTCTTTATTAACAAGAAAATACATACGTGCCTTTTTTGAATATCATACATCTTTGATATGGGTCATTAAATCAAGAACAAGTACGTACGTATGACTAGGGGATATGAAATTTAATATTCATAATCAAATTCGAATGTGTACCTATACATTAGAGAAGGGGTTCTCATAAACTCTTGTTCCGCGACCTACTTGAGGTAACAAATTAACAGGATCACAGAAAACTCGGTGGTTTAAAACTAGATAATATTTATATGATCTTGCGGTGTCAACTGAAATTTTTAATTTGTTCTAAACAGCTGTTAAAATGGTACCAAAATAGAAAAAAAATATTAAAAAAAAATATTTTAAAGTTTTTCTCCATAGGATTTTGTTTCTAGAGGAGTTTTTAGTGCATTTTGGTGAAGAAATTTTTTTGAAAATATTTTTTTATGGGCCATACTCACTACAATACAACTTTTTAATATTTTACCCATAAAAGGAACAAAATTGTGAATTTTTTATCTATTTTACAATATATATAGCTGAAAAGTATGAATTTTTTGAGATTTTCAACCGTTGGTAGGGAACTGAAGATGGATTTTAAAAATTAAAAAAAAAAAAAAAATTATAATAAATAAAAAAATTTTCCGTATTCAGATTGTCAATACGCATCGTTTGAGGGGTTATCCTACATCGAAGTCTCAGAAAAGCGTTTCTTCTAGACACTCTATTATACATACATATATTGCTAGTTTTACTTAAGATTGTGTTAAAAAGAGTTTGAATTTAATTTTACAAAGTGGCAATGTAAGCAGAAGTTATTGCTGGCACATCCTTAAAAATTCGTGTAACGTCATGTTAGTCCATAATTCTTAATTTTCGGATGAAAAAAATTCATACTTTTACTACAAATTTTAAGTAAATAAATTTTAAAAGTTATTTAAATTTCAAATGTGAGAAATATATTACTCAAAATTAAAAAAAAAAAAATAAGTTTTAGAAATTATTGCTTTTCGTCCGCCGAGCTAATGGATAATATCATTAAAATATGCAGTAATTTCTTATGACGGTATAATTGTTCTTTAATTGCAATATTGATAAAAAAAAATTAAATAAATGTACTTCTTTTACGGAATAACTTAGTCTATGATGATAAAGATATTTATGATACATTATTTTGCGGTCATTGATTATTAACAATTTCATATATTGTGTACTTATATACATTAATTCTTATTGTTATTTTTGGAATAAAATCTTTAGAAATGAGATGTAATCATCACTCTATGACCACAAGCGTTATTATGTCACAACTTATTTCACGTTGTCGCATAAAATCCTAATCGTTAGTCAGCGACCAATTGAAATTAATTTTGACTTTAAAGTGCTCTTGCATAAAAAGTTACAAAACATATGTGCTTTTACTCATAATAATTTCAAACCGCAGAACTTATAAGATGATTCGATTTTAAATAAGGAATTGATTCCCACTATAATAATTTTTTGATTATGATTTCAGAAATAAGTTAAGTTTCATTAAAAGTATGTATGTTAGTCTTGAGATTAACAAGACCGGAAAATCTCTTACTTCGCACAGTGATTTGAACGATAGCGAAATTACAAATGAAATATTCACATGTTTTCTCCTACTTTCAAAAGTAGGGAGATCAATAAGCTGTAATTGACTTTCATATGATAGTAAATCAATATTAGGATTCCATTGAAGATTACGAACACAAAATAAAACAAATTGTTTTTGGACCGATTCAATTTTCTTTAATATGAACTTCGTATTGAGGATCCCAGAATACGGAAGCATATTCCAGGATTGGTCTCACGAGAGATGTGAATAATTGCATTAAACTTTCTTCCACATCTCTTGAGGAAACCTAGAACTCCTTTTGCCTTATTAACAATTTGCGAAATGTGGGAATTAAAGAATAGTTTACAATCAAGCAACACACACAGATCAAGAAATTCTTCGACTAGATCAAGTTAATATTTATTCATTGTGTATCTACAGATTACTGGACTTCTTCTGTAGAATATCATGTGTTTACACTTTCTTAAATTCAGATCCATTAGATTTATCATACACCAATCATAAAGATTGCCAAGATCTGTTTGGAGTAAGGAACATTTGTAGGAATAGTTAAAGCTATGGAACAGCTTTACTTCATCAACATTCATTAATATTCTAGAATTCTTAGTGCAAGCTGGTAAATCATTTATAAATATTAGGAGTAATAAGGGGCTGAGATGATTACCTTGTGGAACACCGGATAAAACAGGAATGCTTTTCGATGTACATTCCCTAAATAACACACGTTGGTATCTATTTTTAAGATATGCAGAAATCAATTTAAGGAAAACAGGAGAAAATCCGAGTTTATCCAATTTGAACAATAGGAGATCGTGATTTATTGAAAGCTTTATAGAAATCTGTATATATTGTGTCTGTCTGTAAACTGGAATCAAATGCAATTATAACTGAGATTGTGAACTCCAAAAGGTTAGTATCAATGGAACATCCTTTTCTAAATCCATGTTGAAATTAGGAAATCTAACTAACAACTTGATGCGAAAGGATTTCCGTAACTATATTTTTGTAAAGTTTTGGAATAACACTTAATTTAGCAATACCTCTATAGCTTTAAAGCTTTAAATTAATGAATTAAATTACAAATTTAAGTATACTTAATGTTATATTAGATAACACATGGTAACACAGATTTTCTCAATCAATTTGGATACACGTAATCAAGGAGTTCTAATCCTGAAAACTTTTTTTTTTTTTTTTTTTTTGAATTGACTTTAGTTTTCGAGATAAACCAAAATTTAGAAAATTGATGGAGGTGCACCACATATTGCAACATATCTCGAGAAGGGTTTGTCTGATTTGGCTTAATATAATTCCAAAAAAATAAAAAATAAATAAATAAATAAACAATAATAATAATTTAAGTTATCTGCAACTCATTCCTACACCATTTTTTCACAAATTCAATAGTTTCGGAGATATTAAAAAAATTGTGTCAAAAATAAAAAATAAATTTTTAACAAAATTTAAAAATTTTTGTTTTTCCAAAAGTTTTAGAAAATCTTAAACTACCAAAAATGCTATTTTTTTCTCTTTTATAACAAAGTTATATGTCGTTGGCTTAATATAGAAAAGGCGTATATCGGCTTTTTAGAAATTTAGTTACCTTTTAGATGACTTTGAAATACACCTCTCTTAGAAATATTAAGTGAACTATGATCAAATTTATAATCGTTTTAGAATCGCACTAGATCCTTTAGAATTTCTTTTCGAGATACGCCTTTTCTATATTAAGCCATCGTAATATAGTATGAAATGGCTCAGAAGTAGTGATTAATTGAAATTTGAAAATTAAGTTTTTATAATAATGTTTGGTGTCTGGTGAAACTGCATAAAATTTTGCATCACTAATTATTAAAATCTATCATTTGTGTTGTTTAGTATATATGTAATGAGCTGTCAAAGTTGGCAAAATATTAGTGTTTTCTTGTACAGTGGAATAAATCGGAATTTTTGCTGAAATCGACTGCGTATATTTTCATTTAAGTTTTCTAAAAATGAAACTTATTATGGAACCATCAAATGTAGTTATTTTTTTTATCCAAAAAGTAGGTTCTTATTTCTAAATATTGTATGTAAATATTTTTAATTATATTTCTTTTAAAGGTCCAAATTTTGGGATATTTTTCATATTTAATGGAAATCTTATATTGGGCGGTATTGGACTTATATATTTATATTAAAAAAAGAACGCAAAAATAAAAAGCTGCGCATATGTTGCGCCTTTTTTAGATGACTGTTTCAAAGGTTATAAAATTTGAAATTTTAATTTTCTATAGAATTCTTCTTTGGGTATAAAATATATTTTGTAAACTACCAGAGTGATTGGGTGTTGCAAAACCGTTCTGAATCGGATCTAAAATTTGTAAATGCATTTATTTGGGCAAATTTTGCCCACAATGTTAAAGTTATTAAAAATTCACCCGACCATAGAATACAACTAGAAATCTATGTGAGAAACAAAAACATAATTCAATTGTCAAAAACCTAATTCATGCAGTAACAAAATACATGTCACATATATTTTGTTTTTGTGTTTTGAAAAAAAAAATGAGTAAATTTTTTGAAAATTTAGGTTGAACATAAACTTCTAGTTGTATTCTATGCCCCCGACCGTTATTGTGTCTGTGACCACTTGTGTGGGAAATGTAGTACAAAAAATCGTTCGAAATATTTAAATATAATAATAATGATACTCATTTAAATGCTTAAGTTTCCCATTTGTGCAACTGTGCAAATTTGCGCGACACGTTTCATGAACCCCCCCTTTTCAAATGTTGGGCAATATTAAGTAAATAACTGTAAAATTTTGTTGAAAGCAATGATACATGCAATGATTTTATTGTAATTAACATAATTATAATTTTTTACATCGTTTTTATTAATAATTTTTAAATATAAAAAAGTCAGCTGATTTATAAATGCACAATAAAACAGCGAAAGTTTGCGAGACTAAATAGTCACGCAAACTTATAAGTCTTGTGCAAATGATTTTTCATACAATTTTTGACAGTTCATTTGCGAGTGTGAAAACTTGCACAGTTTTGCGAGGGTTTTGCGCGTTTTCATGAGGACCCTTAATATTTTTATTTAAATTTCATTTATAGTTATTAAAATAAACAAATTCATTTTAAAGATTTCACTTTTTAATTTACATTCATATATTTTTAGAAATCTATAAGTTTAAAAGTGGTATTTAGGTATATGTCTTATATGGGTGCCAGGGCCAATAGCGGACCAATCCTTTTTATATTTTGCAATAAGAATACTGTGCATATAAAATATTTGAAAATTTATTTTTTGTAAATATCCACATCTATCCATATTGAAAAGCACTTAAGGTCATATTTCGGAAGGAGCTATATAAAATAATGAACCGGTTTGAATCAAGTACAAGGCATTGAATGACTAAATCAATATAAACATATATGCGAAATTTGGTTAAGTTGTCTTAAAAACTGTCATCTGTACTTTAACGAAAAATGTTGTCATTTAACGACGGACAGACGCTGTCTTGAAGACAAAAGATCCTAAAATTACAAAATTTACTCTTTTAACTTGTTTGTGACCAAATAAATAAAATAAAATATAAAGTAAGTTATTTTTATTATTATCTGATTTAAGCGTCATTTTTGCCATTGAAAGTATTGTGCATCCATATGTTTTAATTTTTTGAAAAACCAAATTTTTTAAATTTTATTAAAAATTTGATTTTTTTCGACACAATTTTTTAATAACTCCGAAAATATTGAGCGGATTAAAAATTATGCAGAAATGTCTTACAGATAACTTAAATTATTTTTTTTTTTTTTTTTTTTTTTGAATTATATTAAATCAAATCAGACAAATAGTTCTCAAAATGTGGTACACTATGTGGTGCAACCTCATTAATTTTCTATATAACGGTTTATCTCGAAAACTAGAGTCAATTAAAAAAAACTGATTTATTGGCTTAGAACTCCATAATTATGTGTATCCAACTTTAAGGAGAAATCCCGTGCCGCAGAAAAAAGTATTTATTTTGTCGAGCTGTGTAAATCAAAGGCAAAAAGATAAATATGTTTTATAAAGGGAGTATTAAAAATTAAGTAATTTTTTTTTTTTAGTAATAGAAAAATAATGTAAAAAATCAAAAATTTGTGACTTATTTAATTTAAGATATATTTTTGGCAACTAATAAACTAAGAAGAAGCTTAGTAAAATATTTATTACATTTTTCATCTCTAGAATTGCTTAAAATTTTCATTTTGAACTTTCTGAGTTTCCTCTTATAGTGTAATATATTGTTTTTTTTTTTTGCATAACTTCAACTGGTTGTTCTAAATATTTTTCGTTTAGTCAAATATTGGCAAAATGTTTTTTTTTACAAATATAGTCTTTTACCTGAAATTTATGTATCCATTTAAAAAGGTATTTAAACTTTTAAAAAATCTGGCAGAAAATATATTTGAAATTTCATTAATTTAATTTTTCAACAATGCGTAGCAATTTTAAAAATAATATTGAACTTTGGGAAAGTGTAGCAAAAAAAGTAGATAGTATATGACAATATATTTTATAGTTAGTGATGACGAATTTTATCTTGCATTATCCAGTATAAAATTTATAATAAAATACAAACTTAATTTTTTAATTAATCCTCATTGTCAGTTGAACCCCACATGCTTCGGTTCAAAGAGGTGCTCGGGTTTTCGAATTCCCACAAAAATTATTGTTCAGTAGCAATCAATTAATAAATTAAAAATTAACAGATTATAATTATGACAAAAATTTACAATATAACAAATACATTATATGTAAATAATTAGCATTTAAAGGTAGGAAATATAGATGTAAAAAAACAAATAAGAAAGCTATACAATTCATAAATAATATTTCATTATACCCTTAGGTTGGGATCTTAGCGCTTGTGTTGATGTTTGTAACACATAGAAAAAGTTATCCACCACCCACCTTAAAGTATACCAATCGACCGTCCGTCTGGCTGGCTGTCCATGTAGACCTTGTGCACAAAGTACGTGTCGCAATTTTAAAGATAATTCAATGAAATTTGGCATGAATTTTAAGTTGGTTGTGATCGGTACATTATTTCACCTAGTCCTCATATAAATGTCCCCCCGGAATAGATTTTAAACACTCAAAAATGCCTTAAAAATAAGAATATTTTAATCAAATTCGGTTTAAAGAAGTTCTGTACAAACACCAAATTTTATGAAGATCGGTCCACAATTGACCATAGCTGCTATATAAACTCCTTTTCAAATTCCATATTAATGTTAATATCAAGTTAATATTCGACACAAATCAGTTTTATGTAAGTAGAAACAACATTGCTAAATTTTATGAGAATCGGTTCATACTCGTAATTTACCATAGCTCCCATATAAACCAACTTCCATGAATCGCCTTAAAGTGCATAAAATCATCTAGTATCAATGCATTATTCTGTATTTGTATATTTTATATATATATCCCCTTCCCGAATTTTTAAGATCGTACACTATGTTATCCTAATATCATATAGTCGGTCTTGACTGACTATATCTTTCTTGCTCATTCTTACTTTTCATTATTCAAACTGATTTTGAACAATATGTATTAGGACCATAAAAAAAAATCTTCACTTCTCGATTAAACCCAAATGCGATCATAGACATGATCGTAGGTTCCAAATAAAGATCACGTCTTAAACAAAAAAGTTTTAAATATTTTTAAATTTTTTTAATTTAATTTGAAATTACAAAGAAAATATTTCATAAATGATACACAGAGAAAAAAATCCATATATTTGAAAATTTGTTTCATAAATATTATGAATTGAACATGACTTTTTTCCCAAACTTTTTTCATAAAAAATAAAATTTTGTTCAAAATTGTTATTAAATTGTTCATAATGAAAATTTTAGGAATTATGCAAAACTTTGATTTAGTTTTATTAGATTTGATTGGAAATGGTAAATGAAAATAGTTATACATGAAAATATTAACAACAAATGCCTTAAAAAGGCAAAATTCCAAGGAAAATCTGTTAAAAAATAATGTTTAGAAATTTGCATAATTTTGCTGATAAAAAGTGCTTCTATTCTGTTACCAAAATGTAGCAAATAACCATTAAAAACTTAAAATTTTCCAAAGAAAATTTGAAACATTTTTTTTACAAATTGAATAAATAAATGAAAATTTAAACAATTTTTTCAGTCTTTTTGACTTTTGATCATTTGAAAAAATATAAAGAAAAGTTTTAATATTTAAGAAATTATTCTTAAATGAACTGAATTCAATGAAAGTAAATTTTTATATTTATGTACAAATTTTTTTCTGTTTTTTCATTTTGAAAAAAAATAGTCTGCAGTATGAGTTCATTTTAAAATCAAAATGTTTTTGATTTTTCATACTTCATTGTCGGTGTGAGGCACACATTCAAAAGCTCTCTCAATTTTACTAATATATACTTATAGCATGAGCTTATGCAGTACGTGTCTATGGGGTGCTTAATATGATAAAAATTAAAACCTTTGTTATATTATATAATATTAAAAATTATGACGCAAAAGAAAATTTGTTTATCTAAAATTTTATAAACTATTTTTCATAAAAAATTAATTATGCGAAAATTTAATTTCAAATGTTCTACATTTGATCAATATTTTAAAATATTTATACTATTTAATGTTTTGCAAAAGTTGCATGTGATATTCCATGATATATAAAGTCTTGTTCAGACCGGCGCGAAATTACGAAATTTCACGCCGAAATTACAAATGAAATCTAGAGTGTTCATACTGGCAAGATGACATTTGATGTAATTTCGTGAACAGCTGATACTTATTGTTTACATTTTAAATTGTTATGGGGGTAAATAAAGTATTTTGAAATGGAAACAAATAAATTAATTTGCGACATTTAAAAATGTAAAAAGGATAGGTTTCATTTTGCAAAATCACTTTAATAATTAATTTTAAGATTTGTGTTTAAATTTACGATCAGTTGTGAATTTTTTTTTTCTCACGGTTGAAACATGCAGTACATAGTTGAAAAAAAGTATTTTTTCCAACCATGTACAGAGTTGCACGGAAATGGGCATCGTAATTTGAATGTAATTTCGCCGAAATTGCACAAAATTATGTAATTTCGCAATGTCAAAATGTAAGGGAAATTACGTAATTTCAACTTGAATTCGACCGAAATCACGAAAGTACGTAATTTCGCGTCGGTCTGAATGTCCTATAAGTTTTATAACTAAATAAAAATCAAATTTTTAAACTTTAAAAAAAACGTTGGTGATCAGGTGCAATGCTGCTGTTTGTGATCGGGTGCAATGTTTTAGTGCTATTCTAAAAAATACATTATTGGATTTCCGTGATATACGATAATACATTAGTTCTAACCCTCTATAATCTATCATTTTTCACGATACTTTTTTAATGTTGACCTGTATAATCCATGTCAATACTTTGAAATCACTAGAAAAGAAGTGGAGACTTGTTTTACTTTCTTCTTAAAGTTTTATTTATAAAATAATATCTATTTTTAAATATTTAGAAAGATTAGACTTCAGGAAAGATTAATAGTTAAATTTTGATTTTATTAAGATTACACCCCGCGACCAGCATATGTCGAAAATGTTGAATTTTTCAACAAAACTTCAAATTTCAAATTCACGTAAGATTTTTTGAAATTTATAAAGTAATAAAAAATGTACACAGGAGAGCATAAATTATGAAAATAAACTAATATTCCGAATCATATTTATTAATTACACAGTGATTTAGAGTATGATTCGGTCGGGCTTGAATGCTTCTAACTTTCTTACATATTTTCTAAATATTATAACTATTATTATTTTTTCTTACTTCTCATAAAAATATTTTACTAGCTCTAGTCAGGCATAAAAGGTATCAGATATGGTTAACCATCGATTAATAACTTAAATTACAATCAGTCAACAGCATAACGATATTGATATTTATACTTATATGCAAATAAATATATAGCAAAGATGTTTTCCTTCCAAATTCCATTAGTATCTTGTTGATATTGAATGAATTTTATTTGTTTAATAAAATTAAAATTATTTCTTTAATTTAGAGCTTCTTTTGTAGAAATTTATTATGTACATATTTGCATTTAATCAATACATTTTATTGTATTTCATTTGTAAAATATTTTAAGATTTAATTAATGCTATTGGAATGTCAGGGTTTCCTTTTTAGATCTTTTTAATCACTTATTTACTTTTTTATTAAGTTTTGATTGAAATTATTGAAAAAACTAAATACAGATATAAAAAATATTAACAAAATTGGCCATTGTTGTGTGAGAAAATATTTATTATTATTTAAGTTTATATTTTTTTAAATATTTTTTTTTAACAGTGCATTTAAAAAGTTTATATTAGACTTTAAGAAAAACATTCTGTATATAATTAGGATATCATTGGGCCCTTTTCGAATAAACTTAATATAATACGTAATATAGGCTCGTCAAGTTTATTTATATATCTAAACAATTTTATTATCGATCTTTTGGAATATATTTTTGCATATTTTGAATTTAACAGCTTATTTAAAACTTAAATGCGTAGTTGTGCATATTTTTCAATACATTTAAAGAATTGATTGATTCTTCACATGTTTTTGCATATTTTGCCCTTGAAGGCATTTGCTTTGTATGGGGGTACCACTTCCCCTGATCCTATCGAAAAGTAAAGTAGTCCATTGTTTTGGTTTGCGAGTTTACATTTATCGTTAAACCATTTTTTCGAAATTTCATTGTGCTATAATCCTTTGTTTCGTTTTTATGACTTGTAGTACTCTAAAAATGCTTAGATCTACACTGGGAACGCCGATCTTTATGAAAAACTTTCTTTCGCGGAAATATATGGACCGGAGCTATAACGAACAGCGATTTTTTTTTTTTTGGTTTTTGACCCATAGCTTTTTTGTTTATGAACCGATTTTGCCCATTTTTAGTACCAAATAAACCTCATAAAAAAGAAATATTTGAGCAAAATTTCATCCCCCTAGGTGATACACACCGAGCCCTATCGTGCTTTCATCAGACGGACAGATGGATGGATATAGCTATATCGTCTTAAATTTGTACATGAACCAAGAATATATATGGGGAATTTCAACAATTTTTTAAACTCTTTGAAACCAACTTTATGTATCTTGTATTTCTAAAGTTTGTTTTAAAAATAGTAAACTTGGTGATGCATTCTGATAGACCCTACAATAAAACTGAGAAATCTTAGGCATTCAGATAAATTCTCACAGAACTGCAGCCATCTAAAACTAAAAAAAATATATAAAATAACTGAGTTAAATCTTTCGAGGATTTATTCATTTATTTCAGTTTTGCACAGACAATTTACATCTTTTAGATTCAGTCGAGGGACAAAACATAAAAAATTCATATGCTATATAACAATTTACCATATTACTATCCGCTAAAAAGTAAATTTAAATTTTAAAAAACAATAATTTAAAGATGGAGTGATTCTCTAAAGTTTGAGGTGTACCTCGCTGATGTCAGAAAGACAGGCATGGGATAGCCTCAACACAAATTTCCATATAACTAGCGTAAATATTAGCAAAGTGAATGTGTCTAAAATATCGCGTAAACATAATTTTTAAATAAATGACACTTCCAAATCAAAGTGTGTTAAAAAAATTTTAAAGCAAAATTTTTTTTTATTTTATTTATTCCAAATAAGTGTTGCCGCAAGCCCATAGAGCCTAAATTATCTAGACTACCATATAAAAATTAATTATAACTACAATTATAAAATTTTTAAATTATTATTATTATTATTATTATTATTTTTTTTTTTTTTTTTTCTTAAAACTAAATAAACCCTCAATTTTGTGCACACAGAAATTTGACTAAATTGAATCCAGTTGAGAAGACGAAAAATAATTAGCCACTATTTACATGAACCTCCAAAATTCAACAACGTTATAATGGTAACAATGTCCAATTATCATAGCAGATAATTTAAATATGCCAACATTGTGCATTAGATATTTATAAGTCTCGAATGTTGGGGTGTAAACTCTTCGCATTACAGATAAATAGATTATCTTTATGATACTAATTGTGTTGATACGAGGGCGGATCAATGAGTCCGTGACTTTTCGAACTTCCATCGTAGTTATATGAAATGCAATACTATTCTCATCAAGTACCACCTGTTAATAGACTACTGTCAAATTTTGAGCAAGTGTCGTCATGTACTTTACGTAAAAGATATCATTTGTTTGGTCAATAATTTCATCGTTGGAGCTGAAACTCTTTCCACCGAGCCATTTCTTTAGGTTTGGAAATAGGAGCTAAATCCGGCGGATGAGGTACCAATTCGTAGCCCAATTCATAGAGTTTTGCCATTGAGACTGCACACGTGTGCACCCGTGCATTATCTTGATGAAAAAGAACTTTTTTCTTGGCCATATGGGGTCGTTTTCTTTTTAAATCCTCATTAAATCGGTCTATTAAGTTAGCATAATATTCGCCGTTTATTGTTTTTCCCTTTTGAAGGTAATCAATGTGGATTATCCCGCGTGCACCCCAAAAAACTGTTGCCATCACCTTATTGGCCGTCAAACTTACCTTGGCCTTCTTCGGAGCAGGTTCACACGGAGAAACCCATGGTTTAGACTGCTGCTTGGTCTCCGGAGTACAGTAATGGATCCATGTTTCATCCACAGTTACAAAACACCGCAAAAACTTATTCGGATTGCGGTTAAACAACTCCAAACAATCCTTTGAAGTTGTCATACGTTTACGTTTATGGTCAATTGAGACACCAATCTTGCAGACAACTTTCTTAAACCCAGCTGATCATTTAAAATCGAAACCTCACTGCCATATGAAATGCCTATGGCATCAACAATCTCACGCACTTTTACTCTTCGGATTTTTTCTACATTTTTGGGTGTACTGATCTCAATTGGCCGTATAAAACGTTCAGCGTCATTTGTACTTGTGCGACCACAACGAAAGTCAGTAAACCACTTTTTTACTATTGAAATCGATAGTGCAGAGTCCCTATAGTATTTATCGAGATTTTCCTTAGTTTGATTGTCGGTTTTTTTCGCAAAAAATAATGTTTAATGAGCATTCGAAATTCACTTTTTTTCATTTTCAGAAAAATACACGAGGTTGTATGTTTTGAACAGCTGTTAAACGTAAAGTAAATGACGACACTTGCTCAAAATTTGACAGTAGTCTATTAACAGGTGGTACTTGATGGGAATAGTGTTGCATTTCATATAACTACGAGAGAAGGTAGAAAAGTCACGAACTTATTGATCCGCCCTCGTATATTGCATGTGTTTATGTGCAAATATGTAATATTTGGTGAACCACTTTATAAAAATTAAAAAAAATACAGAATACAAAATCAATTAAATTACAAATGCTCTAGAAAAATGTTGGCAAATGAATTCAAAGAATGATTAAAGTGATGCTCATTATAGGGTGCACCAGTGTTCCACAATCTACAAATCCTCACAAGGTAAGACCGTGCCATCAACAACGATGTATATCGAGGGCACACCAGCCGAAATTAAATCTGGTTACTAGATAACTGAGGATTTATATATTTAACAGTTTTATAAAAAAAAAGTATTAGTCTTAATTTTACGTATTGATCGAAACTGCAGCCCAATAAAGTTATACAATAATTCGTAAGGTGATCTCTAATTCAAATCCTAAAAATGTAACGAATATTACGGTAAAAACAAGATCTCTGTCTATGTAAATTAATTTTAGCGATACACGAATAAATTTCAACACCATATATAATAAGAGGCAGACACAAAGATAACGCAACAAGGCGCCTTATATTATACGGTATATAATATATCTATCATCCAAAATGATACCTAAAGTTTTATACTAAGGGATAATGTCTAAAACCACATTGTCCAGCACAATGTCAAAAACCATAGCCTTATATTTTACAGGATTCAAATTTAAAAAGTTTGCCCTAGACCAGCCTACGACACAATTCAGTTCAGCATTAATTATTTCCTGAGACCTTTGAATTGATAGAGTGTCAAAAGTGGCTAAAAGTTGTACAACATCGGCATATGTATATGCCGTCAAAAAAGATAATTCCGAATCAACGATCCGCCAGGAAGGAAGATATAAGTTTACATCCGCTGTTGTTAATGCCAAATAATCTATTTAATTTTTCAACCAAAATTCCATGCTCAAATGAGTCAAAAGCTTTACTAATTAAAATTTTTCAAATTTGGTTCCGTATTTTTTTTTAATATAAGATAAGACTTTAGATCATCGAAAGTTATCTACAAAGAATCATCTTAGTGGTTAAAATTTATAATATAAAAGAATTAATTAATTAATCATTTATTTATTTATTTACTAGCTGACCCGGCTAACGTTATTTTGCCATATAACTTATTTCTAGTAGTGAATGTTTTGGTTCTTAATTAAAAAATAACAAGTGTGGGGATATCAGAAAAAAGAATGAAGAGCTTTATAACATGATCGGCGATGAAAAAAAATAATAATAGCCATTTATTTCCTTATTTATGTTCGTTACATATTCAAAAGTTAAACATAAAAAAGTGATGTATTTTTTATCCTGAAGTATGAAAATCAAACAAAGTTAATCAATATTCATTACGAAAGACAATTGCGTGTACAATATTTTTTGTCAGTCCGTCTTTAGTCAACACAAATAAGCTCGATGGCTTGCCGACGCGAGAACATGCCACGTATGTTCTTTGGGCACACCGTGTGTAAAACATAGTGTGCCCAAATCTAAGCAGCAAACAGGAATCGTTTGGCCTTGCGACTTATTGATTGTCATTGGAAATGCCAATCTAATAGGAAATTGAATGTGTTTGAATTCAATTGGAACGTTTTTGGGAATCATCGGAATTTTGTGGTACTTTTTCGTACTTTTGCTTTCTTTTTCGCCCTAAATGTTAAAATTTATATATAAAATTTATAAATTTTATAGCTTCAAACTATTCTGGTGGGGAGCCTTTGTCCGTTTTGCCTTAAATGTTGGAATTTCCAAAAAAATTATATCCTTAAGTTACTTTCAGATGTTGCAGTGTCTGCATGCCAAATTTTAAGAAACCCGGTTGATTAGTTATGTGAGGGGGATCTTTTACGCCTTTTGCCCTATTTTACTACTTAGGTCGTAATTATAGGATATATTTTCTTCTAGATATTACGCTATTCGCCTGCCAAATTTCAAGAAAATGTCCTGCGCTCCCTAGTGATTTGAAATATTCTTTACGACCTACTCTCATACCTAACAAATACACGTACAAAATTTCATAAAAATCTGTCAATCCGTTTCGGAGAAGTTCAATTACAAACACCGTGACACGAGAATTTTATATATATAGAAGACTTTTTTATTTAATTTTTCCAAAATTATATCAAATGAAGGCTAAGAATTCCTGCAATATAACAAACGTTTTTATTCAAATGTTGCAGCACAAAATGTTAAGAAAATATCCTTTATATAAAGTATGTAATTAAATAATAAATATAATATTAAATGGTTAAATTAAAAATTCAAAGCTTTCATTTAACATCTTTCGAAACTTTGAAGTCCTTCTGAGAAGAAATTTAACATCCTAGAGAAAAACTGAGTACACAGTTGTTTTATCATGGATGGTCTCTAGTTTTATACATGTAACGATATTTAAATGTGTGAGAATGATTGTTGCATGCTGATATATATCTGAAAAACATTTTCAGAACGATATTTTCCGAAGTTTTTTGCTGCAATATTTGAATAAAAAATACTATTAAATTGCAGAGATTCTTAGCTTTCATTTGACATACATACTGGGTCGATATAATATTCGTATATATTTAACAATTTTTTTTTTCTTTTTCTTAATGTGTATCCTTCGAAACTTTTGAGTCCTTTTAAGAGGAAATTTGACGTCCCGGATAGAAACTAAGTAAGTAGTTTTACTACTTATGGTCTCTAGTTTCATGCATATATCGATTTTTTTCTTGTGTGAAAATGGCACGGTGTTATCATAAGTAGTAAGGTTTTCAAAACAGTACTGATATTCATTTGACTTTTTCGGCAAAATATCCCAAAAATATATATTTTATTATACACCAAATTTTTTGCTATTTGCGAAATTGTATAAAAAATAAAATTGAAAAATTTTCTTTTCAGTGCATTTCAATAAATATTGAAAATGCTGTAGTAGTTCTGAAATGTGCTGATAGCACCTTAGAAGTTCTATAAAATCGCGTTGTTTTGGTTTTGAAAAAGCGAAATCTCTATTTAATGATTTTTTTGAAACTTTCAACTTTAAACCTCCACAACTTGTGCTCGTATTGATAAAAAAGATTAACGCAAACTTTCTATGGAGTGTTAGGAGAAAAAAATTTTGAAAATATGTTTACTCAAAATATTTTAAATTCCATGGGAATATTTTGATATATTACAAATGGTATGCCAAATCCTAAAAAAATAGGTATGAAGAAATTTTGGGGAGCAAAAAGAAAATAAGTGCAAAGTTGAAATATCATCTCAAATCCAAATGTTTTTGGTTTAGTTGCGATCCACCGAATTAGGTGCAGCTAAGAATAATAGAGAGATAATGGGCACAGTAAAAGTATATAACTTCTTTTATGGCAAACAAAATCTTTAATAAGGCTTATTTAATAATGTTAATTAAGGTTTTGAAAAAGGAAATATCTTCACAGTTTTTTATATGGCGGTTGCAATTTTTATTAAAACTTTTTATTTATTCTTTAATATTAATCAGTAGAATTTGTATATTGTAACTTTAATGCGATGCAATTTACTTAGGTTAGGTTAGGTTCTCGAGTCCACCCAGAGACCATTCGGTCCAATGTGATCTCTTTATAAAAAAACCAAAGAAAAACAATATAAGATGAAAGAGAATAAGAAGAAAAACCTAAGCAGAAGAAGGCACTACAGTAAAAAGAATAGAAATAGAAAGATAACGAAATAAAAGAATAGTGTGGAACCCAAGATCCACCAATCAACTCTTACTACTTCTTCCAGTTCGTGTAGAATATGGCTCCCAAACCACTTCAGTCTATTACAGAGTATGTGCTCTACTGTCTCTAGCTCCTCCACATCATCGCACGTCCTACAATAGTCTGACATGCCAGTGTCCCACTTACTTGTTATATTCCCTATTGCGAAGTGACCAGTAATCATACCAACAATGACCCTTAGATTCCCACGACTCATTCCCAGAAGATACTTCAAATCTGCTGGTTTAAGACTAGGCCATAACGCTCTAGATACCCTGCAATCGATTCTACTTCTTCAAGCATGATTCGTCCCTCCTAAAGTCCATTCCCGTATGGCCATGAAATATGACCCAATTGGAATCCTAACCGATACCTCCACAAAAGGCCTGTCCAGTTCCGAGACCTTGCTAGCTAGCTCATCGGCTATTTCATTGCCGAGAATGTCGCAGTGACCAGGGACCTAACAGAGTCTTATTTTGTAGGCATCCATTAGCCTTCTAAATTATTTCCTACACTCAAGCACTAATCTGGACCTGACCCAATAACTTGTCATTGCCAGTAGTCCCTATGCAATTTACTTATTTTAAACTGATTTAAAAAAGTATAAACAAAAAACTAAGATATTTAAAATAAACAACAAAATTACCACATTAGCCTATAGACGATATAATGCAATTGCAGGTGGTTAATGTATATACACTTGTTGTGAGCACTGTACGTTGACCGCAAAAGAATATGTTTTTGAGTAGAACTCAAATTTCCACCTCAAATTGTGCTCATTATATTTGTGGAAGCCTTTAGCATTATACTAGACTAAATAAAAGTGACTTGACTTGATATGTCATTTACTTACTTAGTATGTGAGTATGTAAACTTAGTATGTAGTGTAATCTAAAACCCTTCTATGCAAAACTAAATACATACATAATCCCTCCCCCCTCAACCGATTGACAAACTGCACTAACTGTATATTGAAACACTTTGTTTGTTATTCGTGGTTGGATTAGCCCTCAAATGCACCCAGTATAGAGCTGATGATGACGACGGTTGTTGCAATATTTTCTTGATGAATGAAAAACAAAAACAACAACAAAAATTTTATAAAAAGCCTACAAATACCTAGAAGAGAATAGTTATGTTTAAATAGGCGTTGAAAACGGTGGTGATTTCAATACAATTATTAAATAACGGACAAATATTAACAACTAACTACAGATATTCTGTTTGTTGCAGTCACAAAGGATAAAGTCTTTTGTCAATCGATTAACAAAAATGGATAAGGATATTGGAAAAAGTTTTATGATTATGAAAGCATAAATAACTAATAACAATGGAATTTTATTACAAAAAATTCAATTTATGCATGTGTTCTGTCTGAAAAAAAAATAAATAAAAAATTAAAATAAAAGTAATAATAAAGAAAAAAAATTGCATAAAAGAAACCTAACAAGTGCTTTCAGTGAAATTAGAAGAATCTTTGGCAATAATTTATGTTCAATCCATTGAAATTTTGTTCAACGAAACCCTTTGTCCTCTGCTTCCTTTAACAGTCCCCCTAATTCCTTTTGAGAGTATTTTAAATCCATAATAATATGCAAAATATTGATCCCAGTGAAAATAACGATACTTTAAACAAGTTTGAAAACTTGCAATTAACACAACCGGCATCATTGGAAAGTCTACCTACTGAACAGCATAAATTATTAGAAGACTGTTCTAAGACTGAAAGTTCACGTACTGTATACTCTGATCCTGAGGAGACACAAACTAAGGCTAAAACACGTTCGCGCTTCTCCACTGCTCTTAGAAAACTTTCACGCTCTACTAGAAAAAAAGAGAAAACAAACATCAAAGTTCACTCTTCTACAGCCGCTGCATCCACAGAGCACGTTGTTTCAAGTGGGGCTGAAGATTTGTCCGAAACCAGTGCTACATTAACGGATGCAGATAAAAAATCAAAGAAAAAGAAAAAACCAGTTAAATCCATATTTAATTTGAAAAAGTCGAAAATAGTGCCCAAGACAGAGGATTCAAAAATTAGTTTTGAAGAACAAGATCAAGACACTACAAAACTTTTAGAACCGATTTTTCAGGATAAGGAAAATGAAGTAATTGTTACTACGGAGCGTTTAACACCACTGAGCTCTAGAAGTAAAGTTCAAATAACAATAAAGTCGAAGAAAATTGAAACCGTGGCTTCGCAAGAACAACTAAATCAAAACCCATTAACTTCATCTCCTTCACCATCCCCAACCACTAATAACAAAGATACCTTTGAAAACGATAAACCTAAGGCGGCAGATACCCCAACAACATCATATAACGAACCTTTAGATAAGAACAAAAAACTCAAAACTAAAATTACAACTCAAACGGCACAGAAATCTACTACAACTATAACAACCACAACAGCACAATCTAAAAGCAAACAACAACAAGAAGCAGAACAAGAACAGATAACAATCACTCAAAGTTCTAAAGATACGCCACCTAAAGAGAGAGCACCCACTAAACCCTCGCGCTTAACAACGACACCTACAACTGTGTCGACATCTACAACGACCAGTCAATCGAGTAAAAGCAGTGGTGCAGTACGCAAAACAGCCGCCACAACTAAAGCAGCTATTAGACTAGTGACGGGTGTAAAATCCAAACAGAAAACGTCATCTGCAAAGACCTCAAAAGGATCCAACGTTAGCAATACGAACATAGCCACTAACCCGAACGCAACATTAGCAACAACTAAAAAAGAATCAGTTTTAATGATAAACCCACAAAGAGGTTATAGATTACCCAGACCTACCTCAACAACAACAGCAAATACCATTAAGGAACCTCAACTTGTGGCAGCGGCAACAACAGCACCCATATTAGAAACTCAAATCATAGATCAAACAATATCACTGCCAACGAATTCATCTAACCAACCAACAGCAACAACATCATCCGACAGTCTGACTACAAATAAAAGTTTACCACAAACATCATCTGAAATTCAATCTTCTTTAACTAACGCTTCATTGGTAACACCGTCGCCGCCGCCAACACCTATAATAATAGAAACAACAACAACAGACAATAGTGCCACTATCAATCGGCAGCAACAAGAAAATATACAAACATCACCAATTGACAATTCAAATTCAGTTCATTTGACAACCTTTCCACAAGCAGACGATCACATCTCATTAGCGGAAAGTGTTAAGCCTAGCGAATATTCGGGTGACACACATTACGATTCTATTGAAACAATCAAGGAACCGGTATCGGTTAATTTTGCCGTTGGAAGTCCTGTCAGAGCTCTTTTCCAACAATCCTTATTTGCCAATCCAGAACCCTTTAACGTTTCCTCAATTTATATCGACGCCAAAGATTCATCCATAAGTGAAGCAAATCGTCGTCGCATACACTACATATCACAACCGACATTATTCGACGAATTTAGTAGCAGTTTGGAACATAAACGTTCCCATTATCGTTATCAATCGGGTGTTAGTGATTTATCCTTGGATACCGACGAAAACGAGGATACACTTGACAATTTCAAACAGATGCCAGCTTTTGGTGATTTAACCATGGATCAAGATATGGAACCGGTAAGAATATCACTTACGTACATATATCCTCCATAAAGTGTAATTGAAATGCAGTTAAGGGTGATTAATTTAAAAACATAGATCCGAATGTAAAGGTGAATCTTAAATTACTTATTTCTTGGAAAATATTTTTTCACATCGAGATAAGAGATAAGATAATATCAAAACAGTTTTCGAATTTTCAGTTTATTTATTTACTTTAAAAGTAGAGCGTAATTGTTTTTATTTGTTTTTTCTTAAATTGTGCTTTAATTTAAAATCTTAAATAAAAACTATTACTTGTCTTTTAATACTAAAAATAAGTATGTTAAGCATCCTTCCAAACTTTACCAATTAGGCCGTCGGTTTGGTAATATTTTTAAAATAATCGGTATAATAGATAAGTGAAACATTTACTTTATTTAAACCTCTAATGAAGAATGAAGCAGTCATAAAAGATTATGATTATAATTTCCAAATTTCAAGAGGCCAAAAACCACAGTATTTAGAGCCTAATAAATCATGTATTTATATTCAGAGCTCCCCAGTTAAAAAAAGAACTGAAAAAGTGCTGAAAAAGTCATGATTTTAACATTGTGTTGTCATTGGAAGGAATTACTTAGTGCTGAAAAAAAGTTGCAGAAGATCTTTTTTTAACCCATGGTTGTCATTGGTAGGATGGTAAATTTTATTAACTTCCAAAAAAGTGCAAAAATATTCACTTAGTTCTACTTTTGAAGTGTTAAAAAAGTTATTTTTTGAAAGCACTTGCTCTTTTTTTTTTGCTGGGTTATTACACGGAAAAAAATAAATTTCGTATTCTATTTCTAAATTTATAAAGTCAGTCACTGAAATCTGACCTATCACTGAATTTGTAAAATCAAACATTCAAATTCAAAAGTGCTTTATTGAAAAAATATATATATATTTTTTTTCTTATTAAAATATTTTTATTATTTACAAATTTTAATATTTGAAAATTTTCATAAATTCTAATTTATTTTTTTCAATAAAAATTATAAAAATAATATTTAATTTTCTTTTTTAAATTTTCAAACAATATTTATTTTGAAATCAATAAAATGTTTAATAAGAATATTACATTACTTTTTACATTTATTGTATTATTTATATTGCAGATGTAAATTGTGCGAAATAATGTAATAATTGTGATAGAAAGTTAATGTCATTAGTATTAGCATTATTTAAAGAAAGATACAATGTGGTGCATTTTATTAGATAGAGTGTTTTAATGATCGCACATAATAGAATATTTATACATTTATATAATCAATAACATTTTTAAATTTTTGTAACTTCATCTTTCCATCAATGACCAAACCGCCCTAAGTAAAAGAAAAACGAACGTTATAAAAAAATTAAAAATGTATTTATATAATATTACTTACCGATTGCAGTTGAGGGATTTTTTAAAAGTTTCACATATCCTTTTGTTATTTCATTTAGTGTCAATAGAAATATATAGCGATTACCTATTAGAATGGATAAATAAATTTGGTTTAAGTATGGACATATATGTTATGGGACAAAAAAAGGGAACTTCTGGTGCTCAAATCATTTAAAGTCTTTAAAAACGTTGTCTCAGCTTAACACTTCTTTTCTTCATTAAAATCAACTCCGTTAGGATTATTAAAGTATGAATCTTTTCTACTCTCATAAAAACAAGTGATAAATACAAAGTCGGTCTAGCCCGGCAATATGATGCCCTACACTATTGGTTAAGTACATCAAAAATATGGGGGTGGTCTTTTATTATATGGGATCCGTGGCCAATTGTGAACCGATATTTGTATTAAGAGTAGTGGATATTTCTATTAAACATACATATGCATTATAATGTGTTATGTTATTTATGCACATAGGGTGATTCCCGGGCCTTTTATGAGATCTATGGTCAATAATGGACCGATCCTCATAAAATTTGATACTGCATTTTCTATTTATATAATACTGATAGAAACCTGTATATCAAATTTCATAAAATTATTTTCAAAATTGTGACCTGCAGTTTAATATAAGTTTTATATAGACGGACAGACGGACAGACGGACCACACTGGTAAATCGACGCAGAAAACGATTCTAAGCCGATTGGTATAAACTAAGGTGGATCTTAAACCACAATACATCCCTACCTATGGTGGTGTATATATATATATATAATGTATGTCAATAGCTAATATTTTGCATGCTCAATTTTTATTTCATATCACATTTTCAAATTTCACTTATAACGCTTTAAATTTTAGTCGCAGTTCAAATATAAGAACCTCTCTGAATATCTCTTTGCAGTTTGTTTGCAATGTCGTAGGGTATCAAATAGTCAAATTTTATCAACTATAACGTTCTTACTTATTCTATTCTGTCCTACTGCAGGAATATTTTGGGAAATTACTAGTAAGGTATTAAGAGTACCGAAATATTCGCACATATGACCATAATTTAGCTAATAATTTAACACAAGGTTTATATATTTTATATACACGGACTGAGATTGTTAACCCGACTAACAAGATGATATAAAGAAAATAATAAAACAATAATACTTACAAATTTTTATTATTTATTCCATATCTTATTACATTTATACCAATCAATTTATTTGCAATTCGTTAGGAAAATAAAAGCAACTTACCATAGGAAGTCTTCAAATATAGGATTTCACGATTTATGTGCGTGAAGATAAATTTTAAAATTTATAACCCTAGACGCAAATCGTGTTAGTTAACAGAGGTCTGTTAACTCGTTAACATAACTCTATTAAGCATGGAAAAACTGATATCTATATATATATAAAAAAAAGTGATGTTAGTTACTATTGTTATAACTCAAGAACGACTAGACCGATTTTGATGATTCTCACCAATTCGGACCGGTCACCGGCCAGAAAAGGATAATACGAAAAAAAATTAAATAATTTCTTTGCCTTAATAATCATTAAAAATATTTTTTTTTAATACAAATTATAACAATTACTGTTTCTGTTTCTATCGAAACGCTTACTTTTTTGTGCAATTTGTTTTCTGGTGGTGGTGTAGAATTCTATTTCCAAACGGTAAGTTCCAAGTAAAGCTCATCATTTATTGAGGTTGTGATATTTAAAACCATTTGTTGTATTTTTGGCATTCGTTATTAAGTGTTATTCACAATGCCGCGACCCCGGAGATCTAATATTTCGCGTCGAACACGTAATGCAAGTACTTATCGTAATATCGTCAATCAATTGTTTGGCCCGACTTCGTACATCACAAACGCAGGAAGAAAGGCAGGCGAGAAATGAAACGGCTCGGTTAGCAATGAGAAATCGTCGAGCAAATGTAGCAATTCAACAACTTTAAAATTTTTAATCAACGCATAAGAAGAATTGCTTCAAGTTCTGATTTGAATCAAGCAGCGTTCCATTACAACTGCAATTTCGACTACAGCTCTCATCATTCCGTTCAAAAAAAAAGACATTGTCTATCCGCTAACCTTAAGATGAAGTAATAAATAAATATAAATTCAAATTTGCCTTAAATACATGCGTATATTTTTTGATTGAGCCCACATCTACATCATATTTAAATTCTTCTGTAAAAAACACTTTATAATAGGTATTCCTTAGATTTTTATTTAAAGGTCGTAAATTTCGTTAAAATATCAATTTAAATCGTTCAGTAATACAACACTAATGTTTGCTTAGGGCCAGCAACGCGGCTCGGGTCAGCTTCTACATCATATTTAAATTCTTCTGTAAAAAACACTTTATAATAGGTATTCCTTAGATTTTTATTTAAAGGTCGTAAATTTCGTTAAAATATCAATTTAAATCGTTCAGTAATACAACACTAATGTTTGCTTAGGGCCAGCAACGCGGCTCGGGTCAGCTAGTATTCAATAAAAATTGAATTAGGAACACATTTTTGGACAAAATGGGTCCAGAAAATCGTTACCATTAGGAAATATACAAAAAAATATCTTAAATTCAGGCAACTTTATCGATTATTCAAAATTTGGGATTCTGAATCCCAAATTTTAAATTTTTGAAAAATTTTTATAACTCCTTCCAACTCACACTGTTAAAGTATCTGAAAAGTGGAGGACATAGTGGGATACCTTATCTATCATCTCCAAAAAGTTTTGTCCGCCCACGTTGCCTTGTTTCCCTGTAATCTGGATTCATCCCACTCAGAATCCCAAATTTTGAATGATCGTCAAATTCATGTTTTAAAGCCAATTCTGATAAAGTTGCCTGAATTTAAGATATGTGAGTATATTTCCTAATGGTAACGGTTTTCTGGACCCATTTGGTCTAAAAATGTTGTTCCTAATTACATTATTATTGAATATATCAGTTTTTCCATGCTTAATAGAGCTATGTTAACGAGTTAACAGACCTCTGTTAACTAACACGATTTGCGTCTAGGGTTATAAATTTTAAAATTTATATTTATAATTCACGATTTTTCTTTAAAATTTTCTTTTTAACTTTATGTTGAAAGTGTCAAAATCAGAAAATTTTTTTTTATATTGGTTTTCAAATCATTTAAAATCAATAAAACAAAATCTTAAAATCAAACACTTTTTTTACAAAATTTTATTTAAAATCAAAAAATGAATTATTTAAAAAAATTCTAGCCATAATTTTTTCTTTGTGTGATTTATAAATTTTTTAAATAAATAAATCCTGATAAATTCATAAAATTTCCTATACTTTACATAAATATATAGTATTGATAGTTTATAGTGTATTTTATAGAAAACCAATAGAAAATGATAATAATGTCCATGGAAAGTATGACATATTCAATTATGATTGATATCAGATTAAATATTTGTTAAAGTTGTGATTCTGCCTTTAGCAGGATTAAAATGATTCTAACTTTGACTACAACATCAACTGATGCAATTCAAGTTTAAAAGCAACTTTAAAGCTAATACGTCCTCTATATCAAATTTCATAAAGATCCATTAATTTATTTCTGCTACAAATTAAGTTCTGCGTTTTTTTATTGAACTTAGACGGTATATATTAAAATTCATTTTCAATATTAAATATTTTTAGAGCTCTCACTTTTGAATTCATCATATAATCAAGAAATTAAAGTGACAATTATACAGATCAAATTTGAAAATTATCCCATGAGGTTCAGAAAAATTATATATAGGCCATTATAAAAAATTGTGGTTTTTAAGCCTTAATATTTTTTTATGGCACATTAAAATTCATTTGTATAAACATAAAGTAACTCGAAAGCATAATAGAATCAGTTGGCATTAATCATTTCGTGCAAAATTACAAAAATTTTCTTTATACTAAAAATCGCGATTTTTTAAATTTTTGCGAAATCTAAGTTATTATTTTTTTTTTTTTATTTACTATAGGAAAATATATTTTATTAGAGTTTATTAAAAAGAAATGCTATTTAATATTGTGATCCTTTTTAATCCAAGTAAATTTTTTTTGTCCATACAACTTTTATCTTTCGAAATTTTTTGATGCGTCTCCACATTTCCGTTAAGCATTACAAAAACCACCTAATAATGCCAATTATGGTCAATTTCGTGCAGTCCATGCGATGTGCCTTAGCAAAATCTTTTTTGTCCCATTTCAAATATCAACGACATTTGACTTAAAATTATAGTCCCGATCAATTATATTTATCACCGTTCTTATATTCATATATCCAAGATTTGCACAAATTGCAATTTGCTATATAAAAATACAAAAACAAAATGTGCAATTTTTGCTTAATTTCCAAAAAACCCATATAATTTTTTTATTAAATATATTTTTAATATTCCTTCGATTTTACAGTTTAAAAAAAAAACAAAAATTACGTTCACGCAATAATCCATGTTAATCCATTAGAAGAACTAACTATTTTTTAATAAATTTTCGCTCTTTTTTCCACACTTTAAGACTATCTACTGCGTTGACTATTTAGAGCACATCAACGTGATATATACGCATAATTACAAAAAGTAATTATGCGTATATATCTGTGTCAAGATTTATGTTCCGTTGAGGTGCGCACAAACGCCGCCAAAAAAAAATGCTATAAATTAAAAAAATTTGTCTTAAAATTCGACCTGTTTAATCACTTAACTGTTTAATCAAAAAGTATAAACGCGCGAACAAAAATTATAGAAGAATGGGAAAAAGTTAAGTAATTTTAGCCCGTTTTTTCTATGTTTTTTAATTTTGAACAACAATTATGATTATGAAAAAAATGCTAAAATTTTGCACTCTATTAGTTTCAAGTCTTGTGAGTTACGGTCTGTAAACCGTTTGTTTAAATAGTATTACCACAAAACTTATTAAAGATTGAAGTCAGTTTCAACCAGGTTAAGCATTTTTAATGTATAAATAAAAAATTTTTTAAATAATAAAATATGCTCTAAAAATACCAAAATATGCTCTAAAAATCATTATATGAAAAAATATGCCATTAAGGGTGAAATATGCGCATACAAATCGATGTCAAAATGTTTTATTTCTTCTGCAACTGATTAATATTTTATCGATTTAAGGTACAGGAGAAACATCCCAGCAAAAATTTGTTGGCTTTTGGTAATAACCACTACTTACTAGACTCATTACCTGGTAATGAGTCGTCATTATTTTTCTCATTTCTTTGAGTAGTCGAATAACTAACAATTTCATTTAGTTCTGCAATGGCTTAGTTCGCTAGAGCAACTGCGATGCACTCAGAAGGTTGTTGATTCAACCCCAAACTAAACACAAATATTTTTTAGGAAATTATTTGAATTTCTATTGGCATTTCACAACTATTAACAACGCACAAAAATTTAACGTATATATGGCGTAGTGAGTAAGACAGTAGTCTTTAAAACATGAAGGAAAGTTTTTGCCTAGGTTCAAATCTCAGTTGAGTCAACTCTCCTTTGTTTTTATTATTTTTTTTTTTTAGCAATTTTGTAGTTTTGTAGTATTTGTTTAACTACTTATTTGATTGTTTAAAATAGGTACTTAGTAATGGGGACCCATGAATTCGTGGACATCGCCATATAAAGGTAATGAGTTTTTCATCCGAGTTATAAGTAGTTACCGCCTTTTGGCAACAATGTTGGCTTACCGTGTAACTAAAGTTTTTGCTGGGATGCAGTTGCATATTTGCCTGGTTATAAAGCTAATACACTTTTAAGTGTGACAACGCCCTTGGACAACATGAGATTGGACATTACGACAATCTTCTGTTCTAGCGAAAATTTTGAATCTCGTACTAAAAAAATTAAAATCTCGATTGGTTTTCAACATTTTATAGTCAAAGAAGAAAATTTAAATTTTGCTGTTCATATAATAAATAGTTACACCAACCAATGTCGAGCTCCTGTTCGGAAGTTATTTGAGTTTGAATTCTTAGAATCACTTATCGAACTTTATTTTATTCATTGCTAACTTAAAATTCAAATCATGTCACAGTGTTTTTTTTTAGTAATTTTAAACGAGCTATATCAATGGATAGGTAAATGGCTTTCTTTATATTTTATATATACTTTCAAAATGGAAGAAGTTTTGCTAAATGAAATTGATGAAATTTAATATTAAATTTTATAATAAAAATAATAAATGTTAGATTTGAAATTGTATACAAAATTAATCTTAAATAATTTTTGAAACACAGAAGGGATGTTACCTTGTTAATACACTGCATAACGAATAATTAAAAAGGCAAATTTCAAAATATATTTTTGTTTAAAGAAAAAAAATTTTAGCCGATTAGTGTCTCCACTTAATTGTAGGTATGTATAGATTTGTGCATCAATTTTGATGATACTTTTGCGGTTTTCACTTTTTAAAAGAACTTTTAAGAAAAAAATGTTCAATTTTGCAAGAAAAAAAATTTCGGACACTATTTTCTAAATTACTCCGAAAATATTGAGCATATAAAAAACTATATTAGAGAGGCTTGAAGACATTTTTAGTCCGCATCTTTTAATGTATCATTTATATAAATCATACACACCGCTTTTAAGTTATGGGGAAATATACTCGTGTAATAGTCGAAATATTAGACACGCCTATAAAAAAATCCATACCTGAAGGATAAAACTGAAAGCAAAATCCATATAGCCCAACTTATCATCTTTAAGGAAGATTTTGTTTTTTTGCCGACCAGTGTTGCTATTATTATTATTTTTGTTATGGTAGTTTGTAATGGAATGTTTCCTAGTTTATATATCCTAATGAAATTTTCGGCATTGATCTTGTTACAAAATTTATCTGAATTACAAAAACGATCAAAAATTTATCCATAAGTCCAAATTTATAGTAAATCTGGTAAAAGGCGTTTACAAAAAATTTAGAACACCTTAAGGGTTTATAAACTACATTTTATTTGGAACATATAGCCTATTATAGAAATTTTTATACAAAATAGTTAAAATTCAGAAGTGTCTAAACTTAACACGTTGGCTAATTGATCTTGTTTTCTTTGTAGAAAAAAAAAAAATAAATTATAATTTTTGTACTCTTGGTCTCGGCTGAGACCAAAACTGATATCACAGATCCGTCTTCAAAAAAAAAAAAAACCAAAGCAAAGTCAAACCACATGATTTTGGGCGTGCTGGATCTTTCACACAAGATCGTGTGATATACCGTCCACATCCTTATCGTTGAATTCAGAACAAAATAAATTGTATATCATTGATTTGTTCGCCTCTGCGTTAACGGTAACTGTCTCACAAACGCACAGCGTCACATTTGGTCAAAATACGAAAATAAAATTTTTAGCCAAGGAAAATAGTATGACTCGACCTCGGAATTTAATGGAAGGAAGCGAATTTTCGCATATAGCTTCGTCTTGGCGTCTTATAGATGCTGTTAAAAGTCAACAATAATCACGTGTACGCTACGAGAGTTATTCGCGGTTAAAGGTCACAAAAATAAGTTTTTGTTATTATGCATCCTTCGTGATTTGATGTCATTTAAACACAATTTTGCTGAAGTACATTTTTATGTACCATCATTAGTTTTGGAGCTACAGCGCATCTTATGTTCTATTTAATGTTTTTTAGTATTCGAAATATTTTAGGACGATATAGTAAAAATATAAAGATAATTATACCACCCATTATCTAAAGATACGTACTTATTTTATGTTGCACATATTGTCTAGAAATCACTTCCTGGTGCATGTGAGGGTATTATAAAATTATAATCGTAAACTGAAGAAACTTTAACTTTAATATGAAAATTGAGTGTCCCTACGCAAAAGCGAAGCATTTTTTACATATTAGCATTGAGTGATTTAAAAATTTTAATTACTTTGTCATGCATTAACACTTATTAACAAAAAAAAAATTGGTATTTATTTCATCAAATATTTAATTGCAACTCTGTCTTTATTCATTCCCAGACTATATCTCATTGATTATGTTGTTGTTGTCGTTGTTTTTGTTGCTGTGGTAATTTGCTATTTGAGTGAAAGAGAGACATGAGAAATTTGAGTATGGAATCCATATAAATGCAATTGTTGATTTCTTTTCCTGATTTTATTATCACTTTTGCCGATTTTATTTCAATGTATCTTTGTTAAATACTAAATATCGATATTTGTTGATTAGTCAGACTTTTATTGTAAATTATTATTTCCTACATGCTTTTCTAAGATTTTCGATTTTTGTTTTGTTTGTTGTTTTGTTTTTTTTTTTTTTTTAATCTTAATGTTAAAATAAATGAAAAAAAGTCGTTAAACTATTTACATAAATTTAAGAAACCCTAGAGCGTATAAGAAAATATAAGAAAATAGAGTTCACTAAAGGTAAAAATTTAAAAAGCTTAAAAGAAAAATTACCACAAACAAAGTTCAATGAATTCAAGAACTTGGTTTATGTTTTTTTATACACATTTATTAAAAACTTAGTCAAAATTTTAAATTAAGTTATCATATCTTTTTTGCGTTCTTTAACTTTATTTTATCTAACGCCCAAGATACATATCTGCGACAAAATGCAAAATTAATTTTAAATTTATAATTTTTCTTAATTTTAATTTTCTCATTTCACCATTGACAATTTGATATTTTGTGCAAGTGAGAAAAATATTTCATAAATTTAATTTTCTCATTGCAGCTTTGATGTGATATTTTGTGCAAGTGAGACAAATATATAATAATTTCTACACCCATTTATTTTATGATTTAAACAATATAAATAAATAAATATTATTCCTTTACATTTAAAATTAAAACTTTTAAATGTTTAACCCATTTTCTATTAAAATTTTCTACCATTTTTTTCTTTCAGAATGTAATGACATCATCAACCACTGAAAAGCGTGAGCATCTCTACAAAATTCTAGTCATCGGTGAATTGGGCACTGGCAAAACATCATTTATCAAACGTTATGTTCATCAGTTTTTCAGTCAGAATTATCGTGCCACAATTGGTGTTGATTTTGCCTTAAAAGTTTTACACTGGGATCCCAATACAATTGTGCGTTTGCAATTATGGGATATTGCTGGTCAGGAGCGTTTTGGTAATATGACAAGGGTGTATTACAAGGAAGCCGTTGGTGCCTTTATAGTTTTCGATGTAACACGTAGTGGTACATTCGATTGTGTTAGTAAATGGAAAGAAGATTTAGATTCAAAAGTACAATTGCCAGATGGTAATCCAATCCCGTGTATATTGCTGGCCAATAAGGTGAGTTTTTTCTTTTATATTTTTAGTTTGCGATCCCAACCTTTATCATGAATATTAATGCAATATAACTTAGCAAGGGAAAGTTTGTTTTTGAATATACTTTAGTGATCAATGCATTCCGAACTGAGATGATATATTTTACCCTTTACATATATTGTCGTCTAAATGTTTCTAAAGGTTGTTAATTACATTTTGTTCAAACACTGAAAATAAACCATTCCATTAACTTAGAGCAACAAAAAAAAATATATATTAAAAGGTTCAAAACATTTCAACTCTTTTTTTTTCTCTCATTCTATTTGAAACAATTTTCACTAACAAATGATTAGAACAGTGTTGCCAGAACTTCTTCAGAAAAAAATGCTAAATTTCTGTTAAACAAAAAGATAAATGATATTTAAAAAAAGTGCAGTTCTTAAAAAAAAATATATATACAATAAAAATGTTATTTATGCATGTTTCCAATGGAATCCAATAATTCCATATGTTCCATCCAAATTAAACTTCTTTTCATCATTAAAAAGTATTTCTTTCCATTTTTCGCACTAATTCAAGTGATATTTTTTTTTTTTTTTTTTTGCAATTCTTATGCCTTACACCAAAACAAAAGTCTTGCTCCTACCTTTAAAAATGCAAATCAATTCTGAATCATGTCCATCCATAAGAACCTAGTTATAAAACTTAAAGTAGTAATTTAGAGATAACTTGATGTAATTTAGTTCAAGACTATCATCCATGTAAATGATTTAGCCCAATCATTTTACAGGAAATTAAGTCTTAATTTATAGAACAATTTTTTTTTTTTTTTTAAATAAAACAAACCAAAATGAAGTCATGTTTTCAGGAACGTATTTTATAAATTCAAATTCATAAATTCAGAAAAAAATCAATTTTGTTTTAATATTTGTCTTTTGTTTTATATTTTTTATTAATATTTACATAAAAAAAATATAAAAATATATTCATAAATTTAAAACAAAAAGTTTAAAAGAATAATAAAAATGAGTTGCGAAATAAAGATAAGTTCACTAAACAAAAGCTTAAAAAATTATTTTATTATCACTTTTTATTTTATTTTGTTTTATTTTATTTATTTATTTATTTTTTTGTGCGAATTTGTAATTGATATTTAGTAAATTCATTTCATTGAATTTACTAAATTTTCCAAAGCTTTTAAAAAATTGTAGACCATGCCGTTCTTACAGTGTCTTTCTTGTTGTTACGCTTTTATACTATTCACCATTGGCATATACTTTGCTAGCAAGGATTTCCCATAAGTTTTCTATTGGATTAAGAGAAGAGTGCGGACTGGCCAACCCAAAACGTTAATGCTTTTAGACAAAGTTCATTCCTTAGTTTGTTGGGAATTATGAATGGCTGCATTGTCCTGGTGAAAACTTAAATTAAATCCCATTAAATTTTCGCTGTTTCAATTAACGGTGTTTTTAGCCTTTTCACATAAGTTTCGTAATACATTTTGAATGAAATCCATTCAAGTGTAAGCATCCGTTTGAAAGAAAATGCAGCCCATATCATAGAAGCACATCTGCCAAAGTTTCAGCTCATTCTGAATTCCTTTCCTCTACATAAATCTCGCCAATAATATTGGATTCCATCGGGTTAATCCAAATTAGACTTCTTTTCACAATTAAAGGGTATTTCTTTCCATTTTTTGCCCTAATTCAAATGATTTTTTTGACCAACGCCAAGGACTTATTTTTATGAACTCATGTTAATGAATTTTACGCCATTCTTGTTGCAAAAATAAGGCGTTCTGACCTTTACAAAACTTCTTAAACTCTTCTAGTGGTTACTAGAAATCAAAACAGTTTTCTAATGTTAATGCAAATTATTGTAACTAAAATAACGTAGACACGTTGACAGATAAATTAAATATAATTTTGTAATATTTTTTCCTTTAATCAACCAAATAAACCACTTTCATTTAAACTGAACTTATATTCATTTCGCACTAAAACTTCAGCAAGAACAGGAAAACCGATAATTTTCCTTTGCTTAAATAGCGAAATATAAAAAAATATAACGGCATATTACATAATTCCCCCCCACTGCATTATATCGAGCTAAAAAATATAATACATTCCCGCTTCTTTACTAAAAAGCAAAGTTTAAAATAAATTTAAAAAAAAAATTACTTCATTCTATAATGTGAATATTTGGGGGAACTATATCCTAATAATTTTTGTATTTTTTTTTTTTTAAGTTTAATTGAGAGTTCAAAAATGCAAAGTGTAAGCAAATCTTTATATGTAGGGCAAATTCGGGTAAAGTTGAAGCATACTTTAATCCAACTTCAATAAAATGCCAACTAATAATCTTTTGGTATAGTTTTTCAGCGTTTTTTCAAATCAACCTTTTTTGGGTAAAGTGGGAACTGTTATGGTAAAGTTGTATTTACAAGTATGTGATGAAATAGATAGGTAATAAGTGATAAAACTAATAGAAATTAATAAGAGAAAATTTATAAAAATAGGCAGTTATTTCTTGTATTTAGAATAGACTAACTTAAAGGTGTAATTAGAAAATGCATCCCGGGACTTCTCATCCCGGTATTCCCGGGAATTTGCAATTTTAAAAGCACTTAAATGGAAGAAAATTGGATGAATTTTAACAAAAAATTATATACTGCAGCAGGGAACTATATCTTAATAACAATGATATCCCATTGAAATGTCAGGACTTAAAACCAGCATATGGAAAAGAATAACTAATTAAAAGTATCTTGTAGACATTTTAAATATACAATACGTTATAAATTTGTCAGAAATATGGACATGTATAACTTGTATCATAGAAATTTTACAAAATATTAAGAATGTTAAGAAAAAAGTAAGTAGTGATCATTAAACAGAAAATATTCTCTGTTATGTATAAGATCGTTTGAACGTTTTCATAAGGGATATTGTGAGGAAATTTAATTAACAACTGTCAGAAGCTTATGTTGGGTAAAAATTCTTTTTTGCGAGCTACATTTAAACGTACCTAAAATTATGAAAGGGTTCACCACTTATAAGATCTTGGCCAAATTTCCTACGATAATTGGAACAGGATACTATGCGAACATTTATGTTGATATTCCCAAAGCAAATCTTAATGTTTCCCCCCACTAATATTAATGATGCGTACGAGTACATTAAACGATAGTTAAGTAAAAGCTAATGTACTCATATTTTATAATTTTTTAAAAATAGGAATAAATATTTTAATAAAATTAAATTTTTTTTGTCCACTTAAACTTTTTTGGAAAATTCTCGAACTACGGGATTATTTATTTAGCTATCGTTTTATTTATATATTATTAATATTAAAGACATAAAATTTCATAAAATTATCAATAACATAAGTCACCGTGAAACATCCTGCTTCATAATTTTAGGTACGTTTTTTTTAATTTCTTAATATTGTGTCAATATTCACAAACCTCTTTCACGACATATAGGACATGTCTGTTTTCATTCGAGTTGATTAATCAACAGATTAAGCAATTGATCAAAATTTTTTTTTTTGTCAGTACATTTACAATCCTGTCTTAAATTTACTAATGCAAAGATTCATATGCTATTTTGGTCTCAGTTGTTCAATTAATGAGAGTAGTGATAATTATAGTAATAATTATTATAATTATAGTTTTATAATAATTATAATTATTGTTTTTAATCCGGGATCCCGGAGGTTCCACTTCTCTCTAACAAAAAATATTTTGAAGTTTATTAGGATTTTCGCTGTTTTATTTTCGTAAACAATTTAAAAAATATTGCCAGAAATACAAAATTGGAAAATACTTTTTGGAAATTATGTTATAAAAAGTTTAATTTAAAATAACCCAACAAAAGTTTGTTGGTTTTTGGTAATGACTACTACTTACTAGACTCATTTCCTGGTAATGAGTTGTCATTATTTTTCTCATTTCTTTGAGTAGTGGAATAACTCTAGCTACCAGTAAACAAGTGCATTTAGTTCTGCAATGGCTCAGTTCGCTAGAGCTAGGCGTAGCATTCAGAAGATTGTCGGTTCAGCGCCAAACTAAACCCATTTTTTTTAGGAAATACTTTAAATTTCTATTGGCATGTTAAAACTGTTAACAACGCACACAAATTTAACGTATACATGGCGTAGTGAGTAAGACAGTAGTCTTTAAAACATGAAAGAAAGTTTTTGCCTAGGTTCAAATTTCAATTGAACCAACTTTTTGTTTTTATTTTTTTTTTTTTTTTTTTTTTAGCAATTTTGTAGTTTTTGATAAAATACTTACTTGATTATTTACTTCAGTATCATGAATTCGTGGACATCGCCATATAAATGTAATAAGTTGCTCACCCGAATTATAAGTAATTACCGCCTTTTGGCAATGTAATATGTTGGTTTAATGTATAAGTAAAGTTTTAGCTGGGAACAGATGGAAAATAGCAAAATAAGAAAATGTATAGAAATAAAATTGTATCGTATTTATTATGAAGTCCGTTTTTATAACCTACAGTATTAAGCGTTTGTGCTGATGATTGTTACGTAGAAAAAAGCATTTTCGCTCCCCCACGTTTAAGTGTACCGTTCAACACAAAATTACTTTCTGCGTCGGTGCGAATAATAGGACGACACCTATTACCTAGAATTGTAATACTTATTGAGCACTCAAACTCATTTAAAATCACAAATAATATAAGATATACTATTTATTTGATCCCTACTCCCATACAAAATTATACCAAAAATGTAGTAAGATACGCAAACAATTTTCTAATTAAAAATTTGGCAGAGCGGGCGTGGCCGCTAGGGACGTTCATATCGTCGGTGTTCGGGTATAAGTGAGTTGGCTCCTTCCGTAGGCGATGAGGATTGTTCTTAAATATTCCGGTCGGAAGGAGTTAGAGCCTGGGCATCATTTTTCTGCTGATTTCCTGTGGAAGGCCTCATGAAAAGGTATTATAATTCTCTTCATGGCCGACACACAAAAAATTTGGCCGTGTTTAGCGAAATACCAATGTTAATTCCTCTTAGGGTTTCATTTGGAGGCGGTGGTAGCATTAAATTATATAAGTAGAATTTGCTTGTTTTTTGTTGAGTTTAAATATGTAAAAACTTTTTTATATTTTTATGTTATTTATAAATTGTTTAATTTATAAATGAAATAAATAAAATATAAAAAACCTAATTTTAATATGAATATGGTAGGTAGATTACGGTAGCAATAGATAATTTTATTCTTTAACCAATTGGGTAAAAAATTTACAAGATCAAATAAAAATATTGGAATTTTGATATTGAAAAAACTGGACCAAGATTTTGTAAAATTGTGATAGTTGAAATTTTACAAGCAAATAACTTGAAAACTACAAGAGATAAATAGCACATGCAAGCATGTTTTTCATAGGACTTATCGAGAGCTTTAAGAAAATGTGAAAATATTTGAAATTAGCCAGCGATGAAAAATTTTCTATGTCAGAAGTACCCTATTTTGAGCTCCAATAGCTCCGCTCTTGAAGGGTATGTAGTACCTCGCTTTCAGAATTAAAATTGTACACTCCTCTGCTACGCCTATGTGAAATTTTATGTAAATCCAACCAACCGATTAGAAGTTACAGATTTATTTCCAAAAAATTTCGATTCTGCTCCACCGAGTTACCGTTGAAAACTTTTACACTTTTTAAAAATTTTCAACGGTAACGCTGGTTGTCATATTTATTTATATATATAAAGTCAGTTTTTCGCGAGGCACATTCACAGAACTTTGGTTTTTGTTATTTTACACAATGAAATTGGAGGAGCATTAAAAATAAATTTAATAAAAAAATTTTATGGACTTTTTGAAACTTGCACTTTTTGTTTTTATATTTTTATATAGCAAATTGCAATTTGTGAAAATATTGCATATATAAATATAAGATATAAGAACGACGATAAGTATAATTGATCGGAACCATAAATTTAAGTCAAATATCGTTAATAATTGAAGGTAACATAATTCATAATTGTGGACAACAGGAAACTAACTATAATTAACATAATTATATGATGTTTGTAATGCTTAACGGAAATGTAGAGGAGCATCAAAAATTACGAAAGATACAAATTTTATGGACCAAAAAAAAATGTTGTTGGGTTAAAAAAGGATCACAATATTATGAAGCATTTCTTTATAATAAACTCTAATGAAATATATTTTCGCATAATATGTAATATGCAAAAATAACTTAGATTCGATCCCCATTTTTCGCGAAATTTTTATATAGACAACTTTTTAAATTTTACTGGGAAACCCTAAAATGTGCTGCACTAATACCATCAAACAATGAAAATATCATAAATTTTATTTGAATAACTCAGTTTTTCACATTACGCGTAAAAATTTTAAACCGATATAGCTTTCGCGCCTCCTGCATAAAATTATTAATGAGAATTGATTTTGCATGCATTCGATTCACTTTATATTTATATAAATGGATTTTAATTATGAACCTTCTTAATGATATAACTACGTCCGTCCGTACGTCCGGTACAAAGACAAATTTATGTCATGCCTGTTTATGCCTTAACTAAATTTGCAGATAAAATTATGAAAATCGTATACAAAATGTATCAAACTTTGCATTCCATTTGAAATTTATTTTTCATCCAAAATGTGTTGAATGTAATCTGCTGATGAATTTTATATGCAATTTTATACAATATTTTGGAAATATATGAAAATATTTTAGCTTTATGTTAGAAACAATTTTAGTACAAATATACAACATTTGGTCTATGTTTAAAAATAATTTTACTATTGCTGATCATAAATATTTATTGAAAATTTTTGAGATTTTATAAAATTTTTATTTTAATAACATATCATGAATTATTGTGTGAAAATATTGCTAAATTCCAACCAAAATATTTGTGCTAAAAAATTCACTAAATTTAGTATATTGAAATAAAAAATGTTTGAAAAAAAATCTAATACATTTTAAAGAGTATTATTTTCGCATCTTATATATTTTGGAACATAATTTATACCATTTTATAGATGGAAACTTTGCGTAGATTTTATTTTTAGTCCTAAATTTCAAAAAAAAAAATAGAACCTTGTTTAAAATTCTTGAACAGATTACTTTCAAATATTTTGGGTGAAAAATAATTTTTAATGGAATGCGTATTTGTTGCTCAATATAAAACAAAAGATTGATATCTTGTATATTGGATTTTTAAAAATTTATTTGTGGATTTCTGCGGTTGTAGCCAGAGGATAACTAAACGGTGTCTTTGCTCCCGACGTACGGACAGACGTAATTATACCACCAAAATGGTTTAAAATAATATGGCAACCATATACATATGTATGTAATTCACTATTATAATCGTAAATTCACTGAACATTTTTATCATGATTACTCATTTGATTTCTGAGTTATTAATAAAAATCAATTGGTATCTACGTATTTTTTGTATTAAATATTTAATTAGTTTTATTAAAATGTAATTACTTCAAAAAAAAACTTATTTACATTAAAATTTATTACTTATCGCAACGTTTTTATTTATGATATCTCAAGATTACAATGAAAATTTGTATGGAGCTGGAAGAGCTAATACTAAATAACACATCATTTACCATAGATTATTATAAAATTAAACAGTTGCCATATTATGTCCATCCGGCTGTCTTACCGAAAAATTAACCTTTAACTTCAAATAGTGTTATATTATCATGGTTTAAATCAACTAAAGTATTTACACTTATTCTTAAAGCCAAGGGCCTTAATGTTCCTACCTACATTCCTCTAAATGTCATATACCCTACACCACCATAGGTGGTTGGGATATTACGAATTTTGTGCTGATGTTTATCATTCACAGAAAATGCTATGCAACATCCACCTTAAAGTATACCAATCGACACAGAATCACTTTTTTCAGCCGATCTAACGATATTCGTTTGGCTGGCTAACTGGCCAAAAGGCTGGCTGTCCACGTAAACCTTGTGCACAAAGTACAGGTCGCAATTTTGAAGATAATTCAATGAAATTTGGCACGTGGGAAATTTCATAATGATCGATCCATAATTGACCATAGCTATTATAGAAGGCCCTCTCCCAAAAATCATTTAAAAGGCCTAAAATTCCACATAAATGTTTATAGGAATATAAAATTTGGCACAAATGTATTTCGTTTAAGTTTATATCACTCTATGAAATTTCAGACATATCGGTCCATAATAGATCATAGTTCTTATTACGAGTATCACTTAAAAGATCGCTGTGTAGGGTATTATGTGGTCGTGCTAGACTAACTAAAACTTTCTTACTCGTTTTTTTTTATTAATTTTTAAAATTGTAATATTTTATTTACATTTTTTATTCTTCTCTTTTTAGTGCGATCAAGATAAACAAGGTGTGGTAACGAATACTGAAAAAATGGATGAATATGTAAAAGAACATAATTTTGCTGGATGGTTTGAAACATCCGCCAAAGAAAACATTAATATAGATGAGGCAGCTAGAGCGTTAGTTAATAAGGTAATAAAAATTACTCAAATAAATTATACTTTTATTAAGTTATTATTTTCAATCCAGATTTTACTGAACGATAAATTAATAAGTGCTGCAGATTTGGCCGACAGTGAAAAATTTAATCTCAACAATGCGGGAGACCAAACAGCTATGGATGACAAAAACAAATGTTCCTGTTAATTTTGTTTTTATCATCGTTATATTTTTTTATTATTAAATATCATTATTATTATATATATTTAATATCGTTATTATTATTATACATATTTAACATAAAAACCTAAAGAGTAGTAATGTCTAAAGGTTAAATCGAAATTTAATTATATTTGCCTTATATAGTAGGTCTGTTTATTTTATGTTCTTTTTTTTTCAAATTAAATTATTTTTTGTTTAATTTGTATCCATTACTGTTTATTAAATATTGTATACAAATGTATCTATAAAAGTCTAAATAATTTTTAAAATCTTTTGTTTTGTCATTTTTCATATTCATATATTAGTATGATTAATTAATTATTATAACATTTCAATAGATCGATCAAAAAACATACACAATAAAAACATCTTTTTTATAAAAATATACTTACTATACATTTTAAAAATACTTACTTAGAAAAAAATTTAAATAAATATAATCTTATAAAAAATTTATGAATGAAAAGAAGAAATATTTTCTACTAGTACATCCAGTTCTGTTTTATTATTTTTCTTAGGAGCCTTTTATTTGTTATGGTATTAGTAGCAATTAGTAGAAGTTGAACTAAACTAGCCATATATTAATACGTACTTTACATATTTGCTTTAGGGTCTAAGATAAAAACAAAAACTCATATTTTTTTTATTATTTATTCTTTTTTATTTTAAAAATTCTTTAACCAAAGTATTAAGTTTTTTATCTTAAAAATTTATTTTTCTATTTAAACATTTAATTATGTTGGTTTATTTTCATTTATTTACTTTTTTGTATTATGATTTAAAGAGAAATTTCCTAGATATGTAATTTGTTCGGCCTTGTTTTCTAACAAGTCGAGACAAACGTCTTAAGAATATAATATTTTTATACTCTACAATATAATTTTCAACTTAATGATAAGAAATACATTTTAGTTTTTTTTTTTTTAGTTTAGTTTTAACATGATCCTAGTAATAATTTTGAAGGTTAATATATTTTTTTCGATTTAAAAATTGTATTAAAAATGATAATAACACAGCGCAACACTGACTCTGCGGCACGGGATTTCTCAGTCAATTTAGATACATGTAATCATGGAATTTTAAGCCTATGAAACACTTTATACCGTTTAGATCGTTATATGGAATATTAATGAACAGATAAATATATATAATCATGATTGTTGTTCAAAGTTCAATAACTTAGAAAAAGGGCTAAAAATTACTTAACTTTTTTCGATTTTCGACACTTTTTGTTCGCGCGTTTATTCTTTTTGATCTCATGTAATCTTATATAAACTAATCGGACATTGTGGATAAATTCTACATCTTATTTGTTGTTCTGCAGACTTTTAACAGTTACTTACAGGGTAGTAAAATTATGATTACAAAATTTTTTAACTTTTAATATTTTCTTTTTTTTATAAATTTTTAAACCGGGATAGATACTTGTATTTTACGCTATATTTCGTTGATGTCCCCGAAATAGTCAATAGATAGTCTCAAAGTTTGGAAAACAAGGACGAACATTAAAAAATCATTTTTTCGCGATTGCATGGATTACTGCGTGAACTTAATTTTTTGTTTTTTTTACACAATAAAATCGAAGGAGCATTAAAAATAAATTTAATAAAGAAATTTTATGAACTTTTGAAATTTACGCAAAAATTGCACTTTTTGTTTTTATATTTTTATATAGAAAATTGCAATTGAAAACGGGACACTTTTGTTAAAACTGATTTTTCTAAGGCACATCGCATGGATAGCTCGAAATTGACCGTAATTGGATTAATTAGAAGGTGTTTGTAATGCTTAACGGAAAAAATTTCGTAAAAAAATTTTATGGACCAAAAAAATTTACTTGGGTTAAAAAGGATCATAATATTAAATAACGTTAATAAACTCTAATAAAATACATATATTTTCGTATAATATATGGAGAAAAACCTTAAATCCGAACCCCATTTTTCGAAAAATTTTAGAAATCACAATTTTTAGTATAAAAAACATTTTTAAAATTTTACTCAAAAACCCTAAATTATATTACACTAACACCATCAAACTTTGAAAACTTTTATTTTAATAACTCAAAAGGTTTTGACTTTGCTCATAATTTTTGCAAGAATTATACATAAACTTCTAGTTTGTAAAAATTTTTATATTTATACAAATGGAAAAAAAATTAAAGCCTAAAATCAAAAAGTATTTGATAATGGCCCATATACATATATACTAGGTTCTCCTAAAAATTTAAAACGATCAAATCTTCACCTACGATAAGATTTGTTTGGTATTGAAAGTGAGCTAAATAAATGGGTTCATAAACAAAAGGATTATGGGAAAAAACCAGAAAAATCGGTTTCCGTCTTAACTGTAGTTCGTGTTTTTCCGCCGATATCTCCTAAACAAAAGCAACGAAATTTCGTAGAAATAAAGGATCGATATAAACCCGGAAAACAAAAATGGGCGTAGTTCGCCCATATAAGGTGAAATTCTAAATTAAGGTGACACAAAAAAGTTAAAGATGGTGGGTATAATAGATTCGGCCAAGCCGAATATAACATTCCTACTTTATATATATAGTTTCCTACAAAATTTAGAAGTTTTTGTTAAAAAAAAAAAAAAAAAAACAAACAAAAAAAATCGAAGTTCAAAATTGATCTATTTTCTTGTTTATCTTGATTATTTGAAAATGATACAATAACTAAGATTCTTCTACAAAATGACACTTTTTATTTTCATTCGAAAAAATACCTAATACCGAAACACCCTCTAATTTTTGATATATTCCGAAAAAAAAGAAAAACATTTGAGGTTAGTAAAAAACTCTAAATTTTAGATTTTAAAGTTAATTTAAAAAACAGATAAACCTAACTTTTTAACTATATATACTCGAAATATGTGTTACTAATAAAATATTTTTAAATTTATTTCCTTTTGTTTTTCAAAATTTCTTCTTTGAAGTTATTTTAAAATTTTTTTCTTAAAAATAAAACTATTTTGTTTAAAATAAAAAGAGATATAAGTCTTTAAAATCAGTTAAAAACTTAAGAAGTTATTAAACATTTTCTAAAATTTATCAGAAAATTTTCATGTATTTTAAAACAATTTTTTATTTTATTTTATGGTTTATTTGTAGCATACTTTCTGGGATAAAAATTAAAAATGTGTGGAAGGTTTAAGCAAGATAATAGATATTATGTTTATACGCACAAATATTTCAAATAAAAATGACTTGCAAATAAATAACACACTGTTTATACACAAATTGCATAAAGAAATATATTTCCTTATTTGTCGTGCCGGATGGGAAAAGTAGAACTATTATCATCGAAAATTCTATGAATATAAAAGAAACTGGCAACGCCGTACGCTTTATTTACAATTAGTTTCACTAATCACGATTAGTTTTCGTGGATAACTAACTTGCAAATAAAAAATTAACTCACTTCATTTCGAAATATTTTTAATTGCGAGTAAGAGCTGAAGAACAAATAAAATAATACTTTGTTGCAAGTAATACACAATAGATTATGTAATTAAAACCAAATGCTTTTATCGCGATCCTGCGTGAAATATGCTTTTTAAACTTATGTTTTATTGATAGAAGTTGATGGAAGAAAAACATTCAACAGCTTTCATCAAGTTCTCTATCAATAAACAGTCAAATTATGTCTCTCTCATGCTCTCAGCCGCAAGATTTTTAAAGTACACGAAGGCAATTTTGCAACTTCCAGCAACATTTTATAATAATTATCATAAAATACCAGGTACGCGAAAACAGCTAATAAAATTTATATGGTCCAAGTTCAAAACATAAACTCTGCTTACCATACGAAATTTTAACAAAATTAGTCAATCAGTTGCAGCTTTATTTCTGTTTTTTTTTTTTTTAATTCGCCCACTGTGTATAGATGGGCATGAGTATAAGGCAAATAAATTGTAAAATCTATTAAGTTTCCATTATTTATGAAGTTTCTTATTAATTAATATATTCAGACGTTCTTACACTACAAAGTTATTTTATTTTATACATTTATTAAAATTATTTAATTATATCATAATTTAAACCACAATAAAGAGATAATAAAAGCGTCATTATACGTGCGACATTTATAAATACATACTTTTGTAATTGCAAAGGTAAAAGAAATAAATGATTCATTATTATTCAATACGTTTTATAATTACTGTATGTAAATAAATCTTTAATTCATATTGAACAAAAATAATTATATTATTCAATATATCTACTACATATATATACCTTTTCTTCTCAAGATATGTCGTATAATTTATTCTTATTACGCTTTATTACAGTAAAAATTTTGAGTTATAGTCAAAAAACAGTCTTCAGGTAAGATCTTGTATTAACTTTGATATTGTTTTGTTGATTTTTTTTTATTTTGAAACTACTTTCCAAAACAGAAGAATTTTGACTTTTTAACCTTATAAATTTAATTATCTCTTGGTTAAATATTAAAAGCAAATTTTTGAAGCAACATTTAACATTAAATTTCTAACTTAAATATACAATAAATTTTCCTATAAAAACGTATACAACGATTCAATTTTATTTAAATTTTGTCTAATTTTTTCCCGGTGCGCTTCGCAACCCCTTCTTATGCGAAGAATAATTTTTATATTCTATGGGGCGTCCACACCCTGGTACTACCTGTTCCATTTTCATCATAAATTATGAAGTTATTCCTAGAAAATTTGAAGATTTTTGCTGTAAAAGTTCTTAAGATGTACGATATTTCAGAATTTTCTTGTATGAAGGGTACCACATCTCCTTGTCCTACCCGTACAATTTTTGTTTTAAATTATGGAGGTTGATGAGAAGGTTATTCCTACAAAACTTTAGGAATTTTGCTGTAAAAGTCCTTAAGATATGCGATATTTAATAGCTTCGTTGTATGGGGGTAACATTTCCCCTGGTCCTATGGTTGCCATTTTCATCGCAATTGCAATGAAATTGTTTGCGGAAATAGTTTTTCAATTTTCTTTGTTGTTTTCATTGTATAGGGGTACCATTCCCCCTGCCCCTATCGAAAAATAAAATAGCTCATATGAACTATGGAGTTTACAGGATGATCGGTTCAGCAATTTACACAATTCTTTTATATATATATGGGGAATTCTCTTTTTAAGTTTACCTTTATGAAACCAACCTTCAACTCCATATATTTTTTTAATTCTGATTTTTTTAAATAAATTTTGATGTAATTATATTAACAATACTTAGAGGAGTAAAATAACAAAAAATCGAGACCTAAAATGGTTCCATGTGTTACCGACAAGCACTTAAATTTAAAAAATCCAAGAAAAGTGTTTGAAAATAACAAGTTTTTTTCTGTCTTTTGATTGTTGCAATTGAAGACTTTTCCAATTCCTATAATGTAAACTACAAACACTTGTAGAAATAGGCCAACTTGTGTTCAATTAGTTTGTTGTTGACCAATGTTGAATTATATTGTAGATAAGTGGTGAAATCAAAATTTTCAAAATTTTAAATTTTTGCAGTTTTTCGATTAAAAAATTTGTGTCGTTTCGAGTATTGTAAAAAAAAAAAAAAAGAAAGGAGGTTTATCGCTCTTGTAATTATGAATCCCCAAACTTGGGGAGAAAAAAAGTGAATGACTGTACGAGGTGCCTTTTTCGAGAGGCACAGCCAAGGCGCTAATTGAAATCGGTGAAAATGGGTATGTATTTTTGTTATTGAAAATTTTATTTCATACTTCTATAAAGCTATACGAAAAAAGTATTGGGTCATCAAATATTGCCTCAATGATTGCAACGCGAAATGAAAGTATACCATCAGATTAATAAAATTTCCAAAGGATTTCATGGACTCTTAAACTTTGCATATTTTGAAGCACTTTTTTTATTAAATGTAAACAAAAACAAAAAAAAACATAAAATCAAATCAGTAAATTTATGAGATATTTATTGTTTTATAAAATGCAAAGCTTCTTATAATAAGATTGTTTGCAATATATGAGTAGTCACATTATTCAAATCGGAATAATATATAATATATATATATATATATACATATATATATACGGTTGCCAGATATATTGCTGCATAACCCTCTATATAACTCAATTAATTGGAACATTAAAAAGTTCATTTTAATAGACAGTCGTTTAGATCAACTTCTACTTATTGAACAAACGGAATGAACTATTTAAATGCAACCTTGATAAAGGTATAAAAATTATTAATCTGCATACAACAGCATATTATGAGTTGTGATTATAAAAAATAGATATATTTATTATAAATACTTTATGACAATTCACAAAGTAACATCAAAATAGATACTCACTTATAATCTATTCTGCATACAAGATTTTAAATAAAAGACAATGTTCTTTATCTTATTGCAATTAGTGAAGAAAACATCTTCTCAGATCATCAATTGTAATAAATATTGTTAAGTGTTAATTTATCTATCTAAGAGTGTAAATAATAAATTTATAATTAATAACAATGGAATCATCAAAAGTTCAATGCTCAATTTGTTCTGAATATCTTCACAATGACGATATAATATACACATCAATAAAATGTGGTCATGTATATCATCAGAAATGTTTAAGTGATAAATTTGAACATGGGTCACGAATTTGTGGCGGCAGATATAAGTGTTACAGTCTTTGTTATCCTCGTTATTGTCGAAGAGTTTATTTGAATTTTAACAGTTACAATTGGGTGTACATAAAGCCCAGCATATTGAAACAGGATGAAAAGGAATTTGAAGGATTTATTCTAAAGTTGGGAATCAATAAAAGGGGTCACACTGTTTATGCTGCTCGTAGCTGTCTAGAGAATAGAGTTATTAAATGTTACTATAATGTTGAAACGGAAAAAATTTACCAAGATTTTGAATGTAGTGGGGAATATTATTCTAAACAATATGAACTTTTGGATATAAGCAAAAATATTGAACATAAAATTGTTTGGATAGATTCTGAAAAGAATTCCAAAAATAGTTATCATCTAAAAAGGACTTTAAGTTTACCTGCAAAACTGTGATGTGTAACGAATGAAAGAGAACATTTATTAGTATATATATATATATATATATATATATATATATATATATATTTATTTATTTATTTATTTATTTACTACTTTTACCTGGATAATATTATTTATTTATAATTTTTATTATTTTTTTAAGGATTCTTTTAATTATAAAATATTTTATTAATTATACATAATAAAGTAAAAATATTTATGTAAAAAAAAATAGAAAAAAAATATTTTAATTGAGAATAAGGCCTTTATTAATTTGACCTGAAATAAGAACTACATAAAAAAGGATTTGTCCTAAACTTATGGAACTAAGCATTAGTTTTATTAGTTTTAAATTATATTAATAAAGAAAAAGAAGAATTAGAAAATCTCTGGTAAGAACTTAAAAAGTGCGATATTTTCCCAAATTCAACAACAAATTCTATAGCATGGTCATATGTATTTGTACTTATGATTATATCTTTAAAACTAATTAAGGAAATTTTTGAATTTTTTTTTTTTTTTTTATTCCAATTTCTCGATTAATCGGCACAATTTTCTAAAACAAATTCTTACTCGAAATTATTGATTTTAATTTAATCGATTGATTTTAATTTCTCAATTAATGAAACAAACATTATTCGGGTGAATACCCTACACGATATTTCTACTGAAGATAAATCTTGATATAACGCGTATTTCTACATCATTAAATCAAAAGTCTCGTTTTTAGTGTTATGACGTAATTCAAGTAAATAAGCGATATTTATTATGCACAATAGATTGTTTGAAATAATGGGCATAGAAATCTATGATGTAACACACATAAATGATTTAGGAATATATTATTATTAGTATATATAATTCATACGCAATGTATTCCAACAGAATTATACAAATGTGCATATAAATATAAGTATTTTACAAGATATAGGGTGACAAAAAAAAATTATTTTTTCTATGCACAATATTTCTCAGTAATTTTAGATACACGTGATCATGAAGTTCTAAGCCTAAAAATCAATTTTTTTATTGATTCAAATCAATCTCAAATCCTGAATATCTTCAAGCATTTTTCACATCATTTTTTAATCTGCTCAGTAGTTTCGGAGATATTCAATGAAAAATTGTGTAAAAAATTTTTTTTTTTTACAAAATTAAAAATTTTTTAACAAAATTGTAAATTTTTGTTTTAGTTTTCAATTATGGGTATATTTTCGAAAAAAAATTTTAGTAATTATTTTTTCTATGCGCTATAATTCCCAGACAGTGTTGACACGTCAAAACATTTTTCTAACCAAAATTTTGGAAATAATATTCAAATTTTCAAATATCCAAAATTCAAAGTTATTATATAAAAAGAATTAGAATTGCAAAGCAGCAAGATCGAGCAGTAATAAAAAAATAAGGTTGACTTTTACAATTATGTGTTCACAAAAAAAGAATGCAAATAAGAGTTATTTTTTATAGGGACCAATCTCATTTTGTAATATGAATTCCATTTTTTAGAAGATTTATATTAAAGACATTTAATTGGGAGGTTTGGCGAAAAGATTCAATATCAATCGTTCATGTACTAAAGTGCTGACATGTTTTAAATTTTAATAAGTTTATTTAAAAATTATGTACAAAATTGTGTTCCAATTAAAAATACATCGGGATTGATAAAACACTTTTATTGCAGTTTTTTTTAAATGTTTTAAGGATTCTCATGTAAATACACAAAACCCTAGGATAATGTGCAATGTGTGCAAGTTTGCACATTCGCAAATGAACTGTCAAAAATTGTATGGAAATTCATTTGCGCAAGGCTTATATGTTTGCACGACTATTTAGTCGCCCAAACTTGCGCTGTTTAATTGTGCATTTATAAATCATCTGGCTTTTATTTATATTTAAAAATTGTTAATAAAAGCGATGTGAAAAATTATACTTACATTAATTATAACAAAATCATTGGATGTATCATGGCTTTCAACAAAATTTTTCATTTATTTACTTAATATTGCACAGCATTTGAAAACGGCGTTCATGAAACATGTCGCATAAATTTGCACAATTGCACAAATGGGAAACTTAAGCGTTTAAATGAGTACCCTTATTATTTAATTATGTTATATTGCACAGTTTTAATAACTAAATGTACCTTGTAATTTTTTTATTCCATACAGTACGATATTGGGAAGCCCTAAAATATATTAATAGACTCAGTATTACCTTAACTGGTCGAAATTGGTTCATTATTTCACCAACTCCCCAAATAAATGCTTTTTTGAAGTAATATTTTCGAGCTCAAATATCATAAATATCATATAAATGTATTTCTACTGAATTCTGTACAAATAAAATATTTTTAATCTTAAAACATTCTATAAAAAAATGTGTATATATCTACATATAATATGGCATTTAGTTTCAAAAGGATCGCATTAAAATTAAGTTTAGCTTCTACATAGGGATCGAAAATCAGTTAAAAGTACTTAAATTCTATATAAATATTCGCATGTTAATAAAATTTAGCTCAAATAAGATTAACCATAACATCCATATAATGTTCTCTCTCAAGTATGTATTAATTTAAGGATCATACACAATAGTGTAGGATATCATATAGTCGATCTTCACCGAATATACATTTCTTTTTTAATAGTAATTTATTTTGTAATTACTAGTAGTTAGGTTGTTTGTTACATTGTTAGGACTTTCTCACAAAAATCTAACAATCCTTTTCATTTTTTGGTTAAATATTAGAAAATTTGTTTAGCATTTGATCTATTTATAGACAAAAATTTTGAAAAAATCGAGTTTAGGGTTTATTCACGGCTAACGGGACAGAAAAAACGTGATCATCCGTTTTTATATAGAAAATATGAAAAAACGATTTTATAGCCTAAGCAGCACAAATAGAACAAAAAGGTTGAAAATCCCTGATCACTTATATTTCCTACCAAAATCAATTTATAATTATAAAATCTAAAAATCGATTTTATAGCTAAATCGGAGGAGCTAATCGATTATGGCTCAAATAGAGTAAATAGAACAAAAAGGACTTTTTTTAATTTGGTAATTAAGTTAATAACGTATTAGATACCCTGCTACCAGAAATATGCCAAATCATATCTTTTTATCCCAACAAAAACTTTGCTTTCCTGGTAAGCAAGCAGGTATACTTGTAAACAAAAATAAACTACTTATTTTTTGCCTGAATAACTAGTTATTTTTGTTCGAAATAATAAATATTTTCACGTTTTTTGAACGTTTTCTGTTGAACGTTTTCTATGCTATTTTCAATGAAATAATGTTTGTCGCAGAGAAAAAATCTTCGGACCCCCACCTTGAAGTATACCGTTCGGTCCAAATATGTTTCATATAAGTGTTAATCTATGTACTAAATTTCATGAAGATCAGTCCATAATTGACCATAGCCGCCATATAAACCCGTCTTCTGAAAATAACTTTAACGTGAATAAATCCCATATATGTAAATGTTAACATTATGACTATATTTAATACAAGCAATTTTTATATAAGAGAAATTATATGAGTATTATTATAACTCATAAACATCAGTTTGACGTAATGGCGTAGGTTATCATATAGTCGGGGTTGACCGACTATAACTTTCTTTCTTGTTTTTATTTGTTGTTTATCATTTCGATTAATTTACTTTAAACCGTTAAACAAAAAATTAGAATCTTAAAGTCTTTTTCCTTGAGATCTTGCAAGTTGCATTATTGCGGCTTAGAGATCATTTTCGAAGTTTCCAGTGCCAGCGCAAATGGGAATGTTAGCACTCAACGACAACAACAAAACACAGCTATTGTTAAAATAATAACTGCTAAGAAACTTTTCCTTTTAATAAAGTACATTTTTTCGACTTTTTCCGACTTTTTCCGACTATTTTCAACTTTTTGACCATTTTCCGACTTTTCAACTATCTGGCAACAAGAAGTCGATTTCTCGACATTTTCAAACCAAAAAGTCGATTTCGACTTTTTCCGATTATTCGAAAGCCGATTTAGAGAACTCTATTATTGAGCATCATGGTGTAACCAGTACAAAGTGACATTGTAAGATCAGCTGATTATTTTTTCTCCATTTTTTAGTGTAAGTCTTCAGTGCTAGATTTAGCATTTCAAAAGGTTAAAACGCACTGAAAATGTATAAAAATATGCTAAATGCTTTTTAGCATCTTTTACCTTATTTTTTAATTCAATACTTTTTGATTTTTTAAAATAATTTCTTAGTAAATTTGACGGTGACGGTATTATTTATCAGTTTTAAACTGTAATCCCTATTTTTACTTTATTTTCCAATATTACAAATAATTCTGAAGAAAAATTGTTTATAAGTTGTCATTTGAACTAAAAACAAGGACAACAAAACTATCTAGCATTGCCATTTGCTGATGAGAAACAATTTAGCATAATTTTTTGGACGATTTAGCACGATTATAAACAAAAATAAATGTATTCGGTGGTGAAATTTGTATTATTATATTTATAAATATATAATTGTATTATTATATGTATAAAAACATTATTATTATATTTATAAAAACATTAAAAGCAAATTTCTTACAATTAAATTTGCTTCAATTTGTTTACAATTTGCACGTGCTTTTTAAAACGAAAAAATAGCAGCTATTATTGCATTATTGCAATTGTTGCCTTTATGCATATACCTTATTAACCCCAGGTCTACAACTGAGATTAACGCTGATATAATATGTGAGATAACGCCGGCAGAGGAGAGTAAACATTTTGTTTATATTATGTTAAATCTTAAATAAGGGGTACACGTATTCTAATAAATCCTATAAGATATTATTATTTTCAATCAGTTACAGAGTAAACATGTCCTTTTTATTTAAGCAATTCGCACTTTTTTAACACAATTTTTATAAAAATGATTTTTAACATGTAAAACAAACACTAAAACTAAACAATTTTGCAAAATAATATTGTTTTTCAATAATTTCCAAAATACACATGCACACACACAAGCAAACTTTCGTGTATGTGTATTTTTTGACAGTTCATCTTATAAGATGGTTGTGTAGAGAAATCTCATCACAACAGTCTCATAATACATCTTATAATACTAATATTTGAATCTACACGTGAAATAATTCTCTCAGAGAGCGAATTTGACACTCTCTGACACAAAAATCTTACATATTATGTTACGTCTAGACGGGCTGTAAATTGTTGTACCATAATTTAGTATTTTAACGTAATAACAACTTATGCAATTTTTTATTTATATCAGCATATATGAGAACATGTAGATAAAATTTTATTATAATAAATCACACGAGTGTATAAGTGAATGTCAACAGCCAAGCTAATTATGGTTTCTTTACCTAGTGTCTACATTAGGCAAATTTTTATCAAAACAAACGTCAAAATCAATGCGAATATATACAAGGTAACCTTAGTTAAACAGCTGATTATTATTTTGGTTGTTACAGCTGTCAAACTACATATATAAAAAACAGTAATGAATACGCCATATTGTTGTTTTTGTGCAACTGTTGCCACCTTCCAAAAATTCGTGTTAAGTTTGACGTTTATCTTGATAAAAAATTGTCTAATGTAGACACTATGTTATCCAGTTACTGTCAAATTTCGTACTTAAAGATAATTCTCTCACCTTACGTAGTGTCTCTGTTAGACAATTTTCTATCAAGACAAACGTCAAAATTAAACAGAAAGGTGCCAACAGTTGCACAAAAACAGCAATAAGGCGAATTCATTAGTGGTGTTTCGTTGCTACCGTTGAGTGTTAACCCCAGGTCTACAACTGAGATTAACGCTGATATGTGATGTGAGATAATTCCGGCATAAGAGAGTAACTATTTTGTTTATATTATGTTAAAAAGGGGATACACGCATTCTAACAAATCCTATAAGATATCATTATCTTCAGAGTAAACATGTCGTTTTTATTTAAGAAATTCACACCTTTTTAGCACAATTTTTTTAAAAATGTTTCTAAAAACGTAAAACAATCATTAAAATTAAACAATTTTACAAAAAATATTGTTTTTTTTAGCAATTTACAAGGTACACGTATACATACAAAAACAAACTTTCGTATATGTATATTTTTTGACAGTTCATCTTATAAAATTATTGTGTAGAGAAATCTCATCACAACAGTCTCTTAATATTTCTTATAATACTAATATTTGAATCTACACGTGAGATTATTCTCTCAGAAAGCGAATGTGACACTCTCTGACACAAAAATCTTACATATTATGTTACGTCTAGACGGGCTGTTACATATTTTTACAAAGAATGAAAGGGTTGTCAAAAAACTAATTCTGTTGTCAAAAAAAAAAAACATGACTAAGATTGTGTTAGTCAAATTTTAATTATATTTCACCACACATCATAAGCACACATAGTTGCACAAAAGAGTATTCAAAAAATATTAAATATATTTCTTTACAATTATACTCGCAGATTTTCATAAAATTTCATATTCTGATGTGGATTACAAGTTAAAATGCAATAAATGTGAGTAAAAAAGTAATAAAAATTTGTAATATTCATCAATAATAATATTCATCACTAACAAATTAATATTATCATTTACAAAAATTCGTACATCGTTGTACCTTCCATTTACGTTCACAGAATTTTCTGAGACAATAGCTGTAATTTTCCCATCTGGCACAACAAAACGGAAAATATATTTCTTTATGCAATTTGCAAATTATTTTTATATGCAATAATCGTGCGTAATATAGACGTTAAAGTTAACCCACAGTCTACGCGTAGACATTTTTATGTTGGTAATTTAAATTTCTCATGTACGTATTCTCCACCCCTTAACATAAAGTTGGTAATACAAATTTGTGCCCGTTATTCTGCCGACGTTATTTCCCATGTTAGGAAATAAAAATGTATTCGTGTAGACGTAGAGGAACATGTATAATTAATTCTACACGTTAACTTCTAACGTATATAAATTTCAATTTTGTATGAAATTGCTTATGCTCTTTGACAGCTGCAACAACCAAAAAAATAATCAGCTGCTTAACTGAGGTTACCTTGTACAGATTCCCATTTATTTTGACGTTTGTCTTGATAAAAATTTGTCTAGTATAGACACTACGTTAGTAAATGTCAAACTCCATACATAAAAAATGTCAGCAAAATTCTTCATTTCAATATCTATCACCTTATAAATCAACCTTGCGTGAATTTCACAACAAAACCGAAAACTAGTAAACAAAACGAAAGATAACGGCATTTGCTGGAACAAATTATATCTTGTAGTTTCGTCTCGTATTAACGGTTTTGTTATAAATCAATAGTTTAAATATAATAACTACATAAAACGGCTGTTGCTGGAGATGTCATCATTAAATATACTCTGCGCTATATGCAGTTCATATTTTAAAAATTCAGACATTATATACAGTACCCGTTGTGGACATGTATTCCATAAAAATTGTCTTTTTCGATGGTTAAAAAGTTCATATACCTGTCCACAGTGCCGAAGGAGCTGCCTACAGCATAATTGTCATCAGTTATTTGTAAATTTTGTAGAAAAATCAATTTTTGATAATGCACCGGAATTGGAATTTCCAAAAATGTATGAATGGATTTATATAGACCATGACATGGATCTCAATGATGACCTGTCATACGCTTTTAAATTTGGTCAAGACGAAGAGGGTAACGATATATATGCTGCACGTGGCCGTTTCAATGAAGACCTAATACCAGCTTATTATGTGCCCCGAAAAAGGGCAGTTATTGCACCATGGGGTTTCAAATCGCACTGTCTTACCGATGACATTGAACTATTAGATATTTCGAATGATGATGCAGAATACAAGTGGGTTGCTGCCTCGGATGGTAATATACCCGAAAACGCATTTGCTACTGGCCTGACAGCTATGGGTGATACTCTGTACACGGCCAGAGCTAAGCACGGTGATACAATTTTATATGGTAAATTACATCAGCGTTATAATTTAGCGTATATGCCCTATAAAGAGATAGAAGTTTCCAGTAGCAGTTATGAAATCTTAGTAAGAATACCTAAACAAATAACTACGAATGCAGAAAGTACTGATACTCCTATTAATGAATATGACGGGTTGTAGAATTTTGTTTTTGTTAAAATTGTATTATTTATTGTATAATTAATTTTAATCTTTATTAAATTAAGTATAGCTTTAATGGACAAAAATACATACATATATACAAGAAATTTTCTAATAAAAAACCCATTTTCTATTTTATAGTTTTAACAACTTTATAATAAAATTGTAATAAATTTATTTTAACAAAGATGAAATAATATTTATAAAATCTTACACACAATATACATGCAATACAAATTTGTAACTTTAGATAAATTAATAAAAAAAAAAAAAAAAAAAAAAAAATGTAAATTTCACGATATATATAAATTTTGATTCATCACATACTAATGTATTTATTTTATTCTTTATCTTTAGGCATTCTAACCAGTATTTCATAATTTCTATTATTAACCTCCTTATCTTTATATGGTACATAGGCACAGCCATGTGAAGGATGCAATTTTCCATAGCGTATCCTATCATTATGTAATGTTCGGGCAGTGTACAAAGTTTCACCAGTTTCACAATAACCAGTTGCTAAAGCATTTGGTGGTACTTCGCCATTAGCGGCTGCCACCCATTTGTATTCAGCATTATCGTTATTAATATGTAGTAATTCAATACCCTCAGTTAGAAAATGAGACTCACAATTCCATGCGGCATAAACACCTTTCAACTTGGGCACATAATAGGCCGGCAAAAGGTCATCCTCTAAATAGACACGAGCGGTAAAAACTGGATCACCTTCTTTGTCTAAACCCATAATAAAACCAAATTGGGATAATTCATCGGCAGTGACACCATCGTCTATATAAAGCCATTCGAAACTCTTAATGGATTCCGCTTCCACATCGTCCATGTTAGTGGGTTCACTGAAATTCAAAAACAAACGATGTACTTTGTGTTTATGAACATTTGCACGGCACTGGGGACATGTGTTGGACCGTGTCAGCCAACGGAAAAGACATTGGCGATGAAAAACATGACCACACTTTGATGTGCTATAGATGATGTCGCTATTTTTAAAAAATTCACTACAAATAGCACACAATACATTTAGAGATGTTGATACTGTTGTATTCTCTGGATTTTCCTCTTTATTTTCTTCCATTTTGTTAACTCAAAATAAAAGTAATTATATGAATTTTTTTTTCTTATAAATAAAAAAAACTTTTCTTTGTCTTTAACACAGTAACAAAATTATACCCCGCTGCAGACGTAATAAAATTACAACCATCTAATTTCACAACATAAATAACCAACAATTAAAATGATGAATAATACAAAACAAACTAAAGCCCAAATAGGAAATGCCAACCTTAATCTTAATTCGAGTATTTGACGTTTGTCTTGATAAAAAATTTTCTAATATATAATCGACGTAACAGCCGATCTACACGTAACAGAGTGTCAAATTGGCTCTCTTGTAGATTCAAATAATAATATTTAAGAATGGTGTCTCTTGCCAAGTGAAATTTTATTATAATAAATCAATTATTTTCGTTTTTCGTCGAGGTATGTTGTCAAAATTTAATAGTTAAAATTTCTTTTTTAATTTCATTGTATTTTGTGTTATTTTTGCTCGAAATAATTTATTAATTGAGATTGCCAGGAAGAATTGCGATTCTTCCTAAAAAAAGTAACATAGTGTCTACATTAGACAATTTTTTATCAAAACAAACGTCAAACTTAACGCGAATTTGTAGAAGGTGGCAACAGTTGCACAAAAATAACAATATGGCGTATTCATTATTATTTTTTTATATATGCAGTTTGGCAACTGTAACTGATTTTGACATTTGTTTTGATAAAAATGTAGACACTAGGTAAGAAAATAACGACAAAATGACGTTTGATAAGAAAACAAATTTATTTTCGCTTCTAACGTCAAAATCAGGGCGAATCTACAAAAGTTGAACAGCTGATTATTATTTTTGGTTGCTACAGCTGCCACCCAAATTCGCCCTCTGAGAGAATTATTTCACGTGTAGATTCAAATATTAGTATTATAAGATGAATTATGAGACTGTTCTGATGAGATTTTTCTACACAACCATCTTATAAGATGAACTGTCAAAAAAATACACATATACGAATGTTTTTTTTTTTTTTTTTTTTTTTTTTTTTTAAAATTGTTTCCTTCTAGTGTTTGTTTTACATGTTAAAAAACATTTTTATAAAAATTGTGCTAAAAAAGTGCGAATTGCTTAAATAAAAAGGACATGTTTACTCTGTGACTGATTGAAAATAATGATATCTTATAGGATTTATTAGAATACGTGTACCCTTATTTAAGATTTAACATAGTATAAACAAAATGTTTCCTCTCCTCTGCCGGCGTTATCTCACATATTATATCAGCGCTAATCTCAGTTGTGGACCTAGGGTAAATTCGCGTTGATTTTGGCGATTGTCTTAATAATATTTTAGTATAGTTATTAAAACATACCTTTTTAAAATTTTGTATGCGGTTTGTGTGCAGGAATTGTTATGCCATTTTCGAATAGAACATTTTTTTTTTGTTTCCTGTTTTGATACAAATTTAGTTTTTCTTACAGCCCGTCTAGACGTAACATAATATGTAAGATTTTTCTGTCAGAGAGTGTCAAATTCGCTCTCTGAGAGAATTATTTCACGTGTAGATTCAAATATTAGTATTATAAGATGTATTATGAGACTGTTGTGATGAGATTTCTCTACACAACAATCTTATAAGATGAACTGTCAAAAAAATACACACACACGGAAGTTTGTATGTGTGTGTGCTTATATATTTTGGAAATTATTGAAAAAAACAATGTTTTTTCTAAAATTATTTTCTATTAATGATTGTTTTACATTTAAAAAATATTTTTATAAAAATTGTGTTAAAAACGTGCGATTTTTTTAAATAAAAAGTACATGTTTATTCTGTGACTGATTGAAAATAATAATATCTTATAGGATTTATTAGAGTACGTGTACCCCTTATTTAAGATTAAACATAATATAAACTAAATGGTTACTCTCTTCTGCTTGCGTTATCTCAAATATTGCATCGACGTTAATCTCAGTTGTAGACCTGAGGTTAAAAAAAAATTGTTAAGTATATACTCAGCGTAACAGTCATTTGTTGTTTAGTTTTTTTACGTTTTTCTGATTGGGTTATTATGATGACAACATATGTTGTACAGTGCTGTCTGATTGGTAGACAAAACTAAACCAAAAGTATTAGGGTGCATCAAATCGACTTAATCGAACAATCGACTTGATTGAAAATGGTCGAAATCGACTTTTTGGTTAGAATTTGTCGAGAAATCGACTTGTTTGTTGCCAGATAGCCGAAAATAGTAGAAAATAGTCAGAAAAAGTTGAAAATAGTCGGAAAAGTCGAAAAATCGGAAAAATCGAAAAAGTCGAAAATAGTCGGAAAAATTTGCTTAATTTAAAAAGGAATAGCTTCTTAGCAGTTTTTATTTAAACCATATCATCTAACTGATGGAAATAGTGTCGCATATTTTTGTGTGTAACCAGCACTTTCATTGCATACATTGCCTGTTAATTAATTAATATATTTCATTGCGTTGTACATATTTCATATTTTCTGATTTTTTTTTAAGCCAAATAACAAAAAATAGTCAAAATAGGTAAAAAATCTTGAAATTATCGTATAAAACCAAAAAAATCGAAAATAGTCGAAAAGTCGAATTTTTGTTCGAACTATAAAACTTTAAGTATGGTTACTAAAAACCACAAATTAACTTAAAACTTTTAATTTTTAAAAAAGGTAAAACTTAAGACCCAATTACTCAAAAATTTTTTTAATTTTTTATTATTTTTTTTGTCTTAATTGGCTGATTCAACTTGCCTTATGGAAGTTATATATAATTCGTTAATAACACAAATGCATCGTATCGCAGAATTCTATAAAAAACAAGTAGGAAAGATATAGTCGGCCAAGCCCGACAATATGATCACCCACACCATTGTGCATGTCCATCAAAATTCGTGGAAGGGTCTTACATTAGACATGTGAACAATTGTGGAATGCTATTTTCACTAAGTGTAAAATAAAATATAAACCTTGTTCAAACCGGCGCGAAATTACGAAATTTCATGCCGAAATTACGAATGAAATCAAGAGTGTTCATACTGGCTAGATGACATTTGATGTAATTTCGTTAACAGCTGATAATTGTTTACATTTTAAATTGTTATGGGGGTAAATTAAGTATTTTGAAATGGAAACAAATAAGAAACAATTACTTACTAAATTCGAAATTATTAATTTGTAACAATTAAAAATGTAAAAAGGATAGGTTTCATTTTGCAAAATCACTTTAATAATTAATTTTAAGATTTGTGTTTAAATTTATGATCAGCTGTGAATTGTTTTTTTTTTCTTCTCACGGTTGAAACATGCGGTACATAGTTGAAAAAAAGTATTTTTTCCAACCATGTACAGAGTTGCACGGAAATAGGCATCGTAATTTCAATGTAATTTCGCCTAAATTATACAAAATTATGTAATTTCGCAAGTGTCAAAATGTATGGGAAATTACGTAATTTCAAATTGATTTCGGCCGAAATCACGAAAGTACGTAATTGCGCGTCGGTCTGAATGCCCTATTACGTTAATACTAACATTTATATGAATTTATGCACTCTGGGCTAATTCCCGAAAGTGGGCTTATATGGGAGCTATGGTAAATTATGAAGCGATCCTCATAAAATTTGTCACTGTGATTTCTACTTATACAAAACTTATTTGTGTCGAATATAAACTTGATACTTATATGTGTATGTGATTTATGCACGTTAAAGTGATTTTCGGAAGAGGGTTTTATATGGGAGCTATTGTCAATTATGGACCGAACTTCATGAAATTTGATACTTGTACAAAACTTCCTTACACCGAATTTTATTAAAATATTGCCATATTTAAGGCATTTATGATCGTTAAACCCCTATTCGGGAAGGACATTTGTATGGGGGCTAGGTGAAATAATGGACCGATCATAACCAATTTCAATAGGCTTCGTCCTTGTGACATGGAAGTCCCACGTGCCAAATTTTTTTATATTATGTTCAAAATTGTGACCTGTACTTTGAGCAAAAGGTTTACATGGACAACCAGCCAGCCGATTCTGAGTTTTATATATATATATATATATATATATATATATATATATATATATATATATATATATATTTTATATATATATATATATTATTTATTTTTTTCTAAAAGATGATTTAATACTGTTACGTTTTTACCTTTTAAAGCGGTCGTTTATTTCCTTTAAATAAACCTGTACTTTGATTGCAAATAACAGCAGTTTAGTAGTTTAAAAATTGTAACGACTCTTTATTTTATTTAAAAATAACAGTTTAAATAGTACTTGCATTCTAATATAAACACACACTTAAATTACACACTTTATACAGCACACTTTAATAATGTACAAGATTATACAGCCAAGGCAGTTAATTTGTCTTTACTTAACGATGCTTCCAACCAGACTGACTCAATGGTGTTCTCACGGCCAATTTATATACACCGTATTACCTACTAAATGTTTCTTGAAAGCTCTATTTCTTTCTACAATATTCTTAACGGACAAACTAGAGCTTTTGTTGTTAATGTTAGCAGTGGTGAAAGCTTTTTATTCAATGTTGTATGTGTAGAACTATGTTAAAAATTTTTACAGATATGTTAACTGCTGTTAACATAAACGGAAATGCCTAGAAGCTTTGAGAAAGATTTAAACCAGCCGTTAAAACTGTTATATTTGAATTCAAGTACAATTTCGTAACACTGCCCCCCTCTTAAGCCTGTTCGTCCCGAATAGACACGAATTCACTTTTCCCATAGGCAGCTAGTCGTTCTAGATGTACGACCTTCATTTTAGATCTCGGGCTCTTTTCTTTCTGTATTCTGTACACCACGTCGTTTAATTTCTTAATCACTTTGTATGGTCCATCCCAATGGGTTTGTAGTTTGGGAGACAGTCCTTTCTTACGTTGTGGGTTATACAACAGTACAAGCTGGCCGTCGTTAAATCCTTTAGAATTCGCTGCTCGATCGTATCTGGCTTTCATTTTATCGCTGGTCATCTTTATTCATCTGCGTACGAATTCAAGTAGTTCGTTCAGGACATCTTGCTCTTGGGAAGTGTTTTCCTTATTTGTTGATGAGGGCTTAATACCGAATTCTAAATCACCAGGCAACTTGAGTTCTGTCCCGAAGACAATTTTTGCAGGTGTTCGAGAGGTTGAGTCATGAACAGCTGATCTGTATGCCAATAGAAATTTCGGTATGTGTTCATCCCAGTCCTTCTGATGTGCACTGACCACTTTTCTTAAATATTCCTCCAGAGTGCGATTGAATCTTTCGACCATGCCATCAGATTGAGGATGCAGCGGTGTTGTTCTGGTTTTTCTTATTGCGTATAAATTGCACATTTCCTTGAATACGGCAGATTCAAAATTTCTACCCTGATCAGAATGCAACTCCAGTCGAACACCATAGCGGCACACCCAGTTGTTCACAAATACACTTATAACGGTTTTAGCTTCTTGATCAGGTATGGCATATACCTCTGGCCATTTGCTGAAATAATCCATAACCACTAGAACGTAACAATTTCCGGCATTACTGACGGGAAAAGGGCCTGCTACATCCATTGCAATCCGCTCGAATGGCGCGCCTGAGTTATACTGCTGAAGTTGTCCACGACTTCTTCTTACTGGGCCCTTCGCTGCTATGCATTGTGAACAATTGGCTACCCAATCGGCTACTGCTTGCTGACAACCCACCCAATAAAAACGTTGTTTTAACTTTTCTAAGGTTTTTGTCACACCAAGATGACCACCACTGGGACCGTCATGGAACTCTTTCATTACTTCGTTTATTTTAGAGGATGGTACTACAATTAAATTTGTCACTGTTTTACCGTCAGCACTTTCCCATATGCGGTATAAGCAGCCATTTAACAACTGTAGACTCTTCCACAGGGCCCAATATGATTTCATTAGTGGACTTTCGGCGGATATTTCATTGCGGGCTGGTCTTCTACCTTCTTCTTTTGCCGATATTATTTTTGCCAGTATGGGGTCATTTATTTGCGCTACAGACCAATCTTCACTGGACTCTATATGCATTAGTCGAACATCGATGATACATTCCTTTTCCTCGGTTTTTGTACAATGCTTACATTCCACGTTGCAGGGCCGTCTTGACAGCGCGTCCGCATTGCCGTGTTTCAAACCCTTCCGGTGCTCGATGCTAAAATCATAGCTTTGAAGCCGCTCTACCCAACGAGCCAGTTGTCCTCCAGGTTGTTTAAATTGCAGCAACCACCTGAGGGCAGAATGATCGGTTCTCAGTCGGAAGTGTTGGCCATACAGATATTTGTGGTAATGCTTCACACACTATAATACTGCCAAAAGTTCGCAGTAGTTTCTTTCAGGCTTCGAAAGCGTTCGGCTGAAGTATCCAATGACCCTTTCAGTGCCACCGACTACTTGTGAAAGTACACCGCCTATTCCGTATCCGCTCGCATCGCTATCTACCACAAATATTTCTCCAGGTATAGGATATGACAAAATATGTGCCGTACATGATAGATCCTTGAGTTTCTGGAATGCTAGTTCTTGTGCTTCACACCATTGGAATGATTGTGACTTCTTGGTCAGCTCATGTAATCTTGCGGCTATATTGGAGAAATTCGGGACAAATCGTCTGTAGTATGTGCAAAGGCCAAGAAAACTACGCAATTCTTGGAGATTTCTCGGAAGTGGATAGTTCTTTACAGCAATTATCTTATCCTCATCTGTTGATATTTCTTCTGCTGTTACCCGATGTCCCAAATATTTGACTTCTTTGTGGAATAATGCACACTTCTTTACATTGAGTTTGAGTCCAGCTGCTGATATTCGTTTAAGGACTACTGCAAGGTTTCTCAGATATTCATCAAAAGTCTTACCAATGACAATTATGTCATCGAGGTACATCAAACATGTCTTCCCGTGAAGTCCTTTCAATACACGTTCCATTAAACGCTCGAATGTGGCTGCAGCATTGCAGAGTCCAATGTGGAGAACCATTGTCTTCCAGCTAGTGTATCCAGGGTGTCGTCAATTCTTGGTAGCGGGTAGCTGTCTTTCTTGGTAACGTCATTCAGTTTTCTATAATCGACGCAAAATCTAGTGCTGCCGTCTTTCTTCTTAACTAAAATAATAGGCGAGCTCCAAGGACTTGAAGATGGTTCGATTATACCGTTTCGCTCCATTTCATTGACCAACTCCTTCACTTCACTTCGTTTTGCTAGAGGAACACTTCTGGACGCCTGCTTTATTGGCATCACTTCGCCAGTATTTATTCGATGCTTTACAATTGCTGTTCTACCATGGCTTTGACTTTTTAAGGCGAAGACGGAGCTATATTTCTTCAGAATCTGTTTGGCATTATTTCAGTCTGGCGGCGCTAATCCTTCTACCCATTTCCCCACATATTCCGCTAGTAGCTCGTGTTCTTTGGTGGATTTATTGGCAGGTTGCGGGTTTTTCTCGCAATTGATTACTGCCTCTGCTGAAGTGCATTGACCTATTTCGGAATTTGGCTTAACGACTTTTTCATAGCTGGACAGGTTAAGCACTCTTACAGGAACTATTTCGTTGTTGCAGGGTTTAACGAGGGCTTTTGCTGTTACAAGATCACTTGTTATTTCTGCTGGTTCTACCACCCACAAACTATTGTCCTCACAATCTTCCTCCATACGAGTCCATACTAAAGTTTCTGACTGTGGTGGTAGCTTCTGATGCACGACGGTAACTAGCTTTCTTACTTGAGTCCTATTTTCATATCCGACGTCAAGGGGTATCTCCACATTTTGCCAAAGCATAACTTTTTGTCCCATATCCAAAGTAATGTCGTGACTAATCATGAAATCAGCACCAATGATAACTTCGTCCACAATGTCGGCAACAATGAATTCATGATTGACGGTAACGTTGGCAATGGTTAATTTCACATTTACTTTACCATAGACCGTGGCCGGCTCCCCAGTAGCTGTGCGCAGGCTTACCCCACATAATGGTTCAATTGTTTTCTTGACTAAATCTGGCCTGACGATAGACTGTGATGCCCCGGTGTCTACAGTAAAAACGTGCTTCTGACCGTTGATGTACCCCGAAGCAGTAAGATTGCTATTTTTCTGTTGCATTACGGATATGGAGATTGTGGGGCCCTCAGATGTGAGAGCTGGCTCTTGCCCCATAGTGCCAGCTCGTTTTAGTTTAAAGGTGATTCTTGTGATGATTGATGATTTGATTGCCAGTTATTTCTTTGAGGCGAGGCAGATCTGATTCGTTTTCTTGGTGCTTTGCAGTTTCGCTGAATATGACCCGATTTACCACAGTTATAACATTTTACTCTGACTTTACTTTGCTTATCATTAAACGCCTCCAAAGCTTTTTTTAATTCGTCGACTATATTTCTCTCATTATCAGCAACAACTTCAACATTTCGCACCTTGCATATTTGCGGCTTTGAAATTATTTTCGCCGTTTCTTGTGCCAGTGCAAATGAGACGGTTTCAGTATATGATGGTTTAGGTGTGGCACAAACCGCGTGTTTTATTTCAGAATCTCGAATGCCATTAACAAATGCCTCTATCTTGAAATGGTCCAAAAACGGGCTGTTTTCCCCTGGATAAGTGAGCTGCAGCAAACGTTCCATTTCCAACGCAAAGTCTTGTAGCGTCTCATTGGGCTTCTGCACTCTACCACGCAATTTCATTCGGTATAGTTCCATTATATCATCATAACTGTTTCTGTTATATGCTGGCACTCTATAGCTTTTTCTTCGTCGTTCCACATGTTTCTAATGGCAATTGTATCAAACTGGAACTTGAACACATTAAATGGTGTGGTGCCATCAAAACTAGGGGCCTTTATTCTTTTAGAGGATTCTGGAATAATTCGCATATGTCCATCTTGGCATTGAATATTATTCTTCTTTATTTCTAGATCATGTAGTTTTTTATCAACACCTTTGGCTATTTCGTTCTCTAAATCGGACAGGCAGCTCTATAAGTTGGATAGCTTTTTATCAACTTTATCAACGACTTTGGCTTGTATATCTAGAAAGCTCTCTAAGTCGGTCAGCTTTTTATCAACGACGTTGGCTTGTATATCTAGGCATCTCTCTAAGACGGACACCTTTTTATCAATGACATTCACTCTGCTATTTATAACTTCCGAAATTTGCTGAAGTTTTTCGTCTGTCGCTCTAGAAGTTTCTTGAAATTTCATTTCCATTAATTTATTTTCTTCTTTAACTTCAGCAAGAAGTTTCTCGTTATTTGCTTTAGAAGTTTCTTGAAATTTCATTTAAATTATTTTATTTTCTTCTTTGACTTCAGCAAGAAGTTTCTCGTTATTTACTTTAGAAGTTTCTTGAAATTTCATTTCCATTATTTAATTTTCTTCTTTGACTTCAGCAAGAAGTTTCTCGTTATTTACCTTAGAAGTTTCTTGAACTTCAGCAAGAAGTTTCTCGTTATTTGCTTTTAACTAATTTAAATTGCTTCATCATAGCAGCAAACATTGTGGATAAATCCATTCTGGTTGTTGTTGCACGTTTAGAAACTTCCATTTCTTCTTTATACTCGAATTCTTAAGCTCCAATGTCAATATCACGCCGCTTGAATTCATCTATCAGCCTCTTTTGTAATTCTGCTTTATTACCAGCTGTAGGTAACTCCAACTTATTCAATTCTTTCTTGAGTTGCTCCACTTTTAGCTCTTCAAACTTCATGACTGCTTATTATTTTGCAATCCCACTTCTGACACCAATTGTTACGTTTTTACCTTTTAAAAACGTTCGTTTATTTCCTTTAAATAAACCTGTACTTTGATTGCAAATAACAGCAGTTTAGTAGTTTAAAAGTTGTAACGACTCTTTATTTTATTTAAAAATGTACAACAATAACAGTTTAAATAGACACTTGCGTTCTAATATAAGCACACACTTAAATTACACACTTTATACAGCACACTTTAATAATGTACAAGATTATACTTAACGACGCTTCCAATTAGACTGACCCAATGGTGTTCTCACGGCCAGTTTATATGCACTATATTACCTACTAGATGTTTCTTGAAAGCTCTATTTCTTTCTACAATGTTCTTAACGGACAAACTAGAGCTTTTGATGTTAGTGTTAGCAGCTTAAACATTTGGTGTTGCCATACTTAAAAACAATAGTGAAAGCTTTTTATTCAATGTTGTATGTTTAGAACTATGTTAATAATTTTTACAGATATGTTAACTGCTGTTAACATAAACGGAAATGCCTAGAAGCATTGAGAAAGGTTTAAACGCAGCCGTTAAAACCGTTATATTTGAATTCAAGTACAATTTCGTAACAATATATATATATATATATATATATATATATATATATATATATATATATATATATATATTTCCTTTTAAAAACGGTCGTTTATTTCCTTTAAATAAACCTGTACTTTGATTGCAAATAACAGCAGATTAGTAGTTTAAAAGTTGTAACGACTCTTTATTTTACTTAAAAATGTATACGACAATAACAGTTTAAATAGTCACTTGTATTCTAATATACATACACACTTAAATTACACACTTTATACAGCACACTTTATATATATATATATATATATATTGCATTTTAATGTGTCATCAGTATGCGTCGTTTGAATGCTCTTCTAGTCTTTCTTCTTAACTAAAACAATAGGCGAGCTCCAAGGACTTGAAGATGGTTCGATTATACCGTTTCGCTCCATTTCATTAACCAACTCCTTCACTTCACTTCGTTTTGCTAGAGGAACACTTCTGGATGCCTGCTTTATTGGCATCACTTCGCCAGTATTTATTCGATGCTTTACAATTGCTGTTCTACCATGGCTTTGACTTTTTAAGGCGAAGACGGAGCTATATTTCTTCAGAATCTGTTTGGCCTTATTTCAGTCTGGCGGCGCTAATCCTTCTACCCATTTCCCCACATATTCCGCTAGTAGCTCGTGTTCTTTGGTGGATTTATTGGCAGGTTGCGGGTTTTTCTCGCAATTGATTACTGCCTCTGCTGAAGTGCATTGACCTATTTCGGAATTTGGCTTAACGACTTTTTCATAGCTGGACAGGTTAAGCACTCTTACAGGAACTATTTCGTTGTTGCAGGGTTTAACGAGGGCTTTTGCTGTTACAAGATCACTTGTTATTTCTGCTGGTTCTACCACCCACAAACTATTGTCCTCACAATCTTCCTCCATACGAGTCCATACTAAAGTTTCTGACTGTGGTGGTAGCTTCTGATGCTCGACGGTAACTAGCTTTCTTACTTGAGTCCTATTTTCATATCCGACGTCAAGGGGTATCTCCACATTTTGCCAAAGCATAACTTTTTGTCCCATATCCAAAGTAATGTCGTGACTAATCATGAAATCAGCACCAATGATAACTTCGTCCACAATGTCGGCAACAATGAATTCATGATTGACGGTAACGTTGGCAATGGTTAACTTCACATTTACTTTACCATAGACCGTGGCCGGCTCCCCAGTAGCTGTGCGCAGGCTTACCCCACATAATGGTTCAATTGTTTTCTTGACTAAATCTGGCCTGACGATAGACTGTGATGCCCCGGTGTCTACAGTAAAAACGTGCTTCTGACCGTTGATGTACCCCGAAGCAGTAAGATTGCTATTTTTCTGTTGCATTACGGATATGGAGATTGTGGGGCCCTCAGATGTGAGAGCTGGCTCTTGCCCCATAGTGCGAGCTCGTTTTAGTTTAAAGGTGATTCTTGTGATGATTGATGATTTGATTGCCAGTTATTTCCTTGAGGCGAGGCAGATCTGGTTCGTTTTCTTGGTGCTTTTCAGTTTCGCTGAATATGACCCGATTTACCACAGTTATAACATTTTACTCTGACTTTACTTTGCTTATCATTAAACGCCTCCAAAGCTTTTTTTAATTCGTCGACTATATTTCTCTCATTATCAGCAAAAACTTCAACATTTCGCACCTTGCATATTTGCGGCTTTGAAATTATTTTCGCCGTTTCTTGTGCCAGTGCAAATGAGACGGTTTCAGTATATGATGGTTTAGGTGTGGCACAAACCGCGTGTTTTATTTCAGAATCTCGAATGCCATTAACAAATGCCTCTATCTTGAAATGGTCCAAAAACGGGCTGTTTTCCCCTGGATAAGTGAGCTGCAGCAAACGTTCCATTTCCAACGCAAAGTCTTGTAGCGTCTCATTGGGCTTCTGCACTCTACCACGCAATTTCATTCGGTATAGTTCCATTATATCATCATAACTGTTTCTGTTATATGCTGGCACTCTATAGCTTTTTCTTCGTCGTTCCACATGTTTCTAATGGCAATTGTATCAAACTGGAACTTGAACACATTAAATGGTGTGGTGCCATCAAAACTAGGGGCCTTTATTCTTTTAGAGGATTCTGGAATAATTCGCATATGTCCATCTTGGCATTGAATATTATTCTTCTTTATTTCTAGATCATGTAGTTTTTTATCAACACCTTTGGCTATTTCGTTCTCTAAATCGGACAGGCAGCTCTATAAGTTGGATAGCTTTTTATCAACTTTATCAACGACTTTGGCTTGTATATCTAGAAAGCTCTCTAAGTCGGTCAGCTTTTTATCAACGACGTTGGCTTGTATATCTAGGCATCTCTCTAAGTCGGACACCTTTTTATCAATGACATTCACTCTGCTATTTATAACTTCCGAAATTTGCTGAAGTTTTTCGTCTGTCGCTCTAGAAGTTTCTTGAAATTTCATTTCCATTAATTTATTTTCTTCTTTAACTTCAGCAAGAAGTTTCTCGTTATTTGCTTTAGAAGTTTCTTGAAATTTCATTTAAATTATTTTATTTTCTTCTTTGACTTCAGCAAGAAGTTTCTCGTTATTTACTTTAGAAGTTTCTTGAAATTTCATTTCCATTATTTAATTTTCTTCTTTGACTTCAGCAAGAAGTTTCTCGTTATTTACTTTAGAAGTTTCTTGAACTTCAGCAAGAAGTTTCTCGTTATTTGCTTTTAACTAATTTAAATTGCTTCATCATAGCAGCAAATAATATAAATTATAAATGGATAAATCCATTCTGGTTGTTGTTGCACGTTTAGAAACTTCCATTTCTTCTTTATACTCGAATTCTTAAGCTCCAATGTCAATATCACGCCGCTTGAATTCATCTATCAGCCTCTTTTGTAATTCTGCTTTATTACCAGCTGTAGGTAACTCCAACTTATTCAATTCTTTCTTGAGTTGCTCCACTTTTAGCTCTTCAAACTTCATGACTGCTTATTATTTTGCAATCCCACTTCTGACACCAATTGTTACGTTTTTACCTTTTAAAAACGTTCGTTTATTTCCTTTAAATAAACCTGTACTTTGATTGCAAATAACAGCAGTTTAGTAGTTTAAAAGTTGTAACGACTCTTTATTTTATTTAAAAATGTACAACAATAACAGTTTAAATAGTCACTTGTATTCTAATATACATACACACTTAAATTAACGGACTTTTGATGTTAGTGTTAGCAACTTAAACATTTGGTGTTGCCATACTTAAAAACAATGGTGAAAGCTTTTTATTCAATGTTGTATGTTTAGAACTATGTTAATAATTTTTACAGATATGTTAACTGCTGTTAACATAAACGGAAATGCCTAGAAGCATTGAGAAAGGTTTAAACGCAGCCGTTAAAACCGTTATATTTGAATTCTAGTACAATTTCGTAACAATATATATATATATATATATATATATATATATATATATATTTCCTTTTAAAAACGGTCGTTTATTTCCTTTAAATAAACCTGTACTTTGATTGCAAATAACAGCAGATTAGTAGTTTAAAAGTTGTAACGACTCTTTATTTTACTTAAAAATGTACGACAATAACAGTTTAAATAGTCACTTGTATTCTAATATACATACACACTTAAATTACACACTTTATACAGCACACTTTATATATATATATATATTGCATTTTAATGTGTTCAGCCATCAGTATGCATCGTTTGAATGCTCTTCCTACATCAGAATTGCAAAAAAATAGTTTCTCGAGACATTCAAATGTAGATATGTGCACAATAAAGTCTCAGAGTATATACATATTTTTGAAGTCCCAGATTTCCATTATAGAAATTACAAATGGAATGACTATCTTATTAGAATATACTTGATATCTTTGATGAAATACATAAACGTTTTCAATTTGTTTCTTGATTTCACCTAAAAATATTCATAGGTGATATATAGTACCAGGAAATGACAAATGTGGAATTGGATTTGAAAAACTTATTTTACAGTAAAAAGAAAGGTGATCTAAATTATTCTTTTAAGTAAAAAATATATTTAAATTGCTAAAATATGATTTAAAATAAGAATTTGCCATAAAAATATGATAAAGTGCGCTGTTAAGTTCAAAATATGCAAATCGCTGCCAAACTTTTTAACCCATTGACGACCAAAAAAATATCCTTCCCTGAGGAGTTTTCAGGTTATATAATTTTCTAGGTAATAAGTAAAGCAAATTAGTCATTCATGTTTTATAGACAAAAAATGATGCTACAAAAATGTAGTACAAATTAGGTCTTCAACTTGCCCTGCATAACCCCAAGAAGACTTTAAATTAAAAGAATCAATAATTTCTAAATTAACCCTCATAAAACCATGGAAAAATGAGTGGTAAGAAGTGGGTGTAGAGGGGAAATTTGTATTTGAGAAGGAATAGTGTAACAAAAGTATAGAACATGCCAGTCTCAAACTTGTCCTACTTAACCTCTAGAAGTCTTTAAAACTATCAAAATCCCCGAAAATATGAGAGCAATAAGCGATACACAAGGGTTTTTTTTACCAAAACGTTATTATTGAGAGATTATATCAAGTCATATGGAATCCTACTATACTGACAGACTATTGCTGCTGAGAAAAAATTAAAAATAGTGCGTTATTTGATCTTAATTTAAGAAAAAAATCGAAATTATGTATTATACAATATTTTTATAAATAAATTTTGAAATATAAAATTTTATTATATATGTCGCCGAAAAACTCGATATTTTACTGTTTTAAAATACAAACAAAAACTTTTAAATTTCAGGGAATATTGAATAGATTTAAGATGTGTTTTTATTTTACATTAGAAGTAACGTCGGCAGAATAACGGGAAAACAATGTTATTTCCAAATTTGTGTTACATGAGGAATTTATATGTTAAATTGTCTTTTTTTTATCCAAAAATTTTAATTTATATCGCATTTTTATTCTTTATTTGTCTTAAAAAAAGTAATAATTATTATTTTGCACTTTTCTTTTTGTTAAAAAGGGCAAAATTTCAAAAGACATTATTGTTCAGCTTTGTGTTTAAACATTTATTGCTTTTATGCATTTCAATAAAATTTATTAAAATAATCCTGTTAAATAATCCCGTCGCCTCTAGTTCTACTATAAACAATAACATTGTAACTAATTTAAATTATGTTGAAATCGTAATGAATAATGTAAACAATCTTAGTTCTCATAGAGAATTAAGAGTAGTTCCTCAAAAAAAAAAAAAACAAATTTTTGTATTACGCATTGCATTCGACACTTCTTCTGATTATTACTACGTTTACAAACACCTCTTACTCGCAATTAAAAATATTGCGAAATGATAATTTTGTCGTATAAACGGTGAGTTAATATTTTGCAATTTAGTAACTCACGAAAATTAATCACTTCCTTTTACGTTCATAGAATAATAATAGTTGCATTTTTCCATTCCGGCACGTCATGTAAGGAAATATATTTCTTTATGCAATTTGTATATATACAATGAGTTATTTATTTGTTATTTTTATTTATATTTATTATTTATTTTATAAACGTAATGTATATTAAATCAAAGCTTGACCAAAATGCCGACATTACTGTTCACACAGTCACTTATTCGCACGTCTTTTAAAATAACTGTTACGTTTAACATTTTTGACCTGTCATTCTGGCCAAATCATGTTATAGTTCAAGAATATGAATTCAATATAAATCGACGTGGAAACCATATTGTACATCTTCGACAGCGTCAACTAACAAGCCAAAAAAAATAATTAATACTAGCGATATTCAACTTAATATTATCTACCAAAATGTTCGAGGATTAAAAAATAAATGTTCTAAAATATACCATACGGCTTTGATTTTAATCATCATATTATTTGCTTCACCGAGATCCGGCTTAAGAATACATTTTTAAATACAGAAATTTTTTCAAGTCTTCCGTCGGGATAGAATTACAAATACGACTGGGGGTGGTGTATTAATAGCGATCTCTAATCACTTTTTAACTGACGAATTAAAATTTGATATAGCCTGTAACATTGAATTTATCGCTGTGGTCATGAAAATAAGTCACATAAAAGTTTTTATTACATGTTCGTACATTCCTCCTCAATCGGATTTATTAATTTATCAGCAGCACATTGCTTTCATTAAAATGGTTTCTGATGATCTCATTTTTGTTCTTAATGATTTCAATCTACCTCGAATTAGCTGGCAATTCTCCACTGAGAATTACAATAAGTTATGGTATGTAACCCATTGGATGTAATGAAAATTACGTATTTAGTAATATTTCAAATTTCTGTCTACAGCAAATCAACGGATAATAAAACATTTTTGGAAAATTGCTTGATCTCGTATTTGTAAATGTACGTAATGATCCAGTTACACTGCTCGAATATCGCTACCACCTCACAGTGTAATATTCAAGGTTTTGCTTCCAAAGTACAAACTATGCTGACTTAATAATCTTTTATACAATGATAATAGGCTTCAACTATTATCCATCCCAAATGGTTTGCCGAATTCTGTTGATAAAATGATTACAATTTTTTATGAAACCACGTACCAATATATGGATGAATATATTCCAAAACGTTCACCACGGTCTCAGACTGGTAAACCCAGGAACTCCAAACAACTATCATCCTTAAAAAATTTTAAAAGTAAAATTTACAAAAAATACAACACATATGGACTTAATTATGAAAAATACTTTGTTCTTCGTGCTGAATTCAATTTGTTGAATGCTCATCTGTACAAAAACTACTGAACCAAAATGGAACGTAATTTTAATAATAATTCGAGGTCCTTCTTTACGTTTGTTAACTCAAAAAGAAATAATTATGGCATCGCAAAAGTTATAAAATATTTAAGTACAGATTCAACTAATGAGCCGGAAATTAGCAATTTATTCGCTAAATTTTTTAATTTAATTTTCACTCTATTAAAACAATGTCATTTCCATTACTTGACACTACACACATTATAGAATGTTTAAAAAGCTTCAAATCCTCGTTTTTGTCTGGACCAGATACCAAGTTGTGTTTTGAAAAATTGTGCACCAAATTTTGAACACCTTTATCAATTATATTTAATACTTAATTAAAATTTGGTTACTTCCCTAAAATTTGGAAAAAATCGTTTCTCATTCCTTTATTTAAATCTGGCAATAAGTTAAATATAGTGAAACTAAGCGCTATTCCAAAACTATTTTATAAATGTATTACTGACTCTCTCGTTCATCAAATATCTATCTCATTTACTTATGCCATGTCAACACGGTTTTCGAAAAGGATCTAAAGCGATGACTAACATTCTATAATTAACAACTTTGGTTAATGAAGAATTTACTATAGGTCAACAAACTGATGTCACTTGTACTGATTTCTTTAAAGCCTTTGACGAAGTTAATCACAAACTTCCGCTAAAAAGTTGGATAAAATGGGTTTCGCTAATATTTATTTAAGCTGGTTAAAGTCATATCTGTTATAGAGAACATAGTTCGTAAAATTTAACTCTGCAAATTCAAGAAGTATTTTAGTAAAACGCGATGTTCCGCAGGAAAGTCATCTCGGCCCAATTTTATTTTTACTTTTCATCAACGATTTGTCTGAAGCAATAAATTATTCTAATATACTGATGTTAAAATGTTTTTAAGCTTCAAACATTCACCAGATAATAGTTATCTTCAAAAGGATTTGGATAATTTTTACCATCAATTTAATTTAAGGACTCCTTTATCACCAAAAGATTATTCACGTTACTTGTAAGACCGATTTTAGAGTAAGGCTCCATTGTAAGGGACCTCTACTATAACGTTCACATTATCGAATCTGTCCAGAAATAGTTTTTACGTTTTTGTTTAAGAGATGTATATCGAGGATATTCTGCGCTTCCATTATATTCATCACGACTTGCTTTGATTCGACTACCAACATTAAAAAGCCGAAGAATTGTGCTTAATGTTTCATTTCTTGAAAATCTTTTAAATGGAAATGTTTTATCCGATTTTCTGTACAGTAAGATGTCATTGAATGTTTCTCACGATTCAATCACTCACTATATGTAAAAACTTTTCGAACAAACTACGAAATAGCAAATCCGTTTAGAAATTATGTTGCAGTTTTCATGAAATGTTCAATTTTATAGATTTTTCTTTAAATGTTGATGTTATAAAACGCAATATTATTATAATATTGAGTTTTATATTTTTCTTTATATTAAGAAAAATTATTTTTATTTATATTAAGAAAAATTATTTTTCATTATTATATTATGAAAAATTGTTTAATTTAATATTTAGTATGTATCCACAACCTAATTAAATAAATAAATAAAAAATTTATGTCCTGAAAAACTCGAAAGGTTACGGTACTTAGAATATCGATTTTATTTAAGTAGATCTAATTATGTTCTTTAGTATATAAAACTTACTGATGCAAAAATTTGGAACTAATCTAATAAAGAGAACTGTACCGAAAATCGATATGTAAAGTAAGAAATTGTAAGAAAAATAACAATTGTCAAACGCAAAAAACTAACAAATTTTCAAAAATTTTAAATTCTCTCTAAATTTTGAGATATTTTGAAAAAAGTTTTGATGATAGTTGATGCACTAAAGATATCGTAACTGCCTAAATTTGAAGTCAATTTTGAATTTAATTGAATGAAGAAAGCAAAAAAATGTAGCTTTTAAACTTTATTTAAACATTTTATATTTACTACAAATAAGAAATAATTTACTACTTTTTAATTAAATTTGCTTTTCAATTTCAAAATTTCGATAATGATGTTAATCTTTAAATTTTTTTTCTTTAACACGTTTTAAATGTTATTTCAATTACAATAAAATGAGACGTCAACCTTTCAAATCGTTTAAATACTCAAACAATTATTTAAAAATTTTATCAAATTATATTTAATATATTTTTAGGCAAATCACTTTATGCTTTATTTGAAACATACTTGGGGCAAAAATAAAAATATATAAAAATTTAAAGTAAATTATTTGATATAAAATCGAATAAGTTCTAACATTTTTGTCCAATTAAAAAAAAATAATAATAAATCTTTTTATGTTTACAAAAGAAGTTTTTAAAAAGTATTACATTGTTGCTTTGCCTTTTGTAGAAAAATGTATAATAAATTGCGTTAGAACTTGAAAATTTTTATTTTTTTTAAGCGTTTAAAATTTTCTTTTAATATTTGACCAAAACATATACAAATATATATATGCACGCTTGATTCTTCTACTTTCCAAAAATATTGTTACGAAATTGTACTTGAATTCAAATATAACGGTTTTAACGGCCGGTTTAAATCTTTCTCAATGCTTCCAGACATTTCCGTTTATGTTAACAGCAGTTAACATAGCTGTAAGAATTATTAACATAGTTCTAAACGTACAACATTGAATAAAAAGCTTTCACCATTGTTCTTAAGTATGGCAACACTAAATGTTTAAGCTGCTAACATTAACATCAAAAGCTCTATTTTGTCTGTTAAGAACATTATAGAAAGAAATAGAGCTTTCAAGAAACATCTAGTAGGTAATACGGTGTATATAAATTGGCCGTGAGAACACCATTGAGTCAGTCTGGTTGGAAGCGTCGTTAAGTAAAGACATATTAACTGCCTTGGCTGTATAATCTTGTACATTATTAAAGTGTGCTGTATAAAGCGTGTAATTTAAGTGTGTGTGGGTGTATTAAAACACAAAGTGACTTATAAACTGTATTGTTGTAGATTTTTAAATAAAATAAAGAGTCGTTACAATTTTTAAACTACTAAACTGCTGTTATTTTTGCAATCCAAGTACAAGTTTATTTAAAGGAAATAAACGACCGTTTTTAAAAGGTAAAAACGTAACAATATGTTCTAATCGACACACACACACTTATATTACACACTTTTTACATCACACTAATAATGTACAAGAATATACAGCCAAGGGGGTTAATTTGTCTTTACTTAACGATGCTTCCAATTAGACTGACTCAATGGTGTTCTCACGGCCAATTTATATACACTGCACTACCATCTAGATGCTTCTCGAAGGCTCTACTTCCTTCTACAATGTTCTTAACGAACAAAGTAGTATATTCGAATTCTAGAGCTTTCGATGTTAATGTTAGCATCTTAAACATTTAGTGTTGCCATACTTACAAACAATGGTGAAAGCTTTTTATTCAATGTTGTATGTTTACAGCTATGTTAATAATTTCTACAGATACGTTAACTACTGTTAACATAAACAGAAAGGTTGGGAAGCATTAAATTTGGAAATTTAGAATTTTTGAAACCCAGGAAAAATGAATGAAATTAATCTCAGTTCACACAAGGCAATTTTTCTTACTGAATTTCTGATTTCGTGTGAGAGCGAGAGAGGGAATATGAAAGAGTACGAACTTGACCGACTTAGAGAGGTGCCTAGAGATACAAGCCAAAGTCGTTGATAAAGTAGATAAAAGGCTGTCAGATTTAGAGAATGAAACAGCCAAAGGTGTTGACAGGTGCGAATTATTCCAGAATCCTCTATCAGAGTAAAAGCCCCTATTTTTGATGGCTCCACACCATTTAATGTGTTCAAGTTCCAGTTTGATACAATTGCCATTAGAAACATGTGGAACGACGAAGAAAAAGCTATAGAATTGATATTGGCCTTAAAAGGAAACGCAGCTGTAGTTCTTGAAAGCGTGCCAGCATGTAACGGAAATAGTTATGATGACATAATGGAGCCGCTACAACGTAAGTACGCTGGTGAACATAAAAAGGACTTATAAAGAATGGAATTGCGTGGCAGAGTGCAGAAGCCCAATGAGACACTACAAGACTTTGCGTTGGAAATCGAACGTTTGCTACAGCTTATCCAAGAGAAACAGCCCGTTTTTGGACCATATCAAGATAGAGGCATTTGTTAATGGCATTCGCGATCCTGAAATAAAACACGCGGTTTGTGCCACACCTAAACCATCATTTACTGAAACCGTCTTATTGGCGCTGGCACAAGAAACGGCGAAATAATTTCAAAGCCGCAAATATGCAAGGTGCGAAATGTCGAAGTTGTTGCTGACAATGAGAGAAATATAATCGACGAATTAAAAAAGGTTTTGGAGACATTTATTAGGAAACAAAGTAAAGCCAGAGTAAAATGTTATAACTGCAGTAAATCTGGTCATATTCAGCGAAACTGCAAAACACCAAGAAAATGAACCAGCAGTTAAATCATCAATCATCACAAGAGTCACCTTTAAAACTAAAACGATCTAGCACTATGATGCAAGAGCTAGGTCTCACATCTGAGGGTCCCACAATCTTCATATCCGTAATGCAGCAGAAAAATAGCAATCGTACTGCTTCTGGGTACATCAACGGTCAGAAGCTCGTTTTTACTATAGACACCGGGGTATCACAGTCCATCGTCAGGCCCGATTTAGTTAAGAAAACAATTGAACCATTATGTGGGGTAAGTCTACGCACAGCTAATGGGGACCCGGTCACTGTCTATGGTAAAGTAAATGCGAAATTAACCATTGCCAACGTTAGCGTCAATCATGTATTTATTGTTGCCGACATTGTGGACGAAGTTATCATTGGTTCCGATTTCATGAGTAGTCACGGCATTACTTTGGATATGGGACAAAAAGTTATGATTTGGCGAAATGTGGAGATATCCCTTGACGTCGGATATGAAAATAGAACTCAAGTAAGAAATAATGAAAAAAATAATGAAAACACTTCCCAAGAGCAAGATGACCTAAACGAACTTCATGAATTCGTACGCAGGCGAATAAAAATGACCAGCGACAAAATAAAAGCCATATAAGATCGAGCAGCGAATTCTGAAGGATTTAACGAAGGCCAGCTTGTACTGTTGTATAACCCACAACGTAAGAAAGGACTGTTGCCCACACTACAAACCCATTGGGATGGACCATACAATAAATTAAACGACGTGGTGTACATAATACGGAAAGAAAAGAGACCGAGATTTAAAATGAAGGACTAGCTACCTATGGGAGAAGTGATTCTGTGCCTAATCGGGACGATTAAGCTTAAGCGGGGGCAGTGTTGCGAAATTGTACTTGAATTCAAATATAACGGTTTTAACGTCTGGTTTAAAGTTAAGTGTTTTTAGACATTTCTATTTATGTTAACAGCAGTTAACATATCTGTAAAAATTATTATCATAGTTGTAAACATACAACATTGAATAAAAAGGTGAAACCATTGTTTGTAAGTATAGCAACACTAAATGTTTAAGCTAACATTAACATCGAAAGCTCTAGTTTGTCCGTTAAGAACGTTGTAGAAAGAAATAGAGCTTTCAAAAAGCATCTAGTAGGTAATACAGTGTATATAAATTGACCGTGAGAACACCATTGAGTCAGTCTAATTGGAAGCGTCGTTAAGTAACGACATATTAAAAGGTAAAAACGTAACAATATGTAATATTCCTTCGAAGACAACCGTCAAAGTCGGGGTTCAAACACAGCAATTTCTCTTGCTGCAATTCTGAATTCGTAGGAGAGAGAGAAGGGAATAATAAGCTTTTACATTCTCCTCTCTCGCTTATAAGTTCGTTTGGGTGAAATAAGAGAATACTAAGCTTTTACATTCTCTCACCTACGAAGTCAGAATTGAGGCAAGAAAAATTGTTGTGACCCCGATAAACAGTGTGACAGACGTAAATATCTTTTTCAGCTAAATCGTGTTTAAAATAAAGCCAAAAAATGCCAAAAACTTAATTAAAATTGCTAAAAATAATTAATAATATACTTTTTTCAGTGGTAGTTATAAGAACAGAAGCGATTGTATTCAAAGAAGAAATTGGTTGTTAGACCACAAAAGTTATAAGCAGCTATGTATAAAGAAGCTTGTCCCAAAATTTTGTGCTCCTATCTTCTGCCACCAAGTCATCCAATTCACAAGATAAATCATACAATATACTGGATATGTATGCAGCTAGATACATATCCAGTAACCTATGGTCAGTTTCAGTTAAAGTTCATGTTAAAATAATATTTGTTTGAGAATAACAATGTTAGTTAATAAACTAAATACTTCAATGAATATACTACCATTTCGAAGAAGTCTGTTTCAAAACCATGCAATCATTTATATAATTTTTTTAAAGCGCATCTAATAGAATTAATAAGAAAACTATACCGTTCATAATTTTCGTTTTTATTAAATTCACGAAACGGACTAAATGAAATATTTACCTAATTACAATTATATTAATTAAAAATACATTCTGTCCAAACTGGGTTTGAACACTTAAATTATAATTTTAACGTTAATTAGAGTATCTAGATAACGTAAGATAGCAACATTTCCTCACCATTGGCAACGCGAGATATTTAAATTCGCTGCAATAAGCGTTACGTAAGCCGAAACGGTTTTCGTTAAATCTACGAGATCAACGGAAGATACGACCCATGAACATATTTAAAAATAAATCATTTTTCAATTGCAAATCATCCACCATCCACTGCATTGCATATCGTTGCCCTCTACTTAAATTTAATTACTTAGTTTAACTTAAGCTAAAATTTAAAATCTAACCTAAAGAAAAAAAACAAAGTGAGATTTTATGATGTAAGAACTAGCTACCAAAAAACTAAATGAATCCCCCATATATTTTCTCTTTATTTCCCAACCACCACGGTTATAATTATTCTAATCTAAATTTTTTAGCTTTCTCTATTTTTCTTTAGGGCATTCATTAATTTTGTGTTTTGAAAAAAAAAATCGATATCTTTTGGCTTTCGCTAACGGCAAAAAAAAAAATTAAAAAATTTTGTATCAGACATTTTTCAACTCACTAGAACAACTATAATTTACATGACTTTTTGTTTGAAATAATTTTATTTTTTTTTTATATTTTTGCTTTTATTTAAAAAAAAAGTCTTAAGACCCCTTTAGACGATCAAATTTATCTGAAAATTTGTTTGTTGATTAAAAATGTTTGGTAATTAAAGTATTAAATACTACAATCGTGCGATTGTTTGAAAAAAATAAAAAATTTTAATTTTTTGTTTGGTTTGATGACAAGTCGTACAGTCTAAGTACAAGTCATACGATTTAAAATTTAAATATTGAATTTTTAACGTTACTTTTTTAATAAACACAATTTTGATGTATTAATGAAAGTAATTGGAAAAAGTTAATTAATTTCTAAAAGAAATTTTACGAAAACTAAGGAAAATAAATGTTGAAGTGACATAAAACATTTGTCAAGTCGTCACAGTATCTGAACATAGAACATTTTGTAACTTAAAAACCCGTTGAGGTAACGGAATACGCTTTGGTGTATGACTAATAAAGCTACAAGATACGATATTGAAAAATAATTTAAAAATTATACACAGGACTCTTCATCAGCGCACCGACATATTTTTAATATCATTGTAGAATAAAATACATTTATTTGTTGATAAAAATGAAACAAGTTTGTTATATATTTTTTAGTGTATTTTGTTGTTTTAATTTAATTATAAATTTATTTGTTTTTAACACTTGTTTTTTAACTTAATTTTTTAATAAATTCCTTAAAAACTATTAATGGATTTTATTTCATTATTATACATATATATTTTTTTTCTTTTGTTATAACAATGTGATATTTTAAATGTAATACATTTTTAAATATTTTATTGTTTGTTTGTTATTTTAAAAAAGGAAATATTGAACTTAAAGAAATTAATGAAAAAATAAAATTTAAATAAGTATATTTGAAAAAAAAACATGTTTTTTTATTATTAAACTATTAATTTTAAACACGCAAAAGAAAATAAAAAATCTTTCGTCTTATTTATTACACATAAAAATAAAAAAGTAAAATAAAACAAAAATGTAAAAAAATATATATGAAAAACGGAGCAAACATACATACATAAAGTCTATATACAATGATATATTATGTGTATTATTTTAAAGATATCGCGAGAGTAAAAAGGTTGATGAAAGGGACACACAAAAGTAATGGAGGGAGATGCGTACGATAATTTAATTTTAATTTGTAAAATACAATAAACAAAATGGCAACTGAATTAACTATTTAGGTAATTAAAAGGTGGTTAAAAGTTGTTTTTCTTTTGTAACAATTTTATTGTTTCTTTTTTTTTTTTTTTTCTTTGAGTTTGAGCTAAAAGGCAGTTTATTATTGTTAGTAGAGGTTTTCATGATTATTTTCTTCTTTGAAATGAATTTAATATTTCTTTTTAACCTGAGTTCCGGCGGAAATTTTTGTTTTATTTTTTTTTTTAATCTATAAATAATTTTTACTTTTTGTTAGCAATAAACCATTTAAAATGGCCAATTATTTGTTTAAAATAGTTTTTATACAAATTGTTTAATTAAAATAAACTATAATTAAATGCTAATCAAAATAATGAAAAAAGCAATTTGTTAACAATAATCATAATAATCTAATACATAATAAGATATTTTTGTTTATTTTAAGGAAGAGAGGATGTTAAAAGGGCATTTATTACTTTGTATTTTGAATAATAATAAAGGTTATTTTAAATATTTTATGTTTAATTTTGTTTTTTTACGTTCACACTTGAATTGTAAAATGTTCAAATATCATTGTTTTATTTTATTTTTTGCTTTTTTTCACATACACACTATTTTTTATACCACAGAGTATTGTTCTTAAGTGAAGGTTTAACTAGAGCAGACATTGAAAGGAATACATTCTTTGTCTTTGCCTTATCTTCAGAAAAATTCACTAAAAATAAATAAGAAAAAATGTGGATAACTACAATAAATTAAACAAATCTTTAGATTTATCAGATATTTTTGATGACAACTTCTACCTTTTACCATGTGTAAAATTCAACATGCTCATACTTTATACAACTGTGTAATGAAAAATAACAATGTACAAATATAGTTGTATAGATAGCGTGCAAATAAGTTATATTTTTATTGTATGAAAATAGTTTATATATTGAAAATAAATACGTAATACAGAAATAATGGTGTGTAAGGATCTTACAAAAGTGTATCCTGAAATTACAGGCATTAAGCAAGATCACAAAGTAAATTAAAAAATAAAAAAGAAATATAATTGCATATGGTGATCCAAACTCAGGTAACTTTTAGAGAAGTTCCACTTAAGATGACTGTCAAGTCAGCGAGGGCAATCAGCACTAATTCATGACAGTTTCTTCTGTAATTTTGATATAACCATTTTCGACTGTATTATTTATATAGCAAACTTTATTTGTTCTATATTTTTGCGCTATTTTGTTCTAGTGCTGTTCTAGTTTTGTTTGAAGCAAATTAAAAATTAAATGATTGTTTAATTAGAGTTCTGAAACAAACATGTTTTAATAAAGTTTTTCAGTTAATCATTAAACACAATTTAAAATCAATAAAAAAAAAATATTTATGGCAAGACAAAATAATTGCGGATAATAAAAGTTCTTTTTTATAATTCTTAATATTGTAATATAAATTATAAAAATTTGATAAGCCAAATATTCGGCATAAAAAAAAATGACTTAAATTCTAAGCCAGAATATTTTATAACAAGATTCCATCTATGATTTTTTGATTTTCACAAACTTTTAGGTTTTTATAAAAAAATTTGTACTATTTCATCCAATATATAGAGCAAACCCTTCATTTTCATTATGTCTTTTATTTAAAATTTGTTAGTAAAATTGTCCGTAGAATCAAATGGAAATCAGATTTTAAAAATTTTTATTCCGTGGAAAATGATGTTACAAAAAACTTGTTTATGTTTATGTTATGAAAAATTTATCAGAAATAATCTTAAAGTAGTTTTAAAGTTGGGTCGAACGTACTATATTTAAAGTTAACAATGGTTTAATAAAGGTACATTAAGTGAATCATCGTTTTTGAATACAACTTTAAAGAATTTTGCTTAACAATGGTTAGTAAAACTGAAACCAGTGTCCTTATTTAATAAGAGATTGGGTCCACTGACACGTTAACACCAGTCTCGAAATGTCCGGTAACGGTTCAAAAGTTGTCTAGGACATTTCTTATTATATGTGATCCTGAATATATTTGTTTTACTTCCTTTGCTTTTTTTTAATGTTAAAGAATTGAAACATGTCGGGAGGTCTGTGGAAAAAACTGCCTGTTAGCACTTAAACAAAAAAAAGAATGCTCGTACAGACAATATTCATGGTGCATATTCAAATCTAAATATTTATGTACCTAAAGAGGGTATCAAACTAGAGACTCTAAAGAATACAGATATGCTTATTGTGCTTTTAAGACACCCATAGGCATGTACTGCAGAGAGATACTGCCGATGAACCCTCCTATACATGTGTGTTTGATGATTCCTCTACACATTCATCAATCAAAATTTTATTTTTGTGAACAAAAGCGTTTAAAAACAAACAACAAAAAAAAAATAAAACTATTCTTTTTTAATTTTCTTTTAATTTAAAATGACAAACTAAAATTTTCATAAATGACAAAAAATTAAACAAATTCATTCGGAAAAACTGCCTGCAATAGGAGTTCATTTTGAAATCATTCATAAAAATTGTAAAAATTCAGAAAAAATAATTTAATTTTGCACGCTTTTTCTACAACGTTTTTTAAAAACTTCTGCAAATTTCTCATAACATATGTATAATAAATGTTTATTTTTTTTATTTTTTGACACTATCAATAATAGATGTGAAGTTTTTTTTACTAGGTCCAACCCTATTAATTTTTTATGACACACTCACTAATTTAGTGTCTGTAAAACACTCTGAATATGTTTTTCATAAATCTGATAATATGAGGGTTCAAAAAAATTCGCCCAAAATTAATTTTGTGTTATTTTTTTTTTTTTTTTAATTTTTAAGTTTATAAATTAAAGGTTTAGTTTTAATAAAAAAAAGATGAAATGTTTATAATCGCTGGACTTTGCAGATTCAGAAAAGTATTCGTTCTATATTGTTTTACTTACAGGTACTAAACAAATTACGTTTTAAAATATAAAAACAATCGTTTACACATTTTTTAAAGAAATTTGTGCAGATTTTTTTCTGTTCTTTTACAATTTTCAAGATATTTCGTTGACTAATCTCCAAAATTAAAAAAATATTTATCGATAATTCCATGAAAGAACGCCAAAAAATTTACACTGTCTTTCATTTTCATAAAATTTTCCATTTTGGTTGAGATTTTTTGGGTATTTTAGAAAGTGAAAAAGTGAAATATTGATATCTATGAATTATTTATATATATATATATATATATATATATATATATATATATATATAATAACAATAATATATATATATATATATATATATATATATATATATATATATATAATAACAATAATAATAAATAATAATTTAATAATAATTCTTTCGGTACAGAAGATTTTTTCATCGAAATAACTTCTAAAAACAGTTTTTAGTATCAGTATAAAATGAGCTATGACGTGTTTTTTTAAGTTATACCTCTAATGTACATACATTAATTATAATTATTTTAGAATTATATTATTTTCTTATTTACAAATAATATTTAGGAATTTACTTTTGTAACATACATTTATTGGCCATTTATAAATAAAATAAATCCCTACTAATGCATACGTTAAGCCGTTCCACACTTAGATCTCTTAGATTTTTCAGATGACTATACCAATAATCCGTTTTTAATAAGTTGTTCATATCAGAAAATTTCCATAGGAACAGTAATATTTGCAACATGAACAAACAATTTTTTCTTTCAGTCGTAATGATATCGATTCAGAGGTTTGCTTACAAAGATTTAAAGCTGGAATTTATCGTCGGGAAAGCTTCCACAGTCAATATATTTTCTGATCATCTTGATTCCATTTTATATTGTTTGAAAAGTTCAAATTTATTTTTGCGTTTTCTAATTGTTATAATGGACGTTACATAGATGAAGTAACTACTTGGACACTCCCAATTAAGTCGATATTGAGTTTTAATACCCATGATGTTTGAGTTTCCATACACTTCGTGTTAACATATCAAAAATCGTTTATGTTTTGTTGGTTTCCAAATTTTAATGTATTTTTTTGCCACTTTTTCACATTTGTAAAAATTTAAAACATGATTTATAAAAACAATTAGGAGCCCAATATTTAGAGGTATATCAACATTATTTAGAGGTATACCAGCATAAAACAAATAGATATTTTTAACAAACATTGTATCAGTAACACTATAAACAATTAAATTACTAAGCTTTTGGACAAAAAAAAATATCTTAGAATTTTATAAAGGACATTATAATATATCGTTTTTGGCGGAAAACCAGATACTTTTATATAAAAACATTTTGCTTGTGCATATCCAAGACACAGAGTAAAAACTATCAAAATTTAACTCAATACATAATAAAATTTTGTAGTAATTTATCCTAAAATCAAAGACTCCTGAAAATTTTAATAAATTTGTGGATTTTATGGACAAAAATGCAAAAAATTTTAGTCGAACTTTAAAATTTTTGTATTTCTGCCCATATATACATATAACAAAAATGTTTTAATTTTTTGACATCTTTTTAAACTATTCATGAAGAAAAGAAAAACTTTCGTTAAAAGTTTTAGTTGATTGCTTAAAATAAGCGTTTGACAAAGAAATAAATGAACGCAAACAATTAACAATCTGTACAAAAAAGTTTTATGGGAATTTTAGAACCAGTAAAAGTAAAAAATATTTCTCAGATATATATAATTTTCGCAGCAACAAAGAAAAAGAGAAATTTTTTAAATTAGTGTTACAGATAATGAATGATTAAAATGTTTGATTTGAGGTTAATCAACCCTCTATCGAAGGGGATTAATTCCTACGAAGTCATTGCAAAAAAAATGTAAATTTTTTTTAAATTAAACAATAAAAAAAATTTTGTGCTATCCAAGCACCAACGAGAATTTTATGTGAATATTTTATGTGAAAAACTGTGACTTAAACATTTTTAATTATATTTACAGATGTACCAATAAACTTTAAAAAAATAAAATTCAAGAATTTTACTTGAATTTAACTGGGAATACTAATTTAATTCAAGATTTTAAACAATAAAAAATAAATAATATATAATAATAAAATAATATTTCGCGAATGAAAAGTGATGTAATAATTATTTAAATCGAATTCCTTGTGATAGTATGTCTCTATTATATTTAGAAGTTAATTTCCTTATAACGACAATTTTGATTATGCTGTTGAAAGAAATCCTTATTTTTAAAGGTGTTTTAAAAATGGTCCAGCTCACGTAAAAGAAAACAATTAAATGTAATATTTTGGTAATTATATCAATCATTTCTAGAGGGATTTATTTGCCACTTTTTTCGTACAATAGGTATAATTTAAATTAAATCTCTTTAAAAGATGAAAATTGCCAATTTTCAAAAAGATTAATTCACCACCTTTCTACTGACACAACTAATAATTAAATCCAACAAGTAAACGCTTTAAAACCGTTATTTAAAGTAAAAAGATACAACAAATTAACCGTATTTCAAATTGGGATACAGGCTAGTTTTTAGGATTTTGATTATATACATTTATAGGTTAAACGTAGCTTAAGCCATTAATGATGTTTTCATTAATAGATTACCTCATATATAATCTAGGTTTAACTCAGCAACATTAGCCAACTAAACCAAAGTTAGTACTGCCATAACATACACAGCTGAATAAAAAAAAAATTTAACATGTCATGAATTCTACGAAAGAACATAAAATGTTTGAACTCATGTCTTTCAATTTTCTTCATATTCACTAAATATGTTCTCTGTGAAGCTAATAAAATGTATACAACTTAAAAAAATAAAAAACGTGTTTTTTATGTTTTTCATTATTTTAAATACATAAGATTTCTAAATTTCTTTTATAACAAATTTATTAAATAATTTTAAGAGGAATTATCAAAAGATATGTATAATTAAAATTACATACAAAGTGAGATATTTTCATTTTTTACAAAATTAAAAACTTTAATAAAACCACGTTTTTTTTTTTTAATTTAAAAAAAATTAAAATAGATACCAAATATTAACAAAAAAAAAGAGGACCTATGGTATTCTTCATGGAATTCATGGTATAATGAAAAATATTATAGTTTATCTAACATTATAAACAAAAGTCAATTTTTTTGTTTGCTCTTTTGTTTAATAAATTTTAAGCATTTCACATTGGGGCATTAACTAAAGCGTAACTCTTAAAACTTAACTTCTTAAAACCATATTTTTTAGGTGGCTAAAACGTATTTCCCGAAATACGTTTTTACAGCTTCTACTTAAGTGAAAATTATGATAACTAATTTTGTGAATATCGGCCCAAAATAAGCTTCAACATTTTGAAAAATCATACGTGAATAAATTTTATAAGGATGCTAGTATCGAAATCAAGTTTGGCAGTAAATTATAAAAAAAATATTAATAATCATTTATATGGTATTATTGTTTTAATTGTCGTTATTTAATAGTCTTAAATTCAAATCTAATGTCGAACAATCAATTTTAGAAATAATTTTGTACAGAAATATGTTTGCAAATTAAATTAAAAATTATTTTTTATTATTTTTTTGTGAAACTAAGTTAGAAAATTAAAAATATTCTCCATGTTTTTAATCCTTGGAATACTGGATATAAACTGCATATGAATCTTTGTTTTCCAAACTATGCCTTACATAACTTATACACTTTGAAACTTGAAACTTACATAATTTTTTTCACTTAAAAAATTATTCATTTTAAAATGAACATTGTCATTGTCTAATTAATAAAAGGACATTAAAATTATATGATTCTGTATTTTAAGATATGAATAATTTATGATATAAGAGAAAATAAAATAAAAATATCATATACATATTTTCTGTATTTAAAATTGATGCCATTTCCAACAGTTTTTTTATATGTTTGAAAAAGTTTGAATTTGGAGGCGCTCAACTACTTCAACAAATGGCATACCAAAAAATAAGTTTGGGGTAAAGGTCAGTATATTGTTAGCTATAGAATGCGACATTTATTTTTGCAAAATTCGAACTTTTAAAATTGGACTTTCGGCGGGAAAACTGTTCGAGAGGCCCCAGTTCAGTATGGCAATGCTAGCGAATTTGAGTTATAATTTAGGCATGGACTTCCCGTCTCGGGATTCCCGGTAAATTTAAAATTTTTCATTCCCGCACGAAATTTCCGGGAATTCTAAGGGCATTTATATGAAAGAAAACTGTGTGAATTTCAACAAAAACTTATATATTTTAGTTATTTTTTAAAGAAAATTAAAGCAAAACTCCGGCTGGGAACAATATCCTAACAACGATTTCATTATGTAGTAAGTTTTTATGTACAATTCATTAAATGAATTAAATTAAATATGTTAATAAAATGTCAGTACTAAAACCAGCAAGTGAAAAAGTATAACTGATTGTCAGAGAAATCATGTGGAATTTGTTACATAGAAATTTTACAAAACATTAAGAAAGTGAAGAGAAAATATTAGAAGTAAGTCCCACAAATTATTAATTATTCATATAATTTTCAACTGGAAAGTTTTAGAAACAATTCTCTGTTATGTTTTATATATGTACATCAATATTGAATACAAAAAGTTTTATAAAAATATCAACAATATAAATGTCAGTGTAACATCCTATTCCAATCATCGTAGGAAGTTGAAAATTAGCTTTCATAATTTTACGTACGTTAAAATGTGCGAAACCCTTTGGTTATTTTCATACAATGTTGAACCCCCTTTTGAAGCTACAAAAAATTTAATACCGTTTGAACTCGTTTGAATCACCCCGAAGGGTTTCAGAAAAAGCAATCATCAGCCATTACTCTTACAATTATTAAATTCAAAATTTTTAAAAGTGAATTTTTAATAAATTATATTTTGAAGAGATTTACGAAACATGTTTAAAAAGGTTTGATTTAATATCAATGTCTGAGTAAATATTTTGTTATTTAATTTCTCTATTTTTCTGCCTCAAATACGTATTCAGTATTCATTCGAGTTGATTAAAAATTATATTAAACATTTGATTAGATTTCCTTTTCCCAGTACATTTACAATCCTTATTTCTGCTTAAATTCTTAAATCTGCTAATGTAAAGTTGTTCAACTAAAGAGAGCAGTGATAACTATAGTTTTTAATCAGGGATTCCGGAAAGTCAAAAAAATTTTCCCGCTGTCCCAGAAAATTGCGAACCTTACTCCTAATGTATTTAACGTAGCTTTATATCAATAAAAAGGTGATAAAGTTTTATCATTTGTCCCACTTTAAATTATACTGACTGTACGTATATATGACGCATTAAATTGTAAGGAAAGATACTGTAAATACTATCGTTTTAGATTCAAAAACAAAAAAAGTATCACCTATGACACTCTTTATCACCAATATGATACCATTTCGATGTAATTATAATATCGTTTGATTAATTGGGTTAAATTACATATTTTTAATTTCACCCAACTAGCACTTGAACAAATCTAATTTTTCTAAACAATCAGAGGTTAAATTAATAATTTTTCGAAATCTTTGTTACAATTAAAATAGAAATATTAATTAATAAAAATTGTAATTAAATAAACAAAAATCATGACTTAATAAAACATTAATCTGTTAAAATACTAACACAAAAATTAAAATTCCTCAATACTCCTTATACATAAACTAAATAGCACTTATTAGTTAATATAAAATTTATAGGCAACAGGTAAAGTGATTAGTAATAGAAATTATTTAAAACAAATTTAAGTCAACAATCCTTTCAATGTCCGAACAAATTAATAATTACAAAAGAAAAAAGAAAAAACGAGGATATTAAGAACATATAAACAATCCACACGCACACATTAAATGTATAGATAAATATTTCTTTCAGACAAAAAATCTTATTTAAACTAATAGATTTTTTTCCTTAAATGTTGAAAAATTGTTGTTTTCCAATAATAATTTTAGACAACACAAAAATTAAATGATTGTTAACTATAACGACTTAGTTTAATATATTAAGTGCAAGCTCATTTTTTAGATGATAGATAATTCATATAGTCTGCTGTTTGACGAGCATTACGTACCAACTCACTATTTGTATCCTTATCATTCCAATGTTGAACATCGTTATGTTGATCTTGTTGTTGCGAAGATGTTGAAGTTCGTCGGGAAAACGAACGATTTCTTTGATGGTGACGACGATCTAAAGTACTAGACGCATCACTGGCCAAACTGCTTTGACTGCTATAACGACTACCAAATTTATGTGTTCTATTTTTATTTTGATGATGCTGATGATTACCTCCACCACGCTGATAACTGTTGGGACTTTGACTGCGTCTATAGTTATTACTTTCCATTCTAGATTTGGCCGGTCGGGGCAAGGTGCGCGCTCTTGAGGAGCTGCGACTATTCGACTCGGGACCGTTAGTATTGTATGAGGAATTCTCATCCAAATATTGTAAATTACTACTTGAACTTCTCCAGGTATCTGAATTTTTATCTTGATTATTACTATGCTTATTCTTCTGAAAACGTGGAGGTTTATCATAAGTAGGTCTATTATTATAATGTCTACCACCACCTCTACGATTATTGTTGCCACGTTCATAGTTGCTCATATAGGAACGTTCACTGCGATCATCTCGTTGTGATTGTCGATCCCAATTTGAATTCGCTATACCAGTGTACGTGGCTTGATTGCCAGAACGTTCAATTTTTTCTTGAGCATGTTTCAGACGATCATTAATACTATACAAACGTATACTGCCTCCGTCACTACGTATACTTTGACGATCATCGTCAAAACTGGCACTAAAACGTCGTTGAGCATTTCGTGAGCGATTGTCTTTATTTTGATCATCACGATTGAATCTTGGAGCACGCCAACGAGGCAAAGGCTTTGATTCGTCACGTTCTTCATTACCGCTATTTTGTGAATCGCGGCAATTGTTTAACTGTTCATTGCTATAAAATATTAATGATATAAATAAAAAAAAAAATAAAATTTAGAATTTTGAAAATAAAAAAGGAAATGTTTAATCAATTGCAAATAATATGGTTACCAAAAGTTTGGTTACCAAGATTTTTTTTAAGTTCTAAGTTTTATTTTTTTTACATCGATATTAATGAATTATTGTTTAAGTTAAGACAACTTTTCGTTATAAATTTTGTATGAAAAATAAGAGTAATAAAGTATTACTAAATTTAACAAATACAATGTGTGTTTCAGAAAATAAAATGGAAATAAATCTGCAGTTTCCAAACGGTTCCATAGTTGGACACCAACAAGGTACGTCAAAAAGTATAAATTTTTATTTCCAAACTCCAATATCTCGTAAACTAAAAGAGCTAACCTATACGACAATGTTTCTTATAGATCTCGATTAGAAGATTCTATTCATATACAAATCTTTCAAATCGGTTTAGATATAAAGAACTGGGATCGTTTTAAATATTTTTCATAAACGAAGTGTCCTACTTTGGGACCCTGTGGACCCGCTCCCGTTAGACTTAAACTCCCCTACATCTCTACTATCATCATATGTTTATTAAATTTTTTTATTTTTTTATTAAAATCGGATTATCCGCTTGGAAATTCCAGGTTTATTTAAATTTTATTTTTAAAAGATAAATTTAATGATAACAATTAGGTTTTTCATTTACGTATTTGCAAATTGAAAATGCGGCAAAAAAAATTAATATCAAAACAAACACAATTGTTTAAATAACTGGTTCCAGAATCGTTCCAAAGAAAGAATTTCAAAGAAAAATCTTTGTTCGCAACTCAAAACTAGAAGGAGTAAGCTTTTTCTTTAAATTCTGAAACTATAGTTTAAAACTAATAAATTCTTTCATGGATAGTTAAATTAAAACCAAAAATGTCTTGAAAAGAAATATAAAAAATTTATTTTATTTAATTTTTTATCCCAGTAAAATTAGACCAATAAATAAATGAAATATGCCAGGAAGTTTCCTCTCTACAAACGGTACGAAAATCTACGAATATTTACAGGAGATTTTCGAAGAGTTAAAATGATGTTCAGGAATAGAGCTTATTTGGTAGGTATCAATTATGGTAAAATACGATGAAACGATTTGAAAGTGTAATCTCTATCGACATGAATCTGTATTTTACCTATTTGACATCAAAGACATTTAAAAGAGAAATGGAATGAAACATTCCATTTTAAAATGCAAAGCACACTAATGTGTTTAATTATTTTTTTGAAATTTCAACTTATACTGTGTTCCAAATGGAAGGAATACATGCAGATGTTGTATTTGTTAAACTAGAAAATTTAGCGTATTCTAATTCCGCTTAAAAGATTTCTTTCGACTTGTTCTGTATTAACTAAAGAAGATCTACTTTGTCACAGGAGTTTTGCTAGGTACAATTTGTTCGAGCTTTAGCGTTTAAGACCAATTTCATAAAAAAAATATTATTGGTAATTATTTAATTCTTTCCGAATTCAGCATCGTTTGAGGGATCTTCCTACATAAAAATTTTCATTACAAAAAATTCAACAAATACAAGTAAAAAAAAGGTATCTTAAAATGAAGTAATATCAATATTTTTCATTATGGGGCCGACATACATATGGCAAAACAACGGATGGATATGCTGAATTTGTCCCTTGATCCCATACAAAAAACCTAAAGAAAAAACTTTTACTTGTTAGTCACTTACTTAGTTATTTTCAAGCTGAATAATAATTTCAACAAAAACTAACAAAAACATGGTAATGGCATGTAGTAAAGGGCATAGTTACTTTTCAATGACAACAACATACTACCTGCATTACATAGAAGTATTTTAGTAGCTAATAATTTATAACCCGGTATGTAATTACTTATTAATGATCAGATTTTTGAAAAGTCTACTTTTTATTGATTTTTTAATTCTATCTAATAATTGGTATATCGTATAAAATTCGTATAAAAGGAATAATAAAAGCTGAATTTTTGGTTATTGTTAAGTTTTTGAAATATGTAATTAAAATTTATAAAATCTTTTTACCGATATAATAAACAAAATATTTTTAGTCCAGGTTCATAAAAGGCAATTTTTCTTGCTGGAATTCTGATTTCGTATGACGGAGAGAGAGCGAGAGGGAATATGAAAAGGTAGAAACTTGCCTATACTGCGAAACAAAAACAAATCAAGTTTTTGAATTTGGATATCAACAAACTAACAGAACAATTTAAGCCAAATTTATTAAAAATCATACATGGGAATTTTTCATTAGCATTGAATTTTCATTACCATTATTTGAAAATGATGTCAATGAAAAAAAAATAATTACCATTTAATATTTTCAATTACTAATTATAATTAGTGAAAAAAGCATTGTTTGTATAAAACACACAATTTTTTTAAGTTGTATATAATACTTTCGGATTATCTCAATGTCGTTTTAATAAAGAATTTTAAATCATAAAAATATAAATCTAATTTTCAGCTTGTTTTGAAGATTATAAAATATAATATTTTTAAAAATTATGCAGATTTATTTACCAAAGAGAAGAGTGATGAAATGATTATACATTTAAAGTAAAAAAATTTTTAAAATTTTCATAAAATTCTGCTAAATAAAGATAATGAATTTATTCAATTTAATCATTAGTTAATGATGATTTTATTATTATTATTTTTTTTTAATATATAATTATTAATGAAAATATTTCATTAAACAGCATTACCATGATCAAAAATAATGGTAATGAAAAAATTAAAATTACCATTTGATTGTAATGAAATTGACAATTCATTAGTCAATTTAATGAATAACCCCCATGTATGTTAAAAACAATAATATTTATTGTTTTTTCCCAAAATTATTCAGTTATGTTCTAAAATTAGTATGCAGTATAGAATCACATTAATTTCAAAACATAACTGGATAAAAATCTAAAGAAATTTTCCAAGAAGTTTCTTGTGTGGAAAGCCTTAATGGATGTTTTTCAAATATATAATTCCTAAAGTGGATGAATATCCAATAATAACTATACTGAAAGATAAACCAAAATGATGCAACGATAAATGATCAAAAATTTATTGTGGAATGGAAAAATGTGATCTTTTTAACTTGATTTCGATAATCTAATGGTTTTCATTGTTTGTAGTATGATTTGATGATCAAACATATAGATTTATTGTCACATTATTTAATAATGACTTAATAATATACTCGAATTAGTCCAAAACTGTAAAACGTCCAATCCGTAAGCAACTTCTCGATATAATATTTAATGCAGAATAAAAGATTTAAAATTAAAATTAATGTAGCACATTGTCATCTTCTTACACCTGATATTTATGCAAGACCACCAAGTACCTTAATGACGAACAAACATAATAAAAAAGCTTTTTGTAATATTTAATAATATATGTTTTAAAACAAAAATAATAAAAAAAAATAAAATAAAAAAAACTAAAACCACTTTCACCAGATTCATTTACCCCAAAATTAAACTATACCAAATAAGTTTTAATCATAATCATGACATATATTTTTCCGTACAAGTTACAACGATTTGATAAATATTTATTACTTTATATAAGTATATATTTATTTATATGTATGTGTTTCCATTTCCATAAATTCAAGGCTACTTTTCTTATAATAAAAAACTTACCTAGTGAAATTTTGTTTAAGTGGTCTTGGTGATTGTCTGGGTTGAAATGAACGTCTAGAGTTGCGACTATGTCTATCGCTGTCATTATCATAACTTCTATTAGAAGAATGATGCCGTTCACGGTCATCGCCAAAACTTCTATTTAATTGATCCTGTTTATCACCATTACCGCTAACATTCAGTTCATTTTCGACGCCATTATATTCTTCAAATGAATCCTCACATACTTGTTCGCTCCACTTCTTGTAGCTATCAGGATCATCCTCAGTGTTGTCATTGACATTCTCAGAATCACCATTTTCATAGGTGGTATTATTCGAAGATGATGGTAGGGGAACTTCATCGTAACTATTTTGCTGCTGCAATTGTGTTGAAGGGCAGGTATAATTTTGTTGTTGATGTTGAGGACTATTATTCGATTGATTTTGCGGATGATGAGCATGCAAGGGTGACGGTTGTTGTTGATTTGACTGATTTGAATTTTTATTATTGTTGCCTTCATCGTCGTCCTCCATAATAAAATATTTTGTATACATTACTTCTAATTGTGACCCTAAACTCGCAAAATTACTATAAAATAAATCTAAAGTCATTAACATAATGGCTTTTACGGTTGGCTTCAAATTTGGCTGCTCTATTAGATTCTTTCGTATGTGATATAGTAATTGTGATATTTCCGTTTTATGCAAATTACGCATCAAATCCCCATTGAGTGTTATTTGTGACAATATCAATTTCGCCAATTTGACATCGTTAACATTCTTCTCCTCCCTTATTTCCCGTACAAGTAAACCCAAAAGTGATTCACCTAATATATTAATAGGCGAATTATCTGCTAATCGTACTCGATGATAATATTCTCCCAATAGTGTAATTGAATTATAGAGACGTTCACGATCATGCACTCTATAGGTTTCAGCATTAACGAAATTCTTTTGCAACAACGTTAACATGGCCGTTCGCACTTTGGTCTCCTTCATGGCCAGCACATCAAAGTTGTGTGAAGCGAAAAGTAAAGCAAATTTTAAAGCTGTTTCCCCATCTTCCAATGCTTTGTCATTTATGTATTCCATTGATTCACTAAAACATAAAAGAAATAAAACACAATTAAATTTAAAATTAAAATGTTTAATTGATGATAATTTTTTGTTTTGGTACAAAATTAATTTATTTTATTTTATTAATATTGATGTGATGACTTTCTGTTATCTCAAGATGTGATATTGTTAATGTGGGAGTTGAAGCGCACAATACATTTGTTTAAATAATATACATATGTACATATGTATACATATTACTGTGAACTGAAAATAAATATTTAAGTATATAAAGACCACAATTTAAGTGAGACAAACAAAAAATATCTATATGAATAAACTTTATTAAACAGGCTTACTTAAAGAGTAAAGAAATTATGTAATAAAAAATTTTAATAAACTGTTGTCATTGAAACTCTTGAGACCATATCATGAAGTCACAGGATAACAGAGTTTGTTCTCTTCTGTAAATAGTTCAAAAATGGAAATTTTGTGTTGCCGTGACTAAAAGGAGACAAAGACAATTAATTGTCTAGCTTACATTTATTTACATGTGTATAATGCAAATTTTAAAATTGTAGATCGCAAAATTGTATTAGATTATCCTGAGATACCATATTCCACTCGTCTGTCCATACTATTTTGGCATTTGAGTCTCAGTGAATGGGTGAATCGAGATCACATACACGCAATAGAACATTTTGTCTTCTCAATCTGGGAGGTTGAATATTACTCAATACAGAAAAAAAATCTTGTTGGTGTTAAGTATATAATATCGCATTGATGCGTTTAACAAATGGAGGATGTTATAAGCCACATAGGAGCACAGCATTCCGCAGCTAGATATACCAGGATAAGAAATGCAAAGATACAGGTCGTAGCATCTTTGCATCTTCATTAGAGGTTTTCTTATTATTTCGAATCAAACAATAATTTTAAATTTAATAAACTATTTTTGTCAACATTTGAAAGAAGTTTTAGCCACTTGAGGCCCTAAATAAATATTAAAGGTTTAACATAGATTTGTTTAGAACAAAGATTCGAAAGACTTAATTCTTTAAATCATATACATACCTTAAAAGCATTTATAATAATTTAATTAATAGACTTAAATTCTTTACACTTCACATGTACTGAATTAATTATCATTATCATAATTATAATTATCATAATTCATTAAAGAATTTGCAATTAATTGAAGAATTCAATGTTAAAGAATATATTGTTTTATTAAAATAATCTTTAGTTTATAATTGTGTAAAAGATTAAAAAACAAAAATCAACAAGTAAGAAATGTCTAGTTGGTCAAGCCCAACCTACATCGTTGTGTATGTACATAAAAATTCGGTGAGGGGTCTTATAAGGGACCTGTGACCAATTGGGGACCAATATTTGTATTGAAAGTAATATATATTTTTATAAAACATACGTATTCAGGATAGTGTTCATACTAACATTTACAATGGGATTTATATACTTAAAGATGATTCCCTAAAGTGGGCATTATTTTAGAAGTATGGTTGATTATAAACCGATTGCGATAAAATTCGGCACGAAGATTTATACTTACTTATGCAGAATTTCATTAAAATATCGCTATACTTAAGGCATATCTCTATATTTAAGAATACATAGAGTAGCAACTAACAAAATGAAGAGATTTTTGCTGTACAAAGAACTGCAATTATTTAACCAACTCCCAAATTATGTTAATAATGAAACAAATATTAATGCTTTTAAAAGAATGAAAAACTAGTAGGTCTTCTTAATTCAAAATTAAGATTTAAGGGAATTAAGCAAAGATCTAATTAGTTCTTTCGAAGCTCTGGTTTAGGATCAAAAATATATATGGGATTAACTTGGTTCTCATTATTTAGGGGTGTTAATTCAGAATTCAAAAGAGAATTTTGAACTTCTCTAAGGATCTCTAGACACCGGGTCATAAAACATGATAAAACCTATTAGAATAATTGCTAGAAAAATACTTTTTCGTCTCAATTTTAAACTTGTAATAAGTAAGGAACTCTACACAAAGTAAAACAAAACCCCAAATTAAAAAAAAAAAAAAAAAAACGATCGCCATGTTATTAAGGGTAAATAAATAGAATTAAAAGTCGCCTTAGTGATTCATTCTTTTAGATTAGTACATAACATGAAATAATAAGAAAACATATAACAAATAAATGTATAAACATAAGTAAAAAAAGCAAATAACAATAATGGACAAAAATAACAACGAATGATAGAAAACAAAAATAGATGATAAACCAAACGGTGACCACACAGTAGTCAAATTTGAATTATAATAATTACGACTACAATACAAGAAAGTATAACAACGACAACTAAAAGTGCAACATAATTAGCAAACAGCATAACAAAGACATACAAACAAATCAAGTTGCTACAACTACAATACATTTAACCAGTCAAAGAAACAAATAGTCATTCTCCAACCACGAACTTTATTTAAGGTGCTACTCGTAGGTATTACTATTGTTGTTGACAATAATTTGTAGTATTTATGTACGTATGCATGTATGTATGTACGTATGTATGTTTTCTTTTAACTTATAAAAAGTAATACTACTACCCTCCATCCATATCTTTATAATCAATCGTACATTCTTCATAAGTGTATGTATAAAGTAAAATCGAGTAATAAACGGAAAACAGATTCATTCGTTTATACAAAATTATAACCTCAATTGATGCTTTCACATTAATCTATCTAAATGTTCACAATGGCGCAAAGAAATCAACAAACAAATTACAGCAACTACCACTACATACATGTTTGATGGAAATATTTGATGATAGATAAGAATTTAATATTAATATTTTGTATTGCTTTGTACTTACCACAACATATTTTCATCATGTACAATATTACAGAAATCTGTTTCGATTGATTTGATCTTGTGGTTCATGGTTATGCCATCGTCTTGTAAGTCCAGACCACGTATCATTTCGATTATGTGATCGTAGGGACAAACGCCAGGCGGCAAGGACATTGTGCTACTGATGGGTTGCAAATAGCTACGTATATCGCTGAGATTAGTAACAACCTCGTTACCGGGCTGGTTTGGTATTGCACAAATACCTCTGCTGTTGCTACTACTGCTGCCACAAAGAACAACATTTGAACCTGCGGTATTAACTAGTCCACCAACTGTGTTGGTCGCTGTGGCAGTTGAAATATTAGAGGCAGAAGAAGAGCTAGACATACGACCTCCTCTTGCCATACCACCACTACTACCAACATTTTTTGATTTTTGATTATTGTTACTAATCATATTAGCTGCCTTACAAAAAACAATGTATGTTGTCTCGCTGCCTGTACGTGTGTCTGTGTCACTGTTAATTGCTAATTGCGCCTTTCCCTTGTATACAAGTGGTAAAATGAATGATTGCCTTAATAAATTTCTTCTTGCTGTTTAATGCTGCTGCTTCTTATTGTTTTTGTTGTTTGCTTAATTTTTTCGGTGGTATTATTTATTTTCTCCCCTATTTGTTAAAATTTTTGTTAACAAAAAAAAAAAAAATTAAATCAAAAATAAACGTATGTGTGTCCAATATAAATGGAATAATTCGTATAGGGAGACAACAAAAATGCGTCTTAAACACGATTTTTTATGGTGAAATTTTTCTTTTTGTTAAATTTACGTCTTTTTTGAGGCACCTGATTTATAAAAAGGTGTTTGCTTTTTCTATTATATACTTATATTTATAATTTAAAACTTAATAAACACTAAACATTTAATAACTATTTTACGTTTTTTATTAATATAAACTTGAAAAAATGTTACAATTTTGCAAAGAAAAACTTTTTTCGTGGAAAAATATTTTTTGCCCGAAAAATGTTAGAAGAATGCAAAATTATAAAAGAAGAAAAAACAAGAAAGAATAAATCAAAAGAGACAAAAACAGGCGGCGATAACAATTTGTACGTTGTAATAATCGATAACTACTTGTATTGTAAACATAGTTGCCAGATAAAATTGGTTCAAAATCGTCAAATTTTAAATCGATTTTTTAAAATCGTCAATAAACTGCCAACATAAAAAATTTGGTATTTTATATGTTAATGAACATTTTTATGCTTTTTTGTTTTATTTTGACCATTTATTTTGAAAGTGGCCTAAGTCAAAAATTCAGTTAAATTTTTACGTAAAAGTGTTACCCTAATTTAAGTTTTTTTATTTATTCATTCAGAAATGTTATCAAGAAAAAATTTGAATAATATACTAATATTTTAATCTACATGTGAGATAATTCCCTCAGACAGAGAATTTGACACTCTCTGTACTTCAAATATTAGTATTATAAGAAGTAGTATGAGTACCTGTTGTGATGAGATTACACAATTATCTTATAAAATGAACTGTCAAAAAATACACATATACGAAAATTTGTTTGTGTGTGATATACCTCAGACCTACAACTGAGATTAACGCTGATATAATATGTGGTATAACGTCGGCAGAGGAGAGTAAACATTTTGTTTATATTATATTAAATCTAATAAATCCTAAAAGAAATCATTATTTTCAATCAGTCACAGAGTAAACATGTCCTTTTTATTTAAGCATTTCGCACTTTTTTAGCACAATTTTTATAAAAATGTTTTTTAACATGTAAAACAAACCCTAAAAAGATACGATTTTACAATTTCTTTAGTAATTTCCAAAATACACATGCACATACACAAACAAACTTTCGTATATGTGTATTTTTTTTACAGTTCATCTTATAATATGATTGTCTCATCACAACAGTCTCATAATACATTTTATAATACTAATATTTGAATCTACACGTAAAATAATTCTCTCAGAGAGCGAATTTGACACTCTCTGACACAAAAATCTTACATATTATGTTACGTCTAGACGGGCTGATAAGATTTATTGCAATACGTGTACACCTTACGTAGGGTCTACACGAGAGATTTTTCTATCAGAACAGGTAACAAAAAGTTGGCAGAGCTACTGCAATTATAAAAAATCAGTTTCGTTGTTTGTCGTGAAGGTAGGTTGTCAAAATTAATAAATTGGTTTTTTATCGAGTTTTTTTTTTTTTTTTTTTGTTATTTTATATAAAGAAAAAATGAATGCGAAACGAACTGTGCGTCAATTAATTGCTTTAAGGCAGTTAAATGAATTAAATGAATTGATGAGGAATTGAGGAGCGAGCGGAGAATGTAGTTTCTGGCCAAAAGGGAACTCCATAGTTTAGGATCTCATCTTCTTAAGGATATTTTGTGGGAAGAAAATGAATACCGGAACTTCTGCCGTTTAAATGTTCAAGATTTTGAACAGTTACTGAATTTGGTAAGCAATATAATTGTTTTTTTTTTAACTAATTATTTGTAGATCCATTTAAAGTTTAAAAAAAGGATACAATAATGAGGTCTTCCATTAGCTCACACATCCGTTTGGCAATTACATTACGCTTTTTAGGCATCGGAGGTTCATTTAGTTCAATGGAGTTCTTGACTCACATTTCAAGAAAAACTTTGAGTAAATTTATTCCCGATGTCTTGAATGCCATTATAGAAACTCTACATTCTCAATATTTAAAGGTAAGGTTAAAAAACACTTTTTTTGAGAATTTTGTACAGTTATGAAAATAAATAGCTTTCTGCGGCTGAGAGGTTTGAATGTGTGTGGCAATTTCCACACATGCTGAGTGCAATGGATGGCAAGCACATAAGAATAAAAGCTCCACCACATTCCAGCTCAGACTATTTCAATTACTCCATATTTTTTTTTTTTTTTTTTTGTAGGCGATATCTTTGGTTTAGTTCGTCACGTTATGAAGGTTTACAACTGTAACTTAAATTTATCAACTCAAGAAGTTTTCAATTACAGACTAAGCCGATGCCTGTCAAGATGGCATTTGGAAAACTGGCTTCCAGATTTAGGATATTTCATGTTGTATTCTGCACAACTATTTATCTAAAAATTTAGAATTTCATCACATTGAATCAACAATACTAAAACTTCTACCAACTATGTCATCTCTTTCACCTCAAAACCATGAAACAGTTAGATTTGCCAATGAAGTCGAAAACAATATAAGAAAATATCTCATTCCAATGGCACAAAGTACAAAAAAAACAAGTGGCAAATCCCGTAACCGTAACTATGACTTAATATAACATTGACAATCTGCACCTGTACAACACAATCAGCACTTTTCAGGACCAACAATAGTAGAACCAATCGGCCTTTTTCAGGGCCAACAGTAATATATTAATAAATTACATCCTAATATTATTTATTATTAAATTACATCCTAATATTAAAAAATAAAACTTCAAAATAGGTAAATAATAAAAATACAACATTGTAAATTTCATTCATATTAACTTTTTTTGAAAACTTACGAAATGTGGATATAAGAATTTATTATCGGCTATCGTTTGATATATATATATATAATTCATTTTGGTGAGAAAAAATTCTGAAGATTTGTTTTGGAATTATTTTATAGTTATCATAGGATGTTAAAATTTTAATATGTTCTAAATAATGTCTGCTTTCATAGGTAAGTCAAAATATGCAACACCCGTTGGTTTTCTTCATATAATATTTGACTATCCTAAAGTATATATTAGTCTTAAATAATTTCTGCATTATTTAGAACTGTTTGCAAAATGTCATTGTTATTTTTCTTCATATAAACTTGCTGCAATTCAACCATAGCCTTGGTTGCCAAAACAATTGGCAGCTGCGACAACTGGAGTTCAATGAATTTTCCGAAAGAAGAAAACGTTGTTTATTTTGCATTTATGTTTATAAAGATTGCATGAACTACGTAATTGAATTTTGTATCTCTTTCGATCCTTGCCTTTTTCGCCGAATTTAATTTTATACTACTTGGCTATCATCAAAGTTGGAGCTACACTGAAGCTCTGGGCTAAATTTGACTAAGTTATTTTTAGACATATCCTATATATTGAAAATAAAATATGTTAAAAAAATAAACAGAACTTATTTACCAATAAACACAATTTACTTACTAATAGATACTTTCAATATATTTTTCTTTCATTTAAAATAATTTTTAGCAATTGTTTAATTTTATGAATTTACTTACCTACTGTCTACATTAGGCAAATTTTTATCAAAACAAACGTCAAAATCAGTGCGAATATATACAAGGTAACCTTAGTTAAACAGCTGATTATTATTTTGGTTGTTACAGTTGTCAAACTGCATATATAAAAACAATAATGAATACGACATATTATTGTTTTTGTGAAATTGTTGCCACCTTCCACAAATTCGTGTTAAGTTTGACGTTTGTCTTGATAAAAAATTATCTAATGTAGACACTGTGTTAAGATTTAATATAATGATATCTTATAGGATTTATTAGAATACGTGTAATTATTATTTAAGATTTAACATAATATAATCAAAATAGTTGCTTACTTTTGCCGGTGTAATCTCACATATCATATCAGCGTTACATAGTGTCTACATTAAGATTTTTTTATCAAGACAAACCTCAAACTTAACAGGAATTTGTGTTAAGTGGGAACAGTTGCACAAAAACAACAATATGGCGTATTCATTATTGTTTTTTTATATATGCAGCTTGACAACTGTAACAACCAAAATAATAATCAGCTGTTTAACTAAGGTTATCTTGTATGTATTCGCACTAATTTTGACGTTTGTTTTGATAAAAATTTTCCTAATGAGACACTAGGTTAATCTCATTTGTAGGCCTGTGGTTTCAGACAGCTACCACCAGATTTTGAGCCGCCGCCAACAAATTTTACAAAAGTTACCGCCGTTAAGATTGTTCGACGCAGGTCTATGGCAGCAATTTTGTAAAAATTTTCAACAGAAAATTTTGTATATTTTAAAGGAAAATAATCCCTTGTGAAAACCAATTTATCTAAATAAAAGCAGTTATTTGTGTCATATTAATAGAAAAGGAAGCATTTTTTGTGTAAACAAAACGGAAAAATGTCTTCGAGTATATCAGATGTATGTGGTAGCAGCAGTCGTGATGGCGTTGGTGGCAGCGTTAGCGGCGCCGGTGGTGTTAATGGTGGTGATTGGATTTGTGGCGATGTAACGTGAGTGTAAAGCATCGTGTGTGCTTTGGACGCTTATCAATCCACAACCAATAAATAATAATCATATAATTTATTTATAATAATCTAAACATGAAGAAAATCACTAATATGTATTTTTTACTTAATCCCGTTTCTTTTCGGTGAATGCCTTACGTTTACACTATTAACCCTTAAACTTCGTTATGGGGGCATTGTCGGGCATGGTCAATGTGTGTCTGTATTTTTGTGTATAATCTCTTTACATATCTAGCTGTCGTCATTCGAATTTCGCTCGTCGCCAGCAGTGTAATAAATGTCAACGGGATCGAAGCTTGGAACGTAGCAGCAGTGTGGGAAGCAGTGGTTCCAATAAGAAGAAATTGGGCACGGAAATAGGAAAAGCTGCGGCTGAAAAATCACGCGGCCTCTTTAGTGCCGAAGATTGGCAATGTAATAAATGTGCCAATGTAAATTGGGCTCGTCGTATGACCTGTAATATGTGTAATGCTCCAAAATTCTGTGATGTCGAAGAACGAACGGGTGAGTTCAAAATTTTGTAAAGTATTCTCTATGTTAACAGCTTAGGTTAGTTTTGAACTTTGTCATATTCATTTAATATATTTAAAGGTTTTGGCGGTGGCTATAATGATCGAGGTGTAGTTGAGTACAAGGAACGTGAGGAATCTGATAGTGAATATGATGAATTTGGACGCTTGAAAAAACGCAGAAAGAATTCTTATAATAATGATGAAAGCAGAATTAATAGCAATTCTTATAAGGAAAAAACTGTTATGGAAGAAGATGAAGATGACGATGAGGAAGAAGATGGCGATGATGATGATTTGGGTAAATATAATCTATTTAGCGATGATGAAGAGGTTTTGTCATCAGTTAAATCTCAGAACAATAAATCAACGGACGACAAATCGAAAGATAATTTAACAAAATCTACTAATGAAAAAGTAAAATCTTCTGACAATAGACGCTCAAGATCGAGAACACGTTCAGATTTCAGAAGGCGACAATCATATTCATCCTCAAGAGGCTCATCATCTTCTAGTTCTACCTCATCATCGACTTCATCTTCAACATCTTCGTCATCTTCCTCTTCAACATCATCGTCTCAGCACTCTAGGTCACAGCAGAGCCGCTCAAAAAAACACTCCAATTCACGATCTCGCAGCAATAGTAGCTCAAAATCACGATCTAGGCTACAAAGATCGCCCTCCCGTGATGGGATTACAAAAAAGCGATCTCATGATAAATCAAAATTGGCCACAGGTGAAAGCCATCGCGGTTATTCTTCAAAATCACGCTCCAAATCGCGCAGTTCTCATCACAGCTCTCGGTCGCCAACTTCTAAGCGTAATCGTAGTCGTAACTCTAGTTCATCACGAAAACACTCACGTTCACCGCGATTTAATCGAAATACAACAACACGCTCTCGTTCAGTGACACCTAAACGCAGACGTTGATGGTAGCAGAAATTGTAGTAGCAGTAACCATGTTGAAAAGTAGTAAAAGTATGCAATTTATTTAAAACACTAATGCACTTGTTTATATTTAGTAAGATAAAGTATACACTTTATTCCCCAATCAAAAGAATTCTAATTTTAAAGCAAACAAAGACATAAAAGAACAGAGCTTTTATTAAAGCTTTGTATGAAATTGTAAATGTGTTTTTATTTAGGTTTGAAGAGTTTCTGAGAATAATGGAGTACATAGAAGTGTGTAATATTGGAAATTAGTAAATCAGCATAGCACTAGAAGATAATTAAATAAGTTTAAATATACATAATTTCAGAAAAACTTTAAAATTATATTTTTAAATTAGTTTCGCTAAATAACATATATTTTAGGGAATAATTTAAGATGCATTCATAAAACCCTTTTTAAGAATCGTGTATATTTTCCATATTTTGTATTAAAATTCTGTAGTTGAAGAAATCTTGTCGCGAAAACACGTTTCTGAAAAATTGTGTGAGAATTTATTTTTTTCAAAAATCCTTTTTATTTACAGCAAGGTTTCGGTAGAAACTGTTTGCAACTCTTATATTTTCTCTGAACATTTTTTTTGTGAAGAAGTTATAGGCATATCTACTTTTAAAGTTTTTTTTTTTTTTCTTTTATAATTTCGATACATTTCACAACAACAGATTAATTGAATAAATCATCTTTTTTCTCTGCAGCTTTGGTTTCTTCCCTTAAAAGCTTCAATTCTTGTAATTGTTTTTTATGCTCTTCAATATCTTCCACTGTTACTGTCACAGGTATATTCAAATCTATTTGTTCCTGGCGTATAAATTCCATTTTTCTAATGGCATCCTCTAAAAAGGGTATCTGTTGTTCTTCCAAAGTTTTGCGATATTCGGCCAATCTTTGTTGTTTCAATTCTTCACAGTGTATGTTGGTAAGCTTTTGAAGAGACTCCTTACGGGTAATCCAATGGAATTTAGCAGGTGGTGGTTTGTAAATTAAATCCAATTTTTCCAGAATCCACTCGAAACGTCTGTAATCCCAACGTCTTAAATACTTAAGGAATTTTTTGCGTTTTTCAATCATTTCCTTAAGAATAACTTTGCGCTTTTTGTCACGAGGATGTTCTTGCATGTATTCTTGGTAACGACGTATGGTGGCGGTCATACGTGCCACTATTGGAGAAAAAGGAAAGCGTTAACAATGTGTAAACTAGACGTTCAATAACAAATGCAGAACACTTACATCTTGCCTCCATAGAGCCATAATCCAATGGATGCCTTTGCACTTCTTTTATCATTTGCTCACGGTAATAATCAGAGGTACGATAGTTGGGATTATTACCCAACTCAAATAGGGAACGCACGGTAGCATCAGCTCTATAATAACCCAAAAATTTTAGTAAATAATACCAAGAGTTTAGGTAAAACCTTACGTTTCCAATTCCTTTGATTTGTCAAATCCTTTAATTAACGTTTTACCACTTACGGTTGGCAGTGCGCTACAATCTCCGCTTTTAATTGGATCAATGGATTGAATCTTTTCTGGTCTCACCCACTTTATTTTCAAATCTGACTTAAAGGCATATTGACGCACTAATTGCCGGTTGGCAATCATTGTACCTGTACGCAACAAAGATGCTACATTCATTTTTCAGAGAATTTTTTCTTTTTGTGTAAGAAAAATTAAAAAACACACAATTGTGCTATTAATGAGGTTATGTCACAAACAGCTGTGGTAAGTTACTATAATGACAAGTGATGCCATATGGTAATGAAGTTATAAGGAATTTATAAAGCTATATTCTGTATTTTCAGATAATATATATATATATATATATATATATATATATATATATATATATATATATATATATATATATATATATATATATATATATATTGTAACGAAATTGCACTTGAATTCAAATTGAATTCAACGGTTTTAATGGCTGGTTTAAATCTTTCTCAATGCTTCTAGACATTTCTATTTATGATAACAGTAGTTAACATATCTGTAGAAATTATTAACATAGTTGTAAATACACAACATTGAATAAAAAGCTTTCACCATTGTTTGTAAGTATGGCAACACTAAATGTTTAAACTGCTAACATTAACACTAAAACCTCTAATTTGGTTGTTACCTAGTTTCTACATTAGGCAAATTTTTATCAAAACAAACGTCAAAATAAGTGCGAATATGTACAAGCCAACCTTAGTTAAAGAGCTGATTATTATTTTGGTTGTTACAGTTGTCAAACTGCATATATAAAAAATAATAATGAATACGCCATATTTTTGTGCAACTGTTGAAACCTTCCACAAATTCGCGTTAAGTTTGACGTTTGTCTTGATAAAAAAATCTCTAATATAGACACTATGTTAAGAACATTGTAGAAAGAAATAGTGCTTTCAAGAAGAATCTAGTAGGTAATACAATGTATATAAATTGACCGTGAGAACACCATTGAGTCAGTCTAATTGGAAGCGTCGTTAAGTAAAGACAAATTAACCGCCTTGGCTGTATAATCTTGTACATTATTAAAGTGTTTTGTATAAAGTGTGTAAATTGAGTGTGAGTTTATATTAGAACGCAAGTGGCTATTTAAACTGTTATTGTTGTACATTTTTGAATAAAATAAAGAGTCGTTGCAATTTTTAAACTACTAAACTGCTGTTATTTGCAATCAAAGTACAGGTTACAATTTTTAAACTACTAAACTGCTGTTATTTGCAATCAAAGTACAAGTTTATGTAAAGGAAATAAACAACCGTTTTTAAAAGGTAAAAACGTAACAATATTTATTGGTAGATTTTAAACTATCTTCCATTTTTTTTGATTATTGCGTTTGACACCTTACCGCAGCAAAAAAAAGCGTAAAACGCTACTTTTTGATTCATGCGAATAGTAAAATCGGAAATATATATTGAATAAAGAGTAGGTGATAATACCGATCCTTGCGGCAGACCCGCAGGGATTTGTCTATCACTAGATAGCGTGTTATCTATAGATACAGCAAATGAGCGCTGATCTAAAAATCTCTTTATTATCTTTTGCAAGTACGTTGGATAATTGAAGGAATTTAATTTAAAAACCAGGCCTTCATGCCATATTGAATCGAAGGCTTTTTCAATGTCAAGAAAAATAACTCCAGTGCTCTTACGATTTCTTTTGTTTGATTCAATAAAAATAACGACTCTTTTTAATTGATGTACTGTGGAGTGCTCCTTGCGGAATCCAAACTGTTGAGGGTTAATAATATTATTTTGATTGGAAAAATCTAAAATTCTCTTATTAATTATTTTTTCAAATACTTTATCCAATAGGCTTAGGATGCTGATTGGTCTATAGCTAGACGGTAATTTAGGATCCTTGACTGGCTTAGGAATTGGGATAACTTTTGCCTTCTTAAAAATAGTTGTAAAATAGCCTTCTATTAAACAAGAGTTGAAAAGTACATAGAGTTTCAAAAAAGTAATCGGGCATCTTTTTAAGGATAATGCTATTAATGCCATCTAAACCGGGGGCTTTATTATTTTTCAATAAAAGTACAAATGATTTAACTTCATCTAAATTGGTAAGCTCTACGTTAGATCTGTCAAGAATTGTGTCGTTAAAATCATGAATGAATCTTGAGACGGCTGTGTCCATAGGTGAATAATTATTTAAAATAATGGTATGTGAATTACCAAATAGGTCTGCTATTGAATTAGCCTTTTCATTGCCAGTTTTTAAAACTTCACCTTTTACATGAAGATCAGTGAAAGACATTTTGTTTCCTTTAAGTGCTTTTTTACTTTCCAGAACTTTTTAGAACCCGAGGGCAAATTCGAAATAAATTTTGACCAGGATTCATTGCGGTCTTTATTAAGGTGAAAATCAATAAGTTTATTTAATAGCTTCAAAATGCTTTTTAATGGACTTTTATAATTAAAATCGCTACATCTTTGAAATTTACGTTTGTATTTATTTCTCTGACTAATTAACATTCTACTAATTTCAGAGATTTCTCGTCGTCACAAATTTTTATGACCGACAGGTGTTTTATTGAACGCTTCTTTAACTATAAATATTAATTTGTTAAAATAAAAATCTAGATTACCTGAATTAGTAACGGGTTGATCAATGTTCTGACACCTAATTTCATTTTCAACCCAGTTTCTGATTGCTGACCAGTCTGCGCAATAATACAAGGGAACTGAATATGTCATGTTTTGAACCTGGATATAAATAACACAAGATGTGGGTACATGGTCCGACTGTAAAACATTTGGATGTGTCTCAAGGTTTGAAAAATCGAGACACGAGTTAGATAAAAGAATGTCTACCGTGGACGGTTGAACGGGGTTGATATTTTGTCCATTTGGGTAATAAATGAAGTAGATGGATTGAAGACAATGGCAGTAGAGATCATTACCAGCCGAATTATTTGACATACAATTCCAATGTGTATGTTGGGCATTCAGATCACCGAAAATAAAATAATCTTTTGAAAACGAAGTTAATTTATCCAAATCAGCTTTAAAATTCGTAGTATGAACTGGATTATACGCTGAAGTGAATATAACTGGCCTTCTATTAATCATAACTTGTACTGAAATACTTTCTGCGTACTTGTTTTTATTTTTGGTAACAACGTATGCTTAATGTTAAATTTAATTGTAATTAGAACTCCTCCGCCCTGAGTAGATCGATCATCTCAATAAATTTTATAATCACCAAGTTGAAATTTGTGGTACGGTTTCAAAACAGTCTCATTTAAAAGGAGAATATCGATTTTCCTTTTGTGTAAAAAGTATTCCAGCTGGGCAGCTGCTGACTCAGTTGTTACGCCTTGGGCATTCCAATGCATAACATGAACATTGTGTCTACTGGTTGAATTATATGGCATATTTAAGCATCATACCCAAAACTCGTAGCTTGTCGTACTTATTTTGACATCTTTGCAAAACATCGACAGCATCAAAAAATATATCCAGAAGTCTTTCATTGGAAATGTCATCATTATTATTATTGTCGTAGCTCTTGCCTTTAGCTACCTCAGAATACAAATTACCAAAATCGCGGGAATTGCGAGTATTATTATGGGGTTCTTGCCTTGGCAATTGAGGAAAATCATGATCGTCTTCTTTAAAATATGTTACGTTAGTTCTTCCGCTGGTCGCCCTAGATTTAGATGTTACTCGATGACGGATTTCTAAATATTCTTGACGACTTGGGCACTTTGGGTCATCAGCTCTATGGTTAACGTTTTTTAAGTTCTTCTTTATGCAGTTGTAGCAGTTATAATACCATCACTATTACCTTTATTGAGTGAACAAACTGCATACTCATGGTTTTGGAGCATTGCGTGGAACCTTTATTGCCCTTTAGAGGTTTTCTCCAATATACAGATATATTACAAAAATATCTTATTTTCATAACCTCTCTTTTTGAAACATGTTGACGATCAAACTCAATAATATAGAGTGCGTCATCTACACTGGATCTTTTTGTTGCTAATTCCTTAATGCTTACCGGGTTTATGTTGAGCAACCTTACAAATTCTTCGCCAATTAACTTTGTATCCAGTTGCGGCAGGCCAAATGAAACCAATTTAAAAGAGTTTGCATCCCTCAATTCATGCGTATAATACTCGAATTTTTTGTCTTTGAAAACACTCAAAGCTTCATTGTACAGCGATAACGAGTTTGATACAATTTTTGTACCAATAGAAATCCGTTTGTAAGTATAATTATCCCCAATTAATCCGATCACAGTTGAAAAACTGTGGGTGGAGTCCACAATTATTGGTGGAATCTTTTCTTTGATAGCAACTGCTTCTTCTTCATCTTCAGACAGAAGCTGAAACCTGTTGGAACTAGTGCTGGGACCTTCTATAGTTCTTGGCACCTTGAATTTAGGGCTATTGCCCCAATGCTTTCTTCTTTTTTGAGCAAACATTTATGAATAAAAGAAAGTTAAAACAAATTTAAGTAATTTTTTTTACACTTTTTAATTAAAAAATTCAATTAATTTTTCAAGCAAAAATTAACGCGATGTTTTTATCTTGAGACAGAGATGCCAGATGACAGTTCATCTTATAAGATGGTTGTGCAGAGAAATCTCATCACAGCAGTCTCATAATACATCTCATAATACTATTATTTGAATCTACACGTGAAATAATTCTCTCAGAGAGTGAATTTAACACTCTCTGACACAAAAATTTTACTTATTATGTTACGTCTAGACGGGCTGATACTTTTCAGCTGGCTAACAGTCGATTTTGAGCTGCCGCTAATTTTTGCAAAAGCCGCCTCCGCCGTTAAAATTGTTCGGCGCAGGTCTCTGGTCGAAAAGCAAAAAAATTGTCAAACAAAAAAATTTCCTCATTTTCAAGGGCTGATAAATTTTTAGCACTAATTTGTAGAATATCCTCAAAATAACTGTTTATAAATTAAAATATTTTTTAAATTATATTTCCTATAGCTTATTTTCCAAAGAAAAACCTACATAAAATGACTAGGTAAGTTTGATTTAAATTTTGTTAGATTTTTTGTTTGTAAACTAACCTAAAAATGTTGTGTCCTTTTTTTATTTCGCACCAGAGCCAGTATCGAATTGGGCGATGTAACTCCCCATAATATAAAACAATTGAAAAAACTGAATACAGTAGTTTTTCCCGTATCCTATAATGACAAATTCTACGTAGATGTCTTGGAAGCCGGCGAATTAGCTAAATTAGCTTACTACAATGACATAGTGGTGGGTGCCGTTTGCTGTCGCATTGATACATCAGAAAACCAGAGACGTTTGTATATTATGACTTTGGGTTGTTTATCGCCTTATCGTAGACTAGGCATTGGAACTGTAATGTTCCAGCATATCTTAAACTTTGTAGAAAAGGATGGTAATTTTGATAGTATATTTTTGTAAGTTTTTATTTTTTGTTATATAGGTTCACAATTCTATAAATTTACTATTTTTTTGTTTTTTTAGGCACGTCCAAGTTAACAATGAAGGTGCTATAGAATTTTATAAGAAATTTGGTTTTGAAATTGTTGAAACCAAAGAACACTACTACAAGCGCATTGAACCTGCTGATGCTCACGTTTTACAAAAGAATCTACGTCTAAATACAACTGCTGCAGTATCACATCATCAGTGTAATGGTCAATCGGAGAAGCGTGATAAGAAAACTGCCTAATGTTATTGTTGTACAATTACTTATACGCTCGTACGTTTGCTAGCGAACGTCCTTTATTGGGATTATTATACACATACTAATATACTAATTATATAAATTCCTTTTTTAAAAAAAGGTAGTTTTTTAAAACGTGTACATATTCTCTGTTTATGGGGATTTGTGAGGATATGTGTAAACAAAGAAAATATACTTCTAAATATTAATAATAATTTAAATAGACTATAAAATCAACATAATTTTCGTAGAAATTTTTCATTTACTATTAATTATAAATAAATATGTTAGATTATCTTGTATGCGAAATAAACACAATGTAAATTCATGAAAGTAGATTGGAAATTAAGATTTCGTTTGTCTATTAGAAATATAAATATTTTGTGAGTTTAACCAATTTTATTTTTAATTATAGTTTTGAAATCAAAACGATATAAACCTGGGGTGCGTTTCTGGTAACTCAATTTGAATATGTTACAATTAGTAAAAAAAAAAAATTAATTCCTTAAATTCGTTATAAAATTTCTCTTCCTAAACGGTTTACTAAAACGTTTAATGGAAAACGTATACAACTAACATATCGTCGGAGCACAGACGAAAAGTCCTATGCATAATTTCCCGAAAATTATACCATCTGAAAGTTTTATTGGTTGTTAATTTACTCATCAATCTATTGTTGATTATCTGTATAGGTGTTAATTTATTAAAAGTTTGAATCTTTATATAATTTTTTTTTATAATTTTATATCTCTTTTCCTGCAAGTTATTCAAAAAAAAAAAAAAAAAAAAACATGTGTAAAACTTTTCATCAGCGTAGCGACGATATGTATATATGTACAAACAAATTGTTAAATAATAATCTTGATCTTATACTTTATATCTTCACACTACATCAAAATAATAAAATGAGTAATTAATAATGTATGTGCGTGTTGTAGCAAGATTAACATCCGCCCTTATAAAAAGGCTTATTGTTTCCCATTCAACATACAGTTAGTTGTTCGTTGAACTCTCAAGATGTCCATTGTAAAGCAGAAAAAACGCTTAAAGGTTAAAAGTATACATCAATGTTTTCATTTGATCTATTTTCTTTTATATCACACGGGTGGTTTGGGTTGTAAAATCAGAAATGAAACAGAATTATACTACGACAAATGGTATAAATTATATGGCTATATATATCGTATAATATATTTAATTGGTCTGATTGGAGGTTTTTTATATAAAATTTACAATGCTGAATTGCACGAAGCCATGATGGGTCATCTGACTCCGGTGGTAAAAGTTATATTAACTTTTGAATGTTTTATTTGTCCGATTTCGTATATGGAAGTTACGCTGAATTTGGATTGGTATCGTGATAAATACATAAACTTTGCCAACACTTTTCAGACTCTGGATGAAGAGTTACAAAAGAATTTTCCTGGTATTCAGTGGAATTATCATAAGAGTACACGCAAATATACTCCCATGACTTTGGGTTTATTTGGTTTCTATACAATTGTTTCGACCATTTATATTTTCCAAATAAGTCACTGTAGATGTGGTTGGATCAGTTCGATAATTTTTTCCATTTGTTATTCTTGTGTTACGGGTGCTCCAGCTTTTGCCGGTTTCTTATTTGTTGGCAATATGGATATGTTAAGGTTACGTTTTCGCCTTATGCGCCAGTTGTTGCTTCAAAATCTAATGCCTACACATAAAAAGTCGTGCCTTGTACAAATGGAAGATGTTGAAAAATTTAAGAAATTGGAAAATTCATTTACTGAGTATTCGAATTTAATAGTATCGCTCAATCAAGTGTTTTCTATAGTTACTGCATCGGGTTTATTTCATGATTTTGCTATAATAACTAGTTTGGGATATTTATTGTGTTGGAAGGCTTTGGATACAAAGGCCATGGTGCATGAGTATGTATTTATAGTGCTTTTTATGACACCAAGAATATATAAAACTGTTATTACATCTATATATGGTTATGTTACACAAAAGGAGGTAAAACAATTGTATTTCACGTCTAAATATTATTTATTACTAATTTCAATATATATATTTTTTTCTATTTTTTAGCGCAGAAATTGTTGCCATGAATTTATTAGGATTGAATATAATTTTAAAAAGTCTACATTAAAACGCCAACCAATGGAAACTTTTCTTCACTGGACTATGCATAACAATTATCGCATAACAGTGGGGAAAATTATTAAATGTAATTTGAGTCTTATATTTTTGGTAAGACATTCTTTTGTTTTATTGAATTTTTTTTATTTATTATTAGACTTAAGTAAGATTAAACAAGTCTCCATTTCTATACACTCCATCATAACTAGTTTTAATTTAATGTGTACTATTAAGAGAGAAAAAAAAAATTATTTAAGACATCATATATGTAGTTAAAATATCCTTGGTACATATGAAATTCGGTGTCAATTTAGCTATGTCCGTCTGTCTGTAGAAAACTTTCACATCCAAACTTCCAACCCACATTAAATGAATTTCAATTTTCAATTTTATTGACCTATTAAATGAAATTCGTCCAGATTGTTGTTTTTCTAGTTTGCTATTTAAAATCAGCTAGAAAACATGTTATTATAATAAAAAATATATATCTTATTAAAATCAGTTCAGTATTTTATAAGCGATAAACATTTCTACTAATGCATATACAAAACTCACATACATATTAAAGTGCCCTTCTAGAAATGAGATTTGTATGTTCTTGTATGATTCTCAAAATATTACGTCTGAATGTTTTCATTTACGTGAGCTGGACCATTTTTAAAACACTTTAAAAATACGAATTTTTTTCGATAGCATTAACTTGAAATTATAATTCTTTTCATTATTTAAACATGTAATTATATATATGTATATTTTTCAACATATATTGGATTTTATGGTACCATTGGAAAGTGGTATTCTGATACTATTGAACCTAAGACCCATCAATCAACCCTGATTACCTCTAAGCCACCTTATCCCCATTACGAACACTATAAGGTTACTGAGTCCTTTACCCGTAACCTCCTCTAGTTCGTGTAGAATAGGGCTTCCAAACTACTTCAGTCTACTACGTTGAAGCCATGCACAATGACAGAGTATGTGCTCCACTGTCTCTAGCTCCTCCACATCATTTCACATCATACAAAAATCTGACGTGCCAGTGTCCCACTTAGTGGTCATATCCCCTATTGTGAGGTGACCAGTAATCACACCAACAATGACCCTTAGATTCTCACGACTCATGCACAGAAGATGCAAAATAATTTGCACCGCTGACAGCAGGGTTTATCAGATCTAGCATACCTAAACCTAATTACCCCAAAACAAAATTGACTCAGTGACTCCATCTTCTTCAGAGACTTCTGATCCACTGTGAATCTGAAGTCTTTGTCTTGGTTCTCCTTACAAGCCATGGAGTTCACAATCTTTCATTGACCTGTAACAAGATCTACATTCTAATTTTCCAATACTGCCATTATGGTTTCAATCTCTGGAATGGGTGGAGGAAACCATGCCGTTACTATTGGACGCAGGGGCAAGTCAGACGCCAGTATCACCTCAAGTTTTGCCCCCGGATAAAGAGTATCGCACTTAGCAACTGCGTTTTTAAGAAATTCAAATGATTTCTTATTACCGCAGTTGATTGTTTTAGTTTACTTCGAGGTTTACTGGTCCTCCCAGGTAATGACTCCCTTTTGGGAACCCTTAGAAGAGTCGTGTGTGTTTTGTCCAACAGGATGTTGACTTTCCTCCTGTACTCTAATGAGACACCTCTAGAGTGCTGTCCATATTCTCACACAATCCTTCAGAATAAGACATTCCCAGAGAGTCACAAGCATGCCCGTAGATCCGTTTGAATCTTCTAACGTTCCTCCTGTGCTTTCTGACAAAGTACTTATCCTTGCCTGCAAGTGGCATTAAGCCTCTCTTAGCTATTTTATGCAGATAGATAAGGAAGCTCTTGCGCTACTCCGAGCTTCCTCCTCTTTAGTTCGACATGTGACATCGGTTGTCGCATTACCGCGTCTTAGCGAACTAAATTGCTGCTAGCCGTATGACACCCTGAGCTAGTCGAGCCATCCCCCCGCCTCGACGCCCAGGTTCCTCTCTGGATTCTGAGCGAGTTGAGATCACAGTGATCTCATGCTCATCTTCAGATCCAAGAGAAAGATCCCCGAGCTTCTGTGTATCACTGATCCCAGCAAAGGAATCCTTCGAAATTCCCAAAATTCCCAAAAAACTGAAATTTTAGAAAAATATTTGTGATAGATCTATGTATATTATTATAAGTATATTATTATATATATGTCCTTGTTTATTTGTTTGTGCATAAATCACGTCTAAACGACTGAATCGATTTTCACAATATTTGACATACAGATAGTATCAGTACCGAAAGTGGTTACAGGCTACGTTAGATCTCGATTGAATGTAAAGTAAAACATTTTACGCCTACTTAATTTTTTTTTTAAGTTTGCACGATATTAGTGAAGTTATTTATATGAAACTATACACACAGATAGTGCTTGAACTGGAGAATTCTATAGGCTAAATTGGATCTTGATCGAATGCCACGCCCACATTTTTAAAACTCTCAAACGGCTGAACCTATTTGCTTGAAATGTTCACAGCATCATCTTGTGTGTCCCTTAATTTAAATATATTTTATTTTTTGATCGGAGCGGGGGGAGTGGTACCCCCCATACAAAGCAAATATTCATTATGGAGTATATAAGGAATTATTACAGTGAGAGACTTTAAACTTCGTGTTAACCACTATGTGATATGATAGCATTGATGAAATAAAAATAGGACGGATATCATATATAAAGAAATATTACAGTGAAAGCTTTAAAAAGTTGGTGAAATAATTTTCATATCGACTTTGGAATAGGGCGGATAGGTCCAAGGGAGGTAGTAGTAGTATTAGTTATCGCATCAGATGTAGTAGCAAAGCGCACCGGGAAAGGCTAATAATCCAAAAAGTCCGAAAATGCATTTTAGCCGATATCTGGGTTAATAATAGACCAATTGAGTCCTATGCAAAAACGAATTCTCTCTGGTTTAAAAACTGGTTTTTATGGATATATCTGCCTTTTTTGTATTGGTTTTTGCTAAATTTCAAAAGAAAAATTCTCGAAAAGATTACCGATCTTTTAATATATGTATGTCATGTATCAGGATGTCGGGTATCTTTATAAACGTCTTTTCAACCGGCAAACGAACGGACAGGCATTATTATTTCGAATTCGTTTCTTATAAGAATCCAGAAAATATAAACTTTTTTGATCTCAGACGAAAATTGTGGAAATCACAAACGAAATGACAAACTTACACCAAGTTCCAACTGGCCATTAAAATAGGCACGGAACAATTACAATGTGGTATACCATCTTAAGAAAAAATAAAATTTGTGTTTTGGTTATTATAATTACACAGTTTTCTATGCATTCCATCCTTTTTTTATCATTTCTACTTTATGAGCGATAAAATTCGGAAATCTTCTCCAGATGTTTAGTATCAGGAATTTTGTTTTTTAGTTATTGTGGCGAAATTTTTTGTAAATACTTTTTAGATCTTTCCGAAATGTTCCATAATGGTTTCCATCTGGTGATCAAATCATCCAACGAAAAAATGCAATTTGATTACTTTGGGATTAATCATTTAAAGACTTTGGGGATAAATTTTGACCAATATTTTACTGAAACTCCACCGAACTCAAATGCTTTCTTCAGGATAAGATAACTAACTTAACGTTGAATGAGGATTATTTTAAATTTTTCTCCTGAATTTTTGATATTAATAGGTATTATGATAACAATCTCCGTCACTAATAATCTATACCATAAGCGCCAATCTGTTTATCCCTTTCTTTGAAAATATTTTTGTCAAATATTGTCCTATTAATAATTTAACATGTATTTTTGAATAGTATACCTTGTTTTGTCCCTTCACTTCCGAATTTACACACCATTTTTAGCACATCAAGAATGAGAGCTTTTAACTTTAGTATGAATTTAGTAAAAATTGTAATGACTCTTTGTTTTATTTAAAAATGTACAACAATAACAGTTTAAATAGTCACTTGCGTTCCAATATAAACACACACTTAAATTACACACTTTATACAACACACTTTAATAATGTACAAGATTATACAGCCAAGGCAGTTAATTTGTCTTTACTTAACAGCCCGTCTAGACGTAACATAATATGTAAGATTTTTCTGTCAGAGAGTGTCAAATTCGCTCTCTGAGAGAATTATTTCACGTGTAGATTCAAATATTAGTATTATAAGATGTATTATGAGACTGTTGTGATGAGATTTCTCTACACAACAATCTTATAAGATGAATTGTCAAAAAATACACACACACTGAAGTTTGTATGTGTGTGTGCTTATATATTTTGGAAATTACTAAAAAAAACAATGTTTTTTTGTAAAACTATTTTCTTTTAATGATTTTTTTACATTTAAAATAATATTTTTATAAAAATTGTGTTAAAAACGTGCGATTTTTTTAAATAAAAAGTACATGTTTATTCTGTGACTGCTTGAAAATAATGATATCCTATAGGATTTATTAGAATACGTGTACCCCTTTTTTAAGATTTAACATAATATAAACAAAATGGTTACTCTCCTCTGCCGGCGTTATCTCACATATTATATCAGCGTTAATCTCAGTTGTAGACCTGTGGTAACGACGCTTCCAATTAGACTCACTCAATGGTGTTCTCAGGGTCAATTTATATACACTGTATTACCTACTAGATGTTTCTTGAAAGCTCTATTTCTTTCTACAATGTTCTTAACGGACAAACTAGAGCTTTCGATGTTAATGTTAGCAGCTTAAACATTTAGTGTTGCCATACTTAAAAACAATGGTGAAAGCTTTTTATTCAATGTTGTGTGTTTAGAACTATGTTAATAATTTTTACAGATATGTTAACTGCAGTTAACATAAACGGAAATGTATAGAAACATTGAGAAATATTTAAACCAGCCGTTAAAAACGTTATATTTGAATTCAAGTACAATTTCGTAACAATATCATAAAAAGATTCAGCAAAATAAATCAGAATTTCCTTGTATTTCTTTCTTTTAATTTTTAGTGTAGTACAAAGTTGGTTTCGATACCTATTTTAATGGTCCGGCTAATTTTCACAATATCATTAGGTCCTTAATATTTTACCTACGTTTGATGAATTAATTTAGTTAAACTACGATTTGATTATTTAAAAATTTTATCCCGTAATTATTTCAATGATCATATGTGTATATATACCGTTCACGCCTGAGGTGAAGACTATAAAAATATTATTATGAAACAAAAAAAAAAAAACATCACATAAATGAAAAAAAAAAACGCAAAAAATAATCTGCAAAACTTTTGCTTTTAACTGAAAAAAAAACTTTAATGAAAAAAACGGCAAATAAAAAACCGAAAAAAAGAAAAATGCTAAAATCAAAAAAATCTCCAAGACAGAAAAAACTCTAGAACAAAAAAAAAAAAAAAAATCGCCAAAATTAAAAAGTAGCCAACATAAACAAAATCCCCAAAACGCCAAAACGAAAAAAATCTTTTGTCGATTTTCATTTTAACTTTCTTTTCGTTTTGGTGTTTTGTTTCGTTTTAGCATTTTTGCTCAATATAATATTCGCACTTGTTGAGTTTAAAATTACCTTTTTTATCTAATGTTTTTTGTCTTTTTTACTTTCAGACTTTAAACAGTGTGGTAAATTATATTATGATTCTTATACAGTTACAATTTCAACAAAATAATATTGTCAAAAGGTTTATAAAAAATAATGATGTAATTAGCAAAGATGCCGAAATGCTGTAATTAAATGCAATGTATTATGAAATATCAAATATTTGAAATAAATATTTCATTAAAAAAAAAAAAAACTAAACAACGTAACCATTATCAATAAAAAAAGTAAAAATTTGTTACAAACAAACGTATAAATAACAAGAGAAACTTATTGAAAAAAAGTTAAGAACATTAAAGTAAAAAGTTTAATATTTGCTCTGTTCCAGCAGAAGAAATTTTCAGTTTTCATAAAATTTTGAAGACGGGAACATTTCTAACAAAAACCTGCAAATCTAACTAGTACTAATCTTTATACAGATTAAATATTTTTAAAATTACAACTAAATTCATATATTTTATAAATCAATAAATCATATTAAATTTAATATGATTTAAAAATACCAAACTGATCCACTTCATAAGTAAACGATTCCATTTTAAAATCTGTTAATAAATAAGAAATTTTGTTATTTAATAATAAATTTATAGTTTTTTTTAATTAAATATTTACCAAAGCATTCGAAAAACTCTTCATATGTTAAAGACTCGTTATTCTTTAGTTTATTAAAATTTGAAAAAAACATTAAAGTCATTATCTAGTTTTGAAATCAAATTACGTTTTTTAAAACACTTGATTAGATTAAAATGTACATTCCAAAAACGAGCATGGTAAAAACGCGTTAACATCTTAAAAGTAAAAAAAATATATATCAATTATAATGAATTAAAAGCAAGAAAAAATAAAAAATAAAAATAAATAAATAAATAACAATCATGCAGATATTACAGAAATAAATTTTGAAATCGACAATTTGATCGACACAAAAAAACGATCGATTTCCATTGCATCTTAAATGATTTTATTTAAAAATCGATCGATTTCTTTTACTAAAATATAGCTTTGAACTAAAACCAGGGCAACTAAAAATGCAAAATAAATGAATCAAGCTGTTATTTATCCGTTTTAGGCTAAGAATTTTGGCATCGATTTATCGCATATTTTGATACATTATATTTTTGCATATTTTGTCATATTTTCATAGAAAATCATTATTTTAGAGCATATTTACCTAGTGTCTACATTAGGCAAATTTATATCAAAACAAACGTCAAAATCAGTGCGAATATATACAAGGTAACCTTAGTTAAACAGTTGATTATTATTTTGGTTGCTACAGTTGTCAAACTGCATATATAAAAAACAATAATGAATACGCCATATTGTTGTTTTTGTGCAACTGTTGCCACCTTCCACAAATTTGCGTTAAGTTTGACGTTTGTCTTGATAAAAAAAATCTAATGTAGACACTATGTTAGTAATATAATGACATATTTTTGCTTATACTTAACAGCATAATTTTGCTGTTTTTACATAATTTGCCATTAGTGAAATTTTTACTGTCATAAGTTTTTCAAATCCTATTTTGTAATTTCCTGATACAATGTATTTATTAGCTTTGAAGGTTTGAAGTGCGAAGAGAAAATATCTTTTTTAGCAATTGCTAAAAAAACAAGTTATTTTTAGTTTCAATAGTAGATAATTTAAAATTTAGCCTCAAAAAATATTTTAAGAGCATATTTTTAAATTTACTGTAACATTTTCCAATTTTAAAAACATTTTTTAATGCACATAAAACATTTTTTTGAGCAATCTTTTTTGTTGCTCTTCTAATTATTTAATAAATAAAGAAAAATACTTACTCCCTTAGAAATATAATCATAACGATACTTTTCCTATTTTATACCGACACGTATTATCTCCACATATTCATTATAAACAATCGTCTCCAGAAAGGCGACATCCAAATGACATAAGAATTTTGTGTTTCTTAAATAAGAATGTAAACAAACGTAAAATCAGCACCAATTTGTAAAACGATTTCTTCATTTCATTTTCCAATTTTGTCAAACAAATTTCAAACATGGAACAATGACGTCTGGGCACTAAGGCTAACCATTCTTTGTTAAAATCGTTTAATGGATTCATTCTAATATTTGATCGTTCACTGCCTATATTATTACTATTAATATATTTAAGTAAAATACGTAGATTAATATTCAAACTGGCGTCTTCGTTGTATGCATTAATGCGTAATACTTTGAATTCATTATAATCTCCTGAACATAAAGATAGTTCATAAATGTCGCCATGATAGTCACGCACAAATGATCCGCACTGAGATAAACCTTTATGGAGTGGAAACCAAATAGCTTTGGTAATTTTACTTGCAATAATTGATTCTTTTTTATTGCAAAATGGATGTGGCTTTTTGACAAAATGTTTATTATCAAGATCCCTAAGGGTTAGACGAATAATGGGTTCACGAATGATGGAACGTGTATTGAATAGTTTTTGTTAAATCGAGTAAAATGTCGACATTAATGTTGGTGGCTGCAAAAGAATAGAGTTTATTAATTATATTACTATAATATATAAAGTCCTAAATATTCAATATCAAGGTTTATTTTAAAATTCTTTTAAATGATTCTTAAAAAAAGGTTTTTGTGGCAGACATACACTGCCTGCCACTTGAATAAGGAATCACATTTTTTTACATTTAATTAAGTATATCTCCTAAACTAAAGTTCAGAAAATAATAATTTTTTGCGAACCAAATTTCAAAGTGTTGGCTTTAGTTTCCTGAAGAAATAAAAAATATACATATTTTGTTATACTAAAATTATGCATTTATTTAAAGACATGTATTTCTGTGGTACAATTTCTTGTGTCACTTGAATAAGCAATTTTTATAATATTCATCAGGAAGGCTATGATTTGAATTTCTTTCAATATAAACGGCTAGAGAATTTTTATTTTTGATAGTTTTTAAATAATTTTTATTCAAAATGGGACGTGGTAAGGCTCTTAATAACTCTGAAAAAGAAAAAAATTTTGAAATCTCAGGGTCAGAATCTGGTCCAAATTGCCAAAAACATTAATAGAGGAAAGACAGTTGCGCACAATTATTTAAATAACGTGGAAAGATATGGAAAAAACATGAAAGGGCGGAAGAAAATGGCAACAACTCCAAAGAAAAGACGAAAAATTCTTAGAATTGTATCAAATTCTGCCATGTCGGTATCAAAAATACGTGAAAAAAGTGGAGTCAGTGCCAGTCTAAGAACAGTGCACCGTATTTTAAAGTCGTGCCCATACATAGTCAGACGAAAACTGCAAAAAAAAAACACCACTTAATGAATTCATACCGCCAGAGCAGTAAAACGATGGATTAATCAACAAGGTGTTCAACTTTTGGATTGACCCCATATTCACTAGACCTGAATCCAATGGAAAATGTCTGGGGTTAGCTTGCAAGAAAAGTTTATGAGGGAGGAAAACAATTTGAAACGATGCAATCCTTAATGGATGCAATAACGGAAGCATGGAGTTAAATTTCGCTAAATTACTTAGTCATTATACAAGTCGATGCCAAATCGCATTTTGAGGTTTTTTTCTAAAAATGGTGGCAGTACTCATTACTAATTGAATGCTAGAAGATAATAACTTTGATTTTTATAACCTAAAATTTAAAAATAAGTTACAGTTTGCTTAGTTTTAAAATATTCCTTATTCAAATGACACACGAAAAAGTACCACAGAAATACATGTCTTTAAATAAATCGCTCTGATTTATTATCTAAACAAGGTTGATTTTCGTACTAAATTCGTTCACCTACAGGGTTGCACTTAAATTCATACAAACACTTCCTAACAAATTACTGTTCATTGAGTGGTAGAAAAATGTGTACTAAAATGATACGACAGCTGTCAGCTCTCTTTCCGTTTCCTTTTTCGTGAACGCTGCCAAAATGAAAGCTAAAGGACAGGTAATTTTCCCGAGAAAAATTTAAAAAAATTTAATGAAAAATTCTTAAAAACTAAGGCAAACGTTATGTGAATCTTCAGTGGTATAAATCGCAAAGAAAAATAATTAAATTAAAATGTGTAAAACGAAGAAACGAAGCAAAATAACATGTTTCGGAAAAATGTGTTGTGTGTGTGCTAAAATGAACTGTCAAACACATTGAAATGTGTAAGAAACTGTCAAAATTTCTAATTATTGATTGAGCTAAAAAAGGATTGGTTACATTTAAAAAACAAAACAACTATTGCTAAAATATAATGAAGTAAATGTGAACTAAAGTAATTTCTATGGATTTTTATCACACTTTTGCCTTAAGTTTTTGTTTGCATTCACCAAGTGTAACCTTAATAATACGTTTTAATTTTCCTGTGTGTATTTCTAGTTGAAGGAATACGAAGTCATCGGCCGCAAAGTGCCCACTGAGAAGGAACCTCAAACTCCTCTCTACAAGATGAGAATCTTTGCCCCCGACAATATTGTTGCCAAATCGCGTTTCTGGTACTTCTTGCGTCAATTGCAAAAGTTCAAGAAAACCACCGGTGAAATTGTCTCCATCAAACAAGTGTACGAAACCTCCCCCGTCAAAATCAAGAACTTTGGCATCTGGTTGCGTTACGATTCTCGTTCCGGTACCCACAACATGTACCGTGAATACCGTGACTTGACTGTTGGTGGTGCTGTCACACAATGCTACCGTGACATGGGTGCGCGTCATCGTGCTCGTGCCCACTCCATCCAAATCATCAAGGTTGAAGCTATACCCGCTAGCAAGACCCGCCGTACACATGTCAAACAATTCCACGACTCCAAGATCAAGTTCCCCTTGGTACAACGTGTCCACCACAAGGGAAACAGGAAATTGTTCTCCTACAGAAAACCAAGAACCTACTTCTTGTAAATTGTTCTATTGTGATTTAGATGCAGATGTAGATGATGTGGGTTTTACTACAATTTCGTTTTTATTCTATTGTACTAAGACTTTGTTGTAAGATGAATGAGGCAAAGTGAAACATACACAGAAAAAAATTTGTTTTTTTACTTTGGAGGTAAATAAAAAATTGGAAAATAAAACAATAGTGCATTGTTATTTTTGTTGGAAGAGTAAGCTAAAGATTTTCCTTAAATTTGTAAAAACTTGTGAAAATATTGAATTGTATTTGAGCTAGAAACTAAAAGTACTTTGCTATGTCAAAAAAAAAAAAAATACAGTTTATTGCGAATCTGCTTTAAATTTAGAATAAATTCAATACTACTACACTCCACTGCACTTTTTGAATTTCATCGTTACCGAACAAAGTATTACTAGTAAAATTATTTTTACTTCCGAATCCAATATCGCTCAGGAAATTGTCAATACAAACTATCGCTACCAAACAAAGAATTACATTGAAGAGATTGCAAAAGCCCTTTATGCCAAATATTTTAATTGGCCAGTTTTGCTGGAATTCATCATGAATTAAAAAGTATTTAAAGCAAAAATTCTTGAATAAATTTTTAATATTCGCACGACCAAACACATTTACGTGGTTACCCGAAACCACCCGGGTAGGTTCTTTATATTTTTAATAGAAAAAATGCTCTTACAATAATTTTTAATAAAAAAAAGAAAATGATTTAATTAAAGATGTATTTTCAACATTCACAAAGTAGCTCTGGGTTTTGGAACAACTCTTGGATTTGGTGCAGAACCACAAAAAACTGAGATTGATATTGGTGGAGACCATTAAACTCAGGGAGCTGAATCCGGGAACTCTAGCTTTCTACACGAAGGTGTAGATCGAGTAGATGATTTGCGAAGGAGGCTTCTTTTGGATGTATACCCTGGCAATATGTTAGCAGAAAACTGCGCCATTTAAATTTTAAATCCCAAAAAAATATGTATTTTAAATTTTAAACTCAAATGGAAGTATCATCCACTACAGTGGAAGAAAAATTGCTTGTATTTTATATCTAACAAAATTTACTCGGTACATGCTTTCGAAACAAGAAATGTTTGTGATACAAATCTGTCGGATAAAAAGTGATTTAATGATGATAACAGCGTAATGGGAACATTCTTATATAGTGCTATCGGAACACCGCAAATGATAACTCTGTTCGACGGTCTTATGGTTTTTTACAACATTCTCATGATGATTTGAATAATACTTTAAAAGTTTATTTTGAAAAACAAAAATAATTTATTATTTCAAAATATGAATTTAGTAAACAAATAAATGCATAATAAACTTATTTATTTATTTTTAATTTGTAAATGCAACTTAAATGAGAAATGAATGTAAAATATTCAAATGATTATTAAAAAGATGATATTTAGGAAATTGTTTCAGAGAACAATCCATAAATACCAAAATATTATAGTAACAAAAATCGTTTTGAAATAAAATTGTAAGTTCCTTTCATTTACTTATATGTATTAGGTTCACAGGACTTTTCCTTGTACACTACTTTATGGGTTTGCCACATCCGCTAAACAAAATTTGTAGGGGCTACGACGTAACATCCGATAGGAATGCACCAATGGTCTCATATAATCCTTTTGTCCAATTTTATACTCCAAAAGTTGTCGCTATTACATACATAGATTAAAAAAATTTTAAAGAAGTTAATCATTCATAATATTTAGGAAGTTTGAGAGTCATGATAGGAGTTATAACGGGACACTGCTTGATAGGGAAGATGAGGTCTAAATGAGACGCTAGCAATTCTAATTTGTGCAGAATGTGTGAGAATGTCGACGAGACCGAGTCTATTGAGCACATTATGTGTTACTGTCCACGATTGCAGCATCGTAGGTTGAAATGGTTGGGCGGTCAATTCCTCGACGGGCTATGTGACGTTCGAAACATGGAGCTTGTAGACGTCTTGATAATAGGCTGGCTAAGGGGGTGTTAGGGATATATCCCTAATAACTTTTACATTTAGACTTTTACCCTCACTATCTTCTTGTTACTCTCTTTTCTTCTTCCATTCCATCGAGTGTAATTGAAGGGATTCACAATGGACCGATATTGATCTCTGGGTTTAGATGTGATACAATTGAATGTATCAGATCAACCTCTATCTATTTATCAATCTAATATATAGAAGATATATTTTACCAGGAAATCTCCAAAATCCTCAAAAACTATACTTGAATCAAATTCATCAATTCTTTTAATAAGGGTTTTAATTCCTCCCTTATGCACATCATTTCCTCAGATAGTTTACATATTTAACCATAAAATTATTAAATAATAATCGTTGATACAATATGTAATAATTACTTGCCATTGGTATTTTGGTTTTTATACTCCACACTACCATAAGTGCTTGGGGTATTATGCGTTTGTGCTGATGTTTGTAACGCATTCAACACCCACCTTAAACGACTCAGAATCACTTTTTGAGTCGATCTAACGATGTCCATCCGTCTGGCTGGCTGTCCATGTAAACTTTGTGCACAAAGTACAGATTTGAAGATAATTCAATGAAATTTAGCACGTAGTACTTTCATGATATAAGGACGAAGCCTATTGAAATTGGTGATGATCGGTCCATTATTTCACCTAGCCCCCATACAAATGTCCTCCCGGAATAGGGGTTTAACGATTATAAATGCCTCAAATATAGAATTATTTTAGTAAAATTTGGTGTAAAGAAGTTTTGTATAAGTATCAATCTTTGTGCCAAATTTTATGAAGATCGGTCTATAATTGATCATGGCTCCCATGTAAAACCCTCTTCCGAAAATCACGTGCATAAATCACATACACATGTTAGTATCAAGTTTATATTCCAAACAAATAAGTTTTATATAAGTAGAAACCACAGTGACAAATTTTATGAGGATCGCTCCATAATTTACTATAGTTCCCATATAAACCCACTTTCGGGGACCACTCTAAAGTGCATAAATTCATATAAATGTTAGTATTAACGTAATATTCTGCATTCGTATATTTTATTTTACACTTAGTAAAATTATTGTCTACATGTCTAATATAAGACCCCTCCACGAATTTTGATGGACATATACAAAAGTGTGGGGAATCATATGGTCGGGCTTGACCGACTATATCTTTTTTACTTGTTTTTAATATGTCCTTTCATAAAAAGAAAATTTATTTGAAATAATTCCATCGAAATAAACATTTATATGACGGATTCAAAATGAATACTCACCAATTCAATAATCGAGACTAATAGCATTGTTTACAGGTCACTGGACGATCGGAAAACATGCAAACAGACTTGGTCTCCCTTACAATGAATATTGTCGTAGTTGTGGCAATCGCGGGAAGGAGGAGACAGTATTTCATCTTCTTTGTGAATGCCCAGCCTTGAACGCAAGCAGACATAAATTTCTGGGAGGGTACCAATTAGACAACCTCTGTGAGATATCTGACACTAGACTCAGTGACATCATTAAATATCTCAATGCTACAGGCTGGATCTAATTAATTTATGTTATCATTGTTCTTCCCTACACTTCTATCTCATTACAGACTCAATACAACTCATTCACCTGGCGAGTAGTGTGGTTCCATCAAAACGGACTCTAACGAGTCTAATTGATTACCCGTAAGGTTACGGGCTACCACGTAAACCAACCAACCAATAAAGAATTAATTGCAATAATTTTCAATTACACAAAAGTAAAATTTACAATTTTGAAATTTGGGAAATTAAAATAAAATTAAGTTGAAGTAAAAATTAAACTAATATAATTAATTTAATTTACCAAAAATTAAACTAATTTTGGCTTAAATCTGATTCCGATTTTTTTTTATCAACGCTGAAAATAATGATATAAAAATTCTTGAGTGCAATTGAATAGTTTCGAAGAAACTCAATTAGAAAAAACTTTTGCTATTAAAAAAAAGAAAAAATTTTGTAAGCTAAGCAGTTTTTAGAGTTAAAAATCCCTCCGCACGGAAAAAAAAAATATATAAGAGAAAAGACAAAATATAAAAAATATGTTGAAGGAACTTTTATAAAAAAGATGTATGTGTTTTATAAATGTCCTTTCAATGAGTTTTCAATTGATACTAAAATCTTTGTAATCGGATAAACAGTATAGGAAATATTTACTACTTTAGGTGAGTTATGGAGCTCAATGAACTCCTTAATTTTTAGTAAATTGTAGCAAAATATATGAAACTATCATATAAAATATATGAAACCAATATAATAAAAAAAAATTCACAAAAAAAAAAAAAAAAAAATCCAAAAATCTTTTAAAAAATTTATGAATAACTTTTTGACACTTTTACTCTCACTAGCCGAAATTGAAAGATTCGAATCCATTAGAATTTGATGGTTAATAATTCAAAAGTATTATTAAAAGGTAAAATTTGTAAAACAAAGATTTGGAAAGCTGACAACCAACAACAACAAACCAAAACCGACTTAAAAATATTACAGAAAATAAAAAATAAAACCGCGTATATACGCTTCCTGATGGAAATTTTAAGATCTGGCTCCGAAAGGATTTATAGGACGAAGAGTTATATAAGTAAGCTGAATTTTAATTTTCTATGTCGACTGGGAGCTTCAGAAAGCTCTGAAAAGAGTAAATATGAATGAATGAATTTTCACTGAGTATTGAATATTTATAGAAAAATAAAAAATATTCATGTGTAATTGGAATAACAACGTTGAAGGTTTTACGTGAGTACCTGTCTATGTAAACTCAACCAACGCCCCCAAGTCTGACAGAAAGCCATCTTTGAGTACCAATTTGAAGTCATGTATTTGGACATGACTTCCCCCTTGGGTAGGATCGAAGCCTGTCTAAACTCATTCCGATCTTCACGGTGACCTTCCGGTCACGGCACCCGGTTGCAGTGCATCTCCACACCGAGCTCACGCTCTTCCCGCGATTTGTGTCTAAACCACAGCCACCACGAAAGCTCCCCAAGGGGCCACCGCAATGTCAGTCTGAAACCGAAGTTCCAGGGCCTCCTGACTCCCGTGGTACCAGTATTAAGTCACCGGTCGGACTTCGTAGCCAGCAATGACTACTACCAGTTGAACTCCAAACAGTTCGGGACTGGTGACAAGCCACGGCCACGCACAAAACACACACCAACATAAATGGACAACAATTACATCACAAACAATCAACAATAGCCCTCACGGGCGATTCATTGGCCACATGATGACACCAGCAAAGGACAAAACTAACTACAACAAGGACAACTTCAAAGCTGGCACCCTCACGGGTGGTCTTTGGTCACAAGAGTGACCTGGTACCTAAAGTCATCAATTGACTGTAATAAAGCAGTCGTCCTAACGAATTCCGAGTAATTGTTCCAGTTAACGTCGCGTTCCCTTCACCTTCTAAGAGGTGCTGTCTCCCGAGTTCGTCTGAATTCGAATAACAATCAGAAGGAACACGTTGTGAAGCACTTCAAGGGAGAATTATGATTCAACCCCTATGGGGGTGGGGGGTTGGCTCACGACCACTGTTGCTAGATAATTATAGTATAACATTGTCAAAATTCGACGAAAAAATCGTCAAAATCATTATAATATTTTTGAAATCGTCAAAAAATCGAAAAAATTAAAATGCATATATTTTTGGCTATGTTCATATTACAAAAATAATATTAAGTTTTGAAACTAATTGTTTATTACATAAACTTCCAGCATTATTTTATATTATACAAAATTTGAAAAATAGGAACAAATTAAGATTACCGGCCCAGTTAAAATAAAAATATTTTCTTTTTAACGTTAATAAAGGTTTTTCCGTGTAGCCGTCCTTTGGCCGAACTCAGGGACTTTCTCTTATATTTATAAACTTTTTTAGAAATAACAAAATTTTGTGTTCCTGTATAAAAAATTAAAAAATAAAAAAAATGTTAGATATATATATATATATATATATATATATATATATATAAAATAAAACAACTAGTTTTTAATATAGTTACTCCAGTTGCTGGCCTGGCCTGCTCGAAGTAAGCGGCCTTGCTCCTGAAGTAAGCGGTCGCTCTTTTGGAAGGCCTATAGGAAGGCGCTACACTAGACGTGGTTTCTATTGACGAGATTCCACGTCGTCCTAGAGCCATGGCCCGCGCAGCGAATGAACCTTCTGAAAGAGAGGAGATTCTGGAACTCATTCGGTTCTGTAATCCTGATATCCCCACAAATGGTTGAAAGGTTACCAGAGTATCCGAATCTGACAAAGCATCCAGTAGGATAGTCATCGTTATGAATAAGGAGTCCCTGCCGTCTCTTCGAGAGAAAAGTGGAAAGATATACTAACGTTTCGAGTCTATCTTTCTATTTAGAAGACGACTGAGACAGACCGATTCAGGACGATAACGATCCGACTCCGTTAGCAATGTAATGTAAGGAAACTACTAGTTTTCTCTCTCAAGAAGATAGCCACACACACTCTGAATTCGTGGGTGAGTTTTTTGAACGGGTGGACGAAGTAGACGAAGACGCCCTCTTCGACTCGGACCAAGATGATGTCAACGTAACAACCACCCCCATAAATGACAATAGTGAAGATAATGCAATTTAATCTTCACCACTCTAAGGCAGCTTCGGCTGCATTTATGCTCCGAATGGCTGAAACAGGCGAGGAGCTGGCACTTGTCCAACAACCATGTATCGCAAGTGAAAGAGTTTGCGGACTTCGTGCGAACAACTATATGCTGCTACACGCTGCCGTGATAGGAGTGACGCCAACGCCCACCATATCGTTTGAGGAAGCTTAGATATCAATACAAGGGGTGAGTCTCTTTTCGATTTTATCCTTTGTAGTAGTTTAGATGTTTTAAACAACGTTAAGGAAGCAACCTTTGTAGCTTCTAATAGAAGGGAGCTTCTTAGTAAATACTAGGCATTCGAACATGATCAGCAAATGGAGGGTCTCAAATGATTGCTCATTCTCTGATCACTTGTACATTGACTTCACTATAGAAGTCCCTTTATCTGGGATAACCCCGATTCAAAACAGGAAGAAAATGAACTGGACGCTACAAAATGATATTCTGCCCCAATTCCTTCCGAACCCTCCTGCTATTTGTAATCGGCGGGACATTGAGTCCTCTGTAGAATTGCTAACAAATACGTTTGACAGGGTGACTGCTACAGCATGCAGACCTAAGGTCTGCAAAGGAAGGAGTAAACCACATTGGTTGAACTCAGGAATAGGTGACACTCGCAAAGAGTGCCGCGGTTTATTTAATGAGGCTAAGAGACTGGGAACTGGTCAGCTTAAAAATCCTCAGGTTTAAAAACCTGGTCAAGAACGCGAAACGCAATTCTTGGAAGATCTTCTGTAGCGGCGTGGAAAACCATTCCGAGACTAGTCGCTTACGCAATATCCTGGCTTTCTCACCTTCTGTGCCAAGTTACATTCAAAAACCTTGTGGCAGCTGGACAACAAGCGGTCATGAGACCTTAGTTGTCTTAATAGAGGGGAATTTTCCTGGAAGCTTCCATATAACGGAGATCCCTGCTAACAGTTTCAGACCTAAGTGACGTTCAGATTCAAATAACTGAAAATGAACTGAGATGGGTTCTGAACAGTTTTGCCCCTTTGCAGGTATTATGCCCAGATGGCATCATACCTGTAAACTTACAGTAGGAATTCAGACCTATTAGTCCTTTCTCTTGAAAACTTTGATTAGCCTGCACCATCGCAAGACAATCAACCCTAACCTCTTGTCAGCGTCCCAACATGTCTACATGAAAGGCAAGTCAGTTGAGGCGGCGTTGCATTCGTTTGTAGAGTATATGGAAAATGCTCTGGAGAACAAGGAATATGAATTAGTAGCCTTTCTTGATATAGAAGGAGCCTTCAATAATATGACCCTGCTATTAAAATGGCTATGGAAAGGCTGAATATAAATCAGTCGGTTATTGGCATCATATGGAGACATCTAACCAATAGAGTCATAATCTCCACTATGGATGCGGCTACCATATATAGAGTAGCTCTCCTCAGGAGGGAGTTCTATCTCCACTTCTTTGGAATATTGCCGCCAATACAATTGTCAGGAAACTTGATTCCCTGAGGTTAAAAACCGTCGCGTATGTATAAGATGTAGCGGTGGCCGTATCTGGAAAATATTTGGATACCATATCCTTCAAAAGGCGTTAGGCCTACTCAGTAAATGGAGTACAAGTAGTGGCCTTAGCGTGAATCCAGGAAAGACAGAACTAGTTCTCTTTTCAAGGTAATTCAAAATACCACCTTTCCCACTCCCTTGCCTAAATGGAGTTGAATTAAAGGTGTCGGACAGTGCGAAGAACCTGGGTATAAGGCTGGACTCCAAACTGTCCTGGCTCCAGAACACCCAAGCTAGAGCGTCAAAGGCAAACGTTGCTCTTTACATGTGTAGGTAAGCCATAGGGAAATCTTGGGGATTAAATCCTAAGAATATAAAATGGCACTTCGACATGGTGATCAAACCTATACTTATATATGGAGCGATAGTATGGTGGAAAACGATGGAAAAATCCACCTTGTGCGGAATCTTCGAAAAGGTTCTGCGTAGCTCAGCGCAATTAGAGGTGCGCTACATACAACACCATCCAAGGCATTATTCGTTCTGATGAACTGAATGCCAGTTGATCTAATGGCCAAACAAATCGCCATCATGTCGGCAACTAGGCTCAGTACTATAGGTGCATGAAACGGTAGGAGCTAAGGCCATGCGACCATTTTGGGAATTTCGGAGAACATCCCTGACAATATTGATTATTGTATTCTCAAAACCTTTCTGGACTTCTCAGTTTCACTCTCAGCCGATCCCACTATAAAAGCCGGAACGATTGAGGTTTACACTGATGGGTAGGTTGGAGGAGGTGTCTTTATTCCCTTATATAGGAGCAAAATCTCCTTTAAATTGCTAGATTATCGCACTGTTCTTCAAGCGGAGATCTCAGCCATTAGGAGAGCGGTAAATTGGCCAATGTACTATAGGGTATTCAAAGTGAATATTCAAATATGTATCGATAGTCAACCCGCGAATGAATTCGGACATCTTTAAATGAGATGGCGAGACATTCAAACCTAGAGTTGATCTGGGTAAGGGGTCACACAAGTATCCCGGGAAATACTATTGCGGATGAATTAGGCAGAACTGGTTCCCTTCTTCAAAGTGAAGAAACGGACCAATTAGTTGGCATACTGCTGTCATCTTGCAGATACTGTAGTACTTGTCGAGAATGGCTCAACATAGATGGACAAACGACAGATTGGCCGCAGTACATCAAAAAAGATCGAGTTTCATTCTGGGATTGCCAAGGCGTCAGCTACGAACACTTGTAGCCATTATTACTGGATTGCTGGTGTACACGTTAGGAGACTAGGACTCCTTTTTAATGACTATTGTATAAGTTGCTCTAACGAGGAGGAGGAAGAAACATTAGAACATTTTCTTCGTCACTGTCCTGCTCTTGCGAACATAAGGACCGTTGAATTTGGGAGTCCATATATGTATGGATTATCTGATCTCTCTGCAAAGTGAGTTGTCTAGTTTACATTTACAGCTGCCCATCTAACCTAACCTAACCTAACCTACTCCAGTACTTTATCGAAATGAGTAAGGTACCCGTAAGGTTAGGACTCCGTGAAAAAAAATTAATAAATACATAAAAAAATCATTATTAAAAAAAATAAATTCAATAATAAAAATATATGTGCTCTATTAAAATGAAATAAATAATATACTTACCCATACTACTTCCACGAGGCGAAATTAAGATGGCTGCCTATCTATGAAGAAGTTGCTACACCAGTTTTATGCCGTCCTATAGTATAAATCAGATTTATAAATATACATCTAAAATCAAGTTTCTTATTAACTTACCTTTTTATAACTCGAGATTCTAAATCTTTGTTCAAGTTTTGTATATACATAAAGTCTAATTTTTATTTTAGAACAAGTTGTAAGTATTCAATTTTTGCTTTAGAAATTCTTGACCAACATTTACTTTTTATAACGTTTCATAAAAATTATTAGTGTAATTTTCTGTATTAATATGTGGTAAAATAATCTAAAGGTAAGTGATCGGAAATTTATTGGTGATTGATGAGATAGGGTAGTAGTAGTAGGGGTAACCAAAATAGGAACAAGTTACTATGGACAGGGCACTTGTATACCCTTGCGGGAGGGATAATTTATCCTGGTGTAATGTCTGCCGGTTGTAATGAGGAGAAATCCGGAAAATTAATAACACTATGCGAGAGTGTGAACATAGCTCACTTCGGGTTCCCATCAAATATTTTATTATTTGTTTTATCTATTTATTTAGCTGTTATATATTTTTGTGTACCTAGGCTGCTGGCTACTAGACGGGTAAGAACTCCACGCCATCCAACGAGTTTTAGCACGGCTTTCGACAGATACCAGCGTCGCTCAGTCTGGTAGCCCAACATAAACAGATGTTTAACAAGCCGGTCCGTATATTTTTTAATTTAAAAATTCAATTAATTATTTCTAGCAAAAATTAACACGATATTTTTATCTTGAAGCAGAGATGCTAGATCGATTTCATCGATTAAATATTTAAATTAGAAAAGGAAATTAGATTAGATTTAAATTAGAAAATGAAATCAATTTTCAAAAAATGCATTTATAATGCAAATGCATTGTTGAAAACTTTGTGATAATATAAAGCTTTTTTGCTTGGCGTAGGATGGCTGGCACGCTGGCTGTTGGTTGCGGCATGTAGCTCGCCGGAAATTTCTAGATTTTTGCCAAAATAAAAAAGGACGATAAAGCAAATGAAAGAAGAAAAATTGAGCAAAACCGCAAAAATAGAAACCCAAGACAAACATATATATATGAGGGCGGATCATTAAGTCCGTGACTTTTCGAACTTCCCTCGTAGTTAATAGACCTGTTAATAGACTACTGTCAAATTTTGAGCAAGTGTCGACATTTACTTTGCGTAAAAAATAGGATTTTTCGAGGTCCTTGAAATAGGCATTTGTTTGGTCAATAATTTCATCGTTGGAGCTGAATCTCTTTCCGCCGAGCCATTTCTTTAGGTTTGGAAATAGGAAGTAGTCATTAGGGGCTAAATCCGGGGAATATGGCGGATTAAGTATTCGTAGCCCAATTCATAGAGTTTTGCCATTGAGACTGCACACATGTGCAGAGTCCCCATAGTATTTATCGAGCTTTTCCTTGGTTTGATTAACGGTTTTTTTTCGCAAAAAATAATGTTTAATGAGCACTCGAAATTCACGTTTTTCCATTTTTAGAAAAATACACATGCTCAAAATTTGACAGCAGTCTATTAACAGGTGGTACTTGATGGGAATATTGTTGCATTTCATATAACTACGACGGAAGCGAAAAGTTACGGACTTACTGATCCGCCCTCGTATATATATATATATATATATATATATTTATATATATATATATATATTTATATATATATATATATATTTATATATATATATATATTTTATATATATATATATATTTATATATATATATATATATATATTTTATATATATATATATATATATATATATATATATATATATATATATATATATATATATATATATATATATATATGTATATATATACTTTAAATGAAACGAAAATTTTAAATAATGGATCTTTAATTGAGGAAAAAATATTATTGTACTTAAACGAAGCTTTGGTTTAAACACCGGAAATGTTCGATATTATGGCGGAATGTTTTGCTACGAACATGTTCACCAAAGGAAATCTTTTGGAGTGAGCTTGTGGAAAAAATGTATGGAAACAAATAAATTTAACATAAATTGCAGATACTTAGTAATTCATCATGAAGGTTTATTTTCTTCCTGTTTCTCTATGTCAAATGAGTTTTTTTTTTAATTTTCATATAAAATTATGATTTATAGAAGTGATATAAAAGTATCGCAGAGCCAAACTCCTAAACCGCTCTTTAAAATCTAGAATTGGTTGCGCTGCTACTAGATTTAATTTAAAATATAACTGCTTGTACTAATTCAGAAAATAGTATATTTTAACCAGTTATATATTTTATCAATTTAGTTTAGATAAATGATTTTGGTGAATTTACAGTGGATGATATATTTACTTAATAGAACATTTAATCGATAAATATAATTAAAATATGCTAAAACCAATTTCGATATCGGATCATATCCATTTATTTTATTTTAAGTTTTATAATTTGGCTATTTTATTTAACGTTTCTATAATTTGAAAAATAAAATATGAAGGGAAAGTTATAACTGTATTCCTTGGTTGTAACTTTCTTTCGGGAATCCATATATCCACATCCACATAATTTTTTATTATTCAGCAGCATATTGAAAGTATATTATTTGGCATAGCGAATTTAAATTTGCAAATATTATTTTATATAATTTTTTTTTAATTTAACACTTATATTAAAAAAAAAATTAGTAAGCAGTCCAAAATTTAATGGACTGCATTTTCTGAATGTGGTCGGATGTAGTAACTTTGTTATATAGTAAATATTCAGCATGGTTAACGGAGTTTATTTTATGAACAAAATTTTGGGTTCGCTTGCATCCGTTTGTTATATGTAGAACGATATTTTGATAATTTTATGTTATTTTTTGTAAAGTACAAATCATTTATTAATATCATGTTTTAATATTGTATTTAAGAATAAGTCCGTGTGGAGTCTTTACTTGTTTACTCCCATCGGACGTGTCCCCAAGTGGCGGATAGGGGCGGTTCGGATGTAAGGTTTCTGATCCGATTGTAGTCAGTAGATTAGAGATCACTTACCATTGGTTACAGATCCCTATGTACTGAATATAGTCGGATCAAATAAATCAAGTGCAGAGGATCTGTATGGTTAGTTAGTACTTAAATAAATTAATCGCTAACAGCTCCCCTCCAACGCCCATGGCACGGGTTGGTTGTAATTCCTTTAAAAGCCTAATCCGCGTACGCCGTCACTGCGCGAGATGGTCTACTTAGAACGTGAATTCTCGTGGGACCAAAATTAGCAAGGAAACGAATAAAATAAAGGATGGGGAGAAGGATAAGGCAGATTCAGTAGGAGTTTCGGACACTGACTCTGATCTTTTAAGAATTCACTATGACATAATTGCTCAGAGACAGTTATTGAGTGAACTAGCCAAAACAGACGACCTCTTGGGCTCGCTTGGAGACTCTCTCGGGGAGACGGGCACTACGGAGAAATTGCAGGATCTTTCTCTTTGTTCTGATGAGGAACACGAAATCACTATGGCTTCAGTTCACGCTCAGGAACAAAATCCTCCAGCATCCGAAGTGTCATCCGCACGGGATGGTTGACAGGTGGGTTCAAAATTATTTCGGCAAGATGCGATAAAACCAAGTGTAACTGCCGTCGTCGATAGCCGAACAAAAGAAGAGAAAGCACAGAATGGCGTCAGAGCCTCCTTGATCTATCTTAATAAGATGGCCAAGAAGAATACTTTTTCAAGAGGCATAGGAAGAGTGTAATTAGACTTGAAAAAAATCTATGGCTCGACCTCCACTATCTTGGTTATGTCTTATCAAGAGGAACTAAATGCGATAATTGACATCGTTCCGGAAAGTGCTCGGGAAAGTACAGGAACCGTGTCAGGGGTCCAAGAATAATGACAATGATAGCAGCCGACCAAATAAACCTATCACATCTTCGGAACGATCGATTGAAACTGGGAAGCTGTCTATCATTGCCAAAAAGGGGGCTGATCGTAAACCATCTGGCAACTCTGGTGAGTCATTCACTAAAGAAGCCAGGCCTGGAGACGACCAACCGTCTACAAGCAAGAAAAGTGCGGCAAACAACACTCCCAGCTCTCTTAAAGGTCTTCAAAAGAAGATGATAAAGAACGCTGGAAGTGGGGCTGGTCATAAGCCATTCGGCTCTCTTAAGGATCACCGTCAGGATGTCGTTAAGAGAGCTAGGTCTGGCGATGACCAACCAGTCTCGACCGATAAGAAGGCGAGTCACACACCGGCTGGATCTCTTAAGGGCCCCCAAAAGGAAGTCATTAAGAGAGCTAGATCTGGTGACGACAAGCTTTCTACCTCGAAAAAGGCGAAGGAGTCGACAAAGCCGGCATATCTTCAGGCGGCTGTCATAGACCGTGCCGACCCAGATGGGAGGATTAGCACGTATCTATGGAGGTCGATTGAAGATAGGCTCATCGACGAGATCGCCTTAATGAAGGGTAAACCGGATGAAGTGTCCTTCAAAGGCGCGGACTGATCAAAGGGAATCAAAACTGTCAATTGTGGTAATGAGAAAACGCTTGAATTTCTCAAGGCCACGATTGCCAAGTTTGACAGTTTTTGTCCAAAGGCGAAACTGGATGTGATACTCGCATCTGAGTAGCCTCTGAGGCCAGTAGTGACAGTGTGGATTTCACCACCCATAAAACCGGTGGAAACTATACCGACAGTCAACCAGAACGAGGGTCTGAATACAAGTCAGTGGAAGTTGTTAGGTTCTCTGACTTGTAAAGAGAACCTCGGAAGAGACCTCAGGTTTGCTATAAACCAGGAGTCTCTCAAAAAATTGGAATCTATGAGGGGAATTGCTAATTTCGGTCTGGGCACTATCAGGTTCCGGTATCCGAAATCTGACAGTACCAACAAGGCTGCAAGTGGTGCAAATTAATTTGCATCACTATGAAGCAGCCTCAATCGAATTAGCAATGAACCTTATTGATTCCAAAGTGGATGTGGCCTTAATCCAAGAGCCCTGGATCAACAACACCAGGGAATGTGGATTAAGTGTCAAAGGGTATACACTTTTTGTACCATCCACTAAGGATAAGGTAAGAACGTGTATACTGGCTAGGAATGCGTTGAATTTTTAGATACTGCCTCTCTATCCGTAGTTCTGAATGTTGGCATATTGCCCCTGTTACAGATAAAAAGATTGTTAGTAGTTATAAAATTAAAAACTGACTCACCACTCTCATTGATATCAGCGCTGTCCCACTGGTAGTGATTTGCATTAGCATCGCAACAGAGTACCAAATATACGCCTCTTCTCTTTGCGTACTCCGTTAGTTTGCACACCATATCGCCCGGTAGGTTGGCCGCATCATAGGGCATATAAACAGAGGCGAGTGCGAGTTTCCTCCCTTCTCTATGCTCTCTTTTCACGACCGTTAGGTCTCCATTGCTGAAAAATTCAACTCATTCCTAGCCAGTATTCACGTTCTTACCTTATCCTCAGTGGAGCTATTACGTTACGAACTGGAGGGTAGATAGTGAATGTTCCTTTTCGGATCATAACAGGATATCCTTTATTTAAATTTCGCGAGGCCAAAGGGAGAACCATATAGGAACTCCAAGAGAACCGACTGGAACTCCTTTAGGGCCATTATGGATAGGGAACTAAACGCCGTTCCAGGATGGCATTTGTCATTAGAGGGAGTTGAGAGTTTAGTGGATCATTTCACGGGAAAAGTTAGGAACAGTTATGAACTAACTTGTCCGGTAATATTTCCGCGAAAGAGGGAACAGCCTAAATGGTGGACCAAGGAACTTAGGAACCAAAGGTCAACCGTCAGGAAGCTGTTCAATAGGGCGAAACTGACACGTAAGTGTGAGGATTGGAACAGCTACAGGGAAAGTTTTAATAGGTATAAGGCAGACATTAAGAGGGTAAAGAGGGACTCATGGAGGAACTACTGTGAGTCCATCGATTCTGTTAATGATTTATCCAGATTCAGGCGAATTTTATCCAAGGATCCTAGTGCTCCTGGATATATTCAGCGCGCGGATAACTCATGGACGGAGTCATGCTCTGAGTCTTTGAGTTTACTTATGGAAACTCATTTTCCAGGCTGTAGGAACTTGGAGGCAGATGCACAGGTAGGACGAATTTTTTAATTCTCAGAATGTGTATCTTATAGGGAACTTAGTTAAGTAGTGGCATGGGCGGTGAACACTTTTGAACCTTACAAGTCACCTGGTCCAGACGGTGTTTTTCCAGCCATGCTACAGAACATCAGCACTAACACTTCTTACAGAGCTTTTTAGTGTATGTCTTATTAGGAGATATATTCCAAGGAGGTGGAGAGGTTAAGCTAATTTTCATACCTAAGGCAGGCAAGGCTAGCCACTCGAAACCTAAAGATTTCAGACCGATCCGCCCATCGTCTTTTCTTTTGAAGACATTAGAGAGATTGATCGATCTTTATCGGAGGACGACAATTGACAACCATATCATCAGTGGGTCTCAGCATGCTTATCTAAAGGGTAAATCTGTTGAGAATGCGCTGCATGATGTGGTGAGTTACAATGAACGCGGCCTACAGTATAGGTAGTATACCTTGGTATGGTAGGAGCCTTTAATAACATTAAGATTAAGGCTATTAGAGAATCACTAGAATCACTATGCGTTCAAAACTTCCTAATCGAATGGATTATTTTAATGCTGATTAGACGAATAATTAATTTGAACTTGGGAGATGCATGCATAAGGAAGATAGTGACTAGAGGGACTCCGCAAGGAGGAGTTCTCTCGTCCTTGCTATGGCTTTGACGCAAGAGAGCGGAAAATCGTTGCTACTGATCACAGGGAAATTTCTTTCCACGATCAGCGACGTCATTCAGTCTGAACTTAACGAACTGTCCTCATGGGCTACTGGTAAGGGTTTAGGGGTCAACCAGGGGAAAACGGAGCTAGTTATTTTCAACAGAAGGTACAAGATTGAGCAGTTTAGGCTACCGATACTAGGGGGAACTGAACTAAGACTGGCAAAGGAAGCAAGATATCTTGGAGTGTTTCTTGATAGTAAACTATCTTGAAAGAGGAACACCCAGGAAATGCTTAAAAAAGGTCTCAACGCCTACTACACATGCAGGAACTCCATAGGTAAGAATTGGGGCCTCAAACCGATGGTAGTAAATTGGATTTACACCTCGGTGGTGAGATCAATTCTAAAGTATGGATGTCTAGTCTGGTGGGTGGTAATGAGAATAGGAAGTCGTAGGAATCTTTTGTCTAAGGCCAGAGATCTGCATCGATTGACATCACAGTTGCCATAAGAAGCACACCTCAGGTGGCACTTGACGTCATTCTGCATCTCCTACCCATTGAGGAGTTCATGATGGGAATGGCTGCAAAGATTCTGCTTAAACTTAGTGAACTAGGACTTACTGGATCAATTAGAATAGGACATTCCAAACTTCTAAACGAGGTCAACCTCGGTGGACATGCCCTGACTCCCTCTGGATTTACGGACTATATGTGCACGGAGGTTGATTTCGGGGAAAATCCTATACTGATTATCCCGAGTAGGGACCAGTGGTCAGGTAGGGAGAAACTATTCAGTGGAGTATCGGTATTCACTGATGGATCCAAAAAGGATACAGGCACTGGTGCAGGTGTGTATCTGGTTGAGGAGAACATCAGGGAAACGTATAGACTCTCGGATAGTTGCAGTCTGTTCCAGGCGGAAATTCTGGGTATTCTTAGGGCCACGGAATTGATAGCAGGGAACATTGAAGAGAATACAGAGGTAACTCTGTATATAGATAGCCAAGCGGCGCTGAAGGCCTTGAAAGGACATTTTGTCAAGTCTAGGTTAGTTAGCGACTATAAAAAGGCTCTGAGGAGATAGATAAGAAATTATCATATTAGACTCTGCTGGGTACCGGGTCATTGCGAGATAACTAGCAATGAGGTAGTTGATGAATTAGCTAGGAACGGCTCAGCGTTGGATAGGGCTGTAAGTGAAAGTGGTGTGAGACCACCTCTAGGCTTTTACTTCATTTTAATTAGAGAGTGGATTCGGAATAAACTTGATATAGCAGATACAAATCTACTTTTAGGCATGAAAAGGCAAAACCTGAAGACTATGATAGGTATTCTGACAGGTCATTATCCCATAGGGGGAATGACAGGGAATTGGGACAGAGATTCCTCCGGTCTTTGCAGGATTTGCGAAGATAATGAGGAGCTAGAGACGGTAGAACATATTATATGTCACTGTCCATACCTACAACTAAGTAGGCAGAAATGGTTAGGCAGTCGATTCGTTGACGAATTGGACAGTATATCGAGGATCGATCTCAATAGATTGATAGGATTCGTCATGGGAATAGGCTAGCTAAGAGGGGTCGTTGGCTTAGAGCGAACGATATAGGATGGTAGTACTTTTCCTTTCCAGGTCTTTTCTATTCTTTTCTATACTTTTCTTGGTCTCATCTTTTTCTATTATTTTCCTTTCCTGGTCTTCTCTATAATTTCCTCTACAAATTCTCTCTATATACTCTGCGAAGGGACTCTCAATGGACCTCTAGGTCTCCGAGTGGATGCACAGGTACTCTTCTCAGTACTGTGCAACCCTTCTTTACCTACCTACCTACCTACCTAAGAAATTTTTTAATTATAATGTTTTTATATATACTTAGGTTAACAATTGGAAAAACAGAAATATTCAAGGAGTCATGGGGATACGAACTCAGGCTTAACGGTTTGTAGTCTAGTACACTTCCTCTAGAATATTCAATCTCACAAATTTTTGATAAAAAAAAATATTTGTATATTGCTGCGTGTGAAATAGAAAATATTATTCAATTAGAAAAATGTTTGATGCTGGGAGCCCTCAAATTTCGTGGGAACCCTTTTCCTATCATATTGCAATGATGAAATGAATATAGGGAAAATCGTTTATAACTACGCTATTCCGGAAAGGATTTCGCTAAATTTTAATATCAAGATTTTCGAGACCATATGGGATATATGTGTTGAAAGAGAATGTATTGTTACGTTTTTACCTTTTAAAAACGGTTGTTTATTTCCCTTAAATAAACTTGTACTTTGATTGCAAATAACAGCAGTTTAGTAGTTTAAAAATTGTAACGACTCTTTATTTTATTCAAAAAGGTACAACAATAACAGTTTAAATAGTCACTTGCGTTCTAATATAAACACACACTTAAATTACACACTTTATACAACACACTTTAATAATGTACAAGATTATACAGCCAAGGCAGTTAATATGTCTTTACTTAACGACGCTTCCAATTAGACTGACTGAATGGTGTTCTCACGTCCAATTTATATACACTGTATTACCTACTAGATGCTTCTTGAAAGCTCTATTTCTTTCTACAATGTTCTTAACGGACAAACTACAGCTTTTGATGTTAATGTTAGCAGCTTAAACATTTAGTGTTGCCATACTTAAAAACAATGGTGAAAGCTTTTTATTCAATGTTGTACGTTTAGAACTATGTTAATAATTTTTACAGATATGTTAACTGCTGTTAATATAAACGGAAATGTCTGGAAGCATTGAGAAAGATTTAAACCGGCCGTTAAAACCGTTATATTTTAATTCAAGTACAATTTCGTAACAGTATTTATGGGACTTTTGACTTAAAAATATCCATTTCAACACACGGACGGACATTTCTCAAAAGTTATTTTTAATCATAAGAATCACGATTATTTTTTTTTGTTTGGGTCCTGGGGCTATATTTTAAGACTTTCATATAGAATGACAAACTTATATGTATGTATATACCCTTCATTTTATGTGAATGATATATAAACAGAAAAATAATTGTTAAAAGAATTGAGTTCGAATCCTGGCAATCACAATAGACCATTTTGTCTTAAAGTATTCATATTTTGAAATTATATAAAAAATGTTTGAGGCTGCTCTGGAAAATCACTTGTAACTCCAACATTTTTAAACGGATTTCGGTTGATTGCAATACCAAGTTTTTCTATATTTGTGTAAAAAGAAATTTAAATGTTGTACTATAGGCTTGAAAAAATCAATTTCTACACCCAGATCGACAGACCTCCAAAGAGACATTTTTCAAAAGTCAGTTTTTTATACTTTTAATCATAAGAATCACAAATAATTTTCATCTGATGTCTAGGAGATTATTTTCAGAATTTCATACAGAATGATAAACTATATAAATATATACTTCATATTTGTGAAGTGTATAAAAACGAAAATAATTTATATTATTTAAAAAAACTTGTATATTGAAGATTTACAGGTACAAAAAGCATTCAAATAACAACTGATCCAATTTAAGACAGTGCATGCTACGATTTATATGTGCCAAGTATTTTTTTTTTTTTTTTTGTATGAAATCAATTACAGTGCTATATTCGGCTATGCCGAATCTTATATTTTCTTCAACCGTGTTGAAAATGAAATACGTTATATTGAATGTAATTACATTGATATATAATAAAAATGAGGTGTAAGCTTGTTTGTTTATTTGTGTATCAATCACATTTAAACGGCTGAACCGATTTTTACAAAATTTGGCACACAGATAGTACTAGTGCCAGAGGTGGTTTTGTTAGATCTCGATTGTACGACACACATTTAACGTCTAATTAAAAAAATCTATTTTTTAAATTTTACACGTAATTAATGAAGCTATTTACATGAAATTTCACACGCAGATAGTGGTTGCCCTGTGAAATGTTATACGCCCACTTTTTTAAAACTCTCAAACGGATGAAACAATTAGCTTAAAATAAATCGGAGCAGGGATGTAGTTCCCCCCCACATAAATCAAATATTAATTATGGCATATCTAAGGAACTATTAAAGTAGGAGCCCTTAAATTTCGTGGGAACCCTTATCCTATCATATTGCAATGATGAAATGAATATAGGGCGGATAGGTCTAGGAGGAGAAGTAGCTCCTATACAAAGAAAATATAAATTTTATCATCTAAAGTGAAAGTCTTATAAAAATTTAAAAGTAATTTTCATGTCAAACTTCGAATAGAGTGAATAGGTCCAGAGGGAATAGTAGCTCCCATATAAAGTAAATATTAGTTATTGTATCAAATAGCGTAGCGAAGAGTACCAGTAAAAGCTAGGAAATAACAAATTTAATACTTTGGAATTTTACAAAAGCTCGCACATATTTAAGGAAGATATAATGACTTCGGTGCAGAACAAATATTTTATAAATGTAAGAAAATATTAAGGACCTTATTTTGTAAAACACTTCACCTCAGTTTGAAAAATTTTTCATATAAATTGTTTATGTTTTTCAAAAATTTGTATGAAAAAATTTTCAAAGTAAGGTGAAACGATTTACAAAATATGGGGTTAAATTAAAATGGTGGAAGTGTTGTATTATAGTTAAGTGATAATATTTTAAGAAGAAACATCTCACATACTCACACTTACTTGTCAAACTTATCTTTTCTCAAAAAAAAAAAAAAAAAAAAAAATGCCCATATTAAACCAAAATTCAAATGGATTATACGAGGATACGAATCAAGACTTGAAGATTTGTAATCTAGAATACTTCCACTAGACTACCCATATCCATACAAGTTTTGTTGAAAAACAATTATATGTACTCTTCATATATGTGAACAGTATAAAAATCAATTTACAACAATTTACAACACTATATGTTTGAATTTAAGGATCGAACTCAGGACCTAAAGGTAAAGCCTTTCAGTCACAAACGCAAGCAGTATACCACATCCATATGTTGAAATTTACTGAGAAAAAATACAAAGATTGGAAGGCTTGTCAAAAAACACTTCAAAAAAAAAACTGACTTATAGGGCATTTAGACCGACGCGAAATTACGTACTTTCGTGATTTCGGTTGAAATTACGTAATTTCCCATACATTTTGACATTGCGAAATTACATAATTTTGCGAAATTTCGGCGAAATTACATTGAAATTACGATGACCATTTCCGTGCAACTCTGTACATGGTTGGAAAAAATACTTTTTTTCAACTATGTACTGCATGTTTCAACCGTGCACGAGAAGATAACAAAGTAAGATAACAAAGTAAAAAGTGCTGCCAAGTTTAAAAAATAACAACTTTGTTAACAAACTAATAATGAAAGGTAACAAACTAATGGACCATAGGTCGAATTGAGAGATTTGTTTTGGACCGGACCACTTGGAGGTGATAGTAGAAGGTCTCAGCTTCATTTTGATATACATTTTATTTACCGCTATAGTTTTTGGTAGAACAAAGTTTTCAAAAAAAGATTTTTTCATATATCCCTCTAGTGGACATTTAGGACCATAGGTCGAACTGAGTGATTTGTTCCTGGACCGGACCACTTGGAGGTGATAGTAGAAGGTCTCAGCTTCATTTTGATATACATTTTATTTACCGCTATAGTTTTTGGTAGAACAAAGTTTTCAAAAAAAGATTTTTTCATATATCCCTCTAGTGGACATTTTGCCCCATAGGTCGAACTGAGTGATTTGTTCCTGGACCGGACCACTTGGAGGTGATAGTAGAAGGTCTCAGCTTCATTTTGATATACATTTTATTTACCGCTATAGTTTTTCGTAGAACAAAGTTTTCAAAAAACGATTTTTTCATATATCCCTCTAGTGGACATTTAGGACCATAGGTCGAACTGAGTGATTTGTTCCTGGACCGGACCACTTGGAGGTGATAGTAGAAGGTCTCAGCTTCATTTTGATATACATTTTATTTACCGCTATAGTTTTTGGTAGAACAAAGTTTTCAAAAAAAGATTTTTTCATATTTCACTCTAGAGGACATTTTGGACCATAGGTCGAACTAAGTGATTTGTTCCTGGACCGGACCACTTGGAGGTGATAGTAGAAGGTCTCAGCTTCATTTTGATATACATTTTATTTACCGCTATAGTTTTTGGTAGAACAAAGTTTTCAAAAAAAGATTTTTTCATATATCCCTCTAGAGGACATTTTGGACCATAGGTCGAACTGAGTGATTTGTTCCTGGACCGGACCACTTGGAGGTGATAGTGAAAGGTCTCAGCTTTATTTTGATATACATTTTATTTACCGCTATAGTTTTTGGTAGAACAAAGTTTTCAAAAAAAGATTTTTTCATATATCCCTCTAGAGGACATTTTGGACCATAGGTCGAACTGAGTGATTTGTTCCTGGACCGGACCACTTGGAGGTGATAGTAGAAGGTCTCAGCTTCATTTTGATATACATTTTATTTACCGCTATAGTTTTTCGTAGAACAAAGTTTTCAAAAAACGATTTTTTCATATTTCACTCTAGAGGACATTTTGGACCATAGGTCGAACTAAGTGATTTGTTCCTGGACCGGACCACTTGGAGGTGATAGTAGAAGGTCTCAGCTTCATTTTGATATACATTTTATTTACCGCTATAGTTTTTGGTAGAACAAAGTTTTCAAAAAAAGATTTTTTCATATATCCCTCTAGAGGACATTTTGGACCATAGGTCGAACTGAGTGATTTGTTCCTGGACCGGACCACTTGTAGGTGATAGTGAAAGGTCTCAGCTTTATTTTGATATACATTTTATTTACCGCTATAGTTTTTGTTAGAACAAAGTTTTCAAAAAAAGATTTTTTCATATATCCCTCTAGAGGACATTTTGGACCATAGGTCGAACTGAGTGATTTGTTCCTGGACCGGACCACTTGGAGGTGATAGTAGAAGGTCTCAGCTTCATTTTGATATACATTTTATTTACCGCTATAGTTTTTGGTAGAACAAAGTTTTCAAAAAAAGATTTTTTCATATTTCATTTACCGCTATAGATTTCAGGTAGAACAAAGTATTGAAAAAAACAGTGATGGTGGTGCCCGGCCTGCAACGTATCAGCCTCTGAAATAAATGTAAATAATCTGGCAGCCCAGAAATAAATATATTAACAGTTTAAAAACTTGGCACACCTTTTATACTAACATGGCCACCAAGACGAATTTTTACAAGGTGGTTTCGATTAGACATGAAGCCTTCAGTTTTCTGAAGTGTCAAACTGCACATATAAAAAATTTTTGGAACGAACCTTGTTAAATCTGGCTTGGTAACCGTCTTATTTTATTTGACATCCAAGAAACAGCAGGTAAGTGTTTTTTTAATTGATTAAAAATAAGATTTTTAAGTGATAATAATAATTTATATAGTTAATATGTGTGAGTTTAAAGTGAGTGATTTTTAAAAAAATAGTGATTTTTTCTTTTTTCAAAAAAAAAAAAAAAATTTTTGTGTATGGTAATAGAGCTGCCGCGTAATTAAAAATAATTCTAAAAATGGGATTTTTTGAATTCCCAAGAAAAAAAATATTTCGTAATTTTGCAGAAATAAATATTCTTTTTATTTTTATTTTGTTCTATCGCCATATCGAAAAATTATCGCGCAAAAGCAAAATAAAACGATCGCGAAAAGGAACTCGGTACAAAAAAGACATATCAAAAAAATAAAAAAAAGTTTATCGATATATCAAGAAGTATCGCCATATTGAAAAAATATTAAGAAAAACAAACGGATCGACAAAATTATAAAAAATTTAGAAAAAAAAAAAATCAAAACATGAAATTTAAAATGGATTTTTATTTTTTATTTTTTTATTATATATTTATTAATACGCGCTGAAAGCTCAAGCGAAGGAAGACCACTATCAATAGAAGGAAGGCTCAATAGAAAGGAAGGCCATTAGAAGGAAGACAACAAACTTACACACTTGGAAAGAGGGTAATAAATGTAAATTTTCACTAATACCTTTTATTAACTTTAATAATAGAATTATTTTAATACTAAATATAAAAATATTTAATAATAATTTAAATGTATTTTGTAAATTAATATATAATATAAGAATATATTAAGAGTCATTTATAATTAGATAAATTAGTTTAACAAAATATTGATTTCAAAAAATTTTACAAATAAAAAATTTTTAACAATATATAATTTTTAAACTTTTTTTTTGTTACATCTAGAGGCAAAATTTCATCATGAGAGTAAGACGTAAGTTTAGTTATAGTTCAAATGATTTAAAGACCATACTGTTAAATTGCTCATTTTTAGAGGATTTGCAGATCATTTCTTCGAAAAATGTTAAATTATTTGAAATTATTATTGAATCGTTAAATGCTATTTGCAAAAAATCTAAATATAATAAGCTTCAAAATAATTTAAAAAATAGAAGAAGGATCTGTAGTATGGCAAAAACCTTGCTGAAAACACGCAAGGTAATAAAAGTAGACACATTTAATAGTGCTACGAATTTAAAATCTGATGTATCAGAAAATAATACTTTATTAGAATGTAATAAAATTTCAAATCCAAATACTAATGGAATGGAAGTTAATTCTTTTCCAATGAAACAAGAATCGGAGTTATTAAATAGTCCAGATAATATTTCGGACATTGATAACGAAGTTTTAATTAACTCGAATGATTTTATTGTGAAAGATTCACAGAAATCTTACCCATTGACTAACGAAGCAAACTTAATACTTGAAAATTTACCATTGAAGGATGATAATAGCAAGTTTAAAAATGCACCAGAAAAGTTAAATTGTGGTTCTACAAAAATTTTAAAGATATTAAATTCATCAGAAGAACAAACAATTTCTAATGATTCTTTTGCGAAAATTCTTAAAGATATTTTCCAACATTTAAAATTTGTTGAAGAATTTAAATCAAATTTTAAAACTATTAAGAATGATTTAACTAAAATTGTTGACGAATTAAAGAATATGAACGGTCATCAAATTATTAAATCTAATAAAGTAGAAAGTTGTCAAGAGCAACAATTAAATGTTGAAAACAATGAACGCGATCATGTTCTTGGTCCCTTCGAAATCAGCGATGATTCATTGAATATGTCAAGCTTTTTAACTTATAGAAAGATTCCAAATCCCAATGAAAAGTGCAATAGAACTGTGCTTCAAGGGGAATCAAAGTGGGCAAAACCTAAAAGAACATTTCAAAAGAATATTCTTGATTGTACATTTATTGTTAGCTTAGATGTTGTACAAAATACAAAGAACACAAAAATTACTAAGAAGAAAATCTTAGAAGATTTAGTGAGAGAGGCATATTTAAAACATAACAATGTTTGTATTTTATGTTTTTATAATGTTCTATATGGAAAAGACAGTACATTTATGTACGCTTATTGTAAATTTAATGATTGCACAACTTTCCGATTTGAAATTAATCCTAAGGGAAACGTTTCTGTGTATAGAACCAAAGAAATACAACATGCTGAAAATGAATCTCATGTTGGGCAAATCAGAGGATTAAAAAGATATATTATAAAAAACGACCTTAAGAACAATAAGGCATATTTGTATAGAAAACAGCAAATTTTAAATGCTGCAGATAATATTGCCGAAAAAGGCAATCTTCAAAATATACATAAGCTGGAAACATTAAGAAAATGTAAATCTGAAGGTAATTATGATAAATATTATCATCCAGATCCAGTTTACGCTCTTATTTTGATGAAAGATGGTCCGTATAAAAATTATATACAACTAGTTGCTTCTCCATTAACAGTTTATACATGGGAAAAGCATACGTTTGAAACTTTTTCCAGTAATGTAAAGATTCAAAATATACATTACATATTGATGCATCTGGCGAAAGCGTGAAACACGTAAAATATGCTGAAAAGAGAATTTTGACATATAAAATTGTTTTACGAATTTCGGAAATAAAAAAAATTTTAACAATTGCGGAAGCAATTCTTTCTCGCCACACACTCAGTGAAATTTGTGCTTTTCTGGACAAATTGAAATTGTTCATGAAAGAGAGCAATATTAAATATCAGTTCAAATGGCCTTATTGCAGACGGGTTTGTACTGATGTAAGTCCCGCATTATATGGCGCAGTGTTGAAAAGTTTTAATAATCAAACATTATTGGAATACCTTATAGTGTGTGCTAAGTATCTAAATAATGATAAATTAAATTCAAAGCTCAAACCTGATTTTGTTATCTTGCAGTGGTGTAAATGTCACTATATAAATATAATTTGCAAAGATTTAAACTTAAAATTAGGTAAAAACCATATTTTAAAACCCTTGCTTAAGAATGCTTTAGTAGCGGCATTTAGTTTAAGCAGTATGGAAGAGTGTGAACGTTGGTTTAAACATATTTTTACTGTTTTACTGTCGCCGTTTAAAACTTGTTTATTTGAACAAAGTTTCGAAATATTACATCAATGCATAATAGAAATTACTGATGAAAACTTAAGTAAGGAATATACGATTTACGATTATGAAAAAATCGACTTTTTGGAATCAGTTGCACTTAATAGTCCTTTTCGGAAAATTTTTCTTTCGATATATGAGGATATTAAAACTGCAATGAAAAATGTTACAACAGGTCGTTGCGTAAATCAATACCGCAACGATGATATGTGTACGTTTTTGTTAAATAAATATTGCCCTTTTATTGTACTTTGGACAAACGTTATGGGCATTCATGTTGATACATCTGGGGAGCATATAAGTAATGGCCCGATTGAATTTTCTTATTATTTGCAAAAACATGTTATACTACCGCACAAATCTGTAAGACCAGATGTTTTCGTTAAAATAATAAGAATTGATTATCTAAGTTCCTTAAAGGAGTTACGATATAATTATAAAATGTTTGGATCAGTTGATAAGGAAATAGAGAATACAATTATTTTAAGCAAAAATGAGTTAAATGAAAAGCATAACAATAGTAGAATAATTAAAGAGCATTCTTATATTTGTTCAACTCCAAGCGAAAAAACAAGACTCCACACTGGATATAAGTGTTGAAGTAATAGAAAAAGATCACAGTTATTCTCAAGCAAGTGGGAATATTAAGACAGAGCACGAAGAAGAATGGGGGAAGTTGAGTCAAAAAAAAAAAAAACAATTCCTAAAATAATGCATGAAGCAAAGGCAAGTAAGAAGGTTTCAGAAATTCGTAAAAATAATAGTAATGCGATTCAAAAAGATAACTTTTTTCTATTTAAATTTGATGAATTATTTTCTGAAATTAATAATAGAATAGACTCTATAAATGTTCGATTTACCGATTATTTAGAAAAGTTTAAAAATTATATATTGTTGAAAATTTTTTATTTGTAAAATTTTTTGAAATCAATATTTTGTTAAACTAATTTATCTAATTATAAATTACTCTTAATATATTCTTATATTATATATTAGTTTACAAAATACATTTAAATTATTATTAAATATTTTTATATTTAGTATTAAAATAATTCTATTATTAAAGTTAATAAAAGGTATTAGTGAAAATTTACATTTATTACCCTCTTTCCAAGTGTAAGTTTTTTGTCTTCCTTCTAATGGCCTTCCTTTGCTTAAGCTTAGTCTTCCTTCTATTGAGCCTTCCTTCCATTGATAGTGGTCTTCCTTCGCTTGAGCTTTCTGCGCGTATTAATAAATATATAATAAAAAAATAAAAAATAAAAATTCATTTTAAATTTCATGTTTTGATTTTTTTCTAAATTTTATATAATTTTGTCGATCCGTTTGTAATTTCATATATTACCGATAAAACGATAGTTTTTCTTAATATTTTTTTCAATATGGCGATACTTTTTTGATATGTCGATAGTTTTCTTTTTTGTACCGAGTTCCTTTTCGCGATAGTTTTATTTTGCTTTTGCGCCATAATTTTTCGATATGGCGATAGAACAAAATAAAAATAAAAAGAATATTTATTTCTGCAAAATTACAAAATAATTTTTTTTATTTGGGAATTTAAAAAATCCCATTTTCAGAATTATTTTTAATTACGCGGCAGCTCTATTACCATACACAAAATTTTTTTTTGAAAAAAGAAAAAATCACTATTTTTTTTAAATCACAATTTAAACTCACACATATTAACTATATAAATTATTATTATCACTTAAAAATCTTATTTTTAATCAATTAAAAAAACACTTACCTGCTGTTTCATTGATGGAAAATAAAATTTGACGGTTACAAAGCCAGATTTAAAAATGTTCGTTCCAAAAGTTTTTTATATGTGCAGTTTGACACTTAAGAAAACTGAAGGCTACATGTCTAATTGAAACCACCTTGTAAAAATTCGTCTTGGTGGCCATGTTAGTATAAAAGGTGTGCCAAGTTTTTAAACTGTTAATATATTTATTTCTGGGCTGCCAGATTATTTACATTTATTTCAGAGGCTGGTACGTTGCAATCCGGGCACCACCATCATTGTTTTTTTCAATACTTTGTTCTACCAAAAACTATAGCGGTAAATGAAATATGAAAAAATCTTTTTTTGAAAACTTTGTTCTACGAAAAACTATAGCGGTAAATGAAATGTATATCAAAATGAATCTGAGACCTTCTACTATCACCTCCAAGTGGTCCGGTCCAGGAACAAATCACTCAGTTCGACCTAGGGTCCAAAATGTCCTCTAGAGTGATATATGAAAAAATCTTTTTTTGAAAACTTTGTTCTACCAAAAACTATAGCGGTAAATAAAATGTATATCAGAATGAAGCTGAGACCCTCCACTATCACGTCCAAGTGGTCCGGTCCAGGAACAAATCACTCAATTCGACCTATGGCCAAAAATGTCCCTTGAGTGAAATATGAAAAAATTTTTTTTGAAAACTTTGTTCTACCAAAAGCTATAGCGGTGAATAAAATGTATATCAAAATGAAGCTGAGACCTTCCGCTATAACCTCCAAGTGGTCCGGTCCAGGAACAAATCACTCAGTTTGACCTATGACCCAAAATGTCCCTTAGAGTGATATATGAAAAAATCTTTTTTTGAAAACTTTGTTCTACCAAAAACTATAGCGGTAAATAAAATGTATATCAAAATGAAGCCTAGACCTTCCACTATCACCTCCAAGTGGTCCGGTCCAGGAACAAATCACTCAGTTCGACCTAGGGTCCAAAATGTCCTCTAGAGTGATATATGAAAAAATCTTTTTTTGAAAACTTTGTTCTAACAAAAACTATAGCGGTAAATAAAATGTATATCAGAATGAAGCTGAGACCCTCCACTATCACGTCCAAGTGGTCCGGTCCAGGAACAAATCACTCAATTCGACCTATGGCCAAAAATGTCCCTTGAGTGAAATATGAAAAAAATTTTTTTTGAAAACTTTGTTCTACCAAAAACTATAGCGGTAAATAAAATGTATATCAAAATAAAGCTGAGACCTTCCACTATCACCTCCAAGTGGTCCGGTCCAGGAACAAATCACTCAGTTCGACCTATGGTCCAAAATGTCCTCTAGAGTGAAATATGAAAAAATCTTTTTTTGAAAACTTTGTTCTACCAAAAACTATAGCGGTAAATAAAATGTATATCAAAATGAAGCTGAGACCTTCTACTATCACCTCCAAGTGGTCCGGTCCAGGAACAAATCACTCAGTTCGACCTAGGGTCCAAAATGTCCTCTAGAGTGATATATGAAAAAATCTTTTTTTGAAAACTTTGTTCTACCAAAAACTATAGCGGTAAATAAAATGTATATCAAAATGAAGCTGAGACCTTCCGCTATAACCTCCAAGTGGTCCGGTCCAGGAACAAATCACTCAGTTTGACCTATGACCCAAAATGTCCCTTAGAGTGATATATGAAAAAATCTTTTTTTGAAAACTTTGTTCTACCAAAAACTATAGCGGTAAATAAAATGTATATCAAAATAAAGCTGAGACCCTCCACTATCACGTCCAAGTGGTCCGGTCCAGGAACAAATCACTCAATTCGACCTATGGCCAAAAATGTCCCTTGAGTGAAATATGAAAAAATTTTTTTTGAAAACTTTGTTCTACCAAAAACTATACCGGTAAATAAAATGTATATCAAAATAAAGCTGAGGCCTTCCACTATCACCTCCAAGTGGTCCGGTCCAGGAACAAATCACTCAGTTCGACCTAGGGTCCAAAATGTCCTCTAGAGTGATATATGAAAAAATCTTTTTTTGAAAACTTTGTTCTACCAAAAACTATAGCGGTAAATAAAATGTATATCAGAATGAAGCTGAGACCCTCCACTATCATGTCCAAGTAGTCCGGTCCAGGAACAAATCACTCAATTCGACCTATGGCCAAAAATGTCCCTTGAGTGAAATATGAAAAAATTTTTTTTGAAAACTTTGTTCTACCAAAAGCTATAGCGGTGAATAAAATGTATATCAAAATGAAGCTGAGACCTTCCGCTATAACCTCCAAGTGGTCCGGTCCAGGAACAAATCACTCAGTTTGACCTATGACCCAAAATGTCCCTTAGAGTGATATATGAAAAAATCTTTTTTTGAAAACTTTGTTCTACCAAAAACTATAGCGGTGAATAAAATGTATATCAAAATGAAGCTGAGACCTTCTACTATCACCTACAAGTGGTCCGGTCCAGGAACAAATCACTCAGTTCGACCTAGAGTCCAAAATGTCCCTTGGAGTGAAATATGAAAAATCTTTTTTTGAAATTTTTGTTCTACCAAAAACTATAGCGGTGAATAAAATATATATCAAAATGAAGCTGAGACTCTCCTCTATCAACTCCAAGTGGTCCGGTCCAAAACAAATCTCCCAATTCGACCTAGGGTCCATTAGTTTGTTATCTTTCATGATTAGTTTGTTAACAAAGTTGCGACTGTTAACTTGGCAGCACTTTTACTTTGTTATCTTACTTTGTTAAGTTCACGCCGACGTTTCAACCGTGAGAAGAAGAAAAACAATGTGCACGAGAAGATAACAAAGTAAGATAACAAAGTAAAAAGTGCTGCCAAGTTTAAAAAATAACAACTTTGTTAACAAACTAATAATGAAACGTAACAAACTAATGGACCATAGGTCGAATTGAGAGATTTGTTTTGGACCGGACCACTTGGAGTTGATAGAGGACTCTAGGTCGAACTGAGTGATTTGTTCCTGGGCCGGACCACTTGGAGGTGATAGTGGAGGGTCTCAGCTTCATTTTGATATACATTTTATTCACCGCTATAGTTTTTGGTAGAACAAAGTTTTCAAAAAAAATTTTTTCATATTTCACTCAAGGGACATTTTTGGCCATAGGTCGAATTGAGTGATTTGTTCCTGGACCGGACCACTTGGAGGTGATAGTGGAGGGCCTCAGCTTCATTCTGATATACATTTTATTTACCGCTATAGTTTTTGGTAGAACAAAGTTTTCAAAAAAAGATTTTTTCATATATCACTCAAGGGACATTTTTGGCCATAGGTCGAATTGAGTGATTTGTTCCTGGACCGGACCACTTGGACGTGATAGTGGAGGGTCTCAGCTTCATTCTGATATACATTTTATTTACCGCTATAGTTTTTGGTAGAACAAAGTTTTCAAAAAAAGATTTTTTCATATATCACTCTAGAGGACATTTTGGACCCTAGGTCGAACTGAGTGATTTGTTCCTGGACCGGACCACTTGGAGGTGATAGTAGAAGGTCTCAGCTTCATTTTGATATACATTTTATTTACCGCTATAGTTTTTGGTAGAACAAAGTTTTCAAAAAAAGATTTTTTCATATATCACTCAAGGGACATTTTTGGCCATAGGTCGAATTGAGTGATTTGTTCCTGAACCGGACCACTTGGACGTGATAGTGGAGGGTCTCAGCTTCATTCTGATATACATTTTATTTACCGCTATAGTTTTTGGTAGAACAAAGTTTTCAAAAAAAGATTTTTTCATATATCACTCTAAGGGACATTTTGGGTCATAGGTCAAACTGAGTGATTTGTTCCTGGACCGGACCACTTGGAGGTTATAGCGGAAGGTCTCAGCTCCATTTTGATATGCATTTTATTCACCGCTATAGCTTTTGGTGGAACAAAGTTTTCAAAAAAAAGATTTTTTCATATATCACTCAAGGGACATTTTTGGCCATAGGTCGAATTGAGTGATTTGATCCTGGACCGGACCACTTGGACGTGATAGTGGAGGGTCTCAGCTTCATTCTGATATACATTTTATTTACCGCTATAGTTTTTGGTAGAACAAAGTTTTCAAAAAAAGATTTTTTCATATATCACTCTAGAGGACATTTTGGACCCTAGGTCGAACTGAGTGATTTGTTCCTGGACCGGACCACTTGGAGGTGATAGTAGAAGGTCTCAGCTTCATTTTGATATACATTTTATTTACCGCTATAGTTTTTGGTAGAACAAAGTTTTCAAAAAAAGATTTTTTCATATATCACTCAAGGGACATTTTGGACCATAGGTCGAACTGAGTGATTTGTTCCTGGACCGGACCACTTGGAGGTGATAGTAGAAGGTCTCAGCTTCATTTTGATATACATTTTATTTACCGCTATAGTTTTTGGTAGAACAAAGTTTTCAAAAAAAGATTTTTTCATATATCACTCAAGGGACATTTTTGGCCATAGGTCGAATTGAGTGATTTGTTCCTGGACCGGACCACTTGGAGGTGGTAGTGGAGGGTCTCAGCTTCATTCTGATATACATTTTATTTACCGCTATAGTTTTTGGTAGAACAAAGTTTTCAAAAAAAGATTTTTTCATATATCCCTCTAGAGGACATTTTGGACCCTAGGTCGAACTGAGAGATTTGTTCCTGGACCGGACCACTTGGAGGTTATAGTGGAAGGTCTAAGCTTCATTTTGATATACATTTTATTCACCGCTATAGTTTTTGGTAGAACAAAGTTTTCAAAAAAAATTTTTTCATATTTCACTCAAGGGACATTTTTGGCCATAGGTCGAATTGAGTGATTTGTTCCTGGACCGGACCACTTGGAGGTGATAGTGGAGGGCCTCAGCTTCATTCTGATATACATTTTATTTACCGCTATAGTTTTTGGTAGAACAAAGTTTTCAAAAAAAGATTTTTTCATATATCACTCTAAGGGACATTTTGGGTCATAGGTCAAACTGAGTGATTTGTTCCTGGACCGGACCACTTGGAGGTTATAGCGGAAGGTCTCAGCTCCATTTTGATATGCATTTTATTCACCGCTATAGCTTTTGGTGGAACAAAGTTTTCAAAAAAAGATTTTTTCATATATCACTCAAGGGACATTTTTGGCCATAGGTCGAATTGAGTGATTTGTTCCTGGACCGGACCACTTGGACGTGATAGTGGAGGGTCTCAGCTTCATTTTGATATACATTTTATTCACCGCTATAGTTTTTGGTGGAACAAAGTTTTCAAAAAAAGATTTTTTCATATATCACTCAAGGGACATTTTGGACCATAGGTCGAACTGAGCGATTTGTTCCTGGACCGGACCACTTGGAGGTGATAGTAGAAGGTCTCAGCTTCATTTTGATATACATTTTATTTACCGCTATAGTTTTTGGTAGAACAAAGTTTTCAAAAAAAGATTTTTTCATATATCACTCAAGGGACATTTTTGGCCATAGGTCGAATTGAGTGATTTGTTCCTGGACCGGACCACTTGGACGTGATAGTGGAGGGTCTCAGCTTCATTCTGATATACATTTTATTTACCGCTATAGTTTTTGGTAGAACAAAGTTTTCAAAAAAAGATTTTTTCATATATCACTCTAAGGGACATTTTGGGTCATAGGTCAAACTGAGTGATTTGTTCCTGGACCGGACCACCTGGAGGTGATAGTGGAAGGTCTCAGCTTTATTTTGATATACATTTTATTTACCGCTATAGTTTTTGGTAGAACAAAGTTTTCAAAAAAAGATTTTTTCATATATCACTCAAGGGACATTTTTGGCCATAGGTCGAATTGAGTGATTTGTTCCTGGACCGGACCACTTGGACGTGATAGTGGAGGGTCTCAGCTTCATTTTGATATACATTTTATTCACCGCTATAGTTTTTGGTGGAACAAAGTTTTCAAAAAAAGATTTTTTCATATATCACTCAAGGGACATTTTGGACCATAGGTCGAACTGAGCGATTTGTTCCAGGACCGGACCACTTGGAGGTGATAGTAGAAGGTCTCAGCTTCATTTTGATATACATTTTATTTACCGCTATAGTTTTTGGTAGAACAAAGTTTTCAAAAAAAGATTTTTTCATATATCACTCAAGGGACATTTTTGGCCATAGGTCGAATTGAGTGATTTGTTCCTGGACCGGACCACTTGGAGGTTATAGCGGAAGGTCTCAGCTCCATTTTGATATGCATTTTATTCACCGCTATAGCTTTTGGTGGAACAAAGTTTTCAAAAAAAGATTTTTTCATATATCACTCAAGGGACATTTTTGGTCATAGGTCGAATTGAGTGATTTGTTCCTGGACCGGACCACTTGGACGTGATAGTGGAGGGTCTCAGCTTCATTCTGATATACATTTTATTTACCGCTATAGTTTTTGGTAGAACAAAGTTTTCAAAAAAAGATTTTTTCATATATCCCTCTAGAGGACATTTTGGACCCTAGGTCGAACTGAGAGATTTGTTCCTGGACCGGACCACTTGGAGGTTATAGTGGAAGGTCTAAGCTTCATTTTGATATACATTTTATTCACCGCTATAGTTTTTGGTAGAACAAAGTTTTCAAAAACAATTTTTTCATATTTCACTCAAGGGACATTTTTGGCCATAGGTCGAATTGAGTGATTTGTTCCTGGACCGGACCACTTGGAGGTGATAGTGGAGGGCCTCAGCTTCATTCTGATATACATTTTATTTACCGCTATAGTTTTTGGTAGAACAAAGTTTTCAAAAAAAATTTTTTTCATATTTCACTCTAGAGGACATTTTGGACCATAGGTCGAACTGAGTGATTTGGTCCTGGACCGGACCACTTGGAGGTGATAGTGGAAGGTCTCAGCTTCATTTTGATATACATTTCATTTACCGCTATAGTTTTTCGTAGAACAAAGTTTTCAAAAAAAGATTTTTTCATATTTCATTTACCGCTATAGTTTTTGGTAGAACAAAGTATTGAAAAAAACAATGATGGTGGTGCCCGGATTGCAACGTACTAGCCTCTGAAATAAATGTAAATAATCTGGCAGCCCAGAAATAAATATATTAACAGTTTAAAAACTTGGCACACCTTTTATACCAACATGGCCACCAAGACGAATTTTTACAAGGTGGTTTCAATTAGACATGTAGCCTTCAGTTTTCTGAAGTGTCAAACTGCACATATAAAAAACTTTTGGAACGAACCTTTTTAAATCTGGCTTTGTAACCGTCAAATTTTATTTTCCATCAATGAAACAGCAGGTAAGTGTTTTTTAAATTGATTAAAAATAAGATTTTTAAGTGATAATAATAATTTATATAGTTAATATGTGTGAGTTTAAATTGTGATTTAAAAAAATAGTGATTTTTTCTTTTTTCAAAAAAAATTTTGTGTATGGTAATAGAGCTGCCGCGTAATTAAAAATAATTCTGAAAATGGGATTTTTTAAATTCCCAAATAAAAAAAATTATTTTGTAATTTTGCAGAAATAAATATTCTTTTTATTTTTATTTTGTTCTATCGCCATATCGAAAAATTATCGCGCAAAAGCAAAATAAAACTATCGCGAAAAGGAACTCGGTACAAAAAAGAAAACTATCGACATATCAAAAAAGTATCGCCATATTGAAAAAAATATTAAGAAAAACTATCGTTTTATCGGTAATATATGAAATTACAAACGGATCGACAAAATTATATAAAATTTAGAAAAAAATCAAAACATGAAATTTAAAATGAATTTTTATTTTTTATTTTTTTATTATATATTTATTAATACGCGCAGAAAGCTCAAGCGAAGGAAGACCACTATCAATGGAAGGAAGGCTCAATAGAAGGAAGACTAAGCTTAAGCAAAGGAAGGCCATTAGAAGGAAGACAAAAAACTTACACTTGGAAAGAGGGTAATAAATGTAAATTTTCACTAATACCTTTTATTAACTTTAATAATAGAATTATTTTAATACTAAATATAAAAATATTTAATAATAATTTAAATGTATTTTGTAAACTAATATATAATATAAGAATATATTAAGAGTAATTTATAATTAGATAAATTAGTTTAACAAAATATTGATTTCAAAAAATTTTACAAATAAAAAATTTTCAACAATATATAATTTTTAAACTTTTCTAAATAATCGGTAAATCGAACATTTATAGAGTCTATTCTATTATTAATTTCAGAAAATAATTCATCAAATTTAAATAGAAAAAAGTTATCTTTTTGAATCGCATTACTATTATTTTTACGAATTTCTGAAACCTTCTTACTTGCCTTTGCTTCATGCATTATTTTAGGAATTGTTTTTTTTTTTTTTTTTTTTGACTCAACTTCCCCCATTCTTCTTCGGGCTCTGTCTTAATATTCCCACTTGCTTGAGAATAACTGTGATCTTTTTCTATTACTTCAACACTTATATCCAGTGTGGAGTCTTGTTTTTTCGCTTGGAGTTGAACAAATATAAGAATGCTCTTTAATTATTCTACTATTGTTATGCTTTTCATTTAACTCATTTTTGCTTAAAATAATTGTATTCTCTATTTCCTTATCAACTGATCCAAACATTTTATAATTATATCGTAACTCCTTTAAGGAACTTAGATAATCAATTCTTATTATTTTAACGAAAACATCTGGTCTTACAGATTTGTGCGGTAGTATAACATGTTTTTGCAAATAATAAGAAAATTCAATCGGGCCATTACTTACATGCTCCCCAGATGTATCAACATGAATGCCCATAACGTTTGTCCAAAGTACAATAAAAGGGCAATATTTATTTAACAAAAACGTACACATATCATCGTTGCGGTATTGATTTACGCAACGACCTGTTGTAATATTTTTCATTGCAGTTTTAATATCCTCATATATCGAAAGAAAAATTTTCCGAAAAGGACTATTAAGTGCAACTGATTCCAAAAAGTCGATTTTTTCATAATCGTAAATCGTATATTCCTTACTTAAGTTTTCATCAGTAATTTCTATTATGCATTGATGTAATATTTCGAAACTTTGTTCAAATAAACAAGTTTTAAACGGCGACAGTAAAACAGTAAAAATATGTTTAAACCAACGTTCACACTCTTCCATACTGCTTAAACTAAATGCCGCTACTAAAGCATTCTTAAGCAAGGGTTTTAAAATAATGTTTTTACCTAATTTTAAATTTAAATCTTTGCAAATTATATTTATATAGTGACATTTACACCACTGCAAGATAACAAAATCCGGTTTGAGCTTTGAATTTAATTTAACATTATTTAGATACTTAGCACACACTATAAGGTATTCCAATAATGTTTGATTATTAAAACTTTTCAACACTGCGCCATATAATGCGGGACTTACATCAGTACAAACCCGTCTGCAATAAGGCCATTTGAACTGATATTTAATATTGCTCTCTTTCATGAACAATTTCAATTTGTCTAGAAAAGCACAAATTTCACTGAGTGTGTGGCGAGAAAGAATTGCTTCCGCAATTGTTAAAATTTTTTTTATTTCTGAAATTCGTAAAACAATTTTATATGTCAAAATTCTCTTTTCAGCACATTTTACGTGTTTCATGCTTTCGCCAGATGCATCAATATGAAATGTATATTTTGAATCTTCAAGAATTTTTACATTACTGGAAAAAGTTTCAAACGTATGCTTTTCCCATGTATAAACTGTTAATGGAGAAGCAACTAGTTGTATATAATTTTTATACGGACCATCTTTCATCAAAATAAGAGCGTAAACTGGATCTGGATGATAATATTTATCATAATTACCTTCAGATTTACATTTTCTTAATGTTTCCAGCTTATGTATATTTTGAAGATTGCCTTTTTCGTAGCACTATTAAATGTGTCTACTTTTATTACCTTGCGTGTTTTCAGCAAGGTTTTTGCCATACTACAGATCCTTCTTCTATTTTTTAAATTATTTTGAAGCTTATTATATTTAGATTTTTTTCAAATAGCATTTAACGATTCAATAATAATTTCAAATAATTTAACATTTTTCGAAGAAATAATCTGCAAATCCTCTAAAAATGAGCAATTTAACAGTATGGTCTTTAAATCATTTGAACAATAACTAAACTTACGTCTTACTCTGATGATGAAATTTCGCCTCTAGATGTAACAAAAAAAAAAAAAAAAAAGTTTAAAAATTATATATTGTTAAAAATTTTTTATTTGTAAAATTTTTTGAAATCAATATTTTATTAAACTAATTTATCTAATTATAAATTATTCTTAATATATTCTTATATTATATATTAATTTACAAAATACTTTAAAATTATTATTAAATATTTTTATATTTAGTATTAAAATAATTCTATTATTAAAGTTAATAAAAGGTATTAGTGAAAATTTACATTTATTACCCTCTTTCCAAGTTTGTAAGTTTTTTGTCTTCCTTCTAATGGCCTTTCTTTGCTTAAGCTTAGTCTTCCTTCTATTGATAGTGGTCTTCCCTCGCTTGAGCTTTCTGCGCGTATTAATAAATATATAATAAAAAAATAAAAAATAAAAATTCATTTTAAATTTCATGTTTTGATTTTTTTCTAAATTTTATATAATTTTGTCGATCCGTTTGTAATTTCATATATTACCGATAAAACGATAGTTTTTCTTAATATTTTTTTCAATATGGCGATACTTTTTTGATATGTCGATAGTTTTCTTTTTTGTACCGAGTTCCTTTTCGCGATAGTTTTATTTTGCTTTTGCGCGATAATTTTTCGATATGGCGATAGAACAAAATAAAAATAAAAAGAATATTTATTTCTGCAAAATTACAAAATAATTTTTTTTATTTGGGGATTTAAAAAATCCCATTTTCAGAATTATTTTTAATTACGCGGCAGCTCTATTACCATACACAAAATTTTTTTTGAAAAAAGAAAAAATCACTATTTTTTTAAATCACAATTTAAACTCACACATATTAACTATATAAATTATTATTATCACTTAAAAATCTTATTTTTAATCAATTTAAAAAACACTTACCTGCTGTTTCATTGATGGAAAATAAAATTTGACGGTTACAAAGCCAGATTTAAAAAGGTTCGTTCCAAAAGTTTTTTATATGTGCAGTTTGACACTTCAGAAAACTGAAGGCTACATGTCTAATTGAAACCACCTTGTAAAAATTCGTCTTGGTGGCCATGTTGGTATAAAAGGTGTGCCAAGTTTTTAAACTGTTAATATATTTATTTCTGGGCTGCCAGATTATTTACATTTATTTCAGAGGCTGGTACGTTGCAATCCGGGCACCACCATCATTGTTTTTTTCAATACTTTGTTCTACCAAAAACTATAGCGGTAAATGAAATATGAAAAAATCTTTTTTTGAAAACTTTGTTCTACGAAAAACTATAGCGGTAAATGAAATGTATATCAAAATGAAGCTGAGACCTTCCACTATCACCTCCAAGTGGTCCGGTCCAGGACCAAATCACTCAGTTCGACCTATGGTCCAAAATGTCCTCTAGAGTGAAATATGAAAAAAATTTTTTTTGAAAACTTTGTTCTACCAAAAACTATAGCGGTAAATAAAATGTATATCAGAATGAAGCTGAGGCCCTCCACTATCACCTCCAAGTGGTCCGGTCCAGGAACAAATCACTCAATTCGACCTATGGCCAAAAATGTCCCTTGAGTGAAATATGAAAAAATTTTTTTTGAAAACTTTGTTCTACCAAAAACTATAGCGGTGAATAAAATATATATCAAAATGAAGCTTAGACCTTCCACTATAACCTCCAAGTGGTCCGGTCCAGGAACAAATCTCTCAGTTCGACCTAGGGTCCAAAATGTCCTCTAGAGGGATATATGAAAAAATCTTTTTTTGAAAACTTTGTTCTACCAAAAACTATAGCGGTAAATAAAATGTATATCAGAATGAAGCTGAGACCCTCCACTATCACGTCCAAGTGGTCCGGTCCAGGAACAAATCACTCAATTCGACCTATGACCAAAAATGTCCCTTGAGTGATATATGAAAAAATCTTTTTTTGAAAACTTTGTTCCACCAAAAGCTATAGCGGTGAATAAAATGCATATCAAAATGGAGCTGAGACCTTCCGCTATAACCTCCAAGTGGTCCGGTCCAGGAACAAATCACTCAGTTTGACCTATGACCCAAAATGTCCCTTAGAGTGATATATGAAAAAATCTTTTTTTGAAAACTTTGTTCTACCAAAAACTATAGCGGTAAATAAAATGTATATCAGAATGAAGCTGAGGCCCTCCACTATCACCTCCAAGTGGTCCGGTCCAGGAACAAATCACTCAATTCGACCTATGGCCAAAAATGTCCCTTGAGTGAAATATGAAAAAAATTTTTTTGAAAACTTTGTTCTAACAAAAACTATAGCGGTGAATAAAATTTATCAAAATGAAGCTTAGACCTTCCACTATAACCTCCAAGTGGTCCGGTCCAGGAACAAATCTCTCAGTTCGACCTAGGGTCCAAAATGTCCTCTAGAGGGATATATGAAAAAATCTTTTTTTGAAAACTTTGTTCTACCAAAAACTATAGCGGTAAATAAAATGTATATCAGAATGAAGCTGAGACCCTCCACTATCACGTCCAAGTGGTCCGGTCCAGGAACAAATCACTCAATTCGACCTATGACCAAAAATGTCCCTTGAGTGATATATGAAAAAATCTTTTTTTGAAAACTTTGTTCCACCAAAAGCTATAGCGGTGAATAAAATGCATATCAAAATGGAGCTGAGACCTTCCGCTATAACCTCCAAGTGGTCCGGTCCAGGAACAAATCACTCAGTTTGACCTATGACCCAAAATGTCCCTTAGAGTGATATATGAAAAAATCTTTTTTTGAAAACTTTGTTCTACCAAAAACTATAGCGGTAAATAAAATGTATATCAGAATGAAGCTGAGGCCCTCCACTATCACCTCCAAGTGGTCCGGTCCAGGAACAAATCACTCAATTCGACCTATGGCCAAAAATGTCCCTTGAGTGAAATATGAAAAAAATTTTTTTGAAAACTTTGTTCTACCAAAAACTATAGCGGTGAATAAAATGTATATCAAAATGAAGCTTAGACCTTCCACTATAACCTCCAAGTGGTCCGGTCCAGGAACAAATCTCTCAGTTCGACCTAGGGTCCAAAATGTCCTCTAGAGGGATATATGAAAAAATCTTTTTTTGAAAACTTTGTTCTACCAAAAACTATAGCGGTGAATAAAATGTATATCAAAATGAAGCTGAGACCTTCCTCTATCACCTCCAAGTGGTCCGGTCCAGGAACAAATCACTCAGTTCGACCTAGAGTCCAAAATGTCCCTTTGAGTGAAATATGAAAAATCTTTTTTTGAAATTTTTGTTCTACCAAAAACTATAGCGATGAATAAAATATATATCAAAATGAAGCTGAGACTCTCCTCTATCAACTCCAAGTGGTCCGGTCCAAAACAAATCTCCCAATTCGACCTAGGGTCCATTAGTTTGTTATCTTTCATGATTAGTTTGTTAACAAAGTTGCGACTGTTAACTTGGCAGCACTTTTACTTTGTTATCTTACTTTGTTAAGTTCACGCCGACAAAACAATTGACAACTGATCTTAAATTTAAACACAAATCTTAAAATTAATTATTAAAGTGATTTTGCAAAATGAAACCTATCGTTTTTACATTTTTAATTGTCGCAAATTAATAATTTTCAATTTAGTAAGTAATTGTTTCTTATTTGTTTCCATTTCAAAATACTTTATTTACCCCTATAACAATTTAAAATGTAAACAATAAGTATCAGCTGTTCAGAAATTACATCAAATGTCATCTAGCCAGTATGAACACTCTAGATTTCATTCGTAATTTCGGCATGAAATTTCGTAATTTCGCGCCGGTCTGAACAAGGTTTAAAGGTACGTTCAAACTAGTCAAATATTTGTTCAAAATGACGTAACCACTATAGAAAATATTTCCTAATTTCTCTTCTTTAATGGGAAACGATTTTTTACTTTTCATTAATCATAGCAAACATTTTATCAATGTTATTTGACGCTATTTTCTCTTACAAAACATTTGCAAAGATCCAACAATGACAAACAATATTTTTTATAAAACTAGTAATCACGCAATTTTTACCAAATATTTGCCAAATGTGAACATAGCTTAAGATTGTGCTAGTCAAATTTTATTTATATGTTTACCTCATGTCTACAACTGAGATTAACGTTGATATAATATGTGAGATAACGCAAGCAGAAAAGAGTAACCATTTTGTTTATATTATGCTTAATCTTAAATAAGGGGTACACGTACTCTAATAAATCCTATAAGATATCATTATTTTCAATTAGTCACAGAATAAACATATACTTTTTATTTAAAAAAAAATCGCACGTTTTTAACACAATTTTTATAAACATATTTTTTTAAATGTAAAACAATCATTAAAAAAAATAATTTTAGAAAAAACATTGTTTTCTTAGTAATTTCCAAAATATATAAGCACACACATATACAAACTTCCGTGTGTGTGTATTTTTTCTTGACAGTTCATCTTATAAGATTGATGTGTAGAGAAATCTCATCACAACAGTCTCATAATACATCTTATAATACTAATATTTGAATCTACACGGGAAATAATTCTCTCAGAGAGCGAATTTGACACTCTCTGACAGAAAAATCTTACATATTATGTTACCTAGTGTCTACATTAGGCAAATTTATATCAAAACAAACGTCAAAATCAGTGCGAATATATACAAGGTAACCTTAGTTAAACAGTTGATTATTATTTTGGTTGTTACAGTTGTCAAACTGCATATATAAAAAACAATAATGAATACGCCATATTGTTGTTTTTGTGCAACTTCCACAAATTCGCGTTAAGTTTGACGTTTGTCTTGATAAAAAAAAACCTCTAATGTAGACACTATGTTACGTCTAGACGGGCTGTTAGTGCTGAAACCACTTCCTCCACACACCATAAGCACACGTAGTTGCTCGGAAGAGTATTAAATATAATTCATCACAAGTATATTCGCAGATTTTCACAAATTTTCATCTTTTGATGTGGATTACATACATAAATATAAATATAATTATTATTATTATTTTGGTTTTTTGTTGATGAATATGAATATATATATATATATATATATATATATATATATATATGTATATATATATAATTTTTAGATAAATATTTTTAGATATCTACATAAGGAGTACGTTTAAATAAAACATAGCATGTTTTTTTTTTTAATAAAAGATGAACGGAATCATTTACATGTAGCATTTCTTCTCCATAAATTCGCTTGGATCAAATTCCTTTACAATTGTCAAAATTCTGGGAAGTTTAAATAACTAATACTCTGTGGAACTAAAATAAGATCCCCAATTCTGGGTGTTTCTACTATAACAAAATTCTAAATCTATTCAGAAAATGTTAAAAACACTATTACATGTCCGAGTATCATCAATGACTTTTTATGACACTCTTTATGATTTCGAAAAAGAAGCAAAACAATCACATATTTTGTCGCATTTTGGCTAAACTTGTCGTATGACAAATTGTTTTGTAACTTTTTATTCAGTATATAAAACTTGTACCTTGGAACATGAGAAATGTCACCAATAACATGTGTTTTCCACGTTAATACAATATATTGAAAATAATTTCATTTTATTTATTATTGAGGAGCTTTGATTTTTTTTTTTTTGGCTCAGAGTTCTTCTCAGATTGTTATTTAAAATTTTTTAGTTTTGATTGACTAAAGTTAGGCATACCTTTAACATGGCTCATATTTGATTTTTGAAAAATGAATAGAATATGCCATTACGCGGCCGAACATGTTTGGCATAGCTCTTAGGAGCTTCTCTACTTTTTGGGTTTCGTCATATCCCTTAGTTTAAGTTTTTTTATTACCCTGAAAAATAGATTAATATGAATATGAAACTCTGTTGTCAAAAAACTAAGTCGGTTGCCAAAAAAAAACCTAAGTCTAAAAATGTGTGGGAAAAAAATTTCATCGAAAATAAAAACAATTCTAGTACGTATTATTTATTTATTATTATTATTTTTTTTTTGAGTAATTTTTTTTTATTGAATTTTTTTTTAAACTTTATATCTATATTAATCTATGCCCTGAAATGTAATACTTTTGTCAAAATTTACTTAATCAACATTTTCTAGTAAGTTAAAAAAAAAATTTAAAAAATTCAAATTTGATTTTGTATATTTTTTATTGACTTCCATTTGCATGCGGACATACGGCCGGATTTCAAGAATCCGATCTGCTGTTAAATCTGCTATGTCTCTAGAAGATATTGAAATCAAGAAGGGCAGTAAAAGTTATTACGAAAATTTTGTTATATGATTTATTCGAATGCACATTATATGTATAAAAATAAATCATACATACCATCTTATAAATCAGAGGAATTGGTATCATACATAACTTTTGAATTAAAATTATTCAACATGTCAGATTAAATTTTTGGCAACAGATTTTATTTTATTAACCAAGGTAATATCCAGTAGAAATATTGTGCAAAACATTTGTTTTACTATTGCATATATTTGAAAATTCAAAAATCTTGAAAAAATATATTAGGCTATATTTGTAGGGAAAGGAAAAAACTGCAATCCTTTAACCACCAAAAATAATAGCCGAATCAATAAGGTACAGTGGGTATTAATCAGTTAAGATGCCTCCAGAAGTTCATACTGCATGCTATCTCGTAGTTTGGCTTTTGTTAAACTCGTAACCGAAAATACGCATTGTTACTTGTAGATATCGTTAGGATATTAAGGATTGCTTAAACAAGTTCATTATAATGACATGTATCTGCAGCACCTTTAAAATTATATACTTTTTTGCAAAATTTCAATTTTATTAGCTAAACAAAAAATGCAATTACATAATTTCCCCGAAAAAATCCCAAAAATATTTTTAATATCCCCAACAAATTGCCAAAACAAAAATTTTCATCCTATTCTTCAACAAAAATTCCCCAAAATTTGGTCAAAATCACAAATCTGGCAGCCATGTATAGGATTATTTTATTTTTAGTACCAAAAGTAGCAACTTTGTTCGTTCAATTTAAATTAGAAAAAAAAGAATAATAATAATAATAAAAATAATTTTCGGTTTGTCGAAAATATTCGTATTATAAAATGCGATAAATATGACTGAAAAAATAATAAATATATTGTGTGCTAGTGAAAATATGTGTCGTGTCATTTTCCTTAAATTTTAAATTAATTTTCCTTAAAATTAAATTATTTTGTATTGTTTTTCTCTCTCACAAGTGTGTTGAATTCACACAGACAGCGTTGCCAGAAACTTTGTTTAAAAAATCATCATTTGAGCAATGAAAAATCATAATTTTGCTATAAAAATAATCAAAACCACGTATAATCAAAATAATAAAATGATACTTGGTTTAAATCCCCACTATTAGAAAACAACTTATTATATCTGTAAGATTATTCTGCATATCGATTCAATGTATAAAATGTAGAGGCTCGAGGTATTTTTTGTGGATTCCAATTACGTTTTCTCTATGAAGGATTCTTTTAAAACTAAAACTGAGTGATCAATTTTCAGTAACTATCTTTTAGGAGGTCTCCATTTCATTCTTCCCAAAGCCCTACAAAATTATAAATTAATAATATATAAAAAAAGCAATGTGTGAGATCATATCCGTTGAATTACAGATTATGATCACACACATTTGAAACTTGCGAACTTGAACTTGCGAAAGTATTATTGCTGCTCTCGCGTTATCACCATATTTGACCTAGTGGTGAACCGTTTAATACTCGTTTTGGAATATATAAACAGAATTGTACTTTTACAGGCTTCCTATATGAATATAGAGGTTATCGGTAGGATTTTTGTCGTGTGGTTCTGTCATATAAATTTAAATCTTTGTCATTAAACTTCAAATATAAAAATATAGTATGTATATGTATATAGTTTGAAATTAGTTGTACAGATTTTTATATACATATTCTAACAAATCATCGTGAGTATTTAAAAAACGTTTTTAATATTATTAAAATCAAAATCATATTTTTTTTTTGTAAGAAGAAATCATCAAATCATATGTAGGTTAAAAAATCATCAAAAATACGATAAAATCATCATTCTAGCAACGCTGAACACAGAACTTGTATGTGAGGACAATTGTTGTTGTACGAAAGAAATCTTTCCATTCTTTGGTTGCTACTTTTGGTATTAAAAATAAAACATAATTTAAAATAATTTTGAATTATTTTCATATTTATCAACAAAAAGCAAAAAAAAAAAATAATTATATTTGTAGATGTAATCCGTGAATTAATTATATTTAATACTCTTTTGTGCAACTATGTTTGTTTATGAGACAGGGTCCCAAGATTTTTTTCAAGCCTTATCCCCAAATAGCAAAATCTCATCCCCAAAAATCCCCAAACAATAGCTTATACTTATTATTTTTTATTCGTACTGCAATCTATATCCTTTGGTAGATAAAATACCTAAATAGTCAATATTGAAAAGGAAATGTTCCTATAGGTTTTCAAAAAAATGACATTATATGGAAATCGTTTTAACATTTGTATCAATAAACTTTTTAGGTAAAAAATTTACGTTATTTTTATAGTTAACGCAAATACCGAAGATTAAATTTTTATTTCTTCAAAGGTATAAAGTGCGATAAATTAAGTTTCACTGATTCAATTATTTTTGCTATATTTTATTGAACTTTTAACGTAAAATATAGCTTTGTCCATTTAAAACTTCCACTTTTTGGCCTTTTTAGCAACATGCAATTTTTTTATATCCTATAGTTTCTTCCACCTTAAAACTAATCTATATAAAATTTCATAAGGATTATTATTAAAGGCTTCTATATTATTGATTGAAGTAACGATAATAGAGTATCAATTTAAACACATTACCCTTTCAGCCAATTCATAAATAATTATCTTGTTGCAATTTATCTTGTTGGAAATTTTTTTTTATTTTATGGTTAATATTTGGAATAACAGTTATTTTTTATTGTCATCATTGCACTGTTGTTGAATAAATAATAGGCATATTCTACTAAAAATGAATATCGGCCGGAATATTATATTTTTTTAATTTTTTATAAGTTAAAAAGAAAAATTATGGAAATAAATCCTCCAAGAGTCCAAAAATTCCCAAAACCTCAAATTCATCCCCAACAAATTCCCTAATCCCCAAACTAAATTTTTCACCCCATTTTCCAGAAGAAATACCCAATTTGGGGATAAATCCCCTAATCTAACACTATGGTAAAAGTAGTTTCAGTACTAAATATAAATAAAATTTGACTAAACAATCAGTTTTTTTTTTTTTGCAAGCCTTCTTTACATTGCTATTTCTTTTCATTCTGTACTCAATTTACTTTTATAAATTTTTTGGTAAACATTTTTTCCAATAATCACGTATTTCATTACATCCCTCTGTATTGGACCAAATAGAATCGGGACAAGATTTTAATGTTTTTATAAAAACACAATCCATAATTAAAACATGATATAGAACACATTCTCCTTCTTTTATAATCATTTTTCCTATCAGTTCATAATTTTCTATGCAAATGTTAAAAGCATTCTTAATGATGTCAATAACATTAGGTATATCCTCCAATGCCGTATTTAAATAAGAATTTAAATTATCTTCTACAAATTCACCATCGATAAAAATACCAATTTCTTTAAATGCACACGATATAAAACACTGCAATTATATAAATAAATGTATATTTTTCATAAATTTTTGAATATTAAATTTGTAGTCTAGATTTATAATAGTAATAATCATACCAGGTGCTCATGATCTATATCCAGCTTAAAATGATTTTCATTTGATTTGCATTTTTCTTTAGTTTCCGCTGAATAAAAATTTGGTAACGGACAGCATTGATCGGTAGACTGAAATTATTTTCGTTGTAAGTAATAAACTAGTTTTATTTTATCGCAATTTTATAATTCTACTTACAACTTCTGGAGGACGTTTATAGCAACTGAAGTCCGCTTTTATATTAGTTATCTATAAAAAAATATATATATGAAATGCTACCATTATTTTTTTAAAAACTATATAAGTAAATAAATTAATCTTTTAATACCAAAATCGTTATTATCGCTTTAACAAAAAAAGTTATTAAATTAGTTTTCATTTGAATGCAGTGTTAGGTAAGTGTGATGTTTAAATTTTATTTTATATTATTCACAAATATGAATGTATTAAATTTATATACATTTTAAAAATACATGTTATGCATTTACATCTGTAAAACATTTTCGCGTGACTATCGTTTTGATGGCATTTACGATATATAGATTAATTAATTGTATGATTTATATGTAGTTGTAAACTTTAGTACATAATTTAAGGAAGTACCCCGTCCATCTTCAAAAACAATATTCGATATATAATCACTTTGAGCCGATTTACCTACCTCAATAAATTTATAAAAAATGTCTGTTTACTTTTAAAAAAGGGTCTGATCCCAATAAGCACTCAAAAAATTCAAATTCAAGTGCTTAAAATTTTCTTTGAATTCAGCTTGAATTTCAGTCCCTTTTTCAAATATTTTTTTTTTTTAATAAGAAATGTTTTTTAAAGTTTTCGTTTTATGTCAAACAAATATAATAGTAAAATGTTAAGGAAATCAGTTGAAAATTAGTAAAAAATACAAATACCTATATGTAGTTTAAAATGATAGAATATTATTTTACAATTTCAGTTTCAATATTCAACAACATAAGGATAAACCAGATGTATATTTTACCAAATCACTATTCGTTACGAAATAAACATTAATTTGGGAAAAGCTCAAGAATCTAAAGAAAATTTAATGTGAGTTACAAATGATGTATTTAATTATTATTTAAGTTTATAAAACTAACATCAAAACTTATAATTGTATATAAACTGATATATAAATTTATTTATTTTATTTATTTATTAGTATTTTAAATACTTTCTTACGACTATAATACATTCAATTTCTTATCCAATTTTATATTTTTTTAATTTTTTAAATGCTCAGATAAACACTATTTTTTATATGTATTACACAATTTCTTTTAAAAGCATAAATTTTTGTTTCATTTTTAACATAATTTGGGAGTTGGTTAAATAATTGCAGTCCTTTGTACAGCAAACATCTCTTCATTTTGTTAGTTGCTGCTCTATGTATTCGGAAATCATTTCCAATCCTCAAGTTATATGGCTGGCTTTCATTCACATATGATAGTTCTTGAGTCAAGTATTCTGGCGCATATCCCATCTTCATTTTGAAGATAAGGATACATGTGTTAAACTGGAGTCTTTGTCTGATACTTATCCATTTTAATGTGTCAAGCATATAATGTATCGAAGTATATCTACAACACTTTGTAGTTTTTGTAACCTTTCTAATTGTATATTTGTGCAGCAAGTGTATAGTACGGTTGACCCGAATTCAAAATGTGGTTTAATTATTGTATTATATATTTATTACAGTGATTATTGATAATTTGTCTCTAATCCTTCAAAAAAAGCCTATCTTTTTCCGATTTTTGTACATATGTATTCTATATGATCATTAAAATTTATGTTTTTGTCAATTATAAACCCTAAATACTTTATTTTGTATACTTTTTCTATTATTTTGTTATTAATTTTAAATTCTGTATTGTTATTCATATTTATTTCCATAATTTTTGTCTTATTTTTGTTCAGTTTTAGTTTATTCATTTTTAACCAGTTATTTATATTTCGCATATCGTATATTAAGTTTCCTGGCACTGCTCATCTGTATCCACTATATTAAATATTAGGGTATCGTCCGCATAAAGTACTATTTCATTTTTATCTATTACAGTTGTCATATCATTTATATAAATTATAAATAGTAAAGCTCCAAGAATTGATCTTTGTGGTACTCCATATTCATTATTAATTGTCTCTGATTTTTTATAATTCACTTAAGTTATTTGCTTTCTACGAGGGCGGATCAATAAGTCCGTGACTTTTCGAACTTTCCTTGTAGTTATATGAAATGCAACACTATTCCCATCAAGTACCACCTGTTAATAGACTACTGTCAAATTTTGAGCATTTGTCGTCATTTATTTTGCGTAAAAAATGGGATTGTTCGAGGTCCTTAAAGTAGGCATTTGTTTGGTCAATAATTTCATCGTTGGAGCTGAATCTCTTTCCACCGATCCATTTCTTTAGGTTTGGAAATAGTAAGTAGTCACTAGGGGCTAAATCCGGAGAATATGGCGGATGAGGTACCAATTCGAACCCTAATTCATATAGTTTTGCCATTGAGACTGCACACGTGTGCACCCGTGCATTATCTTGATGAAAAAGAACTTTTTTTCTTGGCCATATTTAAATCCTCATTAAATCGGTCTAATAAGTTGACATAATATTCGCCGTTAATTGTTTTTTTTTTTTCTTTTGAAGGTAATCGATGTGGATTATCCCGCGTGCATCTTTCTTAAATCCAGCTGATCATTTATTGACGGTCTTTTTTCGCAAAAAATAATATTTAATGAGCACTCGAAATACACTTTTTTCTATTTTTAGAAAAATATACAAGGTTGTATGTTTTGAACAGCTGTTAAACGCAAAGTAAATGTCGACACTTGCTCAAAATTTGACAGTAGTATATTAACAGGTGGTACTTGATGGGAATAGTGCTGCATTTCATATAACTACGATGAAAGTTTGAAAAGTAACGGAAATTCTGACCCGCCCTCGTATTTGTTAGATATGATTCAAAGCAATTTAATTGACATTATTTTTTATTATATATATATATATATATATATATATATATATATTTATTATTATTTTTTTTTATTACAGCCGTTACTTTTTCATCTATTTAATACGTAATTTACTGCCGTTTCACATGAAAATTTTTTCCGAAATCCGGATTGATATTTCGATAAAATATTGTTTGATTCTAAATCATTTTCAAGTTGTATTTTAACGTTTTTTTCAAGAATTTTTTCACACAATTTTAGTGAGTTTTTGGCCTAAATTATTCACATTTATTCGTTTTATTAACTTTTTTAATTGGCGTCACCACTGAAGTTTTAAAATTTTCAGAAAATATACCCGTTTTTAATGATTTATTTATAACTTTTAGCAACATTTCTCCATTCAAGTTCCAATTATCTAATATCATATTTATATTAACATTATTATAGTCCGGTTTGTTGTTCATGTTCTTGCATATATTTTTAAGTTCTATTTTTGTTATTTCTCGGAATTTAAATCTACAGTTTATCATATTTATTTGATTTATATATTGTACATATTCTATATTATCTATAATTTCTTTTATACTATTTACAAAATATTTATTTGATTCGCTATTTCATTACTGTCCTTATATTCTATACTTGTAAATATCACAGATTTTATCACATTCTTTGTTTTTTTTAGTACTAAGTCTTTGATGCTATTCCACATTTGCCTTTGATCTTTGGTACTACTTATTGTTCTATTCTTATTGTTCTTGGATTTCACCTAAAGCTAAATCCACATTTCTTATATATTGCATGCAGTCCTCACATATAAAACGCACAAAATTGTTAGCTTCCAACAATCCGATAGAGTATTGGTCTATTCCCGAACATTTTTTAGTGCAGTGGTATACTTTATCACATACACCATTGCATCTGATGCCAGTTTCACCCCTAATTGCTGATCTGCATGTATTGTATTCAGTCATCCTCGAAATTTTCTTTTATTTAATTTAACCACTATATTATGTGTATTTTTGTATGTTTTTATTATAATTTATAAATTAAATTGTTCTTTATGTTTAAATAGTCCTTTTTCTATTTTTAAAACACTTTTAATATTTTATTTTTTTCTTCAGAGCTTTTAGTTTTTGCTTGTTATTTCTGTTTCAATTTCATCAATGTTGGCAATTTCCTTGATGTCATCGTTTGGGGGTACCAAAACTAAGTATTCAACAAGTATATTTCAACACTTAAAATTTTAGTTTATCACTGGAATTCAACTTTTATACACTTGAATTCCAGCAAAAATGCTTATTGGATTTTATAAAGAAGAAACGAAAACAATTACTATAAATTCAAATTTAGTTGTTTTCTGCAGAAATTGTTGAAACGAATTTTGGTTTCGTTTTAAAAAATCAAGTCCAAAATTTTTTGAAAAATAACTTTTTATAAAAGTATGTTTTTCAGAAAAGAGTAATATACAAAAATCTTGTTTAAAATGATGAACTTAAGTTGAAGAGTATATAAGATTCGGCACAGCTGAATATAACAGCCAAATTATTTTTCAATTACCCTGGTTATTATACTTTTTTTAATTAAAACAACGGTTCTCAAACATTTTGGGGAGGTCGCGAAGACTGTTTGCTTAAATACAAAACACAAAGTATTTTTATTTAAGGGCCAATATCGAAATAGAGTATCCAGTTAACCGATTTCCGAATTTTTTTCCAAGGCTGTCGGTTTCGGTTTTTGCCTAATCTTCGGTTTTATTTGAAACCGGTTTTTTAACAGCATTTTATTTAACTTTTTATGTAATATTACTCAGAAAAAGTGTCCAAAAAAGGAAAAAAATAAAAATAACATGACTAAAAATATAAATTTCATGTAACCTGCTAAATGCAATAAAGTGGCAGATAGCTAATTTCACTTTGAAAATTCTCTTTAAATAGTTGAAAAAAGTCAAACTATTAAGTCCGCAAGAAAAAATTAGTGCCCAAAATTAGTGTACCAAAGGTGCCCAGTCAACCTAATTGCCCTAAACTCCGATCAATTAAAATGTATTGGGCCTTATTAAAAAATATTTAAAGGATACTAAAAGCTCAAAAGTACACACATTCCGACAAAAAAAGTTGCAAACAAATAAATAGTAAAAGCTTTGCAGAAAAGCTTATAAGTTTTTTTAAATCTAATAAGAAATAATTTATTCAGCCTATTCATGAAATCTCCAACGGAACTAGATTGGAAACGAAATTCTAAAATACTTTCAAGTTGAAATTGGTTTATGAAAATGTAACGAAAACAATTTTTTAAATGAATGATATTTTCGCTCTATGTTCTTAATTAAATAATGAGCGATTTTAAGCGTTTTGAAATTTTCCTTACAAATTGGGGACGAAAATATAAAAAAAATATCGAAACATAAACCCGATTTATTTTCTTTGTTGAGAAAATATAAAACTAATCTGTGTTGGATTCTATAAACAAGTTGATTATTTCAAATATAAAGCTTTCATAGAAAACATAAAACATCTATTGGCATAATTTTGTGCACTAATTTCTTCATGCACACTTCTTAGTATTTTGATTATAAAATAAATTTTATTTTATTTCTGAAAGACATATTTTCAAATACCAGGATTAAGAATAAAATATTAAAGAAAGGAAATCAAATAAAATAAATAAAAACAATGTCTATTTTAAATTTAAAAAAAAATACATCCCCACTTACAGATTAATACAACGTCGCTGTTATTTACTTTTTCCAACTGATCTGCAGAAAAATCTGCAACTATCCTGGTAGCTGTATTCTCAAGCAAAGAAGATTGCTCTACACATGCTTCCTTTTCGGTAACCGAAATAGATGGTAAAATAGTTTGCTTTTTTTCTTGAATATCCTTTTATGATGGTAGAATTGAGTGTCCCTTTTCAAGCACAGTTTTTCTTAAAATTTGATATTTGTTTCGCCTGTGGTCCAGTTTAAGCATTAATGCAATTGCTTCTTCCTCTGTAAAATTGGATTGTGATGTTGGAGGTGGTACACTTTCGGCAATCCGTTTAAGACGTTTTGGTGATGCAGTTGTCAGTATTTCAGCAATATTAATTGCACTCTTAGGTTGCTTCTCCTTTTTTAACATTTCTTTGAAAGTGTCAGAAACTTCTTCATTCGAAATTATAGAAAGCCTTTTCTTCTTAGATCTTGTACTTAAATCATCATCTGAGATTTACCAATGACGTCAACTTTTGCATGATATGTAGTTTTTACGAATTCCACTATAGCTTCTAAACGATTAAGATCATTTTTAGATAAACTAATGTTTCAATGTAATTAGCTGCGAATTTATATATATCTATTAGATATAACGCACAGGTATATATATTTACAGATATTCTGTGAATTTTCATTAGGTAAAATATCTGAAAGAACCAATTTGGAAGAGTACCTATACCGAATTCATTGATATTATATGTTGCTGTTAGGTATTACCAAAAAAGATATTACCTGTGCATTGTCACTAGCTCAAAAAATATAAATTTTGAACCATCAGTAATAGATAAATGCTGCAGCTAGATGTCACCGGAAAGGATACCTGTACATTACCACTAGATCATAAATATATAAATTTTTAACCATCAGCATTAGATAAATACATTTGTTAAATTTAGGTAAGCACCATAAATGTAAACTAATAAAATACTTATTGATTAAGATAAAATAGTCATTTTTTGTTTTATTTTAAATTCATTAATAGAAACATATGAATGCTTAGAAAAGAATAAAGATTTACATAAATTTGGGAAATGTGGCAACCCTATTAAAAATAAAAAATATTTACTAATTATTTTTATAAAAATATTTTGTGTATAGATATTATTAAAAGTATACAGAAATATTCATAATTTTCTAAGTAATTATTCACGCAAAGCTAAAGGCAAAAAAAATATAGCCATATATACAATAAATTGGAAATATAAAAGTTTAAAGGCGCATATTTCTGAAATGAGGCATGATATTGACTTGAATCTTTTTGCAGAAGATCAGAAATTATATATGCTAAAGGATAAGCTTAATATATACATATTTTTAAAATTTCTTTCGCTATTTAGAAATAAACCAAACAAAAGGCCCAATTTGGGGTTTTTGGAGAAAATAAAAATTTTTTAATTGTAATAACATATTTGTTTATAAAGATATCTTAATGAAATTTACAGGAAATGTGGATATTATTAATATAAATAAAAGCGCGTTAGTAAAATTTCATTCAGGGGTAGGTTTTCCTGAATTCCCAAAAAAATAAGAATGAAAATTCCCAAAAATGGGATTTTTTACATTTTTGGCTATAAAATCCACATTTTTCCGAAGTCCCGTAGATTTTGATTTAAAACTTTTAACAACATATTGAAGATTCTTAAAATATATTCCGCTTGTCGATTCGTACTTTGGGATTTGAGAAAATATGGTATAAAATCAAAACTTTCATATAAAATGGGTCGAATTCGGGACCAATTGCGTTATTGGGCTTGTTTTTTATCTTGTAGTCATCTCTGTGAAGTTACCTTTCAGAAAAGTGCACAATTATTATATGTTGCTAAAGAAAATTTTATTTTAAATAAAAAAATAGAAATAACTAGTCAAGAAAAAAAAAACTAATAATATCGGTCGGAAATACTAGGATATATATGAAAAAACTGGGCCAAGAACATGGAAAATTATGATGCTTAAAAATTCAAACGCAAATAACTCGAAAACTATAAGAAATAAATAGGACACGTAAGCATGTTTTTTATAGGTCTTATCAGGGCCTACAACAATATATAAAAATATTTGAAATCGGACGAGAAATAAAAATTTGGCAAGCGATTAAAAATTTTTTATGCAAGAGGTACCTAACTTTGAGCCCCCTTAGCTCCGCCCCTGAGGGGTACACTCCTCTGCTACGCCTATACGAAATTTCATGAGAATCCAACCAGCCGATCAGAAGTTACAGATTTATTTCCAAAAAATGTCGATTGTGCCCCACTGTGCAATACTTAGAATAATACTTTATGTTTCCTTTATAAGATACAACAATATTGAAAACCAAGGAAATAATTTCCCTGAAAAACTTAAAATTTTATAATAAAATCTGATAAAAAGTGAGTTTACTATAATTTTCATCAATAAAGAAAACGAAAAAATAAGTAAATATGTTCACGTATAAATCTAGTATTTTGTTTGAAAAAATACAAATAAATAATATTTTCTTTCTAAAAAAATGTAAATGCCTGAAAACCGTTTTTTTCAAGAGTGTAAAACCAGTCAACCGTTCTGTATAAAATGAAATTTTTGGGTTAAACCGAAAGTAAACTTAATTATAATTATATCCGTGTGAGTGATTAAATTTCTTATGTCCAATTAATTCCAAATGGTATACAAGACAACCAGACCGAGAATATTGTAATCCCAATATATATATATATTTGTAATACGAAAGTATGATCTCAAGTAGATGACGGTACCTAATTAAACATTTTATCAAATTTCAAATAATAACTTCCTCAACAAAAAGAAAGTATTTAGAAATTGGGAATTGTATTAGTTTATCAAAGTGATTCAAACTTAATTCTTAAATACATTCAAAAGCGGCTGTAAAAGTAAAAGAGATAATTTAGATTTACAGATTCTAGTTAAAACTAGTCAAAAATTGTGAGAAAAACAAAGAAAGTTTATAATTTTTTTATGTAATATCAAAAACAAATTTTGTTCTTTTTATTTTAAAAATTACACCAAATATTAAATTGGTATAATTAATTAAATCTCTTCCACATCCTCTTCCTCCTTTGCATCAGAATTTCCATGTGGAGAGCATTGATTAAAATGATCACGTGCTGCATTGCATTCATCAGTATTTGACCATGAAGAATCAGGGCAGTCCTTGAAGGTTTCTAAAAAAACACAGCCTATTAACATGCCACCGTGTTTGGGACCACAACGAGATGGACCATGGTTATGAACTGACTTTTTTGGTACAAAATTTTGACGTAATTCATTACAATGCTGGAATTTTTCTGTTAAAAATTCTACTTTTTCCAAATCATCATAAACTTCATTTAAATATGTCCCTAAATTGTCTTCCTGAAGTTCATCATCCAATAAAATGCCAGTCTCATTAAGAACACACGAAGCGAAGCACTAGAAAAGAAACAAAAGCTGAATATAAACAAATCGATTCCATTTTTGCAAATTGAAATAATTAATTATACTGGATGAGGTCCATGTGGTCGTCCCCTATGTTGACCGGGTGGCCCATGGGGATGACCACCAGGCGGTCCATGGAACTCGTGAGGACCATTGGTTTGTCCGCTTTCCATACTACATTTCTCTTTAACTTCGTCCGATAAAATATTTGATAATTCACAACAGCTTTTAATATCCTTTAATAAATATCGAGTTAATAATAACATTTTTGAACGTAAAACTATTTACAAAAATGTCCTTACCACATGAGGAGGTCGTTCACTACAGTCCACTTCACCCTTAGTAGATACAAACTAAAATTTATAAAACTACATTTTAATATTTGAATGCATATGTAGGTCACAAGATTTATTTATTTTACCTCTGCTACTGTTATTAGCAAAAGTCCGAAGAGTTTAATTTTTAAAGTAGCCATCCTAGAGCTCTCAGCGCAACTAGAAGAATTGAATAAATTTACTACGTTTTTATGTGAAAATTTCAATTAACACCAATATTATATACTCTATTTAAATAAAAACAAAATTGCATTTTAATTACATGTTTGACAATATGTATTTGTATTATTTATTTAATTATAAAATCTATATACATCTGTATTTTAATGGGGGATTTTTATTTAAATTATTTTATTATTGGAATTCATTTGATAAAAATAAAATAAAAACAAATAGATATATGAAAAAAATTGCGATCTCTAATTAAAAACTAACTTTATACATATGGAAAAATTTTGGTTTTTGTCATATAAAGAAAGATTTAGATAAATTATCACACTTAAGATTTACGGATTAATAATTACGGATTTATGAAGTAAATTTTCTAATTTAAAAATTTCATTTACGAGAAAATTTTGTCAGCACGCAATAGTCGATAACAAGAAATTTAGATAAAATCCATATTTAAGTGATGATGTTTTCAATAGGAAGAATGCTAAGGAAGTGCCATTATCCAACAATATAAAAAAGCAAAATGTATTTTTAAATGTACATACGTACGAGGGCGGATCAATAAGTCCGTGACTTTTCGAACTTCCATCGTAGTTATATGAAATGCAACACTATTCCCATCAAGTACCACTTGTTAATAGACTACTGTCAAATTTTGAGCAAGTGTCATCATTTGCTTTGCGTAAAAAATAGGATTTTTCGAGGTCCTTAAAATAGGCATTTGTTTGGTCAATAATTTCATCGTTGGAGCTGAATCACTTTCCACGGAACCATTTCTTTAGGTTTGAAAACAGAAAGTAGTCACTAGGGGCTAAATCCGGATAATATGGCGAATGAGGTACCAATTCGTAGCCCAATTCATAGAGTTTTGCCATTGAGACTGCACACATGTGCACCCGTGCATTATCTTGATGAAAAAGAACTTTTTTCTTGGCCATATGGGGTAGTTTTCTTTTTAAATCCTCATTAAATCGGTTTAATAAGTTGGCATAATATTCGCCGTTTATTGTTTTTGCCTTTTGAAGGTAATCGATGTGGATTATCCAGCATCCCAAAAAACTGTTGCCATCGCCTTATTGGCCGACAAACTTACCTTGGCCTTCTTCGGAGCAGGTTCACCCGGAGAAACCCATTGTTTAGGCTGCTGCTTGGTCTCTGGAGTACAGTAATGGATCCATGTTTCATCCACAGTAACAACTCTTTTGGATTGCGGTTAAACAACTCCAAACAATCCTCTGAAGTTGTCACACGTTTACGTTTACCCATCTTGCAGGCAACTACCTTAAACCCAGCTGATCATTTAAAATTGACACACTTTTACTTTTTGGTCGGCCAACACCATATCGTGGATATGGTGTTGAACATTTTCTGATGTACATTTTTAGAAAAATACACGAGGTTGTATGTTTTGAACAGCTGTTAAACGCAAAGTAAATGACGACATTTGCTCAAAATTTGACAGTAGTCTATTAACAGGTGGTACTTGATGGGAAAAGTGTTGCATTTCATATAACTACGAGGGAAGTTCGAAAAGTCACGGACTTATTGATCCGCCCTCGTATATGTTGAGAGAATAGTCAAATAACCTTATAAAATCAGATCACCGTAACCGGTTGTATTTGAAGACGATAACTTAAAAAAATATCATCCAAAAATATGGAATTTCTGAAGCATATTCTTATTTTATTGACGATTTATTTAAAATTCCGAAAATGTAAGTTTTTAGGAAAATTTTTACAAAAACATGTAAAAAAATATGGGGCCTTAAAATACCAAACAGCACATATTTTACACTATACATAGTTTTTAGCATTTTTTGTTACATTTGTTAAATTGCAAAATAAATTTAAGAATAATTCCATTCAATTATTCAAATTAGATTAATCAAATTTTAAAATAACTAATTAATCAGAATTTAGATTAATAAGAATATAATAATAAGAATTGATGATTAATCGATTAATTAATTAATCAATCTGTATACAGATTAATCAAAATTTTGAATAATTGATTATTCGCACATTCCTAAAAAAGTTTCACAAGAATGAACTACGGAAAATCATGGGGAAAAAATTTAAACATATTTTTTTTCCATAACAAGAAAAAAACTGATTTTTTTATCAAAATGTACTAGAAACATGATTTTCAATCGCTAGTAGGGAACTGAAAATAATTTTTTTTTATATTTTTTCCGTATTCAGCTCCTCAATTCGCATCATTTGAGAGATATTCCAACATCAGAATCGCAAAAAAGTTGTTTATTAGGATATTTTAATGTATTAACCTAGTTAATTGAAGGAACGTAGTTGTATTCAATTTAACAAAATTAAAAGATTTTGATAAAATTCATTATGAAGCATATTCAACCCAACCCAAGAAAATGTTTTTAATCAACAGACCGATAGAAAGTTTTGCAAACAATATTTATAAATTTAATTAATTATTTTCATATCTTACCAACTGCGTAGATATTTATTCAAATTGAAGAATTTTATTCAATTTGACTAAAATAAATTAGTTAATTTCTACGAAATTTCTTCAATTTTGTTAATTTAAATATTTAAATTTTATTGATTTTAGTTAATTTAAAATTAACTAAATTAATTTCAAAATTGACAAAAAATATAGTCAAATTAACAAAAATATTATACAAATTAACTTTCCTTAAGGATGATTAATTGAATAAGATTGTGTGTTGTATTACTTACGATGCACGTTGGATTAAACAGTACTGTTAATGAGTAGTAATTAAAAAAAATAAAGTTTGTATTTTATTACAAATTTTAATAGAAGATAAAATTTGTCATCACTAACTGTAAAATTTATTGTCATATATTGTCTTTTGCTATACTCCCCAAAAGTTTAACATTATTTTTAAAATTGTCGCACATTGTTAAAAAATGAAATTCATAAAAGTTCAAACATAATTTTTGCCACATTATTTAAATGGATAGATACATCAACCAGTTATAAGACTATATTTGCAAAAAAATATATATATTATAAATTTTTATTTAAAATATTTTTGATCATTTTTTTAAATACCCCAAAAATAGGATAGATATATCTATATGTATGTACATAAAGGGTTATGAATCAGATTGGATAAAAATTTTTATATGGTGATAAAATATGGGTGTTAGCTTTTGTAATAAAGAAAAACATGTTGCCAATATTTGCCTAAACGAAAAATATTTAAGTTTGCATTAAAATAGACCAGATGAAACAAAATATATAACACTGTTAGAGCAAACTCATCAAATTCGAAATTAAGATTTTTAATAATTGTAGTCGTGAAAAGTGTAATAAAAATATTTTTCTAGGTTTACAAGATATATACATTTTTTTAATTATAGTATTTTACATCTTATGAATATCCATTAATAAAAAATGTATATTTTTTTAAATTAAAGCTTCCCCGAATTAATACCCATTTCGCTATCGATGAGTTAATACTGCTTTAGTAAATTTTCTTTGATTAAACATATTTTTCTTTATTATTTTTTTTCGTTTAAGAAATTTTATTCAAATCAACATCTACTAAAAAATATTTCTAATCAAAATTTTTAGTTGATTTGAAGAAAATTTTTTGATTTAAAGAAAAACTTTGTAAATTTGATTTAATTATTTATTGTTTATTTTTTTCGTTAATGTTACCTACGAGATTTGGTTCAGTGTAAATAAATAAATAAAGTAAAGTTTATACTTTTCCTTGTTCATGAAATTCTGTATTCTAAACTTTGACCCCTATATTCACAAACACCTTTTAAATTTGAAAAAAATTTTTCATACAAATTTTGTCTCTAAAATGTATTTGTACTCTATACCACCATAGGTGGATGTGGTATTATGCGTTTGTGCTGATGTTTGTAACAAAGTTATCCAACACCCACTTTGAAGTATACCAATCGACTCAGAATCACTTTTTAAATCGATCTAACGATGTCCGTCCATCCGTACGGCTGGCTGGCTGTCCATGTAAACCTTATGCACAAAGTACAGGTCGCAGTTTTAAAGATAATTCAATGAAATTTGATTTATGATACAAAGACGAAGCCTATTAAAACTGGTTGTGATCGGTCCATTATTTCACCTAGCCCCCATATAAATGCCCCCCCCCCCCCGGAATAGAGTTCAAACACTCAAAAATGCCATAAAAATAAGAATATTTTAATGAAATTCGGTGCAAAAAAAACACTTCCAGGAATCGCCCTAAAGTGCATAAAATCATCAACGCATTATTCTGTATTTGTATATTTTATTTTACATTTAATAAAATTGGCCACAGATGTAACATAAGTCCCCTTCACGAATTTTTATGTACGTACGCAATGGTGTAGGCTATCATATAGTCGGTCTTAACCGACAATATCTTTCTTTCTCGTTTAAATTTAAAATTTGTTTTTTAATACGAGGCGACTAATTAGATATAAAAATGTCAGTGAACTTTAATAAAAAGAACATAAATGATTGTATAGTTTTCATAAATGAATTAAAATATTAGTTCTCATTACATAAATATATCATTTTTAAACAGAATGGTCTAAAATTAATTGTTCCATAATTACAATATAAATATCATACATATGTATGTACAGTACACGCTCGGAAATTCGAACCACTTTGATTTTAGGGCGATTCGAATTTCCGAATTATTCGAATTTCTGGACGGTTTTTTTATACAAAAATTTAGGTAAATTTGACCATAAAGATATAAAAGACTATGTTTTTTTATTTTTGTTTATTTAACATAAAAACTATAAAAAACAACGAAATATAACAAAAAACTTTACATTTTCAGATATTCAGCACTATGTAAAGTTTTATTGGATACGTGTTGATAAGTGTTGGCAACAGCATCCGATATTGATTTTCTATTCGATTTAATATGTATTGCTAATGGTAGAAGTAGTTACATTAAAGTCCATTGCTAAAAGCTTTCCTTGAACGCCTTTGTCAATCTTTTCCAATATTTTTAATTTGTCTTGTAAAGACAAAGTGTTTTTCTTACGTTTGTTTGGCATTTTTAGTCCACTTTCTTATTTTAATAAATGTTAAACCGTATACATACATATACAAATACTAAAAAAACTGACTTTTAAACTCTAACAACACCAACAAGATCTGTAAATCATCTATTAAAATGGGATTCCCCTTTTTACTTTGTATTTGGTTAAGCTAAATTGTCAAAATTTTAGTGTTTACAATAAAAAAGAAAAAACCGCTCGAAAATTCGAATTTTGGATTCTAATTTTAGAGCGCCAAATGTAATGAAATTACTGATTCGAATTTCTGGAAATTCGAATTTCTTAGAGTTCGAATTTCTGAGCGTCTACTGTACTTATATTATGGCGACTCATTCCCTATGGAAGAAAAAAAGTTTTTTTTGCCGGCCTGAAAATAAACCTTGGTGATGACCGCGCTTGAGTTGGATCGTATGGGTATCATTTGAAAGGTATTTGGAAGCCGCGTTCATTGATATATAAAACACATCCAAGAGTGACCCCAAAATTTTTATATGCCACAATATATTATATTTTTCAAGGTTTTTTTCAAAATATTGTTTGTTATTTTTAACGAAAATTAAAATTGAAAAATTTCTACTTGCTTATAAATATAAGTTGTTGGTTCCAGATTAATTTTTATTTTAATATTCTTGCATACCCGTTTGAATTAAAATATTTACGAAAATTGCAAAAATGTTAATATAAAAACAAAAAATATTAACATTGTGTCACACATTTTTCTTATTTATATATAATATTTAAAAATGATATATATGTATTTTAAAATTATATGATTAAACTAATTGCTCTAGTGGTTAATTTATTTAAATATGACAAAAAACTAAATTAAATAACACTTTTTTTGTTAAGTCTGTTATAATTATATAATTGTTGTATCAAAAATTACTAAAAAATAAATAAAAAATAAAGCAAATATCTCATAGTATCGATGTTTAGGTATTAAAAGCGAAACAAGTTAACAAGTTAATAATTTCAAGTCTAAATAAAAAAAACTAAATATGCATGAGTAGTATTTAGTTTATAGTTTTTTATTTAGACTTGAAATTATTGAAAATTTTGTCAAAATTATTATAAATTTGTTAGGTTTTGCCAAAAATACATTAGTGTAGCAAAGTTATAGCTCTAGAATACAATATCATCAGATTAGGACACGATATTTAAAAAATGTCTTACGGGTTTTGGGTCATAACTGTTTTAGCTGCTTTATTGGTATTTAATTAAAATAAATTTTTAAAAGATATATTTATAGATTTTATATGAATTTTTTTTTTTAGCAAACTCGTTTAGCTGCCGGTATAGATTGTAAAAAACTACCACCCAGAATTGTAAGTAAGAGGATAAGGAAGATTGCAATCTAAAGCTAAAAAATCGATTGATGCATTTGTTTGATTTAGGATCCCGCTACTTGTTGTCCCATACCGGAATTAATAACAGAGGAAAATAAAGAAAAGTGTAAAGAATTTTTAATAGAGCCCGTACCATCTTTTGTGCCAATGGCCAATGAAAAATCATCTGGTAATTCCAAAAATGAAGCACCAACCCCAGCCAGTCATCGCGTTGGTGATCATTATCATAGAATTAATCACGGACCTTTTATGCATTTGGTAAGTGTCATACGAAGAAATAGAAAGTATAATCTAACTAAAAACTTAAATTCGAAATTCAAATTTAACAAATTTATGGTTTCAAACGAAAACCCATATCGTTGTTGCGCTGGCGAAAAGTCATTTTCAGGAGAGCAAAAAGCAATTTATTTTTTATATGAAAGTCATATAAAATTACATATAACTTCTGAACTAATCCAGATATTTGAAAAAAAATTATTAAAAAGATAGTAAAATAAAAAAAGTTGGAAAATTACACAAATAAGAAAAGAGCCTTTATTTGTGATCACCAGTATTTTTGACCAAAAATTGATTTTTTATATGAAATCTTTAAACCCCCGTATCTTCGTAAATATGCATTTAAATGAGTTTTTTTTAATAAAAAAAAAATACAACATAAAATTTACAAAATTAAATTATTTCTAACAATTCACATTTTCAGTGCTTCGTGAATTGTGCCCTTAATGATACCGGTATCCTAGCGAATGACAAAATAAACAATGCTGCACTTTCTGCACAACTTAATAAGGTCTTAACTGATACGCCCGATTTGGTACCCATTTTGGAGACTTCATTTAAAACTTGCTCGGCTGTTGCTGAAAAATTCCATTCAAAAATGGAAGAAAAAATGATGAACAGAAAAACTATTCCAGTTTCTACAACACCACCTACCCTGGCAAAAAATCGTATATTTCGTCCACCCCGTTGTCCACCAGTTTCTAGTCATCTAATGGCTTGTGTTTTTATAGAAACTTTTATGAAATGTCCTGCCTCGGTATGGTCTAAAACAAGGGAATGCAATGAATTTCGTGATCATATGAAAAACTGTAAGCCAAAATATAGTATGGAGGAGTCCAGTGAGGAGGACATGCAATTGAAAATAGATGGCTATTTACAAAAATAGTATAATTAAAGAAATTAATAATAAATTAAATAAACCAAAATATAATTAATTATGACATTTAAGTTTTTCTTCTTTTATTGCTTTTTTTTGCAGAAAAAGGAGGACCCCAGTGTTTGATAAAATAAATTCTTTTATTTTTAAATTTAAAATAAATCAAGTAGAAAATTTGATTAACTAGAAAATTTGATTATCAATTTTAAAACAGCCGTATACCAAAGGCGCATGTTCATAAAATAATGTATCACACCATCCACCAAATTCCTTTTTAGGACCTTAACATTATATTTTAATTCATTCGTATAAGTACCATAAACCCGTTAGGTCTATTTAACGGAAATATGTCGACTTTAAAAAGGGATTTTGAATTATTCTTTAACTCTTTAAAAAAGCAACAATTTTCTGCCATGGAAATTCAAAACATATGCAAACCTTTAAGAAATTATTATCGTTTGGAAAAGTTGAAAACATTTTCTGTAATTGGTTTATGTCTTGGATTAATTTACTTGCTGTGCATGAGCTGTGATAGCATAAATTGGTTTTTAAGTGCTTTGGGTAGACTTTTGCTCATACAACTTTTGCCTTATTGGAACTGGCCGGAACTGTATAATGCCAAGTGTTTGATTGATAAATCTGTGGAGGTAAAGGAAAATTCTGCAGCAGTTTCTAAATTAGGGCGTTATGAAACCGAAAAGAAAAACTGTTTGTTATGTGAAACAATTGGTAAATATTTGCATATACATAATTGTAAAATTTAAACATTTTAATATTTTAAATTTTTCGCAGATTATATACCTTCTCTAACCAACACTTCCTTCACATTTTTAGAGTCAACCTATTTAGAAAGATCTTATCCTGTCATTATTACTGACTCACATAGTGCAATGTCGCCCTCAGATTTTTATCATTTAATCTTTAATAAATCTTTTGATTTTCTTAAAAGTAATCCCTGTGATGTTTCTACCAATCTTATGTTGAATAAGTATTTCGATGTCGATATTGCTTTAAGGAAAGCTTGGAACTTACATCATTCCCCAGACAAATGGTTTCTACAATTACGAAATTGCCAATTTAAAGCTATTAAATCGTCGAGAAATTTTATCAAAAGACCCTATTACTATCCGGTACATTTGGAACCATACTATTCCAGCTGGCTGTTAATGTCACATAATTATAGCCATAAATATCAACAGGAGATTTTTGTACAAGGTCTCATCATAGTGCAACAGTTATGGGGTTCAACGGACTTGAGTTTGAATGCAAAGGACCCATGCTCAAACTGTCCCGTTATCAACGTACATTTGAAGGAAGGTGAAAGTTTTTTATTTTCAACGGATTTGTGGGTATTGAGTTATAAATTTTTAAATGATCAAAGTGAAAGTATTGCTACTATAATGGAAATTGATTATAATATTTAAAAAATAAATAAAATAAAATGTATGTAATTAAATGTCATCTGTAGAAGATTATTTCCTAATTAAAGAAGAAATTGAGATCAATTTTATTTAATTTATATGTCCTTTTCGTTAAATATTTGCTTAGTCTGAACACGCCTAAAGTTTTAAATAAAAACAAAATTGGAAAATTTAGATCAAATATTTCAATCCATGTGAATATAAATATTTTAAAGGTTTTAAACAAATAACATTTATACATAAAACTATGACCACACTAAGCAAATATTTGTCTTTGCTAAGTATAAACAGCATCAAATAGAATTCACTTAAATGTCTACTGTGGTTTATGCTAAGTCAGTAGATCATGCTTTCCTAAAAAAGCAATTGAGATATATTTTATTTAGTGGTTACATCATATTATTTGCCTAGTCTGAACACGCAATTAAGTGTTTGATATTAATAAGGATATAATAGTTACCATTTTTACATAACAAATAAAAGCAATCCTTTTTAATTTTTTTAATTAATTAGTTTTTTTATATTTAACTTCTACTAATTTTTGTAAAGTACTCGTCAAACTATTAATGGCCTCGATTTTGACTCGTTCAATTTTTTCCTGTTGCAGCAAAGACATCTTATTAAATTGCATCAATTCTCGATGCATTTCCTTTTGCAGCTCAATCTTATCACGTTCAACTTGTAATTTACGTTCAAAATAGTCCTGCCACCAGGCCGTACTACCATTGCTCTCACCCACTGGAGAATTTTGTTCTTTGCCGAAATTTTTTGGAAACTCATTTTCCATTTCCTCACTTCTTGCATTCGCTTGAGTATAATTATTGGACTCAATTATTTGCAAAGGATACTCATATTGATTATCATCATTTAGTTCCATCTTTGGTTTTTTCATATCGGACATACTTGTACTGTCTTCTTCGTCAAAGTCATCATTCGATTTTGAATCCAATTCAATTTGATGCGGCACAATTTCTTCCTCCTTGGCATTAATATAATGTATATTAAAACTCTCCGACGTAGGTGTTGTTTTCATTTGTAGAGGTGGTAATTGTTTCTTAGCTATGGGCATTTCAAAGTTAGCTCTTTTACCTTGTAGATATTTAAACATTTCTTCGAAAAATTCCCAATGCACATAACCGGAAGTGTATTTTTTGCATAAATTCTTATTGTAGGTGATTAAAATGTTGTGCCATTTTTTCTGTACCTTTGCCGCACTATAGCGGAAACCCATTTTTTGTAACTGTCGCGTGCAATGCAACCATAAGGCTGTTCGTTTCTGTCGACCCTCAGAAAAACGACTTTCCATTGGTCCTCGTACGTGTATTAAAGCCCTGGTGGCTTCTGTTGTCCACGCCCGTTCATAGGGTCCTCGTGGGTGACCATTATTGTTGTTTATTGCAGTAGATGAGGTTGGATTGGTAGCATCATTGGCATCAGTAGTATCAAGTAGACAATCATCTGGTAAATCTTCACAATCATCCAAATCGTCATCACTTATTTGATAAAAATCTAAAAGTAGAGAATATTTTAAGTTATTTGAATAGAATAGATAAAAGGATCATCATCAAGCTATACAAAAGGCATATTTTTTATAAAATTTTTGTTATGTCAACTCTTTTGCATACCAAAATGTTTTGATTTAAGTGAACGATTAAAAAATTTTATTTAATTACTTAATTTTAATTAAAATTGTAGTTACGGCCTTTTACATTTTCATAATGTTTTCTGCTTCTGTTGTAAAAAATTAACGAGAAAGAAAGATATAGTCGGTCAAGGCCGACTATATGATACCCTACACCATTGCGTAGATGGGAAGGGTCTTATAATACACCTGTGGTCAATTTTACTAAATGTAAAATAAAGTGTACAAATACGGAATAATGCATTGATGCTAAGATCTAAATGATTTTATGCACTTTAGGGCGATTCCTGGAAGTGGGTTTATATGAGAGCTATGGTAAATTATGGACCGATTCTAGTAAAATTTAATAATGTTGTTTCTACTTACATAAAACTTATTTGTGTCGAATGTTAACTTAATACTAACATTCGCATGGGATTTATGCACGTTGAAGTGATTTGCGGAAGAGGGTTTTATATGGGAGCTATGATCAATTGTGGACCGATCTTCATAAAATTTGGTACAAAGATTGATACTTGTACAGAACTCCTTTGTGCCAAATATCATTCAAATATTCTTATTTTAAAGTCATTTTTGAGTGTTTAAGTCTATTACGGGGGAACATTTGTATGGGGGCTAGGTGAAATAATGGACCGATCACAACCAATTTTAATAGGCTTCGTTTTTGTATTATAAAAGTCCCACGTGCCAAATTTCATTGAATTATTTTTAAAATTGCGACCCGTACTTTCTGCACAATGTTTACATGGACAGGCAGCGAGCCACCCATACAGCCGTCCGGACGAACGGACAACGTTAGATCGATTGAAAAAGTGATTCTGAATCGATTGGTATACTTTAAGATGGGTGTTCGATAACTTTTTCTATGCGTTACAACGCATAATACTCCAACCACCATGGTGGTGTAGGGTATAAAAAGTAACCACGGTCTTTTGCATTTTAGGTGACGATATGTATATTACTAAAAGCCAATAACTTCCAAACTAAGCGAGTGCTCTCAAAAAACAAGTCAAAGTGCTTTTCTAAGTATATTTAGTGCCGGATCTTAAATACATACAATTCGCCTTTTGTTCAAGATTAGTACTTTTTTAAAATATTTACAGAGACGGTCAAATTATTCACACTCATCGTAGTTACATGTTTGTGAGCTTATATAATCGAAAAAATTTAGAAATATGATTTATTTACACCAAATCTGCACTTATTAGTAATATATTTAAAACAATTAAAAAAATTATCATCTCTTAAAATTACAAGATAACAGACGCAAATTAATTTTTTTTTAATTAATTTTACTTTATTGAAAACTTTGTAAAATAATTAATTACAATATTATGAGGATTTAATTAAAAGTATGACAGTAATTATCATCTAAATAATTAAATAAGGAAACTGCTAATATCACAGTATTAAGGAAAAGTTGATTAAAAAAACTTTGTACATACTTGAACGTTATACGAAATTTTAAAAACAACCACTAATAATCACTCTTTAAGTAAAAAAAAAAAACAAATTTCTAATTGTTTCATATGTAGACATTCTGCATTTTTCAGTAAATGACAGAGTCAGAAAATGAAATAAACATTTTATGGTTAAAGTTTCCATGCAGTAGATCAGTAGAATATCTGGGGTGTAGGTTATGAATTCTTTTCAGATTTTTATTTTGAATTATCTGCAGTTTTCTTGTTTAAGTTTTAGCAACTTGGCAACCATAGGACGAAATTGGCCGAATACACACTTTGTAAATAAGAATCTTGGATTTTAAATTAAGTTTAGATCTTCTTTTGAGTAACCCCTAGTCTACACGTAGACATTTTTATGTTACGTGTGGACCAATAACAAATTTATTGCGCAATTTATTTCGCAATAAATGTTTAAACACAAAGTTGAACAATAACGTTTAACATAAGCTGTCAAATTTTATGTTATTTTTTAATATTTTGCTCTTTTTAATAAAAACAAGAAGCAAAATGAATTAATATTGTTTTAAAAAGACGAATAAAAAATAAAAACAGGGAAAAATTAAAATTTTCGGTAAAAAAAAACAATTTTAAAATTTAAATTTCTCATGTACGTGTTCTAAACCCCTTAACATAAAGTTTGAAATAAAAATCTGTTCCCGTTATTCTGCGGACGTTATTTCTTATGTTGGGAAATAAAAATTAATTCTTGTAGACAATTTATTTCGCAATAAATGTTTAAACACAAAGCTGAGCAATCATATTTAACACAAGCTGTCAAATTTATTGTTTCCTTTAAAATTTTGCCTTTTTAACAAAAAGAAAAGTACAAAATAATTAATTCGATAAAAAGGTCAATTTAACATATAAATTTCTAATTCTCCACCCCTTAACATAAAGTTTGAAATATAAATTTGTCCCCGTTATTCTGCCGACGTTATTTCTTATGTTGGGAAATAAAAATGTCTTTGTGTAGACATATAGTTATGTGTGGACCAAAAAAAATCTATTGCGCAATCTATTTCGCAATAAATGTTTAAACACAAAGCTGTGCAATAATGTTTAACACAAGTTATCAAAATTCAATAAAAAAGACAATTTAACATATAAATTTCTAATTTACGTTTTCTCCACTTCTTAACATAAAGTTGGAAATAAAATTGTTTTCCTGTTATTCTGCCGACATTATTTTTAATGTTAAGAAATAAAAATGTGTTCGTGTAGACAGAGAGTAAGAGGTAAAGTGCAGGACCACAATTAATTGATATTTGATGATATCTTGAAGTTCGATAAAACTAGAATATAAATATTTCATAGGAATATATGGAAATATAATAGCTTGTGTTTTGCTAATATTTACTTTTATCTTCCATTCACCAAAGTATTTGTGGATGAATTTTAAAAAATATTGGCCGGGAAACAACGAAAAACTTAGTTGAAAGTTTCAAAGAGAAAAGGTTTATCTACAAGATATTAATTCTAAATTTAAATGGCTGTGTGAATAATTTTGTCCCCATGAAGATGAATTCAATTTGTAATTTTTCTCAATTACATTATAATGGATAAAATTATGTTAATTTTTTTTTATTATTTTTAATTTAACTATAAATAAACCAACAAATCATGTGAACATAATATGGCGATTCATTCGTTTAGAAGATATCGTTTTGGGAAAGTAAATCAATGATGTGTGTGAATAAATTCTTTCGTGTCTATAGGTACATTATTTTTTAATGGTGGTACTATTTCGATTTTTTTTCGAAAAACTTCAAATATTTTATAGATAATATAATGTTTGTTAGCTAAAATATTCTACAAAAAAATCGGTGAATATCGGCTTGATTATTTAAGGGAAATTTAAATTAAATGCAAAATATTAAATTATTTTATAAAAATATGAAGAATAATTTTATAAAAATTATTTTATATGGGCACAAAATATATATTTCATATATATATATATATATATATATATATATATATATATATTGGAAATATATAATATTTGTAAAATGGTGTTAACCATGACATTAGGAAGATCGCACAGACCACCTGTGTCGAAGAGCTGAACAAAGAAGAGATATTCAAAATTGTAAATTTCTTTTCAGTTTTCTACCAAAAAACTTTTTTTCGAAAATGATATCGTAGAGTTAGATATTTTAAACTTGAATTAGCTATTTTAGAATTTTAGAATTTCTAACTTCGGGGCTCTAACCCCAGGTCCACAACTGTGATTAACGCAGATATAATATGTGAAATAACGCCGGCAGAAGAGAGTAATCATTCGTTTATATTATGTTAAATCTTAAATAAAGGGCACACGTATTCTAATAAATCCTATAATATATCATTATTTTCAATCAGTCACGGAGTAAACATATCACTTTTATTTAAAAGGAAACAATTTTACAAAAAACATTGTTTTTTTAGTAATTTCCAAAATACACATGCGCACACACAAACAAACTTTCGTATATGTCTATTTTTTCACAGTTCATCATATAAGATGGTTGTGTAGAGAAATTTCATCGCAGTACTCTCATAATACTTCTTATATTTACTACTAATATTTGAATCTACACGTAAGATAATTCTCTCAGAGATCGAATTTAAAACTCTCTGACAGAAAAATCTTACACATTATGTTACCTGTAAATGGGCTATAAGACACAATTCCACCAAACATGATATGCCATCTTATTATCTACATTTAAAACCTAAAACACAATTACAGTTAAGCGAAAATATTTTAAGAAAAACCATCTCACAAACTCAGATTTAACTATTTTTTTTTTTCAAATAATGTGCACTTACCTATACCCATAAAAATTTTGTTGAAAAACAATTATATGTATATGTGAACAGTATAAAAACCAATTTACAAAACTATATGTTGAATACATTTAAAATTCAACAATGTTGAAAATTATTTTTTGCACAAATTAAAGTAAAACTATTTTTTGAATTCCAAAATGCCATGTGGCCTAAGGGGTAAGAATTCAAAGCTAGGAGTTTTAAAGTGTTCGTATGGTTTCGGATCCTGGCGAATAGAAATGTAATTTTTATTCAACAAATTTCAAAGTATTTTTTTTTTTAATTAATTAAAAATGTATTTGACTGCAGTCCCGGGGACTTCATATAAAATGAAAAACTTATATGTACCCTTTATTTTCAGTGAAAGCTATAAAAAATGTTAAACAATTTAGGGTTTGAGACACTTCATTCATTTTAAAATCTTTATACATAAGCTTAAAGAAAAATTTTATTTTGAATTTTTAAAAATTTAAAATTTAAAAAGGTTTGTGTTAGATGATATCGTAATTAAACTAATTAAAAAATTGGAGGTAATCGAAAAAATTCAGTGAACTCCGTCTTGATTATTCAAAATAATAAAGTTTTAAAAAAATTTAAATTTTGGAAAAAATAAATCTCATATTTTATATACTATAGATCGTGTTAAAGACTTTTAACAGTTGAGAGTTTGTGATACTTCATTAATTTTAAAATCTTTATACATAATCTTAAGAAAAAAATTATTTAGAAATTTTGAACATTTTAAATTTAAAATTGTTTTAAGGACTCAGAGAAGATATAGTTATTTAACTGATAAAAAAAAGAAAACGGAACAAATCGAACAAAATTGTGTTGTATTAGATTTTTTAGATGGGAAAAACTCGCCAAAATATATTTAAAAATATAAATAATAAGACTTTAAAAAATTATAAAAATCGTTGAACGGATAACCCCAGGTCTACAACTGAGATTAACGCTGATATAATATGTGAGATAACGTCGGCAGAGGAGAGTAAACATTTTGTTTATATTATGTTAAATCTTAAATAAGGGGTACACGTATTCTAATAAATCCCATAAGATATTATTATTCTCAGTCAGTTACAGAATAAACATGTACTTTTTATTTAAGCAATTCGCACTTTTTTAACACAAATTTTATAAAAATGATTTTTAACATGTAAAACAAACACTAAAAGGAAACAATTTTACAAAATAACATTGTTTTTCAATAATTTCCAAAATACACATGCACACACACAAGCACTTTCGTGTATGTGTATTTTTTTGACAGTTCATCTTATAAGATGGTTGTGTAGAGAAATCTCATCACAACAGTCTCATAATACATCTTATAATACTAATTTTTGAATCTACACGTGAAATAATTCTCTCAGAGAGCGAATTTGACACTTTCTGACACAAAAATCTTACATATTATGTTACGTCTAGACGGGCTGTAAGAAACCACAAACAAATTGGCAAACGTTAAAAAAAATGCCTGCCAGATGTGCTTTATTTCAAAGATTTGTGGAGTTCACCTTTACCTAGCGTCTACATTAGGCAAATTTTTATCAAAACAAACGTCAAAATCAGTGCGAATATATACAAGGTAATCTTAGTTAAAGAGCTGATTATTATTTTGGTTGTTGCAGTTGCCAAACTGCATATATAAAAAACAATAATGAATACGCCATATTGTCGTTTTTGTGCAACTGTTGCCACCTTCTTCAAATTCGCGTTATGTTTGACGTTTGTCTTGATAAAAAATTGTGTAATGTAGACACTATGTTATATGAACTCAAATTCGAAAATTCCTCTTTAATTTAATATAATTTTAAATAAATCGGATAAACGATTAGAAATTACAGAATTATTTCCAAAATACTATAATAATTCTTTCACAATTCTGTTGAATTTAACTGTTTTTAAATTCACCACATTCACACTAGCATTTTCACCTCAATCAAGGATGATGATAAAATACAAAGTAAATACGTCATTCTATGTTGTTAGGTAAAATAATTCGCAACTACAAACATTTGTACATATATAAATACGTATGTGTTTATGTATGTAAGCATGTGTTATATACCAGCTAACTGTATAACTCATTCTATACCTACTCTTAGCATCCATTATAAGATAAGTGACCCCTACTAAATCTATACAGTACATTTATATACATACACATGGTTACTTTTATATAAACAACGAAAATATAGGAAATTAACTGAAATCGCAAACACAAATAAATATTCACAGTAATAATTAATTAAAAACACTATAATCGATTAAGGAATATTTAAAAACACACAGTCTCACAAATTCCAAGGAAACGAAATTAAATCTTTATAATAATGAAAAAGTAACGAGGAAACTTACTGTCACACTCCAATCTAACAACGCTATTATTTTCAGCTGCACTGTTCTGCATATTGATTAAATAGAATATATATTTTTTTATTTCATCTGTTTCCAAAATTCTTTACTTTTTTTTCCTTTTTATATATATGTATTAAAATTAGATCTTTATTGCAGCAATAGTTTTGTCTTACTAATCTGTAAAGTTTTGTTGAAAGCATCTACAAACCTGTTTGTTTTTCTGTTTGTGTCTATAATTTAGCGAGAGTCCTTTTTGCTCTTTTAGATCTAACAAATAAAGTACTATATTTACTATATGTACGTGTATGTACATGAAAAGGATGAGTCTGCGAGAGGGCTGTTATTTGGGTGTTTGTATAGTGGTCAGGTCTTTAAGTACTCGTGTGCTAAATTCTAGTTAGTAAAAATGTGTCTGCGCGTTAGCAGCATCACTCACTAGACAACAATACAGACACAGAATTAAGGATATACAGCATCCGAAAAATAAATACTAAATAAAATATACGTACAAAATATAGGACACAATGTACAAGAAATAAAATCCAAACAAAACTTAAAAAAATAAAAACAAAAAGGAAATAGCTATGAAAAAAACTACCCCATTACAAAATCCAATGAAGGATGTAATGTAAGGTGAGTTATTCGAAAAATTTTACCTAAAACAAAATTTAATATATGTTGATGTATATAAAAAAATTAATAATAAGGCACCGGTTAGTACTGAATTTTCCTACAAAAAATATGATATAAGTGAATATGATTATCATCTTTAATATGTAGTATGAAAATATGGAATAACATCACTACGTATCCTTTTTAGGATTTCAAATTGTACATATATTACACAAGATATAAATATTCATCAATTTCACCAAAAATCAACACAACACTTTAGTAAATTCAATTTAACGTGCAAATTTGTAAGAATACAACACTTGGAAAACTTACCATATCCTTAGCTGTAGCGAAAATTTAATTTTGAATTTGGAGGAAAATTTAAATCCGGTGAATATATTTAATATTCATATTTATAAAAAAAATGTAACTCATTGAACTCCCTAATTCACTATAAGTCGTAAATATTTTCTATACTATTAATACGATTGCAATGATTAATGTATCAATTGCAAGCTCTTAAAAGGGAAATAAACATTTTTTATTGAAGTTACATTCAGGCACCCGAAAACGTTTTATTGTTATTTTTCATTTCTTATATAATTTTAAACTTTTGTGATAATTATAAAAAACGATTTTTTTTACCTTTTGTTCCAATCGAGAACAAAAAAATAAATATAGTGATGAAAATAAAAAAATCATGATGGATTTTAGTATTTTTTAAACACAAAAGTTTATTTTTCAATTGAAACAAATATGAAAAATTTGTTTTTTTTTTTGTATTAATATCGGGTCCCTTGTTCCATTTACACAATTTTTAATTTTTGGTCATTTCTAGTGTATAACAAATGATTTGGTTCTGATAGATTTGGCCGCGCGGATACGATATAACTTCCAAACTATTGAATTGCACATAAAAATTTTTTTACATCAATATCTATCTATCTATCTATCAATAATCAAAAAATTAAAAAATCGGATGTGAATCTGTACATTCAATTTATGCCAAAACAATTTTTAAATATTTTTATAAATAAGCTTAAATGATAATGCTTTTTCTAGGGTTCTATAGTTAGAACAAAATGTCAACTTTTTTCGACTTTATCCAACTTTTCCGTTTTATGTGAGATTTTTAACCTCTACTGACTATTTTTTATTACTTATTACTTCTCTTCATAAAAATTTAAAAAAAATATATAATATGTATATACAACGCAGTCAAATATATGGGTAAATTAACCATTAACCGTGGGCGCAGAGTCTCATAGAACCCGTGTGTTTTGAAATTTTAGTGAATTTCGAAAAAACTTTTAATTTATGTTCTTTGTTACCCATTCATAGTCTTAGATTATAATTTTTTTATGCCGTTTGACAACTGTAACAACCAAAATAATAATCAACTATTTAACTAAGGTTACCTTGTATATATTCGCACTGATTTTGACGTTTGTTTTAATATAAATTTTCCTAATGTAGACACTAGGTAAAGGTCAATACTGCAATGAAAGTATTGGTTACACACAGTAATATGTTTTTACGATACTAATTCCAATAGATGATGTACATATAAAAACTGTCGATTTCTAAACAATTTTCAAACTAAAAATTTGATTTCGACTTTTAAACTTTTTTCAACAAAAAGTCGATTAATCGAAAATCGATTTAGAGATCCCTACATTTACTAAAAAATATAGCATTGAAAATTGACAAATCGATACACTTTTTAATTAACCAAAATCGCTAGATTTCCTGTTAACAGCTAAAACACTTTTTTTTTAAATCGCTGCTTTTTCAGGAGAATAAAGCAAAATTACCATTACTCTTTATGCAGGGTTCCCAGATCTTTTTCGAGCCTTATAATATAATTCCCAAATAAGAGATTATATTGTCTCCAAAAATCTCTACTAAAATAACACCTTTATTTTAAAAATTAGCATAAAGTACATTACTTTTTATTCGTACTTCAATCCATATCCTTTGTAGATATGCAGGTTTAGGTAGATATATACCTATAGGTTTTCAAAAAAATGAGATTATATGGAAATCAATTTAACATTTGTATAAATAAACTTTTTAGGTAAATAAATTTTTATAGGTAATGCAAATACTGAAGATTATATTTGTATTTCTTCAAAGACATGAAAGCATAAATTAAGTTCCACTTATTTTGATACATTTTATTGAACTTTTAAATAACTAATTATAATATTCTAGCTGAGTGCCATTGCGTTGCATAGAAACATAAAAGTTAATAAAAAAAACAAATTGAAGAAATCGTAAAATACAGTTTTGTCCAGTTAAAACTTCCACTTTCATCGAAAATAAATAAAAGTGCGAAAAATAGAATGGCCAATATATTTTCATCAACATTCAATTTATTGACATCCTATAGTTCCTACCATCTTAAAATTAATCTAAATAAAATTTTATTAAAATTTCTTCAGAGGTTTAGGCATGATTGCGTCATAAACAAACGTTTGATTTTATAACAATAATATGGATAATTATTAGAGGCTTCTATATTATTGATTATTATTGGAGTAACAATAATATATAGTATCAATTGATCAATAAGTACCCTCTCAGTCAATTATTAAATAAAAAAAACTTGTTGCAGAGATTGGAACTACTTTTTTTAACTTTATGGTACCATAATTAGTATTACAGTTATTTTTATTGCCTTTATTGCACTGTTGTTGAATAAATAATAGACATATCCTACTAAAAATTAATATCGGGCGGAATATTATGTTTTCTTAATTTTTCCTAAGTTAAAAAGAACAAGTTAGAGCTCTATATTCGGATGTGCCGAATCTTTTATACCCTTTAAAACTTTACCAACTAACAAAAAGACATAGTATGCCTTAATATTTTCATATTTATAGTTAAAAAAATAATACATAGATTCAAATATATATATATATATAAATAACAAGCGTTGCTTGTGAAACAACTTATTTATATATATATTTTTGTATGTTTATACAAACAAACTGACTACATAACAATAATACCAATAATCATTATAATACTGCTGTTGTCAAATAAACTGCTTATTTATACAAAAAACAACAAACTGAGTCATCGCAATGCTTTTTATATATGTTTGTGTGTGTATATTTTTAATAATTTTTTCAGATTTTTGCCTATAACTCGGTTGTTTGTAGACCAAAAAAACTGAAATTTTATAAAAATATTTATGATCGATCTATATAAAAAAGAAATCCGTAGCTTAAGCATGGGCTTCAAAAAATCAAAAATACGTTTTGCCCGATATCTCGATTATTATTGGACCGATTTAGTTTATTTCCTCAGTATAAAAATTCAGAAAAAATTTCAAAATGTTTGCAAAAACGAAGTCCCTAGCAAATATATAGGCTTCAGAAAATCGATTAAAAATCGGTTTAAAAATCTTTTTATTATTATTATTATTATTATTATTATTATTATTATTATTATTATTATTATCATTATTATTATTATTATTATGACATATCTCCGCCATTTATGTACCGATCTTGCTGAATTTCAATAGCAAAACGTACGAACTGACGTCGTCTTTTCGACATCGTTTCTTACAAGAATTCATTTTTACTCTCCGATGAAAATTGTGGAAATTACAAACGGAATGACAAACTTATATATACCCTTTACATCTGTGGTGAAGGCTATAAAAATTATGCAAATAAAATAAAAATCTCTAAAAAATATCCAATACGTAATCAGCAAACTAACTTTTTCGTACCCATTTCCCAAAAAAATCCCTATATTTGGGGATAAATATATGAATCTGAGAACACTGTCTTTATAAGAACAAATACAACAATTGCACACAAAAAAATATACCAAAAACAAAACACACAAAGTGAAATTAAAATAAACAGTGAAAACTGAAGAGAAAGAATACCACAAAAAAATTAACTGATAAGAACTAACTTAATACCAACATTATATACACAGAAGAAAAGAATCTACACAAATATTAGGATGATAATAAAATTCCCATTATAGCGAAATTTATGAAAACAGTATAATTTTGGAAGCAGTCTACAAAGGAAGCAAATATAAATTGATAAGTACTTTTTAAGGACTAAAACCCCATAAAAAAGATTTAATAAAATAAAAAACATAACACTTGCAATAATATAGAAATTATATTGTGGTAAAAGATTGCCGGTAAAGTGGCCTTGATGTGACTATAATAGAGAAAAGTGAAATTAAAACACATTAAAAATAAAAAGTAAAAAAATGGAAAAATTTTAAGTCTTCCTTGCGACAATAAGTGAAATTAAAACATCTGCTGCTTAATCTATATATGTATAGATATAAAGGAAACTTTGATTTTAGCATAAAGTACAAAGTTCATTATTGTATTGAGACTGTTACACCACTAATGCTTAAAAAAGTGCGAATCCTTATTATATATTACAAATATAAACTAACAATATGTTTAAAACGAAACCATTATTGAAAAATTTTGCCAAAGGTAGGTTATGTACGCATAGTTATTTTTATATATTTTCAATCCATTTATTTTATTATTATTATTATTATTATTATTATTATTATTATTATTATCATTATTATTATTATTATTATTATTATATTTTTATTTTCATACATATCTTCATATGTATGTATGTATAAATAATTGTTGCTTTTATTCATAGAAATCTTATCAGTTTCATTCATTCCTTACACATAGAAACTAATTATACAATATTTTTGCAATTACTATCTTTTAATAATAATAGTAATAATTGTCAGTAATAATACGTCAAAATGTTTTTGGTTTAACTAAATAATATCTATTACGAATAATGACAATTACAGTTATTTATTTTTTATTTATTTATTTATTTATTTATTTAATAGCCAATGAAATTACAATTTCTTACAGGCTAGCATATATATTATTCTTAAAGCTATTTACAATAAAATATTTTCATAATCATTCAATAACAAAAACTTATTATTTAACTAAGTTAAAAATACTCTTAATGCGGATTGGATTTAATGAGAAATCAATATATGGATAGAAACTGTTGAATTGATTGCATATACGTCTGATGGGAACAAAGTTGGCATAATTGGTTCGAAAATATTTTATTTTTAATGGAGTATAATTTCTAGTTGGACGATTTGAGATTACGAATTCGATCTTACGGAGCAGGAACTCAGAATTAATTGAACAGTTTACTAAATTAATTACAAATGAAATATTCATATATTTTCTCCTACTTTCAAGAGTAGTGAGATCAATAAGTTGTAATCGACTTTCATATGATGGTAAAATAATATTAGGATTCCACGGAAGATTACGAAGACAAAATAAGAGAAATTGTTTCTGGACCGATTCAATTTTATTTATATGAACTTCATATTGAGGATCCCAGACCACGGAAGCATATTCCAGGATTGGTCTTACAAGAGATATGAATAATTGCTTGGAAACGTAAGGATCATTAAACTCTCTTCCCCAGCGCTTGAGGAAACCTATAACTCCTTTTGCCTTATTAACGATTTGCGAAAGTTAGGAACAAAATACATAACACATAAAATATGTATTTGAAAATTATTAATATTTTGGATTTGTTTGTAATAATCATTATATTTTACTTTAATGACATGAATTTAGTTCAATATTTTTTTAAAAGAAAATTATTTGAAATATGTTGTGATATTGAAATTTTGTACCTTTACCCTTCACGAACTTCTATTTGAAATACCTACATTTTAAACCCTACACCACCATATGTGGAGAGGGACCCAGTGGTAAAAAGAATGAGCAAAGAGCTCTTCTAGAAGGCCTTTTTTATAGCCGGAAGAATATCTCCCTGCATTCCATGTACATGTATATTTACACGCGATATCATTGAGAGCAAGGTCTTATACATTCGCGACCCGATGCGGCCCTTGTAAAAGACCTATTCAAGAGGTCAGCAGGTCTTCTACACTATTTAATAAAATATTTTTCTATTTATATAAAATAACAATTTTTTATTTTAAATTATTGTAAAAAGTTTAAAACTTAAAAAAAGAAAAACTCAGTATTAAAAAACATATCTGAACTTTTGACAAAACATCTTAATTTATCCAAAAATTGACATTTTATAGAAATTGTAGATTTTTTTTAATTGTTTAACTCTCCTAAAAAAAACAAGTTTTTGTCATGATTCAACTACTAAAGGTGGAATCACTAGAAAGTTCGTTCTCCATTTTATTTACCCTGAAAAGTCAATCACATATAAAGCAAAAGAAAATGTAAAAAATTTAAAACAAAACTAAATACACAAAAAAAAAAAAAAAAATATTTTCAATTTAAAAAAGTTTTCTTTAAAAAAATTTTTTCAACTAAATTTTATTAAAAACAAACAAATATCCACAAATACATTGTGTGTAAATGTCCAGTTAGACAAATGTACGTATTAAACGTTCATACAGCGTTCCCAAGAGAGAGTTCTACATTTCAAGAAACAATTCAAATGATAAATGTAAACAAAACATTTTATATTTTTCATTCTTGATTTTTATTTTTTGTTTTTCATTTTTCAGTTTTTTGACTTAAAAAGAATTAAAATTGACAACTCTCTCTAGTGATTCTACCCTGTGTATTATATTATGGTTTTTGTTATTTTATTTTGTTAGAAGTACACAGATATAATATAAATAATTCAGTTTTTAATAAAATACCTATAATAAAAACTATAAATAAGAAATAAAATTAACTTAGAAAAACACAACGTACTCAAATAAAACATTAAACAAAACAAAAGGAATTTATTTATTTTTATTTTTTAATTTTTGCTTTGAATTTTGATATTCTATTTATAACTGTTTCTAAAGTGTTGTTTTTTCTTAAAGCAAAATAATATTCTCATCTCTCTTCCCTACTAAGAGAAGGAAATTAAGACGGGGATATTTTTTATACATAGATTTGTTGTTGCTTAAAACATAAATGTATTAAAAAAATAAAACCTCTTACTCTCCTTCTAAGAGAAGGGAAGTCGGAAGTTTTATCGGATATTATAGAAGACAAGGATGAAGCATTCCTGAAGACCTTACTATAGGAGGCTGTTTAGCATAAGCGACTGCATCTTAAAGAAGGTGTAAATAGACCTCCTAGAAGACCTGCACAATGGAAGCCGTAAAATTTTTACCGATAAGGAATTATGCGTTTGTGATGATGTTTATAATAATCAAAAATATTGGTCTTAGACCATTCTTAATGCCTGCCCGTCTATGTAAACCTTGTAATCAAAATACAGGTTGCAATTTTAAAAATGATTCAATGATATTTTGTCCAAGGAGGAGGTCTAATGAAATTGAGTATAATCGGTCCAAATAAGTACAAACCACCACCAAATTTTATAAGGATCTGTCTATAATTGACCATAGCTTTCATTAAGGCCCACTTTCATGAATCACGCTAAAGTAAATAAATTCTAAATAAATGTTAGTATCAACATAATATAATGCATAAGTATGTTTTATAAATTATTATTATATATGGGAGGGGTCCCCTGTATAATACATATATGGGACCCCTCCCCGAATTTTGATGCTCATACACAATGGTGTATATGTTTCTTACTTTTTTATTTATTTATTTATTGATATATTCCTGAAATTTCAAAATTAATTTGTTGCTCTATTTAAATTTTATGAAATTTTTGGTATAAATTGTCGTTTTTACTTATTTACTTTTTTAAAGGTTTATGTATATTTATGTGTTTTAAATTAAAAAAGGTGAATAATCGCTGGCAAACAAAAATTCATTGACTAGTATTAAATTATATTGTGAACAAATTTTGAAACCAAATTTATAAATTTATATATATATATATATATATATATATATATAAATTTATAAATTTGGTTTCAATATATATATATATATATATATATATATATATATATATATATATATATATCGTAACCAAGGGTCAAAATTTTTTAAATTTAAAACGGAATTACTCATATGTAAAAATAAATAAATAAAAAATCTAGTATGTATTGTTTTTTAGTACACATTTTAATAATGGATTATGATCTTCAATGTAATAAATTATATTCTATCATTTAATTTTTGTTTTAAATATCTTGATGAGCTTAAAAATATAATTTTGGCAATTTTTTTAACTTTTACTAAAAACTATTCACGACAACCGATTTCTTTTTGAGGCTTTTAAAACAGAAAAAAATTCAAGGGTGTGAAGATAAATTCGTCAGTTAAATACGTTCCACACAAATGTTAAATACGCCCCACACGCTGTGAATCCATTTGTTAAAATGAACAAAATTATTTTTTAATAAAAAAACTATATCAAAATTAAATTTTAAATAAAAAAAGCAAAATATATTTATAAAACACATTAAAATATAAAATTGTAAAAAAAAAATTTTCAAGTATATCACATTATACATAAAATTTCTTTGAACAAAAATCGAAAATTTTAAGTGGTCCTAATGGCCATAAGGAGCAGACATGAATCGGGTAAGCGGAAGAGTGGAAGTAGCCTAGGACTAGTAGATTCCAGAAATGTATGTTCTACGTCCAGATTCCATCTGTGATCAGAGATATATAATTTTGAAAAATGTGTTTTTTCACTATGGTCATATGGAAAAATGTGGAATTTTCAAGTGGCTCCAGTGGACATAAAGAGCGGACATGAATCGGGTAAGCGGAAGAGTGGAAGTAGCCTAGGACTAGTAGATTCCAGAAATATATGTTCTACGTCCAGATTCCATCTGTGATCAGAGATATATAATTTTAAAAAATGTGTTTTTTCACTATGGTCATATGGAAAAATGTGGAATTTTCAAGTGGCTCCAGTGGACATAAGGAGCAGACATGAATCGGGTAAGCGGAAGAGTGGAAGTAGCCTAGGACTAGTAGATTCCAGAAATGTATGTTCTACGTCCAGATTCCATCTGTGATCAGAGATATATAATTTTGAAAAATGTGTTTTTTCACTATGGCCATATGGAAAAATGTGGAATTTTCAAGTGGCTCCAGTGGACATAAGGAGCAGACATGAATCGGGTAAGCGGAAGAGTGGAAGTAGCCTAGGACTAGTAGATTCCAGAAATGTATGTTCTACGTCCAGATTCCATCTGTGATCAGAGATATATAATTTTGAAAAATGTGTTTTTTCACTATGGTCATATGGAAAAATGTGGAATTTTCAAGTGGCTCCAGTGGACATAAGGAGCAGACATGAATCGGGTAAGCGGAAGAGTGGAAGTAGCCTAGGACTAGTAGATTCCAGAAATGTATGTTCTACGTCCAGATTCCATCTGTGATCAGAGATATATAATTTTAAAAAATGTGTTTTTTCACTACGGTCATATGGAAAAATGTGGAATTTTCAAGTGGCTCCAGTGGACATAAGGAGCAGACATGAATCGGGTAAGCGGAAGAGTGGAAGTAGCCTAGGACTAGTAAAATTCCAGAAATGTATGTTCTACGTCCAGATTCCATCTGTGATCAGAGATATATAATTTAGATTTTTTTTTTTTTTTTTTTTTTTGAAAAATTCGAAATTATGTATTGAAGTTGATAAGTGGCAATAAAATTTTATATGATATTTTTATAAATAACTTTTAAATTATATATTTCGTTTTTCACCAAAAAAGTAGAAATTGTTCTTCATTATTCCTTTTCAGTTGTAGAAATACAAAAAAAAAAAAAAAATATTTTTGAATCTTTGGTTCGTAAATTTCTGGGAATATTGAACATATAATAATTTTAGGTGTGTTTTTATTTAACTTTTATCCTCTAAAGCATTTCAAACAAATAAATGCATTTCAATGAAATTAATTGAAATGCATGATCTGAAAAACACCGAAGGTTGAGCTGTGTAGGTTTTGATACTTAGAATATCAATTTTACTTAAATAGATCAAATTATATCCCTTTATATCATGAACTTACTGATACAAAAATTTGGTACTAATCTGACAAAGGGAATAGTACCGAAAATCTATATTTTTTTACAAAAATAAAATAAATATTTTTTAATTCGATTTCACTAATATTGGCTTTGCTCCCATACTTTTCATTACTTCCAAAAAGTAAGAAATTGTAAGAAAACGACAAAATTCGAAATATCCTGTAAATTTTCAGATATTTCGCAAAAAAAAAAACGTTTTAATAATAATTAGTGCACTAAAGATCTCTTTGCTGCTTGAATTTTAAGTCAATTTTGAATTTAGTTGAATGAAAAAAGCAAAAGAATTTAGCTTTTAAACTCTATTTAAATTTATATTTACTATAAAAAAGAAATAATTTATGATATTTTTTTAATTAAACTTGTTTTCTATTTCAAAATAATAGTAAAGATATAAAATTTTAAGCGCTATTTCATTTACAATAAAATGAGACGTCAATCTTTCAAATCGTTTAAATACTCAAACAATTATTTAAAAATTTCAAAACATTGTAAAATTATTTTTAATATATTTTTAAGCAAATCAATTTACTTGGGGAAAAATAATAACGTCTAAAAATTTAAGTAAAAATAAAAATAAGTAAAAATCGAATAAGTTCTAGAATTTTTTTTCAATTTAAAAGATAATAAATCTTGTTATGCATACAAAGAGTCTTTAAAAAATAGAACTTAAAACTTGAAAATTTTCAGTTTTGTTAAATGTTGTTTAAAAATTTTCTTTCAATATTTTACCAAAACATATATATACAAATGTATATGAATAATAAACTTGATTCTTCAACTTTCCAAAAAATCTAAAAAAGAAGAAATTAACAAAACTGTAACAGAATTTATCTAGGAAGTTACCAAAAAAAAGTGTTTTTTTTTTAGCATAATTCAAAATTTTTAATGATTTTCAGATACAAAATTACCTTTTTTTAAATTTTGCTTGAAAAATTATAATTTTTAAAAATTTGTCGTTGGCAAATTTTTTATTTAGCTTCCAAATAAAATTGTCTCAAAATGGGCAAAATTTTCTAAACACATTTTTCAAAATTATATATCTCTGATCACAGATGGAATCTGGACGTAGAACATACATTTCTGGAATCTACTAGTCCTAGGCTACTTCCACTCTTCCGCTTACCCGATTCATGTCTGCTTCTTATGTCCACTGGAGCCACTTGAAAATTCCACATTTTTCCATATGACCATAGTGAAAAAACACATTTTTTAAAATTATATATCTCTGATCACAGATGGAATCTGGACGTAGAACATACATTTCTGGAATCTACTAGTCCTAGGCTATTCCACTCTTCCGCTTACCCGATTCATGTCTGCTCATTATGGCCATTAGGACCACTTAAAATTTTCGATTTTTGTTCAAAGAAATTTTATGTATAGAGTGATATATTTGAAATTTTTTTTTTACAATTTTATATTTTAATGTGTTTTATAAATATATTTTGCTTTTTTTATTTAAAATTTAATTTTGATATAGTTTTTTTATTAAAAAATAATTTTGTTCATTTTAACAAATCGATTCACAGCGTGTGGGGCGTATTTAACATTTGTGTGGGACGTATTTAACTGACGAATTTATCTTCACACCCTTAAAAAATTCATATATTTGAAAATTTTTTTCATAAATATTATGAATCGAACATGACTTTTTTCCCAAACTTTTTTCATAAAAAATAAAATTTTGTTCATAGATATTATTAAAATGTACTTAATGAAAATTTTACGAATTTTGCAAAAATGCTGCTAAAATTTTTATTTAGTTTTAATTAGATTTGATTCAAATGCTAAATAAAAATACTTATGTATTAAAATATTAACAATAAATCCCTTTAAATGGCAATTTTCCAATAAGAAACTTTTAAAAAGTAATGTTTAGAAATTTGCGTAAATTTGCTGCCATTCTATAGCACATGCATCATCATTGTATTAAAAAAGCGCTTCTGCTATGTTTTTCTGCTCCTAACATGTATCTAAAAATCATTAAAAGCCAAAAATTCTCCAAAGAAAATTTCATACATTCATTTACAAAATTAAAATATAAATAAAAATTTCAACAATTTGTTTAAGTCTCTTTGACTTTTGATTCATTTCAAAAAATGTAAAAAACTGTTAATATTTAAGACACTATTCTTACATATTATGAACTAAAATCAATTAATGTAAATTTTTATATTTATGCATAAACTTTTTTCTGTGAATGTACCCCCTAAAAGTAAACAAAAAAAAAAAAAAAAAATGAAATAATTAAATTTCCAAAATTCCCAAAATATTACATTTGTTCATTTCTGTGAGCAGGACCATTTTTTAAACAACTTCTAAAAATACGGATTTTTTTTCAATAACATTAAATTTCGTTATAAGAAAATTAAATTCAAAATATAATAGACACATGCTAACACCTAGAATATCCATTCAAGTAAATATTACATCTCTTTTCATTCACGCAATATTAAAATTTTATTAAAATTTTGTCATATTTTCTTTATTTAAAGATGTAATTTTATATATTTCGGAGGTTTTTTCAACATATATTGGGTTGTAAGGTGCCATTGGAAGGGTATATCCTGATTCTATTGAAGATTTCAGTTGATTAACCCTTTAACAACAAAAGGGCAAATTTTATACATTTGGTTCAAAAAGTTAAAATCAGCAATTATTGCAAATAAGTTTTATGGAAGTATATATTGTTACGTTTTTACCTTTTAAAAACGGTGGATTATTTCCTTTAAATAACCTGTATACTTTGATCGCAAATAACAGCAGTTTAGTAGTTTAAAAATTGCAACGACTCTTTATTTTATTTAAAAATGTACAACAATACAGTTTAAATAGTCACTTTGTGTTTTAATACACACACACTTAAATTACACGTATTATACAGCACACTTTAATAATGTACAGGATTATACAGCCAAGGCAGTTAATATGTCTTTACTTAACGACGCTTCCAATTAGACTCACTCAATAGTGTTCTCAGGGTCAATTTATATACACTGTATTACCTACTAGATGTTTCTTGAAAGCTCTATTTCTTTCAACAATGTTCTTAACGGACAAACTAGAGCTTTCGATGTTAATGTTAGCACTTAAACATTTAGTGTTGCCATACTTCCAAACAATGGTGAAAGCTTTTTATTCAATGTTGTATGTTTACAACTATGTTAATAATTTCTACAGATATGTTAACTGTTGTTAACATAAACAGAAATGTCTAGATGCATTGATAAAGATTTAAATTTAAACCAGCCGTTAAAACCGTTAATTTGAATTCAAGTACAATTTCGTAACACTGCCCCCCGCTTAAACCTGTTCGTCCCGAATAGGCATAGATTCACTTCTCCCATAGGCATCTAGTCGTTCTAGATGTACGACCTTCATTTTAGATCTCGCGCTCTTTTCTTTCTGTATTCTATACACGACGTAGTTAATCACTTTGTATGGTACATCCCAATGGGTTTGTAGTTTGGGAGACAGTCCTTTCTTACGTTGTGGGTTATACAACAGTATAAGCTGGCCTTCGTTAAATTCTTCAGAATTCGCTGCTCGATCGTATCTGGGTTTCATTTTATCGCTGGTCATTTTTATTCGTCTGCGTACGAATTCATGTAGTTCGTACAGGTCATCTTGCTCTTGGAAAGTGTTTTCCTTATTTGTTTATGAGGGCTTAATACCGAATTCTAAATCACCAGGCAACTTGAGTTCTGTCCCGAAGACAATTTTAGCAGGTGTTCGAGAGGTTGAGTCATGAACAGCTGATCGGTATGCCAATAGAAATTTCGGTATGTGTTCATCCCAGTCCTTCTGATGTGCACTAACCACTTTTCTTAAATATTGAATCTTTCGACCATGCCATCAGATTGAGGATGCAGTGGCGTTGTTCTGGTTTTTCTTATTCCGTATAAATTACACATTTCCTTGAATACGGCAGATTCAAAATTTCTACCCTGATTGGAATGCAACTCCAGTGGAGCACCATAGCGGCACACCCAGTTGTGCACAAATACACTTATAACGGTTTTAGCTTCTTGATCAGGTGTGGCATATACCTCTGGCCATTTGCTGAAATAATCCATAACCACTAGAACGTAACGGTTTCCGGCATCACTGACGGGGAAAGGGCCTGCTACATCCATTTCAATCTTCTCGAATGGCCTGAGTTATACTGCTGAAGTCGTCCACGACTTCTTCTTACTGGACCCTTCGCTGCTATGCATTGTGGACAATTGGCTACCCAATCGGCTACTGCTTGCTGACAACCCAATAAAAACGTTGTTTTAACTTTTCTAAGGTTTTTGTCACACCAAGATGACCACCACTGGGACCGTCATGGAACTCTTTCATTACTTCGTTTATTTTAGAGGATGGTACTACAATTAGATTTGTCACTGTTTTACCGTCAGCACTTTCCCATATGCGGTATAAGCAGCCATTTAACAACTGTAGACTATTCCATAGGGCTCAATATGATTTCATTTCGGGGGATATTTCATTGCGGGCTGGCCTTTTACCTTCTTTTTTTGCCGAAATTCTTTTTGCCAGTATGGGGTCATTTCTTTATGTTACAGACCAATCTTCACTGGACTCTATATGCATTAGTCGAATATCGATGATACATTCGTTTTCCTCGGCTTTTGTACAATGCTTACATTCCACGTTGCTGGGCCGTCTTGACAGCGTGTCCGCATTGCCGTGTTTCAAACCCTTCCAGTGCTCGATACTAAAATCATAGCTCTGAAGCCGCTCTATTCAGCGAGCCAGTTGTCCTTTAGGTTGTTTAAATTGCAGAAACCACCTGAGTGCAGAATGATCGGTTTTCAGTCGGAAGTGTTGACCATACAGATATTTGTGGTAATGCTTCACACACTCTAATACTGCCAAAAGTTTTCGTCGCGTTACACAGTAGTTTCTTTCAGGCTTCGAAACCGTTCAGCTGAAGTATCCAATGACCCTTTCAGTGCCACCGACCACTTGTGAAAGTACACCGCCTATTCCGTATCCGATCCACAAATGTTTCTCCAAGTATAGGATATGACAAAATTAGTGCAGTACTTAATAGATCCTTGAGCTTCTGAAATGCTAGTTCTTGTGCTTCACACCATTGGAATCATTGTGATTTCTTGATCAGCTCATGTAAGCTTGCATCTGTTGATATTTCTTCTGCTGTTACCCGATGTCCCAAATATTTGACTTCTTTGTGGAATAATGCACACTTCTTTACACTGAGTTTGAGTCCAGCTGCTGATATTCGTTTAAGGACTACTGCAAGGTTTCTCAGATATTCATCAAAAGTCTTACCCATGACAATTATGTCATCGAGGTACATCAAACATGTCTTCCCGTGAAGTCCTTTCAATACACGTTCCATTAAACGCTCGAATGTGGCTGCAGCATTGCAGAGTCCAATGTGGAGTACCATTGTGTTCCAGTTAGTGTATCCAGGGTGTCGTCAATTCTTGGTAGCGGGTAGCTGTCTTTCTTGGTGGCGTCATTTAGTTTTCTATAATCGACGCAAAATCTAGTCCCGCCGTCGTTCTTCTTAACTAAAACAACAGGGAAGTTCCAAGGACTTGAAGATGGTTCGATTATACCGTTCCGCTCCATTTCATTGACCAACTCCTACACTTCATTTCGTTTTGCTAGAGGAACACTTCTGGGCGCCTGTTTTATTGGCCTCGCTTCACCAGTATTTATTTGATGCTTTACAATTGCCGTTCTACCATGGCTTCGACTTTTTAAGGCAAAGACGGAGGTATATTTCTTCAGATTCTGTTTGGCCTTATTTCTGTCTGGTGGCGCTAATCATTCTACCCATTTCTCCACGTATTCCGCTAGCAGCTCGTGTTCTTTGGTGGATTTATTGGCAGGTTGCGGGTTTTTCACACAATTGATTACTGCCTCTGCTGAAGTGCATTGACCTATTTCGGAATTTGGCTTAACGACTTTTTCATAGCTGGACAGGTTAAGCATTCTTACAGGATCTATTTTGTTGTTACAGGTTTTAACTAGGGCTTTTGCTGTTACAATATCACTTGTCATTTCTGCTAGTTCTACCGCCCACAAACTGTTGTCCTCACAATCTCCCTCCATACGAGCCCATACTAAAGTTTCTGACTGTGGTGGTAGCTTCTGTTGCTCGATGGTAACTAGCTTTCTTACTTGAGTCCTATTTTCATATCCGACGTCAAGGGGTATCTCCACATTTCGCCAAATTATAACCTTTTGTCCCATATCAAAAATAATACCGTGACTAATCATGAAATCAGCACCAATGATAACTTCGTCCACAATGTCGGCAACAATAAATACATGATTGACGCTAACGTTGGCAATGGTTAATTTCACATTTACTTTACCATAGACCGTGGCCGACTCCCCAGTAGCTGTGCGCAGACTTACCCCACATAATGGTTCAATTGTTTTCTTGACTAAATCGGGCCTGACGATAGACTATGATGCCCCGGTGTCTATAGTAAAAACGTGCTTCTGACCGTTGATGTACCCAGAAACAGTAAGATTGTTATTTTTCTGCTGCATTACGGATATGGAGATTGTGGGGCCCTCAGATGTGGGAGCTAGCTCTTGCCCCATAGTGCCAGCTCGTTTTAGTTTAAAGGTGATTCTTTTGAGGATTGATGATTTGACTGCAGGTTATTTCTTTGAGGCGAGGCAGATCTGGTTCGTTTTCTTGGTGCATTGCAGTTTCGCTGAATATGACCCGATTTACCACAGTTATAACATTTTACTCTGACTTTATTTTGCTTCTCATTAAATGCCTCCAAAACCTTTTTTAATTCGTTAATTCTCTCATTATGAGGAACAACTTCGACATTTCGCACCTTGCATATTTGTGGCTTTGAAATTATTTTCGCCGTTTCTTGTGCCAGTGCGAATGAGACGGTTTCAGTAAATGATGGTTTAGGTGTGGCACAAACCGCGTGTTTTATTTCAGAATCGCGAATGCCATTAACAAATGCCTCTAACTTGGTATGGTCCAAAAACGAGCTGCAGCAAACGTTCGATTTCCAACGCAAAGTCTTGTAGTGTCTCATTGGGCTTCTTCACTCTACTACGCAATTCAATTCGGTATAATTCCTTTTTATGTTTACCAGCGTACTTACGTTGTAGCGCCTCCATTATGTCATCATAACTATTTCTGTTACATGCTGGAATGCTTTCAAGAACTACTGCTGCATTTCCTTTTAAGGCCGATATCAATTCTATAGCTTTTTCTTCATCGTTCCATATGTTTCTAATGGCAACTGTATCAAACTGGAACTTGAACACATTAAATGGTGTGGGGCCATCAAAACTAGGGGCCTTTATTCTACTAGAGGATTCTGGAATAATTCGCACCTGTCCATCTTGGCATTGAAGATTATTCATCTTTAATTCTAGATCATATAGTTTTTTATCAACACCTTTGGCTATTTCATTCTCTAAACCGGCAGCTCTCTAAGTCGGACAGCTTTTTATCAACTTTATCAACGACTTTGGCTTGTATATCTAGGCAGCTCTCTAGTCGGACACCTTTGTCTCAATGCCATTCACTCTGCTGTTTATAACTTCCGAAATTTCCTGAAGTTTCTCGTCTGTCGCTCTAGAAGTTTCTTTAACTTCAGCAAGAAGTTTCTCATTATTTACTTTAGAAGTTTCTTGAAATTTCATTTCCATTATTTTATTTTCTTCCTTAACTTCTTTAAATTGCTCCATCATAGCAGCAAACATTGTGGATAAATCCATGCTGCTTGTTGTTGCACGGGTAGAAACTTCCATTTCTTCTTTATACTCGAATTCGTAAGTTCCGATGTCAATACCACGCAGCTTGAATTCATCTATCAGCCTCTTTTGTAATTCTGCTTTATTATCAGCTGTAAGTAACTCTAACTTCTTCAATTCTCTCTTGAGTTGCTCCACTTTTAGTTCTTCAAACTTCATGACTGCTTATTATTTTGCAATTGTTACTTTTTTACCTTTTAAAAACGGTGGATTATTTCCTTTAAATAACCCGTATACTTTGATCACAAATAACAGCAGTTTAGTAGTTTAAAAATTGCAACGACTCTTTATTTTATTTAAAAATTGACAATACAGTTTAAATAGTCACTTTGTGTTTTAATACACACACACACTTAAATTACACGCTTTATACAGCACACTTTAATAATGTACAAGATTATACAGCCAAGGCAGTTATTATGTCTTTACTTAACGACGCTTCCAATTAGACTGACTCAATGGTGTTCTCACGGCCAATTTATATACACTGTATTACCTACTAGATGCTTCTTGAAAGCTCTATTTCTTTCTACAATGTTCTTAACGGACAAACTAGAGCTTTCGATGTTAATGTTAGCAGCTTAAACATTTAGTGTTGCCATACTTTCAAACAATGGTGAAAGCTTTTTATTCAATGTTGTATGTTTACAACTATTCTGTTTATGTTAACTGCTGTTACCATAAACAGAAATGTCTAGAAGCATTAAGAAAAATTTAAATTTAGACCAGCCGTTAAAACCGTTATATTTGAATTCAAGTACAATTTCGTAACAATATTATATTTAAATATCAATACATTTATGAAAAATATAATAAATTCTTTTAAAACCGCGAACCTTAAAAAATTTAATTGCTATTTTATATGAACTTTTTTTTATTAATGTACACTTCCGGTGACATACTAACTATTTATTTGCCATAAAAATTAACTTAACCTATTATGGATCGGTGATCCCAAAATAATACTTTTGTTATTAAAGGGTTAAATGAATACATATATGAATTGTACTGAATAAGACTTTTCTAAGGGTGCCCTAAAATCTAAATTACGATGGAAAAAGTCCGAAATATTTAGACTAATAAAATTGTATATTCATTTCACGAGAATGAAAACTAGTTTAAAAAAATCTTTGCTCATAATGTATTAACGGACATATGAATGTCTATTATATTTGTATTAGATAGATAGATAGATAGATAGAAACGGTCGACATGTTACAATCATTGTACCACGTCTCCATCCAGAGACCGATATCGGTCCATTGTGACCCCCTTCAATTAAAGAAGAAAAAAAAGGAGAAGAATAAAAGAAAAGAGAGAAAAAAGCAACAAGAATTCAATATGGGTGAATTAGCAATTGTAAAAAATCCCAAACTACCCCCCAGCCAGCCTATTCCCATGACGAATCCTATGACGTCTACAAGCTCCTTGTACAGTAACACATAATATGCTCAATATATTCGGTCTCGTCGACGTCCCATTTAGACTTCATCTTCCCTCTCAAACAGTGTCCCCTTATGACTCCTATCGTGATCCTCAAACTTTTCAAGCCCAGGAGAGTATTTGTGCCTGTCATATTCGGTGCCGGCCATAACGCCCTTGATACCTTACAGTCCACTCTGCTCTCCCAAGCCGAATTAGTCCTGGCCAAGATCCATTTGTTGATCTTCCCAAAGAAGAAACCCAATGGGGTTTTCACGGTGGTCTCCCTCTCCGAGACATCTTTCGCTGCGCCTTGCCTTGCCAATTCATCGGCTAATTCATTACCAGATATATTGCAAAGGCCAGGTACCCAGCAGAGTCTCACCATGTAGTGTTCTGCTAGCTCTCTCAGTGACTTCTTACAGTTGGCTACTAGCCTGGATTTCACCAGATGAGCCTCCAATGCCTTCAGAGCCGCCTGACTGTCCTTATAGAGAGTAACTTCAGAACCCCTCGCAACATTCTGTCTGATTAGTTCCGCGGATTTTCAAGATGCCGAGAATCTCAGCCTGGAAAACGTTACACTCATCCGGGAGTCTAAAAGAGCTTTTCAAATCCGTGCCCATAATATAGACTCCCGCATCAGTACCAATGTCCATTTTTGATCCGTCCGTAAATACTGCACAGCCTTCGTACAATATCTCGGTGCCGGACTAAGCCTCCCTATCAGGTATCACCACAACAGGATTTATCCTAAAGTCCAATTCAGTGGCCATGTAATCTGATGTCCCCGTGGAGCCCAGATTACAGAGAGGTGTAACTGAACTCGTACACGATCCTAGAGTGACCTGTTCTTGATGAACCTAATAATCCTAATTCCTTAAGTCTCAGCAGACACCTTGCCGCCATACCCCTCGCAAGCTCCTCAATTGGTAAGAGATGAAGTATGACGTCCAGAGCCGCCTGTGGTGTACTTCTCATTGCACTTGTAATGCCAATTGAAGCACTCCTCTGTGCCTTCGACAAAATGTTCCTATTACTCTTTCGTTCCAGTGCCTGAAACCACACAGAACAACCATATGTAAGAATTGGTCTCATCACCGAGGCATAGATCCAATTCACTACCCTTGGTTTGAGTCCCCAGTTCTTACCTATGGAGTTTCTACAGGTATAGTAGGTATGCCACGTTTGAGTCTCTCCTGAATATTCCTCTTCCAAGTCAGCTTACTATCCAGAAATACTAAAAGATATTTCGCTGAGTCGGATAGTCTCAGTTCCGTTCCCCCCATTACCGGTAATCTGAAATTCCCTACCTTGTACCTTCTAGTCAACAGAACCAGGATTTTCAGGATTCACTCCCAGCCCTCTATCAGTGGCCCAATAGGACAGCTCACCTAGCGCGGACTGCATGATCTCACCGATTGTGGGTAGAAATTTCCCCGTTACCAGTATGCCCACATCATCAGCATATGCCACGATCTTCCGTCCCCTCTTGTCGAATTGATGCAGAATCACTTCGACAGCCAATTGCCAAAACAGGGGTGTCTAGTCACCAGTTTCCTTAAATGTACTCCACCCAAGCTTGAATTGATGATCCTGCTGCTCAGCATAAGGATTATCCATTCGATCAAGAAGTACCTCAAGATCCACCATCGCCTGCTTAATAGCTTCAATCTTGACGTTATTGAACGCTCCCTCAATATCCAAGAACGCGGCCATGGTAAATTTCCTGTACCGAAGTCCTTGTTCTATATAGCTCACCACTTCATGAAGCGCACTCTCAACAGATTTACCCTTCAGGTAAGCATGTTGAGCACTACTCATGCAGTTGGTGCCAATGGACGATCTCAGATATAGATCTATCAGTCTTTCTAATATCTTCAAAAGAAAAGACGATAGGCTGATAGGTCTATAATCTTTGGGTTTCGAGTGATGGTATGGTATTGGTATGTGTCTGTGAAGCAGACACCCAGTGAAAATATCCACAAGTAGTAGACGAACCGCTACCGGTGCATTCTGTAACAGAGCCGGAAAGTTACCATCCGGGCCAAGTGATTTATAAGGCTCGAATGTATTAACCGCCCATGTTACTTTCTCAACCGTGATCAGGGCCCTCACTACAGTTTCATTCATCCCGATGGCGGACTCTGTAAAGAAGAGCCCTTCTCTACCTAATCCTTCCGTCAATGGGTCCCTACAACCTGGAAAATGAGTTTCCAAAAGTTCATTAAGTGACATAAAGTGATCAAGACTCAGAGCTAGACTCCGTCCATGAACCATCCTATCTCTGGATACTACCCGGAACGCTAGGATCCTTCGACTAGGATCTTGAATCTGGATAGTTCATTGACAGAGTCAATGGTCTCGCTGAACCTAATCCACGAAGACCTTTTAGCTCGTCTAATGTCCTTTTTGTACTTATTGAAATTCACCCTGTAGGTACCCCAGTCCTCATCCTATGAGCCCTGTTATACAGCCTGCCGACTCCTTTGACCACCAGACCGGCTGTTTTCTTTTACCCGGATAACTCACCGGGCTCGAGAGCTCCGTTACTTCTCTTACCATCGCGTCAAGACGGTCCCTCGCCGTAAACTCCCTAGGAGCTTCAGGTAGTCTTGATCCCAAAACGCCCGAAAGCGTCCCAATTCGTCCGTCTTGGATTCCTATAAGGTTTCTTCTCCGAACCCAAAAAGTTCAGCCCTCTAACAGGTCTCCAGCCCTCTAACAGGTCTCCAGAGTTAGTCAACATGATGTCTATTATCAAATTCCTATCCTTCGTCCTGAACGTAGGGGATTTTAGCCTATTACAGGTTAAAAGATCTTTCGTTATAATAAAATCAAAGATTGACTTACCTCTCTTATTATTAATATCTATGCTTCCCCATTGACAGTGGTGAGCATTGGCGTCAAACCGAGCAATAGACGTACTCCATTCCACCTTGCATACTCGGCTAAGGTCCGCACCATGTCATCCGGTGGTTCCGTCGCCTCATAAGGCATGTATACCGAGGCCAAAACCAGCTTACTACCTCCTTCCGCCTCACCTTGAACGACCGTTAGGTCTCCATATCTGAAAGAATAAAGAAGAATCAACTGAAGTTCATTCCTCACCAGGATACAAGTCCTTACCTTATCCCCAGTGGACGGCACGAACAATTTGTATCCTTTAGCCCTAAGACCACAGACCTGATTATTGTTTAGCCAAGGCTCTTGGATTAGGGCCACGTCCACATTGGTCTCATTGAGGTAGGTTATTAATTCGGTCGAGGCCGCTTCACAATGATGCAGATTTATCTGCACCATCTGCAGCCTCTTTGGCCCTGTCATTTTCGAGTACCGAAATTTGACATAGCCAAGCCCGAACGTAATAACCGCACCAATGAGTCCAATTTCGGAAATATTTTCCTTGGTTATCTTTACACGTCAATGAGGAGACAAGCTTCCATTGACTTGTATTGATTTCCTTATTCTGTCTCTCCAATATTCCCAGTATGACTTCCACCGGCTTAATGTGTGGTGGAATCCACACCGTGACTATTGGTCGCAACGGCAATTCCGACTCAAAGGTTTCTTTATTACAGCAATTAACAGTTTTGACACCTTTTATCCAGTCTGCACCCATGAGGGCTATTTCACCCGGCCTGTGCCTTGCCTGAAAGATTTCGTCCATAAGCCTATCTTCAATCAGCCGCCACATTTCCGTACTGATTCTACTATCTGAATCAGCACGGTCAATGACTGCTACTTGAAGAATGTCCGACTTGGACGAATCCTTCGCCTTTTTGGACGTTGAAGGTTGATCATCACCCGAAACTGCCCGCTTTACTACTCCCTTGTGAGTGCTTTTAAGCGAGCTACTAGGTGCCTTACCAACCTTCTTCGCCGAGGGTATCTGCTGATCATCCCCAGACCTTACTCTTTTTATGACCACTTTGGCAGGGCCCTTAAAAGAGTCATGTGTTACATGACCAGCTTTCCTGGACGTAGAGGGTAACTCATCTTCAGGCTGAGCTCCCTTAATGGATCTCGTTTGAGATACATTAAGGACGCTAGAAAGAGTTTGATCCACCTTCTTTACTCCTTTCCTCATTTGAGTTGCCTCACTACCAGTACTAGCTGTCTTGTCCATTCCCTTACGAGAACGCTCAAGACCACAGGATGGCTTGTGAGCACCTCCTTGCTTTTCAGCAGCGACTTGTGGTTCTAAAGTGCTGATAGACATGCCCTTACAAGCAATTACGGGACCTTCATCTACACATTCTCAAAATATCACCGATAGAGCCATAGGTTCGTTCTAACCTGTATATGCTCTTTCGGTGTTTCCTGCGAACATGCCTATCCCGTCTATCAGCGATGGGTTCTTCTTAGCCAACTTATTTAGTGCAGCTATGGAGGCCCTAACGCCGTTTTTAGCTTTTTCAAGCTTCGTTCGGCTGTCGATTGCGACAGGTCCTGAAACCGTTCCCTAACGCTTCTATAGAACTAGTTCTGAATGTAACAATTTCGAACAAAAATCACTGATTAAAAAACTAGTTCTAGAACCGTTCCAAAGAATGAGTACTGGCTAAGTAACACTTCTACAGAACTAATTCTGGAGGTGACAATTTCAAACAAAAATCATTGGTCGCAACTCCAAAATATAACAAGTACAATATTTAGTATAAAAGCTTTAAAATCCGGCCCTTTCGCAGTTATTACAGTCAAAGGAACTGGTAATTTTTTCAATATTATTTGAGTTATTTTGTAGACTTTTGTTATAATTGTAGTATATTTTGAGTTATGACGATCTTGTACTTATTCTTTTACTTTTATTGAGTGTAACACTTGGCGCTTGATTTCCAAAAACTATTAATATGTAGAAACGGCACCACTAAGAATAATTGCATATTAAATTTAAAAAATGCGTTTGATAACGACGTAAATAAATAAGATATGTATAAAAAAGCAAATAAATTATTCTTATACTTCTACGCGTGACTCTTGAAATTCTTGAGATAAAATAACAAAATATACACTCAATATCAATTTCATTGTGTGCAAAAACTTTATTATTTTTCTACTATTAAATTAACCTAGATACGTATTTACTTTTTTTCTGCAGAGATTTTTTGTTTACGAAAATTTGGTTCTAATCCAATGCCCGTTGATCCGGCAAATTTTAAATTACAAAGAGCCTTATTGGTATCAAAATTGTCACGCTATGAATTCGAACAACTTCGCCATCCTCATCTGAGTAAGGAGCAATTGGAGCAGAAAATACGAAATCGTGGCACGAACTTCGAAACTTTAATTTATTTGCATAATCTGCACAAAGATTTTGAACAAAAAATTGTACGTAGTTTTCAAGATGTGGGTTGTGAAGTTAAATTATCTAATCGGTGAGTTTCTTTATTAAATCTCGAAATTGTTAATTGTTTTTACCATACAAATGCTCATGCAATTATCTGCCACATTTTGTTGCGTTTCTCATTTTAATGTCAATATAATATTAATCTTAAATCATGACAATCCACCTACATACAACTGTGTGACTTGCGTGTGTTGCTAAATTAAATACCTTTAATCTAATCAGAGTCGAATTTAGAAGCTCCCTAAGCAAGGATATTATGCGTTGGGCCGATGTTATTGTACCAATAGGTGGTGATGGCACATTCCTTTTAGCGGCTGGTCGATCTAGTCCCCTCTTTGCCCAATCTCAACAAAAAACACCTATAGTGGGTTTTAATTCCGATCCACAAAGGTCAGAGGGCCGACTAATGTTGCCTAAACATTATTCGGAGAATCCGGCAGATGCTGTGGCTAAAATAAAAAGTGTAAGTTTATAAGGACATTTTTGTTGTAAATTGCATGTATAAAAATTATTTTATTGTATTTTCTAAAGGGTGACTTTCAATGGATGCATCGTTCTCGCATACGTACCACATTACTGGGCAATAATGGAAAAATACCCGAGTCTATCGATTTATATCGTCATACAGTTACAAAAATGGAACAAGAAAAGACTGAACCAGAGTACTTGGGTAAAGAAATGTCACGTAAATATAAAGCAAAAATGCAAAGAGTTTTACCCTATTTGGCATTAAATGAAGTATTCATTGGTGAGACTTTATCGGCACGTGTCTCACATTTACAACTAATTGTCGATCATCAAGATGTGGTCAATAAAACGAAATGTTCAGGTTTATGCGTTAGCACTGGTACCGGATCTACATCGTGGCATACGAGGTAAGAGGGGGGGACTCCATAAAGCATATATATATTGACTTTTGACAAAACGACTTAACAACGAGATAAGGTCATTCGACAGTTTAATTTTATAGCCACATCGTTTATACTAATCGGCGTCTTTGCACTATTAACAGTTTTGAAGATATAGCTAAACAACAATTTATTTCTCCATAGTATTTTTTGATTTTTTAAACACTCTACTTCTCCTGAAAATTTTAAAAATTCGAATTAAGTTATTTTGTCTTTAAAAAGAATTATTAATTAAGAATTTAATTTTGAAAATAATTAAAAAGCATGCTATTGAAAATCTGTCTATAGATGGTCGAAAATAACAATTGTCAAACAAGTACTAGTTTTCAAAAGAATACACCAATGTGTAAAAAGGACAAAATTTCAAAGAAGTACCATTTTTAATAAAGTACACAATTTCAAACATTTAAAATGTTTATATTTTAATTCAGATGTTTTATACAAAAAAATTTAGAAAAATGATTCTTTTTTATTATTTATTAAAAAAAAAAAAATACATACACTATTTACATGATATAAACAATTAATTTTTTTGGACTTTTTTTAATTTTTAAAACATCTTCTTTATGTAAACAATTAAAAATTTAACAAAAGTTAAAGATTTTTTCTTTAAGTAAATTTTATGATGATTTTTTTATTATTTACCTTATTTACATAATGTCAATAATTGTAAATTTTAATAGATATATTCATTTTTAGAAGTTTTTTTAATTAACTAGAAAATACCTTGTTTGCATCATTTCATTAATTGTAGTTTTGAAAATATCAAAGAAATTTATTAAAATTTATCAATTTGAAAAAGATTTCATTTTATTTACCTTAAAAATACATTGTTTACATAATGCCAACAATTAATTTTTCAAGAAAAATTTAAGAAATGTACTCTAATTTACTAATTTTATTACCTTACTTAGAATAGCATTATTTACATAAAGTCAACAATTCATATCTTAAGAACAAATAAAAAAATTTATTTTGTAATATATTAAAATATAATAATAAAAAATAATTTGCTTACATCATGTAAATAATTGAAAATTTACAACAAAGTATTTATTTTAAGAAATCTTTAATTATATGCCTTGAAAATACATTGTTTATATGTTGTTAACAATTGTAACTTTTGCAAATTTTAAAGAAATTTACTTAATTTTGCAGTTTTTTATTTTTTATATCAAGTCAACAGTTATTTGTTCTGATTAAAATTTATTGTTTTGTGAAGATTTTTTTTAATTAACCTTAAAAATATATTGTTTACATAATGTAAACAATTGCATATATATGTATGTGTATATGTATATGTATATGGATACGTATATGTAAATGTAAATGTATATGGGTATATATATATATATATATATATATATATATATATATATATATATATATATATATATATATATATATATATATATATATATATATATATTATAACAATTGAAAGTTTAAGAAAAATGGAATACATTTATAAAAAATATTAATTTTAAATTATTTGCCTTGTTGTAAATTTGTTGCTTAGATTATGTAAACAATTAAAGACATTTTTTAAATTTATTATTTTTAGGAAGTTTTATGGCCTGATTCAGTACGACAATCAAATTGTTTGAAATTAAAATTTGTATGAAAATTACTCATTTCTTCAAATATTTTTTGAGTATTTTTCATACAAATTTTAATTCTAAAAAATTTTCTTGTTGTACTGAATCAGACCCTTAAGTTATTAACCTTAAAAATACATTGTTTACATAATGTCAATAATTGAAATTTTGTTAATTTTACGAAGATTTTTAATTTTTTTCTATTATTTCTTTGATTCCAAGCAACACTTTAATTTTTTTCAGCATAAATCGTATAAGTAAACATCATGTTGAAGACCTATTTAATATTTTGCCCGAAACAGCAAAACAGGCTTTAGAAGGACTTAGTGCTGAAGAACTAGCACAGACATACAACCAAAATTTACTTTTTGCACCTGGTAAGTTATTTTCAAAATAAAGCACAAAATTTTCTCATCTCTCACTCTCTCTCCCATTGCAGATGATTCTAGAATCTGTTATTCTATAAGAGAACAAATTTGTGTTGGTGTTTGGCCCTCACCCAAAGAATTTGAATCGAAACGTTTTGTTAAAAATTTATTTGTTAAATCTCGATGCATCGATGCAAGTAAGTATGAAAAATTTATTTATACATGTATATAATTTAAATATTCATAAAATCGTATTATTTGTATGGTTAATTTAGATTGAAAGGTCAACATAAATATACCTACAATAATAATGGTAACAAATTCTTTAAAAGGCACTTCCAACAGTAACATTGACCATATAATCTCGATTAAATTCTCAGTCACAGCTGTAATTGTATAGAAATTCCATAAAATAGAGGGTAAAAGATAATTACGCTTTTTACGCTTAGGTTCAAATATAGCAGCCACCGCTAAGGTGTTCATTATAATAGTTAAGAAACGAAAACAAAACCCAAATTTGGTATGAACTTGAGGTTCAAGTAGTTCATGACCTAAACGTTTAGCCAAATCGGAGTCTAAATTAAAAATGATTTTATTAATTTTTAAATGGAAGTTTAGTTTAACAACTTTACCTCGAAATGAATAATTCCAACCCACATCTTGATTAGCTATTAATAAGACTATAACATAATTATAAACCAATATTTTTAAGGTACTAGTTTGAAATTCAAATGTTAATGTAGGATTCTATAAGAGAAAGAGGCGGGACTATAGACCAATCTAGATATCAAATTGGAGACTAGTCTAAAGACTAGCCTAGAGACTAACCTATAAACTAGACTAGGGACTAGCCTATAGATTAGAATAGAGACTACTCTTTACTTTTTTCTTTACTTGATATATATTAGTCATTACTTACCCTCATTATTTCTTTGAATTTATTAATAGATCTAGACAAAAACATTTGGGTAAATTTTTAAAAAAATAAATTATTCTATGTAGAATTGTTTATTTTTATGATAGAATTATATAAACCTACTGAAACAAAAATCTATGAGTAATACAAAAATAACCGCAAATTTAAGTAATGTCCATTGGATGGTCCATATCCGACTTGACCGACTTTAATATATTTTAAGTAAGACTGTGCGACAAAATGAAAAACATTTGAAAAAAAATTTGTAACGATTTTTTAGGACTTGACGGAATACACTCGACTTTCGTCGCTATATAAGGAGTTTCATAATTCTTAATAACAGGTGTAAAGGTATTGAAGAAAATTTTAATGAAAAAAAAAATGGATTAAATTCTCTGTGATGTTAGAAAATCAAAACAGAATGTATGTAATTTAATTTCACCTATTTTGTTTAATACTCCTTTTTATTAAAAATCAACTTCTTTTCTGTTCAAATATTTTTATTCTGGAATCAGTTATTAAGAAAATAGTGTAAATACATAGAAAATAGTGATTCGATTTACGTCGTTTTAGTTTGCGTCGCAATTCTCCGGTCCCTCAGACCGAGATATCAGTGTAATAAAATGTTTAAAAATTATTTTTTGAAGATATAATGATTTTAGATAGAAGATAAAACGAGCTTTCTAAATTCATATAGAATGTATATAATTTTGTTTACATTACATGAACTTTAGCTGAAATATTGTTTAAAATATCTGCGATTTTCATTTTTGTCTTAATTTTTTTCCACCTCCGCGGCAATATTTTTGTTAAATCGAGAACTTATTAGTATATATATATATATATATATATATATATATATATATATATATATATATATATATATACAAAATCAACATGTTCCAGCCCACCTAAACTCCACCCAAAATCAAGATGATTCTGTCAAGTAAACTTTATAAAGAAGCTGCACTTCACTGTTTTAAAGACAAATAATACTCGTAATACTGCGTCTATAAGATCTAGGGTTACATCCTATAAATTCAAAATAAATGGTTTAATTCCATTATATCTCAAGCTTCAGTAATTAAACCATAAAATTAATTATGATGAATTTATTTGAAAGAATTTATAATTTTAAGGTTCGCAACAAACTTTTTTTTTTTGTTTCGTGTACAAAAAAAATTCAATTGGTATTTGATAATACTGCTAACTAAAATAGTTATTTCTAAAAGGTGTTCCTATATGCACCGTTTGGTATCATTTATTTGACATTTGATCTTTTTATAGACGCTGATATTGTGCACTTCCCAATGAGTCAAAATTATAAGGTCAGTGCACTTTTTTCCACTAAAATCGCATTTTTGGAAATTTATTTCTTGGCTACTTTTATTTTTTGATCCATAGAAGTGTTTAGGAAGTAAAGTGTTTTACTTCTAAAAGTGTTCCTAGAAATTCATCCCGCCCAGCTTTAAAAATTTCCACTTTTACCTATCCCACTAAATTATACGGTCGTTTTACAGGATAAAAGTACACAATTAATCCTAAAATGAGCTAAATAAATTGAATTAACACTGAAAATGGGAAAACGTTCAGATGGCTGCATAACAGGCAATCTAGGACCCTCAAAACAGTTCTAAGTATTTCTGCTACTAAAGGTTTTCACCTTTTTTTTGCAGAAAAATTGTAAATTTTTGTGGATATTGCACAAAGCATGGTTAGGAAGGAGTTTATAGCTATTGCTGCTATTCCAGGCTATCGATTTTAGCTAAAAGGGAATACTAAAAGTGGGTTCAAATCATGATAAACATATCCTAAACTCCTGTGGAATTCCCACAAAATTTTTATTATTATTTTTTTAATCTCTTTCATAGTTCTAAGTATTTCTGCTACTAAAGGTTTTCACCTTTTTTTTTGCAGAAAAATTGTAAATTTTTGTGGATATTGCACAAAGCATGGTTAGGAAGGAGTTTATAGCTATTGCTGCTATTCCAGGCTATCGATTTTAGCTAAAAGGGAATACTAAAAGTGGGTTCAAATCATGATAAACATATCCTAAACTCCTGTGGAATTCCCACAAGATTTTTATTATTATTTTTTTAATCTCTTTCATAGTCTGACGGGATATTGGAACCATCGGAAATAATTTTTTATTTAAAGAAAAAAATAAAATGTTACTGATAATTTAGGCATTTTCTAATGAAAAATTCTCGAAATTGTTACATGAAACAACTTATCTGACATGGCGTTTTCGAGTTAATCTCAAATGGAATCAAAGGTATCTACTTTTAATAAAATTAATAATCTTGTATACCAGCGATAGTATTCAAGATTATTAATTTAATTTAATAATACAGATGTAAAAAAATCCAGATGACTCATCCAGGTGCAAAAACGCTGAAAACATAAAATTTTCTACCAAAAAAGAGTAAAAACCATTGGTTGTAGACCCACTGAGACATAGTTTGATGAACCTGGAGTACCTGTTATGCAGCAATCGAACGTTTTCCCGTTTTCAATGTTAATTTAATTTTATTTAGCTCATTTTAAGATTAATTGTGCACTTTTATGACCTTATGGGCTTACCTCGCACCTTATATGATTTGTTATATTTTAAAAAGTGAATTAAAGAATTAATTCTTTAGAACCTTTGCTTAGGAATTTCCCAACAAACCAAGAAACAAAATAATTTTTTTCTTAGAAAAAACTTCAAAAAATATTCATGTAAATAAAAAATTTGGAAAAAAACAATAATTTATGTTATGTATTATTAATATATTTATACAACATTTTTACAGTAAAATTTAGAGAAATAGCAAAAAATTAAAAGAGGATATCAACATCAGGTTGAACTTTATGGGGAAATGTTTTCGGATTACTACAATTTCTTTGCAGATCATTATTGTTATATAATTTTAATTTTATACAAATTCTGAAATATATTGCAATTTTTTTTTTTTTTTTATTTATGATATCATTTTCGAGTGTGCCTTTTAAAAAGTAATCTATATCATTTTAGAATTATAAAAGTTACCATTCTCTGGCTTATATATAGCCGAAATGATATCTTTATGATATCATTTCGATATGATTTGTTGGGTTATAAGAAAATACATTTTAAAATAATTTTAGAACTATTTTATTTTTGTTTTGTATTTTGTTCGAATAAATATTTCGTATGAACAAGTTAAAAATATTGTAACTTCATCAATTCTTAACTGATTGATTTAACTGATGAAGGCTTGTACTCACTACTCGTCAAGATTGCAGATTCAAGATAAATTTACAAAAAAAAAAAAAAAAAAAAAAAAAAAAAATAGAAAAAATGCCACGAAAGTTGAAAAATATTGAGAAAAAATGCTGATATTTTTTTCAATATTTCAGCGAAAGTTCATGTAATATAAACAAATTTATATGCACATATATATTTAGAAAGCATGATTTACCTTTTATCTGAAACCGTAAAAAAAATAAAAATTTAAAAAAGAAACTTATTTAAAAATGTTTATTCCATCAGGACACAAAAAATCGTTTTTTTTTTTTTATCGATGAAATCAGTTTTAGAGGATGTATCGAAAATTTTAAGAATGACATAACGATCTACTGAATGTGGTCTATAACGAACACTAGGTCATTTAAAAAAATTATTTTCTATGTCACAATCAGTAATCAATTATAATTAATTTTGTTAAATATTTATATATATAATTTTTTTCCAGATTTGGTTATTGATGGCAGCATTTCATACCCCTTTAATGATGGTGCTAAAGCTTTGTTAGAAATCCACCCACAAGATGCTTTACTGGCTATAAGTTTGGACTGATTAAAAAAAAAACAACTTTAACTATATACATATAATACCTATAAGTATATTACAATCTTTAAAATGTACCTTATACTCCCCATTATTTGTTATATTTACATAAATATTTTACATCAATTATATGTATTTAAAGTGTAAAAATTTTGTAATTTTTAAACAAAAGGTTTTTTTGAAAACGTGTTATTTTTTCTATATACATATAAGTTTATTTAAGTTTAAAATTATACAATAAAAAAGACAATTAAATTTAAATCATGTTTTCTTTGCGACGTCTTTCTTGCCAAATAAAATTTTTTTTGACTTTTTATTAGGCAAAGCAGTTTGTTGGAAACGTTTATTCAACTTCTTTTTCTTTTGTGTAGTGTTAGTATTCTCATTTTTTGAGGAGGACGTTGCTGAGTCAGTTTTCTTTGATTTCTTTTTATTTTCAAAACGTTCGGCATTAACCGATTTGAAGCGTTCATCTTGTATGAGAGTAAAAGTTTCTTTGTTCTCCAATTGTTTGAGCCGCTCTTTACGCTGGCGTTTAATTTCTCGTATTTTATCCTTTTGTTTTTTCCGGTAACTGAAATAAAAAATATTGTTATATATATATATATATATATATATATATATATATTTAATTGGTATTTAAAATAACAATAATAACACTTTTTAAATATAGGAACAGCCGGATAAAATAACTTACAGATTTTCCATTTCGTCTGGGTCTTTGCCCTCCATAATCCATTGCTTTCTTCTATAGTTTTGAGTTCTTTCATCGAAATCATTATTGTCCAATTGTATCTCCGATTCACGTCTCGTAACATTGACTTGCATAAATATACGTTCTACCATTTTTTCTAAGAAAAAAAAAAAAACAAATCAACAGTTTTTACATTAATTTTAATGCATTTCAAATTTCAACTTACGATCTATGGGATGCTCTGTTAATTTCGTATTAATCGCCTCCTCAATTTCCCCCAGCAGCTCTAAATCTCGAGGAAAACGAAATATTGAAATGGCTAAACCTTTACGGCCTGCTCGGGCAGTTCTTCCCACACGATGTACATATTCTTTAGGTGTACGTGGTAAACGATGATTGATGACCAATTGGACACTAGGTATATCAAGTCCACGTGCAGCCACATCTGTGGCAATTAAAGTACGTACATGCTTTGATTTGAAACGATTTAAAGCAGCAACTCTTTCCTTTTGACGCATGAAGCCATGCAAACATACATTTTCGATACCAATGCTATTTAGGGTCATTGACAATAACTGGCAGTATTTTTTGGTATTTGTAAAAATCATTACATTCGAATTTTCATCATCTTCGCGATATTTGCGCAGTGCTTCGATTAAGACCATATCACGGTCATAATCGGCACAGAGTAAATAACGTTGGTCCAAAGTTTCCACAGTGGCAGTTTGAAATTCCTCAGACCATTCTAAACACTAAAAAAAATGTATAAAGATAATTTACTTTTTTTTTCCTTAAATAGTTAAAAAAAACTTACATCTTTTGCTATAGGAAATATACTGGATTCCTTAATAAAATCCTTCATTGTTGCCGAAAAGAATAAATTCTGCCTTTCTTTAGGGAGGCAACTCTCTATTACCTTTAAACTTTCATCAAAGTCGCCATTTAACATACGATCGGCCTCATCGACTACTAAAAATTTTAGATTATCAAATGAAAATGTATCACAGCCGGTTAAATGATCAGCCAAACGACCCGGCATGGCAACTACAATATGAGGTCTTTGCATTAACTTTTGAGCTTCTACAATTTGATCAGTTCCTCCTGAAACCACACAAACTCGTACTCCCATTGGTTGGCCAGCCACCAAAAATTGTTCAGAAATCTATAAATTATACTTATAATTATAAAATAGGCATTTGTTTTCCCTTCCTTCATACCTGATAAGCCAATTCATGGGTAGGCGTTAATACCAAAGCAAAATGACTGGTAGGTTCCTCACTTAATTTTTCCAATACTGGCAAAGCAAAGGCAAATGTTTTTCCCGAACCCGTTTTAGCGGCTCCTATACAATCCTTGCCCTCTAATATGGCTGGTATACAGTTTTCTTGAATAGGTGTCGCCTGTTTAAGGCCTTTTCGATGATAAAATTATTTAATGATAATATGTACGCTTAATAAGTAACGTATTTACCCAGTTTTGTTAATTGTTTAGCTAACCAAGGTCTTAGACCAAGTTGTATAAAAGGATTTGCATCCCTTTTGGACATTTTTTGGATATAATTCCTACAAATTTATTGGAGTTTTTCCAAAATGAGTAGAATGTAAATAAAAATAATAACAAAACAACGTGCTCAGCAGAGACCAGCGCCGAACAATTTTAACGTCGGCGGCGGCTTTTACAAAAATTATCGGCGTCGGCTCTAAATCGGTAGAAAAGTAAACAAGAACTTTTTATTTCTTTGATTTCGCATCGTCTTACAGCCCGTCTAGACGTAACATAATATGTAAGATTTTTGTGTCAGAGAGTTTCAAATTCGCTCTCTGAGAGAATTATTTCACGTGTAGATTCAAGTATTAGTATTATAAGATGTATTATGAGACTGTTGTGATCAGATTTCTCTACACAACCACCTTATAAGATGAGCTGCCAAAAATACACATATACGAAAGTTTGTTTATGTGTGTGCATGTGCATTTTGGAAATTACTGAAAAACAATGTTTTTTTTGTAAAATTGTTTCCTTTTAGTGTTTGTTTTACATATTAAAAAACATTTGTATAAAAACTGTCCTAAAGAAGTGCGAAATTAAAATGGATATGTTAATTCTGTGACTGATTGAAAATAATGATTTCTTATAGGATTTATTAGAATACGTGTACCCCTTATTTAACCCCAGGTCTACAACTGAGATTAACGCTGATATAATATGTGAGATAACGCCGGCAGAGGACAGTAAACATTTTGTTTATATTATGTTAAATCTTAAATAAGGGGTACACGTATTCTAATAAATCCTATAAGATATTATTATTTTCAATCAGTTACAGAGTAAACATGTCCTTTTTATTTAAGCAATTCGCACTTTTTTAACACAATTTTTATAAAAATGATTTTTAACATGTAAAACAAACACTAAAACTAAACAATTTTGCAAAATAATATTGTTTTTCAATAATTTCCAAAATACACATGCACACACACAAGCAAACTTTCGTGTATGTGTATTTTTTTGACAGTTCATTTTATAAGATGGTTGTGTAGAGAAATCTCATCACAACAGTCTCATAATACATTTTATAATACTAATATTTGAATCTACACGTGAAATAATTCTCTCAGAGAGCGAATTTGACACTCTCTGACACAAAAATCTTACATATTATGTTACGTCTAGACGGGCTGTAAGATTTATATAATATAAACAAAATGGTTACTCTCCTCTGCCGACGTTTTCTCACTTATTATATCAGCGTTAATCTCAGTTGTAGACCTGGGGTAAATATCTACAATCAAAAAGGTTGCAGCGATTTTTCGCTGGGAAAATCTCCAATATGAATAGGCTCATAATCCTGCTGAAAATTGGCTTAACAAAATTACATGGCATTGTTATATCTGGAAAAAGTTGCATCTAAATACCAATGTGGAAAATGAAAAAAATTCTTGAAGTTGACAGTACTCCTTTAATTGACGAAGTTGAACTTTAATTTCCCGATCTTGTTTTTTTATCTACTACTTAAAACAATTTCTTATAATTTTTAATTTCAAACTAATAATTTGTTGGTTGGCAAGTCCCTTTCAATGTATTCAGAGAAGTCTAGCAACTGTCGCAGGATATTGCAAAGTAAAAACCGGCACTCATAGGACTTTGTATGCGCAAGAGAATGTATTCCTTTCTCCTCTCTAAAACGAACTCAGAATTGTAGCTAGAAAAATTGCTATGCGTGAACCCCGAAATGTGTTAAATTTTTACGTCCACTCTTTTTGCCTATCGCTGTTGCAAAATAAAATTATTGAAATCGCCGACTACGATTTTAATTCGTAAAAAATAAATTAACATTTGAAGTATATATGTACATACTTCTATCAAAAATTCAACCAAATCCTAAATTGGGAATTCACTTTACTACAGAAATGAAGAAATAATTATTTTATTCGCATTTCAAAGTCAAAAGCTTTTGCTTAAATTCAGTCATAATTTCTTGATACTTCAAACGAATTAAATTCATTATTTAATGCATAAAATCTATATATATTTGACCTTAAAGTTTATGGTATTAAAAATATTTCAGTAATTCAAAATCGAATGCAAATTGGTCATAAGAAAACGTTTCTAAATTGTTTAAATATCAAAAAACCTATTTTCAAACTGGATGAAAGAAAAACAATTTCGAGTAGATTAATCTCAAAACTATTTCATTAATCCAGGCATTTGAAATTAAGTCCAAACATTTTTTTAGTGTTTTACAGATTATTTCAATCCCAGAAATTGAACGCAAACCTTGTTATATTATGCCAATATTTTTCCAAAACTGCTATATATTTCGACTCAAATCCTAAAACATGCTTTCCTGATACTTCAGAGGCTATGAAAGCTGACCTACATTTATTTTAAAACAAAAATCCTATCCAAAACTACTTTCATATCATGCTGATCTTTAAATTCAAGTTACCATTAAAATTTTAGTTTTAGGAATTACATTTTTCCAATTTATTTTACTTAAAATACAAAAAATATGTGTCCACTTGTAATCATTTCATTGGAAATGATTCTAGCATCACTCCAAAAACATATAAAATACAATCTTTATACGAAAGCCAAACAAAATTTACTTCTTTGCTGCTTGACCGATCTTAGCCTTGGCGGTACCACGGACCTTCTTCATTCTGTTGCGACGTTCCTTGCGTTGCTTGCGGGTCTGTTTCTTGATTTCCATGAGACCGTGACGAACCAAACGATATTTAGGTTCGAATTTCTTGGCGAAATCCAAGGTGTCGTAGATCAAGGCAAAGCCAGTGGAACGACCACCACCGAAAGCAGTACGGAAACCGAAGACAAAGCAAACATCAGGAGTAACTTTGTACATGGCAGCGAGCTTTTCACGGATTTCGGTTTTACTGACGGAAGCCAATCCGGGGTGGATGACATCGCATACCATTTGCTTTCTGCAAAGCAAACGGTTGGTCATGAACTTGCGTGTGCGAATAGTGGCGGTAGTACCTGACATAATTGATTCCTATAATACAAAATAAAAGACACACATTACAAAATTGTTTATAGGAAATTTTGTTGTTGCGTTTAAATGTTTTCAACATAACCTCAAATAATATTATCAATAAGCAAAGTGGAAATAAGAACTGTCACTTTCTGGTGCCTGCATGGTGAGAAAATGAGACTCCACGTGTTGCTAGAATTTTTCACTAACTTTAAACTCATTTTTCACAAAAATATTACAGGGGATTATGTTTTTAACATTTCTTGTTTAATTAAGTGAATTATTTAATATATTTCTTTATTTTTTTACCTGTTAAAACACTTAAAAAGTATTAAAACACGTCTTTAGTCCGGACACAAAATTTTAAGAAAGAAAGATGGCAGTCGCCACAGTTGCAAAGGAACTGTCATTTTTAACGAAGTTGTAAAATTTAGTAGTATTTCTACTTCAAAACACAATAAGTAACAGCCCATCTACACGTAACAGAATATGTAAGATTTTTCTGTCAGAAGTGTCGAATTCGCTCTCGAAAGGAATTATCTCACGTGTATTATACGAAGTATTATGATAGTATTGTGATGAGATTTCTATACAAACGTCAAAATCAGTGCGAATATATACAAGGTAACCATAGCTAAATAGCTGATTATTATTTTGGATGCTACAGTTGTTTAGAGAAATCTCAACAAAAATCCCATAACACTTCCTGTAATTAGGGTTGCCAGATTTTTTTAGTCTCTGAGTCCAAATTATTAATCAGAAGTCGCCAAAAATCGCCAAATTAGAATTAGTTGAAAATTATAAATGAAAGGAACATTATTTGTGTATATTAAACAGTAAATCGATTGAATATATGCTCCAATCATAAATTAAATCAGTTTTAGCCCTATTTTAAATGTTTTCATCTTTTTGTTTGAAAAGTTGTCATTGGTAATACTAGTTAGCTTGCTTATATTGTTTAAATTCAAAAATTAACACCGGTATTCACAAACCAATTTAAAATTTAAAATACATTTTGGAGACAAAATTTGTATGAAAAATTTGATATAAAATGCATTTTAAACTCAAAAGTTGTGTGTGAATATGGGGTAAATTATTAAATTTAAGCTAAAAAACTTAATTTTCCTAAACGCTTTTTAGCCTTTCAAAATGAAATATCTCAAAAACGATGGTTTTTAAAATGGTTAACACCACTAAATTCAGCGTCGTCAATTTAGTTTAACCCAATGGATGCCCACATTGTTAAAAAAATTTGTCTCATTTTCGAGCACAGTGTAATTGAATAAAAAAAATAAAACTTAAAATACCATTTTTCTGACATATAGCCCCTTTTTATGTCATCAACTTTTAAAATTTATTAGACTTTATTATGTCTTTTAAAATAATAATTTTAACATTGTATAACAATATTGGTTATAAATTGTTTTAAAGAACTAATTTATTCATGAACGTTTATATTGTAAAATATAGTTTTTGGCGAAAAAATTTCGTAAATTAAGTTGAAGCTATTTACAAATTAAGGCTCTTTATTTCGCTAGATAGGCAAATACTAAAAATAGTCGATTTGTAGTAAGAAAATTTAATAGTTTTTCTCCACAATTTTAAAAATTTGCAAAAACAAATCGCCACCACGTTATATATCGCCAAAAAAAAAAATAGCCATGTCGCCAAACGGAAAATTCCATCGCCAAAAGCAATTATAATTCGCCACGTTTGGCGAAAAATCGCCACACCTGGCAGCCCTGCCTGTAATACTAATATATGAATCTACACGTTAGATAATTCTCTCAGAGAGCGAATTTGACACTCACTAACAGAAATATCTTACGTATTCTGGTACGTGTAGATGGGCTGTAAGGTGGATTTTCATGGTGATATCAATAGCTCTACTGATTATTTATTAAATATTAATGCTGTCAAACCCCATGTAAAAAAATAAATAAATTTCTCTCTCAACTTATCCTAACGACGTCAAATAAAATATATAAAAAAATTTGAAAAAAATCTCTCCGAATTGCTATTACCTTGTTAGATGTGCTTTGATCTCTCATATGAGTAATTGTTTTTGAGTTCCTTTTGCGATTTGCCAAAGAATAGACCTAAAATAATTTCTAAAAGAAAGAAAAAATTTTAATATAAAACATATTATTAATAAAATATAACAAATAATTTTGTGTGCATAATAAATAAAAACGTCACTAAGTAATAAACAAAAAAAAGGGAATCAAGCTAACTGAATAAAGTAAGTATAAATTTATTTACTAGAACAATAAGGAAAATATTTTCTCTATTGAATTTTGATGTAGAAGTTACGACAAAATTCTTTCTTTGTTATGTAAGTTGTTTGTTTTTTTTAGGGGTTAAATCTCCCAATAAGAATTCACATTATATAAAATTAAGGTACACAATCTTTTAATTAATATAATATAGATGATTTTAAGGAAATTTTTCTAAATTGTTAAATGTCATGTCGCAGAATTTGCGTATAAGTTGCTGTGGGGAATAAAGTCATGGCTACAAAAATAAAACACACTTTAAAGTCAGAGTTGATGTTTTGGTGTAATTGGACGAAAATTGGTAGATTTATTTTAATCTTCGGAAGTTTGGTAGTTTGGTTGGTTCCAAATATTCTGATTTTTTGGTAGAATAATGAGTTCGTGCAAGTTATTAAAAACTACTTCCAAAAAATGAAAATAATTGTTTTTTTATTTAATAATTTCTAGAAAAATGACAATTTCACCAATTTGAAAATATTTTCACTAACTTTTAACTATATACTATTTTTAAGAGAAGAATGTGAAAATCATTGAATAAGAATCATAAAAAAGAACATCCTAGTAATGACAACTCTTTGTTAAAACCACTAATTCTGCAGCTCTTTTTCAGCACTAGTTCTTTTTTACCAATTTTTCAGTTGTATTTTTGCTGGGACTTTGTTCATTATTATTACTCAGAGTAGAAAAAAATACTATTAGAAGTTCCTGAAATAGTGCTAGATCATTATAAATATTTTTTAAACTTTTGGTAATTCATCTCACTTTTTGAAGCATAAATACATATATAAATAAACATAGTTTCTCAAGTTTTAAAAACTGATATTATTATTTTAACTTTTTAAAAAGGTATTTTCGAAGTGATGAAAATTTTAATTTTATGAAAAGTTGTAGTTGTGATGTCTGCTGTGTTGCCACAAAGAAAATATTTTTCCTACCAAAATTTTCTATAAAAACTATTAAAAATTAAAGAATGTGGTAAAAAAATTCCCTGAAAAATATGAACATGTACGTGCTTTTCATAAAATTAAATTTTCACCACTACGAAGATACCTTTTAAAAAATTTAAAATAGATAATTTCAGTTTTTAACACTTATTTAAATATTTATGCTCCAAAAAATGGTATGAAGTACCAAAAGTTTGAAAAATATTTTATAAAGGTTTAGTAGCTCTTTTTCAAGAACTAATGAATAATAATGATTAATAAAATCGCAGTAAAAAATAATTAAAAAAAGAGTTGAAAAAGTAATGATTTTAACATTGCTTTCATTGGAAAGTAGTACTTAGTGTTGAAAAAGGGCCGCAGAATTAGACGTTAAGAAATAGTATGCATATTTTTTAGAAACATATTTTTTAATTTCTTTAAAATTTATTGAATATAGTTTCAAATTGTTGAAATTGCAATTTTCTTAGAAATTATTAACCTTGTTTCCTGGTAAAAACTTAATTATTTTCAGATTTCTAGAAGTACTTGTTAATAACGCACAAAGTAATTATTATTCCTATTTTTTTTTTTTTGATATTTTTATTTACTTCTGACAAAAAAATGTAACATTTCTTCAAAGTTATAAAGCATTCTACCAAAAAAACGGAATATTTGGAATAAACCAACCAAACTACCAAACCTACGAAGATTAAAATAAAACTACCAATTTTGGTGCAATCAGATCAAAACGGCAACGCTGGTTGTCTGTCTGATTTTATTTTGTTTTTTAATTTGTTTTTTTTTCTGTGGGGAGTTTTGGAGATTTTTGTCTTGTAAGAATTTTTTATGTAAATTTTTTGAATTTATTTAAATGTTTACTAATTATAATTTCTATTTGCAGAATCTTCACAAAACAAAATATTGAAATGAGAACTTCTACTGTTGGCCGTTATGCTTTGCGTTTGACTTTTGGACAGGTAAGTTGCAATGCTTTTTTATTGTGTTTGTAAAAATCCAAAAAGAAAAATTCAAAATTTGTATACACTTTTAATAAAATTTATATATATATATATATATATATATATATATATATATATATATATATATATATATATATATATATATATATATCAAAACTGCTATTTGAAATCGTAAAAAATCGTTAACATCAAAAATTAGGTTTTTGTGTATTAATAAACATTTCCTATGCTTTTTTTTAGAAAAATGTGAATTTAAATTGAAAATACATGAACAAAAATTGTCTCTGGATACTTAGTAATGCTATTTAAGTATTTCTAATGTCTTAAAGATTTTATAAAAATTTCAAAAGGGTTTTGGCATTTTGTGAATTGTTTATTCATAATAAAAGCGGCTGCTAGCAAAATGATCCAAAGCAAAATTGCCCAAATCGAATATATAAAAATTACCTAAAAATTCTCATACAAATTTGGGTCATATTTCATATAAAAAAATAACCCAAAAAACAAACATATTTTTGATATTTTGGATGATTTTTCCTTTAACTTTTTACAACATGCATGAGAAAGTAAACAGTCATCTTATTCAGAAAAAGTTTTAGTTGAAAACTCCTGAGTTCGTCTGTCTAGGAAACCGTTTTAATCTAGAATCCTATCCGGGCCAAAGTTGAAAGTATTTTCATTCTGAATGTGACTGATATTTTCCAGAAATTTTATCATAATGGACATTGGATGAGGGTGATTTTTCCTAAATATTTGGAAATTTTTTCACTTTTTTGCGCAAAAATTCTATATTTTATTTTTAGACAATTTTTCATTTCTTTTGGGTGATTTGGGTAATTTTTCTATACATATTTGTTTTCGGTTATTTTAATGGCAGTCAATAAAAGCATACATAATTGAATCGAATATATTATATTGGTTCCCATAAATCTTTCCTATAAATGATCCTTTTACAGTGAAAAATTTAAGAAGATTTTTAATAAATTGTTAATATTTTTGTGCCGACTAATTTACTTTAAAAATATATATACATATAAAAAATGGTGAAAATAGTTTAAAATATCCTTTTAGAAAAAATCGTCAAATTAGGAACAAAAATCGTCAAATAGTCAATTTTAGAACCAAAAATCGTCAAAATGGCCATTAATCGTCAAATGTGGCAATAGTGTTCATATGTTATCTGAAAGCTTTAAAAATCTATGAAAAGATTAAAAAATACATTATAATATTATTGACCTTTATGAATCCCTTCGCCACACTTCGAAAAAAATTCCATTTAATATTAAAAAAATTTCAGTGAGGTGAAGGAATTTATAAAAAAAGGCAAGTATATAACAGTCATTTACTCAAGACTATCACTATTTTATTTTATTTTTATTTATTTCAAAAAATAAAAAATAAAATATATAAACTTATTGAAAGTTTTCAAATGACTATCATTTTACAGAAAAATTAAAGACATATTGTCTTCTAAAACGGTGACCAAAATGATGGCTACACGATATTTTTATAGCAGATAAATCTTAACATAACGCTTATTTCTACATCGCTAACTCAAAAATATAAAATTCAAATACGTTACAAACTAGAAAATTCTAAAATCTTTAGTTTAAACTATAAAAAACAAATTTTCGTAAAAATTACCTTATCCAATTCTCAACATCGTTATTGTGTTATTTGTTAAAGTATTATATGAAAAATATAACATTTTGAAAAAAATTTTTTTGAATAAATATGTTATTTTCAAATGTATTAAAATATTAAAATTTTTGAAAAAAATCAAATTTTATTATTATTTTTTTATTTTCGTTTTTTTAAAAATAGGGTTTTAATGATTTTTTTATTGATAAATATTTTTTTTTTTTTTTGTAAAAAGTTAAATTTTTGGTTTTTTTTTCAATAGAAGTTCACAGAAAATTTTTTCTTTTGGTGAAAAATCGAACCTTTTCTCAAAATTCAATTTTTGGTGAAAAATTAAAACTGAATAAAAAAATTGGATTTTTAGTGAAACATCTGATTTTTTTTATGAAAAGTTAGGTTTTTAGAAAAAAAAAATCGAATTTTTAGTGAAAAATCAGTTTTTAGTTAAAATTTGGATTTTGTGTCAAAATTTGATTTTTTGGTGAAAATTTGAATTTTTAGTGAAAATTTTTGTAAAAAAATTTTTTTTAATTTTGTAGGGAAGAAATGCAAGCCGTTTAACTGAATAGCAAACTTTTTCGACAGCAGCGGCTTAACAGCTCTGCGCCGAATTTTTTTTATCGGCTGAGCCGAAAACAGTTTTATGTTTATTACATTTTATTAATATATTAAAAAATGTTAAAAATTTAATTATTTATTTATTTATTTATTTAATAGCCAATGAAATTACAATTTCTTACAGGCTAGCATATATATTATTCTTAAAGCTATTAACAATAAAATATTTTCATAATCATTCAATAACAAAAACTTATTATTTAACTAAGTTAAAAATATTCCTCTTAATGCGGATTGGATTTAATGAGAAATCAACATATGGATGAATTGAATGCATATACGTCTCATGGGATCAAAGTTAGCATAATTGGTTCGAAAATATTTTATTTTTAAATTTTAATTTCTAGTTGGTCGATTTGGGATTACGAATTCAATCTTACGAAGCAGGAACTCAGAATTAATTGAACCGTTTACTAAATTAATTACAAATGAAATATTCTTATATTTTCTCCTACTTTCAAGAGTAGGGAGATCAATAAACTGTAATCGACTTTCATATGATGGTAAATTAATATTAGGATTTCATGGAAGATTACGAAGACAAAATAAGAGAAATTGTTTCTGGACCGAATCAATTTTCTTTATATGAACTTCGTATTGAGGATCCCAGACCACGGAAGCATATTCCAGGATTGGTCTTACAAGAGATATGAATAATTGCTTGGAAACGTAAGGATCATTAATCTCTCTTCCCCAGCGCTTGAGGAAACCTAGAACTCCTTTTGCCTTATTAACGATTTGTGAAACGTGGGAGTTAAAGGATAGTTTACAATCAAGCAACACACCCAGATCAGGAAATTCTTCGACTAGATCAAGTTGATATTCATTTATTGTGTATCTACATAGTACTGGACTTCTTCTATAGAACGTCATGTGTTTACACTTTTTTAAATTCAGATCCATTATATTCATCATACACCAATCATAAAGATTGTCAAGATCTGATTGGAGTAAGGAACATTGATAGGAATAGTTAAAGCTATAGAACAGCTTTACATCATCAGCATACATTAATATTCTAGCATTCTTAATGCAAGCTGGTAAATTATTTATAAATATTAGGAAATAATAACTAAAAATAAAATAAATAATATTCATATGATAAACTTAAAATCTAGAAAAGTATTTAAAAAAATTCATCAGATCTGTATATAAAATTTGTACGTAAAATATATTTTTTTAAACAAAACCAGAATATAACGCAAGTATATTACGAACTTTAAAATTAAAACTATAAAAATTTTAAAAATTTAGACTGCGAAATAGTACATTTTCAAATTCATTTGAATAGAAAAATTCTACTGTTAACTATTTAGTAGTTAAAATTATTTGTTTTTAATTTTTTATTCTTGCTTTAATTTAAAAAAAACGATTTTTTAAAACCTTATTGGTTTTGAAGGACGGGTTCATCTAAGTGGTTATTGTCGGGGACAAGTAACTGCCTTTTAACAATAAAAGGACTCAGACGACTTCTCTTCGCAGAAATACATGCTCCTGCCACTGAAAATAATTATTAAATAACACTGAAAAAATAAACTTGTTTTAAACTCTTGCACAAAAATCCGTTAATACAAAAACTGTAATTCAATGTAGAAAAAATAATCGGTATTGGGTTAGCTCTGACATAAAATATTTAGCCATTAAAAAACAAAAAGTAACTAGTAAAAAAAAAAATACTAAGTCAGAAAAGATGACTTAAAATTGAGCCGTCGTTTAGCCGAATAACTCTGCGGCGGCGTGGTTTGTTAAATAAAATAGGCTAAGTGTAACATAGGTTTTTTGTAAATATCTTCGGAACTACATAACCGATTTAAGAGTTTGATTTCTCGTTTTGAAAAACATGACAACGACTTAAAAAAGAAATAAAATATAAAAAACAAAAAAATAAATATATGTATATGTCATTGGTGGTGCAATATGAAAATTGAATTTTGCCACGCCCCTCCTCCTGCAGTCCGAAAATCAAAAAATCAGACTTCACAGTGTCACCCGCCTGAATATTCTGAAGATTCCCTGAAAATTTCATCAAAATCGGTCCAGCAGTTTTGGAATTCATACGTCACATACATACACACATCCTGTTTTATATATATATATATATATATATGTACATATATATATATATATATATATATATATATATATATATATATATATATATATAATGTATACATATATATATATATATATATATATATATATATATATATATATATATATATATAATGTATATATATATATATATAATGTATATATATATATATATATATATATATATATAATGTATATATATATATATGTATATATATATATAATGTATATATATATATATATATATATATATGTATGTATATATATATATAGAAAATGTATATATATATTTACATTATATATATATATACATTTTCTATAAAATTAATATATGTTATTAACAATTTGAGGGCCAGAACATGGACGGAATGTTTTATATAAAATTCTTGATAACTTAAACAACATTTTTTAAAAGTGTGGGAGTTTGACTTATGTATCACATGCAGCACAAGTCGCTAATTTTGAGAATAATTTTCTGTAGAACAAAAAATGACGAATATATTAAAAATTCAAAAGTTTGAAAAGAATTCAAACATTGTTCTTGTTATTAGATATTTTGAAGAAATTATTTTGTTGTTGTAATGCTTGAAATGTGTAGAGTAGATTGTGGTAATTTTTGGTTAAGTAGCGGTATTTATTTTTAAGTTTCAAAAATCTTAAATATTGACAAAAATGATTGAAAAAACTTTCAGGGTCAAGATAAAATTTAAATAATGATTTAAAATGGTACCAGCTATTTCTTCAGCGAGAAAGTATGATTTTAGAAATGTATATGGTGTTCTTTAATTATTTTTCTGTAGAAAAACTGGTGATTTTAGAAAAAAATTAACTAAAAAAAATTTATTTATTTTAATTACATAGAAAATTCAATACAAACTTAAAATAATAATGTAGTCTTGTAATATTTAGAAATCGTATATTATATTACTGAAAAACATTTTGGAAATATTGAATTACACATTTTATAATGCGAACATCATAACCTTTCTAAAAATCATACATTGTCGCCGAACATACTAATAACTGCAGAAAATTTTGCAAATATTCTAATAGATGTTAAATGTTCATTTGAATTCAAAATTTTTTGTGCATTTAATTTCATTGTTTTCTATAATAAATACAAGGAAAAGGTATTTTTGTTATTTAAAAAATAAATTAGATTCAATAATTATTCTTATTTTATTATATGTACCTACTTTATTAAATTTGAAAGAAACAAATATTCTTTTCTAATTTTGTGCGTAAAATATTTTTTTAGTATTCTTTTTTAATTTAATTGGATTTTTTTAATGTTAATTTGAATTGAAAATATTGTTGTGTAATTAATTTTATTGCTTTCCATAATAAATATCAGAAAGAGTTAATTTTGTGATTTAAAAAATTTTAATATTTTTACTTTTGATAATTTCGTTCATTCCTAATCCTTTCGCTTTTACTATCGAATTCTCATATAGTTAGATTTAGCATCTTTTGAGTAACGCTTTAGTGGGGATTGGAAGATTCGAATTAGGATTTTTTATTAGACACTTTTTACTGCGGTATAGTAGATCTTAATACGTGACGTACAAAATTTACTAAAGCGTTACGACGAATTCTGAGTAACACCGTTCGGGAAGAAATGTGCCACTAAGAGATAGTTCCTTTTGAGTAACGCTTTAGTGGGGATTTAAAGATTCGAATTAGTGACATTCAATACTGTCTAAAGCGTTACTCAAAAGGAACTATCGCTTAGTGGCACAGTTCTTCCCGAAAGGTGTTACTATGTAGATCAGAATTCGATATTAAAAGCGACGCATATCAACTTCCTAGTGTGTCGATATAGTTACGCTTTCGATAGAAAATGTTTGCAGGGTTATTGTGCATGTTAGCACATTTTGATTTGATTTTTTTTTAATATTTGCCAATTTTAAAATTTAATGTTAAATTTAAAAAAATAATAATTGAAAAAATAAGTATAACAAACAAACCCAACAAACATCATCAGCTTTTTAATATTATTCATTAAAATCTTCTCAAACATATTTTCATCATACACAGATTGGCATTTAACCAAAATCAAATCACAACGAAAATGGAGACTAATCAAACTTTAAATCTCGGTGATGTTTGTCTTGATTGCCAGCAACTGGGTTTGGAGAAACATTTACGTTATTTTAAACTTAACTTAAATGGTGATACTCTCTTGAAATGTGAGAGTAATGAATGTATGTATCCCTATAATGATGAAATGTCCTCATCGTCGGATGAAGAACAAGATGGTAACCGGAATTTTGTAGAAAGAAATAGTCTTAAATTTATTGATGATTTTATACAACAATATAACAGTGAAAATGAAGTACAAAGTTCTACTAATGATTTGATATCAAATCCTGAGCAAACAACACATTTCGATATAAGTTTTTTAGATAATTTCCAAGAAATTAATAATGAAAATTCTAATAAAACAAAATTTCAAATACAAAGTGTTGAATTTTTTGACAATAAACAAAATGTAAAGATAACAGAAAATCAAATAATATCATTATCAAATTCAAATGAAAATCTCCATAAACAAGAATTTACAATAGAAAATCTAAAACTTTTGAATAATAAAAGTAATAAAGAAATAATTGATAATCAATTTATTTCATTACCATCATTAAATTCCCCCAAATATGAAATAACGACAGCGGTAGTTGAAGAAAGTAGTTATCATGACAATGACAATGAAATAATTTCATATATAACATTTACTGATGATTCTGTAAAAGATTACAAGCAAAAAATTGATATACAATCAATTGAGACTGCAGTTCTTGAACAAAATTCTAACCAACGAAATTATAATCAAATTGTATCATTTTTAACATTAATGGATGATAACGTAAAAGATTGCAAGCCAAAAATTGATATACAATCAATAGAGACTATTAAAATGGAATCTCCTCTATATAATATTTTACCCACATCATCGAATAGTAATATAATTACAGAAAATTCTTCTAATAATGACAATTCTTCACTTACAATTTCTAAAGAAACCACAACAAAATCTGCATCCAAATCTAAAACGTTAAAAAAGTATTCATTAACTTCCAAGAAATCTTCAAACATTAACCTCGACATTTCAACTTCTTCACCATTATCAGGGACAAGTAATAAGTCTCCACTTAATACTGCACCATTTGATATACCAAAAGCTAATATTTTGAAGGGAAGCGATTTATTAAAGAAATTAGCATTGGCTGATGAGAAAACCTCAAAATTAAATATCAAAATGAAAGCGGCTAGAAATAATAAAAAAGTAGCCAACAAAGTTGAAACCAAAAAAGCAGAAGAACTTGCGCCGCCACCGTCTAACAGTGATTCGGACTTTAGCCTTGATAAGCTTTCGGAAATACTAATTGCTAATAAAATGAAAAGAGAAAGCAAAAATGAATAAAAATATATTTTATTTTTGATATTAAAAATAAGAAAATATTTAATAAATAAATATTTACCACAATTTAAGATAATTATTATAGTATTGAGTTCGTAATACTTATTTTCTATTTATGTGTTGTTAAAGTAAATTTATATATGTACAGCATTTCTATGAATAAAAATTTTTTAATACATTATTATTTGTAAATAATCTTTTATTGTATTTATTTATTTAATTATTTATTTAGTTATAATTAAAATTATAAAAAAGTAAAATAAAAGAGCACTAGCATCTAAGGCAGGAATTGAGAAGGCTAATAGATGCCTACAGGATAAGACTGTTGGGTTCCTGGTCACTGCGACATTCTCGTCAAAGAAATAGCCGATGAGCTAGCTCGCAAAAGATCAGAGCTGGTCTTTTGTGGAGATATCGGTTAGGATTCCAATTGGGTCATATATCATGGCCATAAGGGAATGGACTTTAGGAAGAACGAATCGTGCTTGGAGGAATAGAACGGACTGCAAAGTATCTAGAGCGTTATGACCTAGTCTTAAACTAGTAGATTCAAAACATCTTCTGAGCATGAGTCGTGGGAATCTAAGGGTCATTGTGGGTATAATTACTGGTCATTTCGCTATAGGGAATATGACTAGTAAGTGAACCATTGCCACGTCAAACTTTTTTAGGACGTGCGATGGTTTGGAGGAGCTGGAGACAGTAGAGCATATACTCTGTCATTGTGTATGGCTTCAGCGTAGTAGACCGAAGTGGTTTGGAAGCTACATGCTACACGAACTAGAGGAGGTTGCGGGCAAAGGACTTAGTAACCTTATAGGGTTCGCAATGGCGAAAAACTGGCTTAGGGGTAGTTGTTTTTGATTGATGGGTATTCGGTTCCACATTTTTTTTATTTTTCTTTTTATTCTATTGACTTATTAAGGTCTATCTTTTTCTCTTAGCCTTTCTTTAGCATTTCATTTGGCATAAAGGGATCACAATGGTCCGAATGGTCTCTGGGTGGAGACGTGAAGATGCCGTCCTTTTTAACCTAACCTAGCATCTAGGGTTTTCGACTTTTGTTTACTTTAATTATGAGTGTAATATACAAATATATTTTATTTTTCAGGTGTGTTAGTTCTAAAAATTTTGAAATTAGTGCAATGTTATTTATTGTTGGTGATTTCAAGGCTTCTGTAGGGTCCATGTTGCCAAATAGGTTTTCACGTATTGAATTTTATTCTGTCACCGAAAGCAAGCATCATTTGCTGAATGGATTTGACAGCTTCATTTTTTTTTTGCCTTTGTATTTTTAAGGGATTGGAATAGGCTAAGACTGTCAGTAGCTACAATTATTTTATCTTATTTTTCATATTTATATGTAAGCATTCAAATACAGCTTGAGCTTCAGCATCGGGATCAGTTAGGATACCGTGAGTTATAATTGCGCCATTTTCATCAACAACTACAAATGCTGTTCTATGTATAGTTTTTGACCCGTCTGAGTAAAATATCTTCCAATTTTGCAATATCATTGAATATTTGTCTATAATTTGTTTAGTTTAATTATGAGTGTAATATACAAATATATTTTATTTTTCAGGTGTGTTAGTTCTAAAAATTTTGAAATTAGTGCAATGTTATTTATTGTTGGTGATTTCAAGGCTTCTATAGGGTCCATGTTTCCAAATAGGTTTTCACGTATTGAATTTTATTCTGTCACCGAAAGCAAGCATCATTTGCTGAATGGATTTGACAGCTTCATTTTTTTTTGCCTTTGTATTTTTAAGGGATTGGAATAGGCTAAGACTGTCAGTAGCTACAATTATTTTATCTTATTTTTCATATTTATATGTAAGCATTCAAATACAGCTTGAGCTTCAGCATCGGGATCAGTTAGGATACCGTGAGTTATAATTGCGCCATTTTCATCAACAACTACAAATGCTGTTCTATGTATAGTTTTTGACCCGTCTGAGTAAAATATCTTCCAATTTTGCAATATCATTGAATATTTGTCTATAATTTGAGTTTAATGTTGATTCCTTTTAGAGTAAGGTAATCTAAGAATGTATTTTAATTTAGCATCCAAGGTGGAATAAATTTTTTTGGATAGATTATTTTTTTTTTATAATCGAAAAGTTTAAATATTTGCCAAAGATCAGTTAGAGTTGATTTAATTTTAATTCAGTTTTTCGTTTCTTCAAATTGTTAATTGCATGATGTAACATGCTGTTGTTTTTATTGATTTTTGGAATCAAAATGCATTTTAAAATTTTAATTCTTCTAAAGTTTTTTATTCTTCTAAAGATTTTTTATGGGTGTTGTCCTAATTGCTCTTAAACTGCATATTATAGTTTTTACTTTTTGAGCGTTTGATTGAGAGCATTTTCCATATATTGTTAAACCGTAGTCAATTTTGGAGCCTATGAATAGTATTGTAACATTAATTAGGGTATTCGTATGAATTTGACTATTGTTAGAAGAAAGATATTTAATTATATTTAGTTTTTTTTTTTGAAGATTTGTATATAAATAATCACCGTGTTATTCAAAGGAGTGCTTATTGTCGAAGTAATGCTATGTTCACATATAGAGGTTTTTTGGAAAACGAGTCGTTTTCTAATCATTATTTAACACACAAAAAACATACTAAATTTCCATACAGGGAATAAATTTTTAGTATTTGTAGTACATAGAAATTTGTTAGAAAAGAATTTGTAAAAATGAAATTTATGTTTGTTCATAAATTTTATATGTTTAAAAATTGTATTTTTTAAACTAAAAAGTGTTTGTGTTTGAAATTTTTCTTTAAATAAAAAATTTCTGAAAATATTTTGGCAAACGAAAAACAGGCCAAAAGAAAAAACACAATAAAATGATATGTGAACAGAGATGTTTAAACTCACTGTTTTTCAAAAAACAAGTCAAAAACTAATTTGTGTGAGCATAATACAAGTTGTGAAGAACAATGTTTGCGTTGTTACAGTTGTGTTTTTTACATACATGCATATGTTGACACCTTTCCATTGATATTTTAGAACCTAAATTTCTTGACCAAGTATCAATTTTTCCCAAAGCATCTCCGAAGTCCTTTTCAATGTCCGGTGTCGATTTTTTATTACTCATTAAGTAAAGATCATCAGCATATAAGCAATATTCAATGTTCTATTTGTTTATTATTTCATTAAGATTCTCAAATGCGATTAAAAATAGGGTAGTTGAAAGTGGGGAGCATTGAGGTATTCCATTATATATAGACTTAGCGTTGGCTATTATATTGCTTATTTTAACTCTTATTTTTCTATTTGCTAGAAATGATTTAATATTAAAAATTTTGGGTCTAATTTTCCAATCATAAATTTTTTTTTAGTACCAGATGTATTATCATTTGATCGAATGCTTTTTCAAAATCAATTGATAATATTGATGGATGATTTTTAATGGCGAGGTTTTTGCATATCAAATGATCACTGTATAATAGTTCCAGAAACTGGTTTAAATCCGACTTGGTTAGGTAAAATCTTCTTGGATGTTTGTGTACTATAATGTAATCGATCCATTTTCACCTAGCTTCCATAAAAATGTCCACCCGAAATAGAATATTTTAATGAAATTCGATGCAAAGAAGTTCTGTACGAGTATCAATCTTTGTACCAAATTTTATGAAGATCGGTCCACAATTGACAATAGCTCCTGTATAAATCCCTCTTCCAAAAATCACTTTAAAGTGCCATAATTTACCATAGCTCCCATATAAACCCACTCCCAGGAATCGCCCTAAAGTGCATAAAATCAACTAGATGTTAGTATTAACGCATTACTCTGTATTTGTATATTATATTTTACATTTAGTAAAAATGGCCACAGGTGTAATATAAATCCCCTTCCCGAAATTTTATGCTCGTTCAATGATGTATCTTTCTTTCTACTTTTGATTGTTTTTGAGTATGTGGTTTTTTTTTTTTTTTTGTTGATTTGGGTACAGTTGACTATAAATTTTTTTAGCTTCACCAATGCTGCATTTACTTTGTGTTTTTAGTTTAAGAGTTTCCTTAGCACATAATTCGTGAGCATGGCAATGGGGGTATAAGGAAGATTGCAATTATCACATGATGTATTTGTAAATTTCGGATACTCCCTGCTCTTTTAGATATTATAAAATTTCTTCACTTATTTCGATTAGATTCCTATCGTAAATTGTTCCTTTACAAACGTTGTGTGAGTTGTGTAGTGAGACTCCTATTTTGCATAGACCTCCAAAATTTTTAATTCGTATGAATTTTTCCGCTATTTTTTTTTTTGATTTTTAGTTAACACGAGAATAGATCCATCTCTTAGAAGACTGATGGTAGAGTATTCCTTAGTAATGCACTTTATTGCTTTTTCTATGGAAAAAACACTAAAAGAGGTTACGGGTTTATTATCATTTGTTGTTTTAATAACTATATATTTCGGATCGTTTCCCATAATTTGTTGATTAGTGGAAGGAAACATTTCACTATTTGAATTAGGTTTTCTTTTTTTACTTGGTCTTTTTGAACTTGTTCCCCGAAGGAAATTGGTCATCCACATCCATCTAAACTCTAAATATGTTTTTCTTGTTATAAAATTATTTCTTTTCTTTTTCTATATAAATAATAAAAAATAGTTTCTAAGATATAGAAACGTGAGAGTAAAAGATCAAAAACACTTGTTAACGCCTTGGCTGTTATCCAAAAACTGGGGTGTAAATAATCTATTTTTATTAAGAATTGATAATTCTTAGTTTAATCATGGTCAAACTTACCAACTAATTTAGATGTCGTCAACAACCCACTTGTAAACCCGTTTACAACAGTAACTCCAAAGCCTTTAAAAATTATAGCTCCAAGTTTACAAGATAAATGGGCGCAATAGAGCTTCACTTAAGATAATTGTCCCAGAAAGTATTTTTGATCGTCTTGTTAATCCACATTTTTGGCCAAAAAAATACAATTGTTCGACAATTTATTTATCGTGGTGATAATAACGTAGTTCTTCCAAGGGCTTCTGATCCAAATCCAAAAAACTAATTAAATTAAATAATCCGCTAAATATTAATATTTGTCCAAAAAATGACTACAATTCATGCAAACGCGATAAAATTTGTAGCTAATCAATCCAAACTGGTGATTTCATAATTGTTCTTGGTGATTTTAATATTCCAAACATTAAATGGTGTGAAACTCCTGATTCATGCATTATAAGCCCATCAATAAGATCGGAAACATTTATTGAATTACTGGATGCTATTGCTGATTTAGGACTATTCCAAATAAATAATATAAAAAACAAGCTTGTCAAATTACTTGATCTTGTATTTGTTGATCAACCTGAAGAATTTAATATTCTTCGCATTAATCCATTATTAACACCTAAAGATGCTTATCACTCCACTCTTAAAATAAGCGTATACGTCGAAACAAAGCTATCATTACAATCCAATGTAAATGATGAGATGGTTTTTGATTTTAGCAAAGCTGATTATTCCAAATTAAATGGTTTGAATATATTCCTTACAATAAAGTATGCCCTCGTAATATTGACATCATTTTGAATAAATTCTATGATGGATTATTTAAATTTTTTAAGAAATCAATACCAATGACGAGAAAAAATATTGCACATGGACCGCCTTGGAATACAAAACAGCTCAATGGTTTGAAAAAATTGAAAAACAAACATAGAAAATATAAAAAGTCTGGTTTATCCATTGATTATATGAGATACTCCATATCAAGATCAATTTAAAATTCAGAAAATATCCAATGTTGCAATAATTATCTTTTTAAGGTAAAAAGAAACTTTAGAAATTCAAAATATTTCTACCAGTTTGTAAATTCTAAGCGTCAAGTCTCTGGATACCCATCCATGATGAAATTAGAAGATAAAGAATTCTCAAACGATGCAGATATATGCGATATGTTTGCTGCTTTCTTCTCATCCGACTATTCTGATAAAGAATTACATCAATTTTCCAATTATCCATATCCAATTCCTGCTGCAACCTTAATAAATTGTCCAACATTAGATAAATCGATGGTACTGGGAGCTGTACAGAATCTAAAATATTCTGATAAATGTGGACCTGACGGTGTTCCAAGCTGTGTTCTTATAAAATGTTTACATTCTCTTATATCTCAAATAACCTACTTATTCAACATATTAATATTTAGTGGTTATTTTCCTGAAGTTTGGAGGAAATCTTATATTATACCTTTACAGACAGACACAATATACACAGATTTCAGTAAAGCTTTCGATAAAGTAAATCACCATCTCATATTGTTCAAATTGGATAAACTCGAATTTTATCCTGTTTTCCTTAAATGAATTTCTACGTATCTTAAAAATAGATGCCAATGTGTATTATTTAGAGAATGTATATCGAAAACTATTCCTGTTTTATCCAGTGTTCCGCAAGGTATTCATCTCGGCCCCTTATTATTAATAATATTTATAAATGATTTACCAACTTGCATTAAGAATTCTAGAATATTAATGTATGCTGATGATGTAAAGCTGTTCCATAGCTTTAACTATTCCTATCAATGTTCTTTACTCCAATCAAATCTTGGCAATCTTTATGATTGGTGTATGATGAATCTAATGGATCTGAGTTTAAGAAACTGTAAACACATGATGTTCTACAGAAGAAGTCCAGTACTCTGTAGATACACAATAAATGAATATCAACTCGATCTAGTCGAAGAATTTCTTGATCCGGGTGTGTTGCTTGATTGTAAACTATCCTTTAATTCCCACGTTTAGCAAATTGTTAATAAGGCAAAAGAGTTCTAGGTTTCCTCAAGCGTAGGGGAAGAGAGTTTAATGATCCTTACGTCTCCAAGCAATTATTCATATCTCTTGTAAGACCAATACTGGAATATGCTTCCGTGGTCTGGGATCCTCAATACGAAGTTCATATAAAGAAAATTGAATCGTTCCAGAAACAATTTCTCTTATTTTGTCTTCGTAATCTTCCATGGAATCCTAATATTAATTTACCATCATATGAAAGTCGATTACAGCTTATTGATCTCCATACTCTTGAAAGTAGGAGAAAATATATGAATATTTCATTTGTATTTTTTGCTTCGTAAGATCGAAGTCGTAATCCCAAATCTTCCAAGTAGAAATTATATTCCTTTGATCCCATGAGACGTATATGCAATCAATTCAACAGTTTTTATCCATATATTGATTTCTCAGTAAATCCAATGCGCATTAAGAGGAGTATTTTTAACTTAGTTTAATAATAAGACTTTGTTATTGAATGATTATTGAAAACATTTTACTGTTAATAGCTTTAAGAATAATATATATGCTAGCCTGTAAGAAATTGTAATTTCATTGGTTCTTTTTATATTAAACGTTTTTAAACTAAAATTACAATTAAAGTCTGAGTAATTTCCAATACGAATACGAGGGTGTAGACTTCCGATTAAATTACAGTACAAATCATGATATAAAAATTTGCCGCCATGATAACCATCTGACGTTTAAGCCAACACTAATTTTATTCTCTCAAATCGTGCTACCGTACAAATTTAAAAAAAATCCGAGTTTTTTGTTTACTTTTCTTATGTTCAAGTACATTGAGAAAATATTTGAAAATGATCAAAATTATATGTATATGTCCGATCTTGACAAATTTTCTTGCATTTAACAATTCGACAGTTTCGAGCTGGACTTACGATGTCTCGTTCTTATTACACTATGGTATATTTTTAGACCATTGAATAAAAAGTAAAATTATTAATTGGATATTTTTAAATATTCAATAACACTAGGTACCTATATCATCAAAAACGCATATGTGCGTTTTTTCTCATACTATATATGCGAAAAAGTCGTTATTTACAATATATAAATTACACATAATAAATAATATTCCTTTTTTTGGCAACGCTTTTTTGTTTATTTACAAAAGAACAAATATGAAATAATTTTTCTGTCAGGTTTTTGTTTCCTTTTAATGATTTTTTTACATTAAAAAAAAAAAAAAATTTTATATAAAAATTGTGCCAAAAAAGTGCGAATTACTTAAATAAAAAGGGCATATTTACTCTGTGGCTGATTGAAAATAATGACATCTCATAAGATTTATTAGAATACGTGTACCCCTTATTTAAGATTTAACATAATATAAACAGAATGGTTACTCTCTTCTGCTGGCGTTATCTCGCATATTATATCAGCGTTAACCTCAGTTGTAGACCTGAGGTAAAAGTAAAAAAAAATGTTATATTATGGTTATGTTATATATGGTGTTGACAGTGTGTCTAAAACCAAATATTTTGTATATATATTTTTATTTTATTATTTGTTTTATTTAGAAAAAATACCAACATTTTGATTCGTCATTTATTTAAATAATGCATTATAATATTTGAAATATAATTGTTTTATATGTAGCTAGATAACCTCTCAGAATAAGGCGATATTTTTTTCGGAAATTTTTTTGTATTTAATTATCGTCTAATCATGTTGTATATTTGTTTAATCATACAATTTGCAACCTAAATTGTCGATATATACAAAAAACGACTAAGGATTATTTTATAAAATACTAACAATTAACAATTTACGTAACAATTTATGACAATTTATCGAATTTTGTAGGTAAATTTTTTGTTAAAGTTTAGTAACGGGATTTATAAATTTAAATTTGGCCTTAAAGTTATACTTTAATAAAGGGACTTCAAATTATAAAATATTTAAATATTTGTGATGAAACATTTCGAAGTTTAAGTGAAAGTTAACTAAAAAAAAAACAAAAATTCTCCCTCAGAGATAGATAATCTGTTGTCAAAATTAAAGCTAAATCTCTCTCTGGGCTAATATTGCATTGAATTACAATATCAATAACTATGTAATCTTATTGTTCTTTTTTTTTTTTTTTTGAGAATGTTAATAGGGAGCGTGGCTGAAAATCAATTTATTATATTATAATATAATTTTGATATTTTAAAATGTTTAAAATTTCTAAATTAAATTTCATTTGAATCTAGTGCAGTTCTAGCTCAGTTCTTATTAATTTCGTATTATGTTCTAGTTTATTGTTATTCAATTTTACTATAGTTAAATTCCAGTTCAGTTTATTTTTCTAGTTTAATTCTATTACAGCTCTACTTCAGATCTACTTATTTTCTTGTTCGGTTCTATTTTCATTCTAATTCAATTCATTCATTCTAATTCAATCTAATTCAATTGTAGTACAATTCTAGTTCAGCTCTATTTTAGTTCTAGTTCATTTCTACTTCAATTTTATTTCAGTTCGAGTTTAGTTTTAGTTCTAGTTCGGTTCTAGTTCAGTTCTTTTTCTGTTCTAGTTCAGTTACAGTTTAGTTTATTACAGTTCTAATTCAATTCTAGTTCTCTGACTCAGTTATAATTCAGTTATAGTTTAATCTTAGTTTAGTTTTAGTTCAGTTTTAGTTCAGTTCTGGTTCAGTTCTAGTATTGTTACAGTTCAGTTCTTTTTCCTGCGGACTAGCTGAATAGATTCGCGGGTTAGATTTAAATTTTTTTTTTTTTTACAAAAGAAATGTAAATAAAAATATATCGAAAAAAACTTCAGTTCTAGTTCAGATCTGACTCAGTTCTTGTTTAGATGTAGTTCATTTATTTTTAAAATATCAGCTATATTTTAGTTCGTATTTAATACAGTTACGTTTCATATCTAGTTCAGTTTCAGTTAAGTTTGGTCATTATAGTCCTTTTCAAGCTTTATGTGCATATCAATCTTTTGTTTAAAGTTATTGAATATGATCATCATTATCATTATAGAATGCCACTACAAGTCGATGACATACAATCGCCTATTTAGAAAATGATTCCATCACTTATAATAATGATATTAAGTGACTTGCACTATACATATACAGTGTTTAAAGATGTATTACTACTGATAATATTAGTTGTATTTAAATAACATTTTATTATTTTAAATTTTCTTTATTTACTACATAATCATTATACTACGTATTTATTAATTAAAGATGCCTCAGGTTAAGTGAATGATATTATATGTAGAAAATTACGCATTGCTTTTATTTATTGTGATTTTAAAAATACAAAAAAGTGTGCCTATAAATATAGTAGACATTTTAAAAATATATTATGTATGTACATATATAAAACAATTTTACGATTAATTAAAAACAAATGTATATATTTTATATATTAAATAAAAATGACTAGATGTGTGTCTATATGTCTATAAACTTTGCGTTGCAAGCAAGAAAGAGTTCAATATAATTGGCAGAAATGCAAATTCGATGACTAAGAAAATTTTTTGAAAAATTTTAAATACAATCAGACCTGTTCTGAAATCACAGTGATTTGAAATCACGAACGATTTTGAAATCACGCAAGTAATTTTCAGCCATTCTGGAAATCATATGATTTTATATTTTTCGGAGAGATTTTAATTTTTTGAAATCACTAGCAAACAGATGTTTTATATTTTGTCTCAATTAAATAAAATAAAATGTTTAGCCTTTTATTAAAATGCCAGAAGCAACGTTGTTGGCAATCATTGCTATAAAAAGGAAGAAAATAAATGATGAACGATTTAAAAAACGTTATTTGCGGGACTTATCAAATGCTATGGAAACAGACTAAATGTTGTAGGTAAACAGCAATTATGTACATTGAATTAACAAATTCATGCAAATGGATTTTCAGATTTATTTCATTTTAATGATTAAACAAAAGAGCATTCCAATTAGTATTTGATAGTATATAACCACACATAAAAAACTCCACAGTTCCTCAAAATTTCTTGAACTCGTATTTATTTTAATTTGATTTCAATTCAAATATAATTTATGTAAATGTAATATTTAATATTGTTGCAAAACAGAGTTACCACATTACTTTTATGTATTTTATTGCCATTTACTCACATATTTTAATTTTGTTTTTCTATATTTACATACGAAAAAACTATTATTAATTATTACTATTTGTTTATTAAAAATTTCATTAATTTTAGTCTTTAACTTGTCGTTAATTGAATAAATTAGTAACATTTTAAACGACTCGATTAATTTGTAAGTCTGGCATCTACGTATGTATTTTCGAATTTGTTAACAGCTGACAGGCGAAGGAAAAATGAAATCACGAAGTCGTTTCGAAACTAAACAGAAAAATTTATACGCAGAACTAAAGGTGTTTTCAAAAAATTGCTATTTTTTAATTGTTTTTCAATAAAATTAAAAATTTTCAATCAAAAATGGATAAAGAACATAATAAATTATTTATATAAGATGTGTAGGATTTGATTTACAATACAGAGTTACCAAAAATAATCAAGTGATTTGAAATCGACACTAAAAAGTTGACAGATTTGAAATCACGTGATTTCATAATCTTTTGTGTATAGAACACCTTTTAGGTGATTTGAAATCACTTCGACAAAAGTAATTTCCAGAACTTACCTGAATATTACGATTTTTGGCATATTTTAACTTTTTTAAAAATATACATTTTACTTAATTTGTTAATTCATATCAGTGCTTTAGTATTTCGTTTATATATATATATATATATATATATATATATATATATATATATATATATATATATATATGACTAAATGGTGTTGCGAAAACTTCATTTTCGCGATAACAGAACTCAAAATTTTATTGAAAAATTTTATGTAATTTTTAAAATTATAATTGCTTTTATTGATATATTTACATTTGAAACATTTTTAAAGAAATTTAAGATTTTAAGTTGCTTTTTTGGCAAATTATTTTTTAAAATAACAGCTGAATCACACAGTTCATATTGTGCTGTTGTCAGCTTATCATTTTCCAAAGCCCATTGTATCCATATGTTTATCGATGTCCACTTTAATTTTGGTTTCTTCATTACCACTATCGTATAAATCCTCCGATTCCGTATCTCATAATTCTATTTGCTCCTCATTACTTTCCACATGAAATTCTTCTTTAATCCAGTTGTTTATGTCAGCATTCGTGAAAAGATGTTTCGTACCAATTAGAGCTACAAGTGTACTATCGTTGAAAGCTCTTCGTTTTCTTCCTGAATTATATTTTGTGAGATATTTAAGGGCATGTTATCTTCTTCACTATGTTGAACTTTTCCCATAATAAGAGATGTATTTACACAACAAATGACACGAATAAACTGACAAAATTGAAGATCAAAATCATCCAAAAATATTAATATACTAAAAGATATTGTAATCAAATTAAAAAAAAAAAAAAAAACGGATAAAAGTAGCGAAAATAGAACCCGTTTTTCGAAAACTGTCGCGATTATAGAACCTGCAAATTTAAAAATTAAGCCGTAGCGATAATGGGAGGTCGCGAATACCGAGCTTGCTCTGTATACATATATATAAAATCACAAATGGAACGTGTTGCCAATTTTTGACTTTTTTCAGCAAGTTTAATTTGACGTCATTTAAAAGATTTTTATACTTTGAAAAATTCTTGTATTAAAAGAAATACTAACAATTGATTATGTATATGTATGTATGTTGTTGTTATTGATATAAACAAAAAATGTTTATTGGGCTTTGTATTTTGAAAAGACGCATTTTTTAAATTTGTTTCTTGTTTTTTAAACTGTGTGAAAAGTATTTTTAATAGTATGTATTAAGAATTAATTTTTTATGATGTTTAAAATTACCCAATAAACCATATAACAATATTGCAGAAAACGATATTATTATGATATTGAATTTTCGAAAAAATTTGTTTCCAAAAAAAAAAAAAAATAATAATAAAATAAAAATATTAATTAAAAAAAAAATTAACACACACAAGCTGAAAATAAATAAATTTTTATTTAACATATTTCTAATGGTTCAACCAAATTTCTTAGCTACGCAATTGCAAAAATATGTGCCAAAAGTATAATTATGCCCGTAAATACAATCAATAATACATATTTGCATAAAAATATATATATGACATATTTTTATGCAAATATGAAAACTGATTTATATTTATTTAGGATTTTTTCTTAATTAGCTTATTACGTTTTTTTTTATAATTATCTTTAGATATTTAAAAAAAGCATTCAGAACAAAATTGGTCCGTAACGATTTTACTCTCATAATTTTTTGAAATTACGATACCGTAATCGAATTCATAATTTTTTGGAAAAACGATATCATAAGGATAGGTGCACTTTAGTTCATAAAAACTATCGTTTTCGATTCGAAAACGATTATCATATGTGATAATCTGTACCACCTAGATGATGTCGTTTCGATATTGTTACAATAATGTTTGCTTTATTGGGTAGAATCATAAAAAAAGAATTTGTTATCAAAATAAATACAAAGCATACATAAGTTCATTTTTCCTGAGTTGATAACAATGATAAATATTTTAATTAAATAATAATAGTAGCTCACATACCTCAAGGCACATGATCGAAAATGTATGTATGTATACAATAATAACAATCATATTAGTACAACGTGATGTGGAGGCAAGAAGTGTTTCTAAAAATGTTTGTTACGAATGAATATTATTTAATATGTTTTGAAATATATACATATATATATATATATATATAAGAGTTAACAGGAAAGTAATTTTGAGATACATATTGTTTTAGTTTTGTAGGCGTTAATTTAAATAAACGTTGATTTTAAACATATAATGATGTTTTCCCGCGATTATTTTAAAACAGCTTTTGAAATTTAATTTTCGAAATTTAGTTCTATTTCAGTTCTAGTTTAGTTCCAGCTCAATTCTAGTTCTATTCTAGTTGAGTTCTAGTTCACTTCTAGTTGAGTTATTGTTGAGTTCTAGTTTAGTTTTAGTTTAGTTTTATAGTTCACATCCAATTCAGTTCAAGTCCAGTTTTAGTTCTATTCTAGTTCAGATCTATTTGAGTTCTATTTCAGTTATAATTAAGTCACTTTTTATTTTCTAATTTATATTATGTTCTAATTTATATTATATTCACACACATTAGTTTTTGATTTGTTTTTTGAAAAACACATTGAGTTTAAACATCACTGTTCACATATCATTTTATTGTGTTTTTCCTTTTGGCCTGTTTTTCGTTTTCCAAATTATTTTCACAAATTTTTGATTTAAATGAAAATTTCACATACAAACACTTTCTAATTCAAGAAATAAAATTTTTAAACAAATAAAATTTATGAACACATAAATTTCATAGCATTAGTTGTGCTATGTTCAACTCATTCTACAAATTCATTTGAATTGGAAACGAATTGAAATTCATTTCTGACAATTTCGTTTGAATTGATTTAAATTTGATTAAATTCTTTTTTGTTGTGAAAAGAATTATGTAATTCAAAATTTAGCTAATTCGTAACGAATTAAAATCAAAAGAGAATGATTCATTTAGAGCTCTGAATAGAAAATAACCAATCATTTCATTGGTGAATTTTTTAATGCATTTTATTTATTTATTTATTGAATAATTGCAATACAATTACAAATTATATTCTAATTCTAGTGAAACAGACCAGAGTCTCTGGTGGGAACCGATTTTTGATTAAATTACGAATTTTTGGTAAAATTTTGAGTTTTTGGTGAAATTTCGAAGTTTTGGATGAAATTTCGAAAGTTTTGATGAAATTTTGCATTTTGGTAATATTCGGATTTTTCGTGAATCTTCGGATTTTTTGTGAAACCTTGAATTTTTGTTAAAATTTCGAACTTTTGGTGAAATTTCGAATTTTTGTTGAAATTTCGAACTTTTGGTGAAATTTCGAATTTTTGACAATATTTTGGTTTTTTTTGTGAAACTTTGAATTTTTGGCAAAATGATCAGTTTTTTGGTGAAATTTCAGAATTTTTTGTGAAATTTTATAATTTTTGTTAAATTTTGATAATTTGATGACACATCAATTAAAAAGCAATAAATATTAAAAATAATTTCTCGCATTTCCTGGCGATTGGTGTAGTCAAAACGGAGTGTTAGTGATTCTACTTGATTGCTCGTACGACCTTCTTCGAGCTATCAGATCAACCAACTAAATTCTCGCAAAGAATGTTTGAGTTTGCTGTTAATATGCAAATGCAGCGTGTTCACAGCTGCAGCTGTCTAACTGCATACATAAAAAACATTAATAATATTGTTGTTTTTGTGCGACTGTTGGCACCTTCCATAAATTCGGGTTAATTTTGATGTTTGTCTTGATAAAAAATTGTCTAATATAAACACTACCGATTTCAGCAAAATTCTGCGTGCGCAACTATACAAAAATATATTTAATTTCGTGCGCAACGGTTTGAGTTTGCTGCTGCAACTTACAAAGATGAGTGACAATTTTAGTAGTAACACGAAGTTATGATGTGGATATTTCTAGTTGCTGAGTATTGTAAAAATGAGGCATTTATATACATATTTATTGAACAGTCCTAAGTGAACATTTTTTTTGCTAGAACTGGATATTTAAACCTTGTTTATATGATCAATGCAACATATAAAAAAATAAAAATATAAATATTCAGTCGAAAAAAAATTAAGTTTTATATAACTAACCACTTGTTGATATTAACCTAAATATTTGCACTTTAAAATTTATTTTTCTAGATTTTCTTCAACATTTTCTTATTTCAATATTATCTAGTTTATGTATACCGTGTTATAATTTGTTTTATTTATTTTATCTTCTTATTTGTTTAATAGCTTTTCTGTTGTTGATACGCTAAGTTTTTTACAATTATATGTATTTGTTTATGTAATTTTTGTCTATCGTTTTTTAATTTTAACCAAACATTTTCTACATATGTATGTACATACAGTGTGCAGCAAAAGTCTAGATACCCCTAACTCATTACCATATTACTCAGGTTATTTAAATATATAATTTAAGTAAATTATGAAATTTGTTTTTATTTCACATATTTGTTCCTAAAGTACAACAAAATAAACAAACAATTTTATATATCCAACAAATCAAAATTTTTATTACAAATTTTTGTGGCAAATGTATAATTATAATTATGCACTGCAAAAGTCTTGGTACCTCTGCAAAAAGGTTTGCAAAAATTATAGTAATACAAGATTGTTTTATTAATTTGCAATGGGAAAAGGATAACAGGACACTTGAGATATTTTTACACTGATAACTGGTTTTTAGTTTTTTCTAGAACCGAAAGTGTTTTATAAGCTTACAAACACGCCGGACGGGAATTGAGGATTCGGGACCGCAATATAAAAATAAATTATTATTATACGTGGTTCCATAAAAAGAGCTATATATAATTCACGTATAGCACGAAACGATCTTTATAGATAGAAATAGCAAGAACTCACCAATGGCTATCGAAAACAAATGTATTCTGAAACCTAAATTTAACATTTCCGGACCAGAAGGGCAACTTTTGGTGTGTAGAAAAAGCTTGACGAGTTTAATCGCAAGCATGCTTAAAGCTTTTAAGCATGGTGGTGGCAGTTGCATGGTGTGGGGCTGTATGTTAGCAGGCGGTGTTGAGAATTTAGTACTTATTTATAAAATAATGGATACATCTGTGTATCCTAAATAACACCCAAAAGCTAAATAATTCGTTTAATGCACAACTTCTTTCGTTTTTATAAAAGTTGGGTTATTTTTTATTTTGTGTTTCTTTGTAGTTTTTTTTTTTTAATTAATTAAAAATGTTTCTTTGAAATTTTTTTAAATTAAATTTATTAAATAAAAATTACATTTCTATTCGCCATGATACGAATCTATGTGAATACTTTATAACTACTAGTTTTATATTCTGCCCCTAGACCACAAGGCATTTTGAAATTCTGAATTCAAAAAATAGTTTTACTCATGATGTAAAAATAATAACTTAGCGCCGCTCTCTCATTTTGTCTGACGTTTAAGCCAACACTAATTTTATTATCTCAAATCGTGCTTCCGTATAAATTTTAAAAATCCGAGTTTTTGCTGAAATTTTCTTACATTTAGTAGAGCTTTTTGCTCTGAGGTAAGTAAGGTAAGTGGTTTAAGAGTTTCGTTATATACATTATATTTGAGAGTGCTTTCAAATATCTATTAAATTATATTCAGAACAAACCGAACAAATATCTAATAGTTTGTTCATAAAATACTCCCGGATATATATCGATATAAAGGTATTATACAAGATATCATATTTTATAGAGAAAGTTTCATTTCATTTAATGCAAATAGTATATTTTTAAACTATTGAATGAAAAATATATTTTTAGTTGAAAATTATTTATTTATTTATTGTAACACTATGTACACCAGCCAAGTGGAACTACCTCCTTATATTTATATCATGGTTTTACTTTAATTTGTGTAAAAAAAAAATAATTTTTCAACTTTGTTTAATTTTAAATATATTCAACATATAGTGCTGTAAATTCATTTTTATACAGTAGTACTTGTAATTGTTTTTCAACAAAATTTCTAGGGGTATAGATAGTGGAAGTGTTCTAGATTACAAATCTTCAAGTCATTGTTGGTATCCTGAAAGAAGGGCATATTTTTTTGTGAAATAATAAGTTTGATAAGCAAATATGAGTATGTGAGATGTTTTTTCTTAAAATATTATCACTTGTCTTGTCTTTCGATAAGAGATAATTCCAATATGTTTATATATTTATGAAATATAGATTTTGTGAAGGGTATAAAAGATTCGGCCCAGCCGAACTATTTTCAAGTTCACAAATAATTTCGAGTGTATAAAAAATAATTTTAGTGCAAGAGGAGAATAAATAAGTGAATAATTCACTTATTTATTCTCCTTTCTCACATTTATTTGTGAGCTTGAAAATAGTTTTTAATTATTTATTTATTTATTCATTTTTGTTTACATTCATATTGGGTTAAATGTTTTGTAGTGGGCACAAAGCCAATATATAAATAAATATTTATATTCTATGCTAATCGTATGTTTATTTTTAGAATTAGAATATGTGTTTTTTTAATTGCAATTAGTTTTATATGTTAAAATTTGTTAAGAGTAAATACGTAATATATTTGTAAATTTCAAAATTTTTTTTTTGTTTTTGTCTAGTAAAATCTTTTTTTATTTTTAAACACCTTTCTTAATAATTTTGAGTATAATATGTGATTTATGATGATTCATATAACAAAAAAATTAATATTCTATTTTTTTCTTCTCCTTTCAGCCTTCCGCTCAAACAGCAACAAGCAGCAGTCTCACATCTCCTGGCACTTCTGATCGTGTCATTACACGTTCTGCTACTTGTTTGGCTTTGTTGGGTATTGCTTTGTCCTCTTTCAGCCTTAAACAAATGTTGGCTAGCAGTGGTAGCTCCTCTTCCAGAATACCATTTCGCAAATTCTAAGTGATAATATGGCACAAATGTGTGTGTGTGTTGTTTATCATCACAATCTATTTTCTATTAAATTTTTCTGAATATAATTTACAATAATTCGTTGAACGGGAATGAAAGAAAAATGCATAAGCGTGTATTAAGGAATAAAAATTGGAAACGTTCTCAACAAATCCAAACATCTAAATTAAGGACTCAAGAAAGCACAATTAAACGTTTTTAACAAAATATTAAAATAATACAAAAAAGACTAAGCAAAAAAAGAATAAGGAATTGCTCCCGCTAGAAACAAAACGGCCAATATTGGGATGAGAAACTAACAAGAAATGTGGATCTAAACTAAAAAAAGATAAAATTTATTTTGTAAGATTAAGCTGTAAATGTATTGTGTACAAAAAGGAAACAAAAGGGATTAGAGAAGGGAATGATGATTCCAATTTTTTATTATTATTTTTTCATTCAAACTAAATAAGCAATACTATTTTTTGTTAAAGGATATCAATATTAGACTTGGCCTTTTCATGTACACTTTCAAGCTAAGATTTTATTTTTTTGTCCAGTCATTATAAATCATTTATTCATCCATATTGTTTAATATTATTTTAGTTTGTAATCTAAACTTAACATTTAAGTAGGGCTTGCATGTTTTATTATATTAACAATTTATTCATTCACTAAAAACAACAAACGATTTTGAAGAAAACATATGAATTCTTAGCTTAGTATAAAACCAGTCTTTTTTTTTACCTTTCTCGAACTAATATTTCTTTCTCTATTTCCTTTGCTATTTTCTTTTGCCACTCTCCATCTATTTTATTAACGAAATTTAGTTGCCTTTATAACATTTTAGGGGAATTTTTATTTAAATAGGAAAAACAAAATTTTGATTTTTAGCTTTTAAATTCAAAATTTTTTAACTGAATTATTCAATCAAGTTTATTCAATTTTTTAAATTATTTTCTTTTAATTTAGTATATTTTTTTAGTACTGTTACGATTTTTTTTGTTTAATACAAATTTTGTGCGTATTAATAATGAAGAATATTCTTTAAATAAAAGTAATTTGATTTTAATTGAAAACATGTTTTTTTAATCGTACTTTTTTCTTTAAATAAATGAAATACGAGTAAATTTCCGCTATTTGCTAATAATATTCTTTAAGCATAAACTTTTCTCTTAATCAAAGTATAAATATACAAGTAATTTTAAAATTTTAAGAAGAAAAAAAATATATTTTAAAATACTTTAAAATCTGAAAAACATTTTGAGTTAAAATAATAATAAATATGGATAATATAAAATAATAGAAAACAATGTTTTCTGTTTACTATTTTGGAGGTAAGTTACATAATTATCAGAGAAGACAATAAAATGCGAAATGATTGGTGTTTATAGGAAAGATCTCTCCTGAAGTATGATATTAATTTTTTACATAACTTAAAAAATAATAGTGAAAATATGCAAATATTTTGTTTCTGCCATTTAAAAAAAGTTAAAAAATTGACTTTTGTCATAAAACTTTCATTTCTGTGTTCGTTTTTTGCCGGGCGGAAAGCAATTTGGTGTGAAATCAAAAAACTCGCTTGACATTTTTCTTATTAATCGATAAAAATGAAACTTACTAAAACCAATGGTGGATGTAGGGAGCAAACCTAAATAAATTCAAAGTTTTATATTAGCTATTTATGAAGCCTTGTTTTTTGATATACATCTGTAAAAAATTTTTATTAAAAAAACTGAGAAAAAAGTGAAAGAATAGTACTATGTTTTTTATGAAACGTCTAAACCAATTAACATATCAGCATATTGTTTCGGAATAAATTACAAATTACAGAATATTAAAAAAAATCCCTCATATACCTCAGAACTTATTTCCAAAAAAAAAAAAAAACAAAAAAGGAAAAAACGAAAAAAATTGAAGCCAAAAATCAATGTTTAAGCGTAAATATCTATTTAAATGTAAGATGAGCTGATGAGTGTAATAAATGGTCAATTGACCCCAAAAAGCTCTGGTTGACAATAAAAAGTCTATCTGGTAATAAACGAAATAAAAATCTCGTTGCTATCGCGTTCAATATCACTCAACATGCAGATGTCAAGCAGTGTGCAACTGAATTATGCAGACAATTTATTAAACGTCTTGCAGAACCGGACAAAAAAGAGCCATAATCAGGATAACCAAGAATCTCACTCAAGACTCTGATGAAGTCAAGAAAATAATCTCCAAATCAAAACCTTCCAAAGGTCTCAGTCCGGATGTGGCTTCATTATCTCACGCAACTTTTGGATCACTCCATATACCAATTTGTGATTCCAGGTATCTGAAAAGTTGCTAGGATAATTGCAATTCTAAAACCAAACAAACCTATTTCCGATTTCCCTTCTATCACTCGTATCTAAAGTATTAGACTCTCTATTATTACCACTCTTAAAAGAGCATTTCCCACCCACCTCACACCAACATGGCTTTAGGGAAGCGCATAGCAGGTCCACGGCCCTTGACATAATAACCACCCAGAATGCACTCCGTATTGCAACCGGATGTTTCAGAATGTCGAATGTAGGTCACCTATAAGAGGAGACCGGGATGCTGTCAGTCAAGCAACATAATGTGTTGCTATCTAGACAGTTTCTGATGGCATTTCACCTCAACACGTCCGAATGGACTTCCGTCGCTATCGCGCAGACATCCATGACGTCATTTCACTCGACGTTAACCGATTGTCCTTGGCAAATGTACAGAACACATTTCATCAACTGGCGGTCATCGAAGCCTGCAATGGCCACAAATGCAATAGAGTCCTAAACAAACACATAGCTGCAATTTCGGACAGTGTGAGGCAACTCCCCAGACACACTAGATCCATCTTAGGACAATTAAGAGCCGGCTGGTACAGAATTCTCAACTGCTATCTCGAGCGTATTGTCCCCGGCACAATGAATCGTTGTTCTAGCTGTCTACAAGGCCCTCATGACAATTTGCATCTATTTAATTGTACCAATAGGCCGGCTTGAGCCTCATTGACCTATGACCGAGGTGGCACAATTCCATCAGCTCCCACTACCACCAACAGGCACTAATACAAATAATTAAATATTTTTATTTTTCCATCTTTCAGGGAAGAACTTCCAACTACAGCAGATCTGTTACAATAACAACAAATCAGAAAAGTAGAAAAAAAATACCCTACACCACCAAAGGCGGGCTAATGATGTTACCTTGTTAAATCTGCCTTGCTTACGAGTGTTTTTGAGAGTAAAATATATTTAATCAGTACTCAGTTCGCTGGATTTCACTGGAAAAGTAAAAGTACGGACCTAGTGTGTGCTTAAGTGACCAGTATAAAACAGACCTCAAATTCCTTTTCAAAACTCATAAAATTAACTACTATTTAACTTCCAAAATCAACCGCTGTTAAATACCGCCTAGTCCGGCAACCCTCTCTCAGCTCTACAACTGACAGCCCATCTACACATAACATAATTTCTAAGATTTTTTTGTCAGAGAGGGTAAAATTTGCTCTGAGAGAATTATTTCACGTGTAGATTCAAATATTAGTATTATAACATGTATTATGAGACTGTTGTGATAAGATTTCTCTACAGAACCATCTTATAAGATGAACTGTCGAAAAAATACACATATACGAAAGTTTGTTTGTGTATGTGCATGTATATTCTGGAAATTACTAAAAACAATATTCTTTGTAAAATTGTTTCCTTTTAAAAAATATTTTTATAAAAATTGTGCTAAAAAAGCGCAAAATGCTTAAATAAAAATGACATGTTTACTCTGTGACTGATTGAAAATAATGATTTCTTATAGGATTTATTAGAATACCCCATATTTAAGATTTAACATAATATAAGCAAAATGGTTACTCTCTTCTGCCGGCGTTATCTCACATATTATATCAGCGTTGGGATGAGATTGTTAATCTAGTGTCTATATTAGACAATTTTTTATCAAGGCAAACGTCAAAATCAATGCGAATTTATGCAAGGTGAAAACATTTGAACAAAAACAACAGTAAGGCTAATACATCAATGTTTTTTATGTATGCAGTTTGACAGGTTTAACAACCAAAAATAATAATCAGCTGTTTAACTGAGGTTACTTTGTATAGATTCACACTGATTTTGACGTTTGTCTTGATAAAAATTTGTCCAGTATAAACACTACGTAACGTTAATATAATATGTGAGATAACGCCGGCAGAAGAGAGTAAAAATTTTGTTTATATTATGTTACATCTTACCTAGTGTCCACATTAGGCAAATTTATATCAAAACAAACGTCAAAATCAATGCGAATATATACGAGGTAACCTTAGTTAAACAGCTGATTATTATTTTGGTTGTTACAGTTGCCAAAACAATAATAAAAAACAATAATGAATACGCCACATGGTTGTTTTTGTGCAACTGCTGCCACCTTCCACAAATTCGCGTTAAGTTTAACGTTTGTCTTGATAAAAAATTGTCTAATGTAGACACTATGTTATTTAACAAACGTCAAACTTAACGCGAATTTGTGAAAGGTGGCTACAGTTGCACAAAAACAACAATATGGTTTATTCATTATTGTTTTTTATATATGCAGTTTGGCAACTGTAACAACCAAAATAATAATCAGCTGTCAACAAAGGTTGCCTTGTATATATTCGTACTGATTTTGACGTTTGTTTTGATAAAAATTTGCCTAATGTAGACACTAGGTTAAACATCATTTTATAAGATAGTTATGTAAAGATTTAATCACAACAATATCATTATACTTCTTATAATATTAATATTTGAATCTACACGTGAGATAATTCTCTCAGAGAGCGAATTTGACACTCTCTGACAGAAAAATCTTACATACTATCTTACGTGTAGATTGGCTATAACAGCTGACTTCAAAGAACAACAATTCAAAAGGGAATACGAAAAAAACTGTGATGACGTTTTGCTCTGTCAGATTTTTTACATATTCCACATCAGATTAAAAGAAAAAATAAGTTTATTTAATATTTTGCCGATACGGCTATAAAAATTTAACAATAAATTGTTTAAAAACAAACAATAACGCAATAGCAACATTATCTATGGATTAATATATAAAGAAAAGATAATTAATTTAACAAAAATCCTAAGAGACAACGTCTTCACAAAGAAAAACCACAACAAACTTTTCTTGCTTCGAAGGCAAAACGACTACTACGACGACATACTAAACAGGAAGCCAATAAAAAAAAAAGTATCGAACTACAACAGAAAAAGCACCTAATAAACATAGCTCTACAAAATGGGCATTAACGTCAGTAGGCAGGCTGACTTGGCAGGTAACGAAATATTACAGAAATTTGTGGGACGCAATCATATATCACATGAGGATAATGACTATTGGCAAAAATTGCTGAATTACAATATCACCATACCTGAGAATACGCAGGATCAGTTAAATTTGGATTCTCGTCTAGAATCGCTGTGTCAATCCTTTATTAGTAATAATCTAAAGACTGGCAATCTTGGTTCTCTTATAACGGTGTTCTTAACTAAAGTTTCGGAATTGCTTTCCTTATCCGATCAGGAGAGTAATATGCACATATGGCAGACTTTTAATGCTTTATTCATTATACGCAGCTTGGTTAAGTATATAATAGAGACTGGATCGGAATTTCAATTGCTGCAACATTTTGAAGCCATACCTAATGAGGAACTGCTTAAAGTAGAGGAAGAGGCTTTAGCGGCGGGAGCAGCTGTGGAAAGTACGGCTATAGCTATGGAGGCAACTGAACATGATGAGGCGGCAGCTACAATAAAGGCGGCAGCAGCAGCAGCGGCTGTTTTGGTGGATGGCTCCAAGTTTGAAACTTTCATTGATGCAATATTCAATTTGATTGTTGTGATTCCAGTTAAGTAAGTAGTAAAAATTAGATGAAAATATTCTTTTACACGAAGATTTTGTCAAGATGTGAAACTTTTTCCTTTAACCATACATTATCACTCTATTTCTCTCTTTCAGAGAATTCACATATCACTTACACTTGGAGGCTGTCAACACCCTAATCACGCTTCTCTCAGTACACCTCTTCACTCAACAACCAACTGAGAAATCTATAATCTTCCGCACTGTATACAAATGTCAACATGCAAATGTCCTAATGTCTGCCTTATTACATTTTGTATCACGTTTAGTCGAGGTGCCTCAAACCATGTTTGGTTCTTCATCAGCCGGTTCATTTGTCTTTGGTATAGCAGAATCATTACTTTCAATATTCAGCTTCCGCAAACAACAGGATATCTTGAAGACTACTAACTCTGTAGGTTCCGAACTATCACAACAATTTCGTGCTCACTATCCGCTAGCTAATCAGAGTCTTCTCCTGATCCTAATATTGACCAATCATTGTACAACAAAAGAGAATTCATATCGTTCTTCATTGTTTGGCTGTGCAGATTCAAAAGATGTAGCCAATAAGGAGAGTGCAACATTTCATATTGATTTCTCTGCTGTCTATGAAACTTTGTGTCGCATTGTCACCATAGATCAGGCAACATTATTACTGTATTTATTGCTACATCGTAATGAACGATTTTATAGATTTGTCATGGCTCAACAGGATTTGGAAAAGCTGGTGACTCCAATTTTACAAACATTATATCATGCTCCCGATAGTACATCACATCATATTTATATGTCATTGATTGTTTTATTGATTCTCAGTGAGGACGATAGTTTTAATAAGAATGTTCATAATATTGTAAGTTTATAAATCTAACACAATAAATTATTTTATTAATGTCTTTACCTTTCTTAGATGCTTAAAAATATTACCTGGTATACGGAACGCACCATTTCAGAAATATCCTTAGGTGGTCTTCTCATCTTGGTTGTCATACGTACCATACAATATAATATGTTAAAAATGCGTGATAAATATTTGCACACAAACTGTTTGGCGGCTTTGGCTAATATGTCGGGCCAATTTCGTAATCTTCATCCCTATGTGGCGCAACGTTTGATTTCTTTATTCGAAACATTGGCCAAGAAACATACTCGCTTGGATGCGCAACTCAAAGAGCCCGTAAATAGTGCAGTATTTGTAAATGTCTCTACCACACCTGAGGATATGTTACAAGATTTAACCGTTCTTGAAGAAGTTTTACGTATGGTTTTGGAAATTTTAAATTCTTGCCTTTCGAATCAATTGGTATATTGTCCCAATTTGGTGTACACTTTATTGTATAAACGTAGTGTTTTTGAAGGTTTTCGTTCGCATCATGCTTTTCAAGATATTATACAAAATATAGATATGGTAAGATTGTTTAAATGTGCTTCAAAGGTTTTCCTTGATACTAATTTGCTTTGGTTTTAGGTGGTGGGTTTCTTCTCTTCACGTTTACAACGTGTCCAAGAGCAACGGGGAGAATTAGGTGTTAATGAAGTATTTGAGGTGATTTCTAAAGGAGCCAGTCAGTGGTCTAGTGATCGTTTAAGGGTATGTGTTTTTATCGAAATATCAGTAGTATTAAAACAACAAATCTTAAACTTTAATTTTTCTATAGAAAATTTTCCAATTTAGGCAAATTTCCTAAAGAAATTTTGAGGCAAATTTGCGTAAAATTTCCTAAAGAAATTTTGAGGCAAATTTGCGTAAAATTTCCTAAAGAAATTTTGAGGCAAATTTGCGTAAAATTTCCTAAAGAAATTTTGAGGCAAATTTGCGTAAAATTTCCTAAAGAAATTTTGAGGCAAATTTGCGTAAAATTTCCTAAAGAAATTTTGAGGCAAATTTGCGTAAAATTTCCTAAAGAAATTTTGAGGCAAATTTGCGTAAAATTTCCTAAAGAAATTTTGAGGCAAATTTGCGTAAAATTTCCTAAAGAAATTTTGAGGCAAATTTGCGTAAAATTTCCTAAAGAAATTTTGAGGCAAATTTGCGTAAAATTTCCTAAAGAAATTTTGAGGCAAATTTGCGTAAAATTTCCTACAGGAATTTTGAGGCAAATTTGCGTAAAATTTCCTAAAGAAATTTTGAGGCAAATTTGCGTAAAATTTCCTACAGGAATTTTGAGGCAAATTTGCGTAAAATTTCCTAAAGGAATTTCGAGGCAAATTTGCGTAAAATTTCCTAAAGAAATTTCGAGGCAAATTTGCGTAAAATTTCCTAAAGAAATTTTGAGGCAAATTTGCGTAAAATTTCCTAAAGAAATTTTGAGGCAAATTTGCGTAAAATTTCCTAAAGAAATTTTGAGGCAAATTTGCGTAAAATTTCCTAAAGAAATTTTGAGGCAAATTTGCGTAAAATTTCCTAAAGAAATTTTGAGGCAAATTTGCGTAAAATTTCCTAAAGAAATTTTGAGGCAAATTTGCGTAAAATTTCCTAAAGAAATTTTGAGGCAAATTTGCGTAAAATTTCCTAAAGAAATTTTGAGGCAAATTTGCGTAAAATTTCCTAAAGAAATTTTGAGGCAAATTTGCGTAAAATTTCCTAAAGAAATTTTGAGGCAAATTTGTGTAAAATTTCCTAAAGAAATTTTGAGGCAAATTTGCGTAAAATTTCCTAAAGAAATTTTGAGGCAAATTTGCGTAAAATTTCCTAAAGAAATTTTGAGGCAAATTTGCGTAAAATTTCCTAAAGAAATTTTGAGGCAAATTTGCGTAAAATTTCCTAAAGAAATTTTGAGGCAAATTTGCGTAAAATTTCCTAAAGAAATTTTGAGGCAAATTTGCGTAAAATTTCCTAAAGAAATTTTGAGGCAAATTTGCGTAAAATTTCCTAAAGAAATTTTGAGGCAAATTTGCGTAAAATTTCCTAAAGAAATTTTGAGGCAAATTTGCGTAAAATTTCCTAAAGAAATTTTGAGGCAAATTTGCGTAAAATTTCCTAAAGAAATTTTGAGGCAAATTTGCGTAAAATTTCCTAAAGAAATTTTGAGGCAAATTTGCGTAAAATTTCCTAAAGAAATTTTGAGGCAAATTTGCGTAAAATTTCCTAAAGAAATTTTGAGGCAAATTTGCGTAAAATTTCCTAAAGAAATTTTGAGGCAAATTTGCGTAAAATTTCCTAAAGAAATTTTGAGGCAAATTTGCGTAAAATTTCCTAAAGAAATTTTGAGGCAAATTTGCGTAAAATTTCCTAAAGAAATTTTGAGGCAAATTTGCGTAAAATTTCCTAAAGAAATTTTGAGGCAAATTTGCGTAAAATTTCCTAAAGAAATTTTGAGGCAAATTTGCGTAAAATTTCCTAAAGAAATTTTGAGGCAAATTTGCGTAAAATGTCCTAAAGAAATTTTGAGGCAAATTTGCGTAAAATTTCCTAAAGAAATTTGAGGCAAATTTGCGTAAAATTTCCTAAAGAAATTTGAAGTAAATTTGCGTAAAATTAAGTAAATTTGCGTAAATATTTCTTATTAACAATTTGCTAATATCTATTATCTTTTCGAACTGTTTTTCCTTTTAGAAATTTCCGGATTTAAAATTTAAATATGTCGAAGAAGATGCACCCGAAGAATTTTTCATTCCATATGTTTGGACATTAGTGTGTAAATATGGCTGTGTACACTTTAGCTCTGAGAGCATTAAAGGTGTAACCACTGAAATTTCTTGCTAATATACACTCGAGTTTGAAACACGTTTATAATAAATATATAAACAACTTTGACTCCTTTTAAGTAGAATTGATAGTTTAAACTTTAAACTACTTTAAAAGCTAAATAAATCTAACTTAAATCCAACTTATCTATATTTAGTACAGAACACTATTTTTTACATAATACATGTATATTTAAAGCTTTTTGTGTTTTTACGTATTTTGGTTTCCCCATATTCGCTGCTTTTTTTTAAACTAGTTTTTATTTTATATTTCTTTTTTTTCGTTTATATTTGTTTTCTTTTTTATATATTACAACTAAACTTAAGCCGTCTACTGCTAATAAATATAAACGATTTTATTTTATTCGATCACTAAATTGATAATAATTAAAAAAAAAAAAATCATAGTATCAACAAAAAGTTATAAAAAATATATTTACAATTTATTATTACTTATTATGTATGTTGAAATTTATATTTAAAACAAATAATAATTATCTGTATTTATCCAATTCCAAATTCTTTATATTTAATTAATGCATGATTCAAAAAAAGTAATAAAAGAAAATCTGTCCAAGGGAAATGTAAAAGAGAAAATTATAAAAAAATGGATGACCTGTAAAAATAAATACAACTTTCTTACATTAAATCAATAAACAAATTAGACATTAATGAAATACTAATAATATAGGAATAAAAATAAAATAAATAAAAACACACAAAAAATCTTCAAAGAGTATAAAATTAATTTTATTAATAGCCTAATTTTGTAAATCACTTCACCTCACTTTAAACAATTTTTCTTATAAATTCTTTTGTATGGACAATTCTTCCGTGAGGTGAAGCGATTTGCAAAATAAGGGGATAAAAATATGTACAGCGCCGGTCAAAATAATAACACCACAAGACCTACCTACACTCAACGCAATTTATATCTTTATTTGTAGATATTTTCTCCCTAAATATTTTATAAAATTGTTATTTCAAGCATTGTATTTATTTTTTTATTTACAATTCCGAGAATAAAAAATTTATGCTCGAAGTCCAAAAAAGTCATCACCTTTAACAAAGGTAGAGTTTACAAAGGTAGAGTTTACATTTTGTAATACTTAGGTGGCGATACATTTCTTGGTCAAATAAGTCATAAATTATTTAATAATAAAAGGGCAGGAAGTCACACTGATATGTAAGAAGTACAATGGAATCAAATATGTACAGAAATATTAAACGACGAAGCAAAGACAGTTCTCGAATATCATAAATCTGTTACTATACCTTGAGGCTAGTGAAGAAAAACTGTAATTTATATCTCTGTATTTATTTTAGAGTATTTAAATTGTTCGGTTTTTTATTGTTCGAACAAAGCGTATAACTTGAATCAGTCATTTTAGTTTGTTCGAATTATTCGATCATAAAAAATAAAGTGAAATATTTATGATTTTGTAGGTTTCTTTAAAAATTTGATTGTAAAAATAACAGTAACATATAAAAAGTTAGCAATTCATTGGAAATATATAAAGAAGCAACCTCCATATACATATATATATATATATATATATATATATATATATATATATATATATATATATATATATATATATTATATATTATATATATATATTATATATATTAGATTATTATCTTTATATCTTTTTCATTGCAGATGTTAATTTTATTCAAGATTTTCATTTTTCTACAAGCTAGAAAATCGACAAAATATGAAAGTCTATTTACATTGGGGATTATCGCAGCATTTTTTTACGTTATTTTGTTTTGAAATTGCTTCGAAAATACTTCTATTATAGAATACAACTAGAAGTTTATGTGATAGGCACTTCAAAATATTATTTACTTATTTTTTCAAAATACAAAAATAAAATATATGTGACTACATGTATTTTTTTCTTGCATGAATTTGGTTTATGACAATTGAATTATTTTTTTTGTCTCTCACATAAACTTCTAGTTGTATTCTATGACTTCTACGTTAACACATTTAAATTTGTATTGTGAAACTTTAAAAATTGTTTGACAAAAAACACAGAAGTTGATTGGCATAAATACGGTTTTGAAGCAGTAAGTTCCTTGTAATGAGATGGACACTACAGATCCCAGATGACAATATGATTAAAAACATATAGTGAGAATTAAAGAAAAATGTTATTGGAATACAAAATACGACTAGTAAAGTCTTTTAACTAATGTGTGATGGTATTTGGCATACGATTTTAACTAAGATTTCCAAAAATTGGGAAATTCCAGGAGATAGTATTATCAAGCAAAAATGGTAATAAGAGATCAGACTAATATATATTTTTTTAATACTAAAATATATCATCATCAAACATAATAGAATTAATTAAGTTCATCATTTTTCTTGGGAATTTTAGATTTATTTCAACGAATTCAAGATTCCGAATATTTTATATCTTTTTCACAAAAGTTATGTGAAATTTTCATTTACTGTTTTACTTATTGATAATTTATATATATATATATATATATATATATACAAATATATATATATATATATATATATATATATATATATATTTATTTATTTATATATATATATATATATATATATATATATATATATATATATATTGAATATTTATAAACCCAACCAGAAAAAATGTGTTTTAAAAATGGTCACAGTGTCGTTATAAGAGGGGTCCGTCATAAAATACTTTTTGCGTGTTTATCCAACATATGGAGGTATATAATTAACATAATTTTTATTTAATCTTTGCGATTTGAGAATTTTCCAAACAAATTTTAAAAAATTTTGGAAAATTGACAAAGTTTGGATAGGGTTAAACAAGTTCTTATCATGATAAACGTCAACATTTTTGTCCAGGTTCACACTAGGCGACATGCTGTAGCGACACTCATTATTTTCGTTGTTGTTACTGCAACAAAACAATGGCGGTCGCTGCGCCTTATTACCTATTTGAAGGCTTTAAAAACAATTCCTTTAATTTTAATTGAAATTACTTTATTTGGTTTGTTTTGTTATTATGTTTTGTTTTCCTTTACAAGTGTGTCCCAAAAATAATTTAAATAATTTGAGTTGCATTTTATGGCTTTCCTTGTGCACTTATCCGAAGTTTTACTTCATATGTATCCACACAAAATATGAATCAATAAGAAAATTGTAATTACAACCGAAAAAATTAGTGTTTTTGGTCTAAGTTATTTTCTTGTGTTAATATTTAGACACTGTCATAATGTAATAAGAAAGTGACTGTATAAGCCCAGCTGATTTAAAATTTTTTCATGTACGTGCCGTTCGTGGCTGTCAAATTATTTTTGTATTGTATGTAATAATAATACTCTTCTTCTTCTCCTTCAGTTGATCGTTTTTTGTTCATAATATTTTGACATCATTTTGTGTCATGGTTTTACACAACAAAATACAAGCAATTGTTGTTTTTGTAGAAGTGCGGTCACTTTCTAATTACACTATGGGACATCCTATACTTTAAGCTGATGTGCTCTTACTTTATCAATTTTGCCGTGAATTTTATTACGTATAGTTTAGAGGTTATTAGTAATTATATTATATTGGTCCATAACTTCTAAACTAAATCAGTGTCCATCTTTAAATTTTACCGAGCAGGGAGAGAATTTATGTGAACATTTTTTTGAGATATAATGGTTTGATTTTTATGTGTCCAACTTTGACTTTTGAACTTTTGACATAAATAAACTTTATATATATAGTTATAAAGGTAATATCGTAATATAAAACTATAAAACTATAAAACTAAATCCAGGTGTCTATCATATATATCTTAGAAGATATTAGCAATTAAACAACTTCACCTTTGTGAAATTTTTAACTTTTTCGTTTTTCAAAACGTCATATTTTTGGACCAGAAAGCAGAAATTAGTTTACAAGTTCATGATTTAAAAAGCATTGCCAGTAGACAGTGTCTGTAGAGAATTTCATTGAAATCGGGGATGTCAAATCCGAATATAACTGTTTCTTGTTTGACTTGATGTGTAATAAACCATGTATTTATGTAAGTAATATAACTTAAAATCTAGAACTAGTTCTGCAAATTCGCTATTAAGTCGGTATCCATTATATGGAACTGTTCTGAAATTAGTTCTGATCATTACAATTTGAAAAATTACTAACCTAAAGAAATCTTTTCTTTTTTGTAACGATTTAGGGTCCAGTTCTTTAATAACGTTTTCGTATTATCACTCTCAGGACTAAAGGAAGAACGCCCTTGTTATAATTGAACTGGTTTATATTGGCTTATATTTTCAAGTTGATAGTTAAGACTCTATAAAGTTAAAATTACCATATTAAAGACAAAAGAGCGTTACCCAAAAATTTATTTTTATTACTAATAAAACTCCCTTGACATAAATTACCAAAAACTTAAAATACATTTATAAAATTTAGTAGCGCATTGAATGCTTATTAAAAAAAATTACTATTTTTAGTTATTTAATAACATATTTTTTGTTTATACAAATGCGGGTTAGTTTTAGTTTATTGACTTTTACCACAAATTTATTTATTGTTTTGTTTACATATTACATAAAAATAACGCATTGTGGGAAAACCCCGGAAACGGATGCTAAAATAGAGTATTCAATATTTACTCGTTTAAAATATAAAAAAAAAATATAACAGTTAAGAGAATTGGAGAAAGTTATACATTTATCCAAAGAAAGAAAGAGTAAGAGATCGTAAAAGAGAAGTAGTAACTAAATAAATGAGTGAAGTTCATTTACTTGTTGGTCACATATGTATTTATTACAGGTTATTGACATTTTCTATATAAACAAACCACTTAACTATTGAGACTGTGGTTTTAAACTTTTTTGGCTTAAAGCCAAAACAAATAAATAAATAATATTTTATTAAGTTACAACTTTAATAAAAAAACATTAAAATAACCATTCTACTTAGTAATACAACTAATTTAATTCTTAAACGTAAAAGAAATATGTGATTACATTTATAATTATATTATGCTTTCGAAGAATTCTCTGGAAAATAAAAGCTTTATATTGCAGGTAGTTAACAATGTAAATGGAAATAAATAGCAAAAAAAAAAAAAAAAAAAAAAAAAAAATAAATAAAAATAAAAAAAAAAAAAAAGTGGAAGTGCTATATTCGGCTTGCCCGAATCTTTTGTACCCTTCACAAAATCTGCATTGCATAAATATACAAATTCAAAATGTAAATTCATTAAAGCTTTAATTTTATTAAATTACATTTTTATTGAATTCACAAATATCGTGAATTTATTAAACCACATGTATTTATAAAATAAAAATGAAATATTTTTTTTTGAAAAAAATATACGCAATTGAGAAATCTTATAGAATGGATTCATATGCATATTATTTCTTATCAAAATGTTTACTTCATATTTGTAAATAGACGTTATCCATGACATTGCACTATGGTTTCGCCAAGCACTTTTCTTGTCCAAAATACAATTTTTGTCAAAATTTCCTTTTGGGTTTTTCTTATCGTAATTTAATAGTAAAACTCCAAAATTTTGGTTTTATTACTACTCATCTGCCATCATAATACAACAGATCAAAGTTAATTTTTTTTAGCTCATTTAAAATATGTGTAAAAAACACGTCTTTTCTCAAAAGTTCGTATTAATTTTTAATTTTTGAATTCAAAAAATTTTTAAAAAACTTATTATGATAAATATATATGTTAATAAGTACCCATTAAAAAAACGAGCAAGCGCTTCCAAAAAATAACTTTTTCACCACTTCAAAAATAGAACTAAGTGCATATTTTGCACTTTTTTGGAAGTTAATAAATATTACTTCAAAAAAAGTGAAAATGTACACTGCCACTTGAATAAGTTTATGAAGGAGGAAAACAATTTGAGACAATAGAATCCTTAAAGGATGCAATAACGTAACCATGGAGTTCAATTTCGCTAAATTACTTAGAGTCATTATAGAAGTCGACGCCAAATCGCATTTTTGAGGTTATTTCTCAAAATGGTGGCAGTTCTCTTTACTAATTGAATGCTAGAAGATAATAACTTTCATTTTTATAACCTAAAATTTAAAAATAAATTACAGTTAGCTTAGTTTTAAAATATTCCTTATTCAAGTGACACACGAAAAAGTACCACAGAAATACATGTCTTTAAATAAATGCATAATTTTAGTATAACAAAATATGTATATTTTTTATTTCTTCAAGAAACTAAAGCCAACACTTTGAAATTTGGTTGCGCAAAAAATTATTTTTTTCTGAACTTTAGTTAAGGAGATATACTTAATTAAAGTTAAAAAAATGTGATTCCTTATTCAAGTGGCACATACACATATTCAGATTTACTTGTCAAACGCATATTATTATAAAAAATATGCTCATATTTAAAAGGGAAAAATCAATGGGATCCTGCGAGGATGTGAACCTTGGTTTAAAAAGAACAAAAATCAATTTTAATATATTTCAAATTGAACAATGTTGAAAATTTGTGAAATCTTAAGTTGCCTTATAAACTATGGGGTAAGAATTTAAAGCTAGGGTTTTTAAGTGTGCTTACGGGTTCGAATCCTGGTGAATGCAACAGAAGTTTTTATTTAATAAATTTCAAAGATAAATTTTTTAAGTATATAAAAAGATTTTTTGACAGTACCTTTTTTGACGTTTCGAAATTTTTGATTTTTTTCAAGCTAAATTATAAAACTACTTTTCGGGTCAGGGATCGAACTCAGGAACTACAGTTCTTCAGTCACAAACACAAGTGTTATATCACACCGATGAATTTTATTATTTTTATTGCCTATATAAAAAGTCTAAAATGCAACTAAAAGGTTAATAACACTTTTTTTTTATAAAAAACACATCTACATGCCTAGAAATTCCTATCAAATTAAAAAAAAAAAATAATTTTTTTTAAGAAAAACAGAAATTTGCAAGGAATCCTGGGGATACGAACTCAGGCTTAACGGTTTGTAGTCAAGAAAACTTCCTCACCTCAATCTCACAACTAGAAAAATATTTACATATTTTTGCATGTGAGATAGAAATTAAATTTGGGTGAAGAAAATTGAAAAAAATTGTTCAGACTGCTCTGGAAAATCGCTTATAACTCCGCCATTCCTGAATAGATTTTGCTGAATTTCTATACCAAGATTTTCGAGACTATATGCCACATATGTGTTGAAAGAGAAATGTATTTATTAGATTATGGACTTGAAAAAATCCATTTCAACACTCAGACGGACAGACAAATATTTTTAAAAGTTATTTTTAATCATAACAATCACGAAAATTTTTCATTTTGATGTATATTTTAAGACTTTCGTATAAAATGACAAAATTGTATATACCTTTCATTTTATGTGAAGGGTATAAAAAAAACTAAAGCAAAGAAATATTGCAAAAGATCATGGCAAATAGTACTCAAAAATAAACAAACCATGGCTAATAATTATGGTAATGTTTACAAGAGCTAACCACTAACACTAATAACTACGATACACAATACCATCACTGTAATTATTATGAATAGTATCTGTGAATAACTTTACGCGAATATTGTTGTATATCTATGGATAAAAACAGAAAATAGTAGAAAAAAATGTATAGTTTCGCAGAAACTATAAATAAAACTACATAAGTTTATAAAAAAAAAACACAAACAAACATAAAAAATAAATAAACAATGCCTAGAGTCATTATTAACAAAAATAATAAAAAAGTTACTGAATGCATATTTTTTATATGTTTTATGGAGAGGTGGACAGACGTATGTTATAAGTTTGTAGTTAACAAAACAAAACATTTTTTTTTTTTTAAATCAATGAATGGTTTAGGATTTTGGTACCATAAATATTTTACGGTAAACATTTTTTTGCAATACTTTTTTATTGTTATTTTAAAAGATTTGTTAATAAACCGTAAAGATGAAAAAAAGTAAATAAACAAATTCCAGTGAAAAGTGCCCAATGGCAATTGTATTTTTGCGATATTCGTAAATTTTATTTGTATTAAAGATTTACAGACGTCTTTAAAAAAAAAAAAACTTAATACAACTTTACTAACCATTGTTAAGGAAAATTTCGTAAAGTTGTATTCAAAAACGATGATTCGCTTAATGTACCTTTAGTAAACTATTGTCAACTTTAAATTTTTTAAAATAGGTTCGACCCTACCTAGAAGCTACTTTAGGATTATTTCCGTTACACACCTATTAAAAAAATTTATTTTATTCACGAGCAAATTTTTGACAAAATACAAAATTTTTTAATTTCCGGATGTTAAGCTAAAAAACGTATAAACTAAATTCCAGGACAGAATAATATTTTCTGCACATATGTTCAATTTAAGCTATTTTGTAATAAAATCATAAACAAGTAAAAGTATATTTTTCCTGTTTTGGATTAAAGTACCATTATTCCGGCTGCCCGATTGTCAGCCAAATGTTCGCCACAATCTCATATATTCCAAATAGTACATTAATATGTACAAGTCTTAGACTAAGATGCCATTAATCTAACGTATCAACTCCGGGTTAAAAATTAAGCATTTTAACAGAAAAAATGATTAAAGTAATTAAATTTTTACAAAATTTCAACAAAAATAATGTAAACAAAACCAAATATGAAATAGTGATATTGATTTTATCACAGAATATTCGTTATTCGGATACTTATAATTACAATCAACAAAAATTAAATAAAATTATTTCATATATATTTACACAAGCTAAATAGTGCTTTTTTAATAAAAAATTTATTTATCATCAAACACGTACTAGAATATCAAAAATAAAAATGGAAAAAAATAGTTAATGAATAATTTATTCTAACTATTCACATAAAAAAACCGTATTAGTTAATTTACATTAATAATGGTTGTGTTCGCCTACCTAATAATTTGTGATAATTATCACAAAATGTTGCTGAAAGTTGCTAAATCGCGTTCGTTTACTTTAAAAATCTTGAAGTGAGAGCATAAAGGCACAAAATTTGACAGTTAATTGATAGAGAATTTGATGAAAGCTGCTGGATGTTTTTCTTCCATAAACTTCCATCAGTAAAACATACATATGTTAAAAAAACATATGATCATTCGCAAGGCGAATTCAAATAGGTGACCTCACTTAATCAGCTGATTATTTTTTAGTACTTAGAACTACCCTCTGAAGTGTCAATGTCCATGTATAAAAAAAGAAATTAATGAATTCGACGTATTGTTGTTTTTATAGAACTGCTACACCTGTTTCATTTCACCATGGATCATTTGTTTACAAATGTAAGCAAAGATAATCAAAATATAAAAACTCAAATTCTGCAATAACTTAGAATAATAGATATCATGGAGCAATTATAATTATAATTTCGCGATAATAAATGTAACAAAATATTAAGCAGACATTAAAATTCATATTTTTTAGATTTATGTTAAAACATTAGATAAAAATTCTTTTATAAACGTTTTTATTTGGCGTTGCAAATGAAATTAAGAGATGCTATGTTAAAGATTTTGAGTTTTTTTTAGTGATTTTGTTAAAAATAAAATTATAATTAAACGACTTGTAATTTTATTAACAAATATATATTATATTATTTCTTTTTCTATGTTTTATTGTTTTTATAGATAATTTAGCGTTTTTTGAATATAGTAAGGGAACATGACTAATTGCAAATGTTGTTCGCGTACATTTTCGAATATTTTTTAATTTGAGAATAAATTGGTTTTTACTCTCTTAAAAAAAGCTGCTAAATAAATCTTGCTGGAAATTATGTGAACATAGCTAATATAGACTGAAGTTTTTAGAATACGATTTTCTTAATAAAGACTTTAAGGTATAAATTGTGTATTAGCTAGTTTGTGCTTTAAATATATATTAATTTTTTTAAATACTTTTGTTAGATATGTAGGCTTTAATTTAAGTCCCTTTGATCCTAACTATCTTTCCGTTACATGAATTTTTGTATGAATTTCTGAAGTAACCAAAAAAGGCGAAACTACCTCAACCCATGGGGTAAATTCGCCAAGAGCAAGTGCAAGTAGAATCGCTTGCCTACGAAAGAACACTTAAAAAAGTATAATTTTTGATTTCATATCTTTCAATTTTCTTCCTATTCACTCAATATATTCCCAAAACCGTGTTTTTTTTTCTGTTTGAAAGTATTAAGAAAATCGAAAAAGTATGTCACTTTAAAAGACCTTATTTCTTATGAGATTTTCATTATTTAAAATGCATTAGATTTCTACATTTGCCCCCACTTATAATAAATTTATTAAATAACTTTAGTTTTTTACTAAATGCATGTTAGATGCCAATACATTTTTATTTATTTTATTTTAAAAATTATATTTCATTCAAATTTATTACATTTTATTTATTTTAAAAAGTGATTTATTGTTTAAACAAATTCAATTTGGAGTTTTTGTGACTCTTTTAATATTTTTAAAGTTTTTGGAAAGTGGACGGAGTTTTGCTTAAAAACTACTATTTTTTTTGGTTTTTAATTTATTAATGCTATTTATTTTTGAAAAATAATCAAAAATTGGTTTGTAAAACTTTTTAAATGATTTTTGTAGGAATGAAAGATTAATATTTTTTTTATACATTGTATAACAAGTAGTAGTGAAAATATTATGCTAATATGCTTTTGAGTGCAATTTAAAAAAAAGATTTACTTTTTTCATAAAATCTGCACTCCTGCATTCGTTTTTGGCCGGGTGGGCAGCAATTTAGTGTCAAATCGATCTAAATCTATTTTATGATTAAATATCATCAATAAGTTAAAAAAAAAAAAACGCGCGTGATATTTTTTATTAACAAAACCTTGAGAAAAGTAGTAATTTTTCATACTAATTTCAGAGATAATAAAAAAATTTTATCAATATTTTATTTCGTAATATATTGCAAATTACAGAATATTAAAAAAATCATTCAAATACCTTAAGACTTATTCCCGAAAAAGAAATAAAATCCAGGCACGAGAGGTAACTTAAGTGAGTATGCTTATTTTTTCTCTATTTCTTTGAAATCGGACTTGATTTCTAGAAATTACTTTCTTTTGAAACTTTTACATACTCGAGATAGTCAACTTTGACACCCTGTAGCTTATCTTATGTTATCACATCTTGACTGCAAGATAATTTTTCTGAAAGCTTAGGTCCTCCTCTACAACTCTTCCATACATTTCAATTCGATCTGACCAGTAGTTTGGGAGATACAAATTTATTACTAAGAATTTTGCGTTTGGCCCCACTGTGTGGTATCCCGTTTAAATGTAGTTCGCAAAAAAGCATCTTACTCTACACGGTTCAATTTCGTGTTAGGAAACCACTAGTTGGAACTATGTAGGCTCTATGCTACTATATTGCAGGATCCAGTTCGTGCTAGGAAACCTCTAAGGCAGGGATTCTCACAAGCAACAGCTTCACGGCTCCTTTAAGACATTTCAAATCGAGAACATTCCACCAACATTTTTGTGTAATAAATAAATACCAACTCAAAACTTTGAAACATTATTATTTGTCATATCAAATATGTTTTTTAAACAATGTTCAAACATAAATCAAGGTTTAAGTTTAAATTTTAATTGCCGTTTACTTTACAAAAAGCGTTAAATTAAATGTTTTATTTATTCTCAAACATTCTACATTTGAAAATAAGTTTAAATTTAAATCATCCTCAATTGTAAATATATAAAACACTCAAGTTTTGATATAAAATACTGTCTGTCTGGCTGTCTTATTTCGCAATTGGAACTATTAAAAATGGAATATTTCCATTAGATAGTGAAGATCGCTAATTTATTTAATCCCTCACATGTATCCTATTCTAAAATGACTTCTAAATTTCTTTTAAATACTAACACAGGTAAGTAACTATCTGACTCTAGAAAACCTCACTTGGAACCAATAAGTTCTCCTTTATATATGTAAGATTTCTGCGAATAGAAATATATTACCTACTGTAGTGGCGATCGCCTAATAACAGCCGGAAAAGGTTTATAAATCTAACAAATCTATTGAGAAATAAAGCTCAATTTAAACTAAGGTAAGGGATTTGGAATCGTATGTGATATATTCCAAAAACTCATTTTATTTTCTATTAATGTTCAAAATGTTATAAAACTTGATACAGTTAATTCGAAAGTCGGAAATAATTAGAATCTTGCTTATTTTTGACCCCTATATGATTTGAGGACTTTATTGAAATATTGCTAAATTTTAAGGTATTTTATAAGAACGTAAAAAGTTAATTTGTATTATTGATTTTTAAATATAAAAAATCTTTAAATTGTGTCTTTAAGTAAATCTTCTTCGCGACCCCCTTACAATGCTTGTACGGACCTGTTGTGGGTCGCGGAACCCCATTTGAGAACCGTTACTCTAAAGAAATCCCATCCCCCGCGTCTATCCACTAATTTCACTCCGTGCTAGAAATGTCTATTTTGTTTTTTTGTCTACTATATTTTAATTTTGTTATTTGTTTACAAATTCTAGTACAAATCGATCTCTACTTGAGCGTGCTTTGTTATTGTACAAATTACAAGCAATGATCAATAAAATTCTTCTTCTCTGCATTGTTATTGTAGGTTGTTTACTTGTTTGTCGACCATTTGTATTGTTGTTTACGTACAGACTACACCAATACCTCCCTTTGCGGCGTTAGATTTCGAAATTGCGTTGTTTTGGGTTCGAGTCTTTATTTTATTTTTTGAAAATTTCTTTTTTTTCTAAAAGATAGAACGACTTTTGTTTCTAATTGCGCCATGTCATCAAAACTCGAGAATTCCCTTTCTAACTGAAAATCAACGCAATTTTAATACAGTTTTATTTTCACTTTGTTTTGCTAATTTTAGAGTTCAGTTTCAATTAGTGTGTTGTGCTTTTTGTACGGTTTCAATTATGTATGTAATGTGTTGCGTTTTTTTTAAGAGAATAATAAATTTTTATAAACTTTTACGGGTTGTTTCTGGTTCCAAAAAATGTAAATATTTTTCTAATTTATTTATTGGCAGAGTTATATTATTTTTTACATACACTTGAATTTTTTTTAGCCAAATGAGTGGAAAGGGCGTTGCTGGTAGAATTACTAAAAATATAAAATAAACTATCAGCTTGGAGACAAAACTAGATATTCTGCGACGATTTGCTAAGAGAGAGAAGGCTGTAGAGATAGCAAAGGCTGTTTGTCTGGCTGCAACAACCGTTAGATGCTAAAAGGATGACCCTTATAAGGAGTGCTTTGATGATCAAAATGGAGTCCTCGCTTTCTATTTGGATTGAAAATCGAGTTGCTCAGAGAATACCATTAAGTAAAATGGTAATTCAGACGAAAGAAAAAAGCTTATTTGATGACATAAAAAGTAAAGCAGTATCCAACGATAATGCTAGTGGTAGTAATACAAACAAGAATGAAACATTTGAAGCTAGTCAGGGCTGGTTTGAGAGATTTAAGGTTCTAGCAAATCTGAACAGCATTGCTCTTAAAGGCGAAGCAGCTAGCACTGATATAACTGCTGCCGAACGCTACCCGACAGAGTTAAAAGCGTTTTTTCATGAAGGTGGCTATGATCCGAAACAAGTATTTAATGTTGACGAGACTGGATTATTTTGGAAACGTCTTCCTAACGGAACTTTCATATCTAAAACAGAAAAACCTGCGCCAGGATTTAAAGCTAGCAAAGATAGACTGACTCTTCTTCTTGGTGGTAATGCAAAAAGTGATTTCAAATTAAAACCATTTCTCATTTATCAACCAGACAATCCAAGAGCTATGAAAGGTTGTTCAAAGTATCTGCTTCCTGTCCACTGGCGAGCAAACAAAAAAGCATGATAGCATCATTATTTTAAAACTGGATTTCAACTTGTGCTATTCCAGAAATTAAAACTTATTGCAACAAGAAAAACTTAAACTTCAAGGCTTTGGTCTTAGTTGTCAGAAAACGTAAAATTTATATTTTTACCGCCTATTACGACATCAGTTATTCAGCCGATGTTTCAGGGAGTAATATCGACTTTTAAAAGTTATTACCTTCGACGAACATTTAGGTGAGATTAATGACAAGATAAGCCTACCATTCTAGAGTTTTGGAAAAAGTTCAACATTATGAAAGAAATTATTTCCGATTCGTGGGAGGAGGTTAAACCATCTTGCATGAACGGTGTTTGGCGCAAAATATGATCTGAATGTGTTCACAGAATATACGCTGCAGAAGTTGTTCGTCATGAAATTTCTAATTCAGCTAGAGAGTCTAATTTTGAAGGTATGGAAGAGACTGACATAAATGAATTGCTAACCTCGCACAACCAAGAATTGTCTAATGCGGTATTGCAATTTGCTAATGAAGAAGATGACAGTGACCGTTCAATAGAAATCTCCGAAGAACAAAATTTAACCTTCAAACAAATTTCCAAAGCGATGTGTTTGATCCTGACCAATTTTTTGTGAAAGAAAGCCGACTTACGACAACAGCCACTATGGACTCATCAGACAGTGATTAATTTTTATTCTGTTTTTATAAATTAATTGAATATTTTATTTTGTTTTAATTGAATTTGTTTTTTTTTTGTAGGTACGTAATACAATTTTATATTATTTTTGTTTTTTTAAATGTTTAATTTGTTCAATTTTTTTTTTAAAAAGTAGTATTTTCGTAATCCTGGAACCTAGCTTCGGTCTTTATGTACATGGTTTGCTATAGAAAATCATAATTCACTTTGCGTCGTTTCAATTTGCGTCGTGTTTTCTTGGAACGTAACCACGACGCAAAGTGTGGTATTGGTGTAGTCACCTTTTTGTTCGAACATTGAACAAATTTTTATATGCACATGAATTTAGATAGTGTGGACTACATTTGTTCATGTTTTGTTCTTGTTCGCACAATGATTGCCAGCCATCAAACATCATTTTCAGTTTGACAGTTTATTTTTTTATACGGAAGACATTTAAATTTTGCGGCAAATTTTATTAAATTTTAAACTTTTCCTCTCTGCCAACGAATGGATTCATAGTTGTCATAGAGATAATGAATGCTTTCATTTTTACAACGTTTACTGACATATTTTGTAAACACAACGTTGTAATTATCACAACATTCTGTTTTTATTTTGACAACGTATCGTTCTCATTTTAAATTAAAATTAAATTAATCCCATGAAACTTTAATATAAAGAGACATTTAACTTTATTTTGTAAGTATTTATTATGTTTCCAATAATAGATTAAATACACTTTCTTAAATATATATATGAATTCCTCGGAATTCTGTACTCTGGTGCTACAGTGAAAAAAAAAACACTTGGAATGTAACATATATTACCTTTATACACAGAATTATTGCAAATAAAAATAACTTGCAAATAAATAACACACTGTTTATACACACATTGCATAAAGAAATATATTACCTTATTTGTCGTGCCGGATGGGAAAAATACAACTATTATCATCAAAAATTCTATGAATTTATTTGCAATTAGATTCAGTAATCACTGCTAGTTTTCGTGAGTTATATCAAATACTAACTCACCTTTTATAAGGCAAAATTTTTATATCGCAATATTTTTAATTGCGATTAAGGGGTGCATATAAACGTTGTAATAGTGTAGTTTGTAGGTATGGATGATGATTTAATTTTTTTTAAACGGCATTGGAAAGAAATAAAGAAAAGATCTTACCCTTTTTAAAATTGTATATACACAATTGTATTCATGTCAAATTTGTAAAAGATATTAAGGATACAAACCCATTTTTTATTTTTTCATATTTTTTGGACTTGTCATTTTTGAACCACACGTTACATATTTCTTCTTATTTTTTCTTAATACTATTTAGAAATAAAATGAGATATAGATTGTTGAAATCGCATTAAAATAGCAGAACATATGGGTACATTGAAAATTGTAATAATGGTAAAATAATCTTCTCACCAATACTTACTAACTACACTATGTTACATTCCAGGTGTATTATTATTTCTTTTTTATTTTGTATCATCGTGTTATTATTAATTATATATACTAATTTGAGGAATAACTTACCTTTAATTTAATTTAGTTGTTTTATTGTTACAACAAATTTTCTAATTAATAAAAACTTAATGAAAAAATTAATATTGAGTTTTTCGATACTCAATACTTTACATCAAATATTTGTATTTTCAAGAAATAGTTTCAAACATAATGAAACAAATCTTAACTTACAATAAAATAGGAACACAAGTGATTAAAGTAATAGTAATTTTTGTAATTCGTGTAAAACGTTTTTAGTGGTCAAATGTATTTATAATTTACTGCACTAATAAATTCTATTTATACCCTACACCACTATAGGTGGTTAGATTATGCGTTTGTGCTTATGTTTGTAACGCACAGAAAAAATATGCCAACACCATTAGAATCATTAACGCTAAAAATAAGATCGGTCCAGATTTAATCCATAATTCAAAAACCACTTCAACTTGCATGAAGCCTATATAAATGTTAGTAACAGGATAATATTTTACAAAAATTTTATTAGAATTGGTCAAAAACTGACCATATTCCCCCAAGTAACACCCACTTAAGAAAATCACCTCCAATTGAATAAATCTCATACAAATATTAATATCAAGATACAAGTTTTATATGTACAATATATAAATTACCCTTCCAAATTAAAAAAAAAAATATCGGTCCAAAATTGACCTTAGGCTTCATATGAGAATGTTTGTTTTGAGATCGCTTTGTGAACAATTGTTCTCAAAATATTGTTTGTGGTTCGTTTTCGATTTGACAATTTTGGGACGTCTTTTTCCCTCTGTATAACTAATATTTTGAATTAATGTTTTTATTGAAAACCAATTATAATTATTATTATCCATGACCTCTTGTTATTTATGGGTAGCTTCATAATTCCATCGCTGTAGAAATTCTGTGGTTTATCGGCGAAAAACTAGGCCAAATGATTTTCAGCTCTTCAGTTGGCCAATTTTTTTATCATCAAGAGAGCATTGTAGAGACTGAAACAAATTGTAGTCAGACGATGCAAGGTGTGTGCATCAAAACTTCAAAGCCAAATGCAGTAAATTTTTGGGGGATCATCAAAGATGTGTAATGATGAAACACAATACCTTTTCTGTTGGCTAATTCTGTTCGCGATTTCTTGATTGATTCATTCAAGTGGTTGTGTTGTGAACAGTACGATTCAGAATTAATTGTTTCGCTAGATTGTAGCTGCTCATAATAGATAATTCTCTTACAACTCCACCCAACACACAACATAACCTTGTTTGCAATCAAACCAGACTTTGAAGTCATTTGTGGAGGGTCGCCGGCCTTTCACCATGATTTTTTCCATTTTTCATCACTCAGCCTCAAAAATGGTTCGATTTCGTTATGTTTCAGCATGGTAATTCGGTCAATCAAATTTCTTTGCGAAAATTCATGTGGCATCAAAGCATCGAGCTTCTTTGTTTCGAATGATTCCAAACTATCATGTGGTTGATGTCTCCGCTATATCCTGACAGCTTGCATGCCGGTCTTGCTCCACAAGTTGCAAAATTATATCCACTTTTTCGGTGACTGGTCGACTAGAGCGATGTCCATTAGGATATGAAAATTTTCTGTACGGAATCGAGCAAACCACTCCAGCATAATGTGTTCACTCGTAGCATTCTTATCGTACACTTTACAAATTTCTTGTCATGTTTTTGTAGCGTTTTTTGTTTTTTATGATAAAAAAGCATCGCATAGCATATTTTATCAGATTTTTTACTAATTTTCAAATCGGCATAACTTTTTACATGAGCGACGAATTAAAGAACTATCTTCAACCTGAAATGTCAGCTTTCAAACAAGTGTTCGCTAGAGGCAATCGAATTAGTCTTACCCGATATATGTGTATCAAAGCGACAATATATTTAAAGATATAGATTAACATTAGTGCTGCCAGATTCGAATTGCGATCTAACTTGACTTTCGTAAAAAACGAGCTTGCTTTCTAAAAAAAACTTGACGTCGACTTTTGCCAAAAATAGTTTATATTTTATATGAAACCTGTATGGAAGTACGTATATAAATGTGTATGTCGGTAAAAAAATTTTTGTGAAAATAAGAGTTTACATAGCATACTTTAAGAAATGCGTTATTAGATTTTTGCAAATGTTATTTGAGAAAAAAATAATAATAAATAATAAAGCAAGTAGTACAACTTCTATATATTAAATCAATACAAATATTTCAATATCCATTAGTATTATTTTTGAAAATTTATTCAGGGCATTAAAAAAATTACTACATCATATAAACTATATATATATGTATATATATATATACACTGCCTGCCACTTGAATAAGGAATCACATTTTTTTAACTTTAATTAAGTACATCTCCTAAACTAAAGTTCAGAAAAAAATAAATTTTTGCGCAACCAAATTTCAAAGTGTTGGCTTTAGTTTCCTAAGGAAATAAAAAATATACATATTTTGTTATACTACAATTATGAATTTATTTAAAGGCATGTATTTCTGTGATACTTTTTCGTGTTTAGCGAAATTGAACTCCATGCTTCCGTTATTGCATCCTTTAAGCATTCTATCGTCTCAAATTGTTTTTCTCCTTCATAAACTTTTCTTGCAAGCCAACCCAAGATATTTTCCATTGGATTCAGGTCTGGTGAATATGGGGGCCAATCCAAAAGTTGAACACTTTGTTGATTAATCCATTGTTTTACTGCTCTGGCGGTATGAATCGGAGCGTTGTCGTGTTGGTACGTCCAAGGTATGGGTCCAAAGAAATCATTAAATTTAGGAAATGCTTCCTCCAGAATGTTTTCGTAAGTCGTTGCAGTCATTTTGTTGGATACAAAAGCCAATTCTGTGGTACCATAAAACGAAATGGCACCCCATACCATTATTCCGCTTTATCGGCTGTGTCTGCGGCTCAAAAATAATTCCTCCTTATTTAGGTTATGGAAGTAATAGTTATACCCATCGGGACCATCAATATTAAACTTTTTTTCATCGGAAAATACAACTTTAAACCATTTGTCGGACCATGTCATTGTATTTTCGGCAAACTGTAGACGTTGTGGCACTGACTCCACTTTTTTCACGTATTTTTGATACCGACATGGCAGAATTTGATGCAATTCTAAGAATTTTTCGTCTTTCTTTTGGAGTTGTTGCCATTTTCTTCCGCCCTTTAAATAATTGTACACAACTTTCTTTCCTCTATTAATGTTTTTGGCTATTTGGACCGGATTCTGACCTGAGATTTCAAAATCAGAATTTTTTCTTTTTCAGAGTTATTAAGAGCCTTACCACGTCCCATTTTGAATAAAAACTATTTAAAAACTATCAAATTAAAAATTCTATAGCCGTTTATATCGAAAGAAATTCAAATCATAGCATTCCTGATTAATATTAAAAGAATTCCTTATTCAAGTGACATACGAAATAGTACCACAGAAATACATGTCTTTAAATAAATGAATAATTTTAGTATAACAAAATATGTATATTTTTTATTTCTTTAGGAAACTAAAGCCAGCACTTTGAAATTTGGTTGCGCAAAAAATTATTTTTTTCTGAATTTTAGTTTAGGAGATATATTTAATTAAGATATACTTATTCAAGTAGCAGGCAGTGTATATACAATATGTTTTCAACTTGATTACATTAGAACTTGTAACTTGACAACTTTTAAAACATCTTAGCAATTAAGTTCATTAGGGTCTGCCAATCCTAACTAGCTTAATAAAAAAATTTATGAGAATTAATAAAAAAAATTCAAAACAATTACTAAAAAAAACACACGAACAAGAATTGTTTTTCTTTTTAATGAAACACATTCTTAGACTTAGGTTTTTTTAATAACCGAATGGGTTTTTGACAACGGGGTTTCATATCTATGTTAATTTGTTAATTTGTTTACGTTTATAAAAATTATATTATTTTCTATACAACGTTGAATTTTTAAATTTGTTTACTTTTTTCTAATTCGATAATTTAAAAAAAATTGGTTGCAAAAAAAAAGATGTTTGCCATGGCAACACTGTTCCTAATACTTGTCGCAAAACCCTCTTTATCATTGCAGTGAGCAGAACTTTTAGATAGTCGATATAAACAAATTGTCAATTTGTGACTAAAATTCAAATAAAATAAAAACGTAACAAACTAGAAACTTCTAAAACGTTACAAACTTATAAATTCAAAAAACGTTAAAATTATAAAACCTAATTTCGTAACAATATCTTTAAGTTTATTTGTAAATAAAAACAAGTATTAAAAAACTATTTTTATTTTTAACCAAAATTATTCGGCCTTTATTTCACACTTTTCCTTAATGAATGAAAATGATAGTTAATGCAAATATTTTTATTTATTTATTATTTTCCCCAACAAAATAATTGACAAAATATTTGGAATATTTTTATTATTATTATTTTTTTTTACTCAAAATCGTCTGCGAATTTTGTATAAAAATATATATTTAGCTTTATTAGTGATTTGATTAACACATTTAAATTTTATTAATTGTTTTATTTTGATACATGTATTATTTTGTTTTACATTTTGTTTAGTTAAAGATATTTTCGTATAACATTATCTGTTTGAATAGTAAATACAAACGTTAGATTTGATCGTTCGATCTTATTGTTTGGCAAATTAAATGAAATAAAGAAAATCTTTTGTTTGCTTATATGTCTCTGTTTAAATTGTGGTATTTTTATATTTATTATTATTATTATTATTATTATTATTATTTAAAAACTAAATTATTAAATCAATATTTTAAAATACTATACAACATATCGGCAGTATTTTTTTATTAAATGACAGGTGCTGGTATTGTTGTTATTATTTGTCTTATTGTCTTTATTGATTTAAGAGTATTTTTTATTTTTCTTATTGATATTTTTAATATGTATGCAAATTTGTTTATTACACGCAGAGAAAAAATATGGTTCTAGTGACTATAATCTAAGAACAACATATTATGATAGGAATATGTGATTACAGTTAAAAATTGGTATATTTGTAAATAATAGAATAATAAAAAATATAATAGTAATAATAATAATAATAATAATAATAATAATAATAATAATAATAACAATAAAAATAAATTATTATTATTATTATTTTATCATGTTGTGGTTTGGTTTTATCATGTAATGATTCGATTTTATAATATTATGAACTTCTTTTACAATATTGTTTGTGATCTTATCATGTTTTTAACATATTATAAACCCACTTTACCCTATTATATAGTGCTTTTATTATATCGTGATTCCACTTTATCATATTTTGTTATTATTATTCATTTTAATGTTCCTTTTTATAATACTTTTATTTCATTTTATGATCCCATCTTGTCAAATTATAATCCCAGCTTATCATATTATAAACCAGATTTATTATTTTATGGTCTCATTTTATCATATTATTATTTCATTTTATCATATCGATGTTATTATATTATAATCCCATTTTACCATATTATGATTTGATTGCATCATAATGTGATCAAAATCATAAGTTTCCTATAAAAGCAAAACATTCAATACTTCAGGAAAACAAAACATAGTCTAAAAACAAATATTCTACATTTGAGGAAAACATAAAATGTTCTAAAAACAAACATTCAGTTATGTAAAACTAAATATGTTTTAAAAACAAATTAAAATATTGGAAACATTTAATGTTTGTAGAAATAATGTTATTTTTGTATTTTGATAAAATTATTTTCTGATAAAAATATTAAATATATTATTATTGTTGTCAACCATATTCAAATTTTCATTTTAGAACTGAAACAAAAACGTTGTTATCATGAATACAATATTATTTAAATTAAGGAAATGTTATTATGAATACAATAATGAATGTTATCATGAGTACAATATTATTTAAATTAATGAAGAATTGCTATAAAAACATAATAATGTTGTCGTGGTGATGCCCCAATTATGTTTTTTCTCTGCGTGTATTTTAGGGTTAGGTATTTTTCTTTAAATATTATTATTGGTTTTTTTGTTATTTTTTGCATTTTTTCTTTTTTGTTGAAACTTATACATACGATTCGTTTGTTCGATATGTGCTCTATAGAAATGTTGTTAACCTAGACCCAACTTTTTGGTGTTGGTGGTGTTGTTTGTTTGTTTTAGGACACGACCTATAATTATTATTAATTTCATTTAAAAAGCTCTGTGATAGGTATATATATATAATGTATTGTTTAGGTTTAATTTCAAAATTTCAAACATTTTTCTAATTTTCTTTGCCCAAATTGAATAATATTTTCTATTTCACATTCAATAATATATACATATTTTATTAAGTTCTAGACTACAAACCGTTAAGCCTTAGTTCGTATCCCCGGGGCTCGTTGTAAGTTTTTATTTCTCTTAAAACAAAAATATTAAAATTTTCATTACTAAAAATTTCTTGGCATGTTGATGTAGGTTATGAGTTCGATCCCGGACCAAGTATTCGATAAGTTGTGTTATAATTTAGCTTGAAATTGAAACAAAAAGCAAAAACTTTGAAACGTTAGACAAGGAACTGTCAAATATCTGTCAAATATCTATTTTGTATATAAAAAAAAACTTAAACATTGCATATAAGGGTAACTATGTGGAGACCATTGGCAATAAATCAAAAATCAAATATCCGTTTTATGATACAATTGTTATATAACTTTAAAGAGGAAATTTTTGTACATAATATCTGTTCTCAACATTTGTCGTCAACGCTTATGAATGGTCGAGACAGAAGTTCAAAATGAAACAAAAATTAAATACTTTTAAATGAATAACATTTTTGTTTTCTTATGGCATACATTAGGGTCAGAAAATATCATTTGACACTTGTTTAGAACAAGGAAAAATTACATAACTTAAAATATGCAAAAATCTTCTTTTTCCATTTTTGAATTTTTTATATCCAGTTCTATGCTGTGTAATTTATTTGTAAAAATATAGCAAGTATTTCAAGAGATATTTATATTTGAAATTACAATTTTCTATAGTGTTGCATGGAAATTAAAAATATAAACTGCTCTCCTAAAAAGTTAAAAAACTGCTTATGTAGTTTTTCCTTGTTGTCACAAAACTATTTCTATTAAAAATAATGAGATAACTAATTTTTGAATGGTACACTTCCTATCATATTAAAAACCATATGGAAACGTGTGTTTTATTTTCTTTCTTTGGATCAATTCTAGAACAATTTAATAAATCTTATGTTTTATAAAATTAACAACAAACAAATGTTAAACATACATAAACTTTAATTTTGTTCTAGAAGAAGTTGCGACATCCCTACGATCATAGTATCATAGTTTTGTAAAATTTTTTATTTATTAAATAATAATAAATTTTATTTTTATTAAAAATAAAACACAAACAAATTTTCATCTTATAAATATATTTGTTTTTTTTTATTTAAATTATATATTTATAATTTTTGTAATAAATATATATATTTTGTACACTAAAATAAAATAAATACAAAGATTTTTTTTAATAATAATAGTATTTTTTATAACCCCAAAAAATATTTAAATTATTGTATGCATAAAATTTTCAATTAAAATTAAACAATCTAAAAATATTTCTCCGGGTTATATGGGTTTCATTTTCCATGAAATGCCTACAAAACTTCGAAAACATTTTATGATTATCACACGAAAAAGAAAACTTATTTATAAAAAAAACTTAAATTAATAATTAAATTAAATAACTTTTATAACTAAAAAAGAAAAATTTGGTTGTTATATTTTTTTGGATTACTTTGGAAAAGAAAATTTCCCCTGGTATTCTAACAATTACATGCCTTGACAAGTGGACATACAGGCCTTATAGCTGGAGAAATTATTTTCGTTACCATCACAACCACCAAATTTGAACTCCACACAATCTTTCTTTTGAGCATCATAACTCCAACGTGGTATAAGAGCACGACATACACCTTTTCGTGCGGGCATACGACAAAATTCTTTGGGTTCCATTTGATTGGAATCTTTAGCACCGGGTACATCATCCAAAGACATGGTATCAAAGAAAGCACTAACATCATCATATAAATCCCATGGTCTGGCCATGGTGGGTGATGAATAAAGGCACACAATTAAAACAGTGGCAAAAGCCATATACAATACACTAACGGGCATTTTGGAGTACATTTTTTGCTTTTTTAATGTTTAGATTTTCGGAAATTTTTTATTTATTATGCAATTAATTTAATTTTAATTTTCAAAATTTTAAACTTTCTAATTTATTAGTTTTTCAAAAGGTCTTTTTAGTTTTCTCTGTATGTTTTTTTGCTTTGTTTCACTGTTGGATTTTGTTTGCTAACTGAACATGGGCTAAATGCTGCATGTGGTTATATACTTTTTCGCCAACATTTCTTTTGCCATTTTCAATGCGGTTGTAAGCAAAACTAAACAAAACAAACGTAACGAATTAACAAACAAAACGATCGTTAATCAACCGGACAAACAGAAATACAGACAGACACCTTTCAAATGTGAGTTAAATGTGAGCAGAGAATGAGCGAACGATTTACCATAAATGAATGCTGATAGTGATGGATTTCTCTTACAAAGTAAATTGGTTAGGTTTGTGTGAGTGTGTGTAAAACTGGAATTGAAAAGAGTTATTCGAGTTTCCATAAGCTATATATATTTTTAGTAAAAATTATTTCCCGAGGGAAAAATGCATTCGGTTCCGTTTGAATTTTTTAATGAACTTAAAAATATGATTGATGTGGGATGTTATTATAGGCTATAATTTTTACTTTTTATAACCTACCATCCAAAAAGATGGGGGTATACTGGGTTCGTCATAGAAAATACCGAAATATTCGTTAATAAAGTATATATATATTCTGGGTCTTTATGAAATTCTAATACCATCTAGCTATATCTGTCCGTCTGTCTGTTGAAAGTACGATATTAACTCTTGTAAGGTTTGTTTGGTATTGAAAATGGGCTAAATCGGTTCATAAAGGAAAAATTTTTGTGGCAAAAACCAGACAAAATTTATGTCCGTCGTAACTCCTGTTTATATTTTTCCGCCGATATCTTAAAAACCGATAATTTTAAAAAGAAGAAGTTTGGCACAACGATTTTTTTATTAATCAAATCTGCCATAAATTTAAAGATCCATTAATGCGTAAAAAAAGTTTTGGACAAATACTAATGCTCTTGGTGTGAACCGGAGCAATTTAAGAGTACTACAAGCTATAACAACAAAACAAAAACATGCACGACAACGCAAATAGTTCAATAATAATTAAAAGCTAGGAAAACAAAAATAATCATGATCCAATCACTTTACTACTCATCATGGGTGAGTAAGAATAAATCAGTTATTTTTTGTTTACTTTAAAAGTGTTCTTTTTGAAAATTATTTAAATCACCCTGTTAAAAACTAAATAATAATTCCTTTCCATCGTTGTGTTGAAATCCACTTTCTGAAGGCCTACGATACTTGAGCGGCATGTGCTATACCAAAATATATTGGTTAAGTTTCTCAGAATTTCTCTAAGTTTAAAAGAACCCCTCAGGGACCTATCAGACAAAAATTTATTGAAGAAATCAAATTCAAATCGACTTAGAAAATCTACAAAAAAATGTTAAATCGTACATACGTTGTTTTAATTTCATTTCATTTTATTGAAGTATTCTGAACCATAGAATAAAACTAGAAGTTTATGTGAGAGGCACTTCGAACTAAATTTTCAAAAAAAATTACTCTTTTCTCAAAACACAAAAACAAAATATATGTGATTACATGCATTTTGTTGTTGCATGAAGTAGGTTTTTGACAAATGAATCAGGTTTTTTTCGCTCGCATAAATATATAGTTATTAATCTATGTTCTGATCGTTATGACTAATGACAAAACTATAACAAAACAAAATTAAAAAAACAATTTTCTTCTATAAATGTCAAAAAAAAAAAAAAAAAAAAATATTAATTTTGTTATAATTTTGTCATTGTCACAAAGTTCAGAATACGGGTAATAAAGTAATTAAGCAAAAGCAAAAGAATATTTGACAGTTCATTATGATACATAAAAAATACTTATTGCACGGTTGTAGATGATCTTCTTCGTTACTCCAACACCTCCTCTCTAAGTAGAGAAACTGCAAGCTTTGCTGCTGTTGCCCCAAATTTGTTGAACAGTTTTGGTGTTTGTTTTTACTGAGTGGATTCTTTAGCATGTCAGCTGACACGTTCTCTGTTGGTAAATATTCCAGTGTTATGTTATGATTATGAATGCAATTACGTACTAAATGGTGGCAAATGTTAATGTGTTTAGTTCGTGAATTATAGTCAAAACCTTGTAAAAGTTTTTGTGTAATTTGGCTATCATTGCATAATGTAATTCCCTCACAAATTATAACAATGTAGTTTAGGAAGCCTCTAATGTAAAGAGGCGTTTGATAAGGAAACAGTCCTCTGCTTAAGTGCCTCCCAACTTATGGAAGCGCCTGTCATCGACTACAACTTATAGGTCCAAATATGTTTTATTGTACAACAGACCATAATCGGTCATTCCTCGAATATATCATAAAATTTGTTTGGGTAATTTTCAGTGTTATTTAGTGTAATTAGAATTAAATCGACTCATGTAATTTACAGTACAAGCGATATCGGGTCGCGTTAGTGCTCCTATTAATCTTTGGAAAGAATATTTGGACATATCTTTTTGATCTTTAATTATGGGGCAGATCAATTTATAGTTGGTCTTTAAGGATGTGAATGCTGACTTACAGTCTGCCAAGCCAAAAACGTTATAAGATAATTTCTACATGTAAGAAAAGAAAATTTGATTTGTTTTAAGGTTTTGGTGAAAAACAAAGCTTAAGCATCGCTTAACTGGACCAATAACCTTCATATCAACTGACTGGGATAATGACGCCTTGATAGTCTCAATCCATTTAGTTCATTTGAAGCCAATAACAGCTCATCTACATAAATCAAAATTATTAAAATTTTATCGCCTTCTTTCTTTGAAAACAAATAAGGATCCTTTATAGTTGGCTTCAGTTCCAAATTATGTAGTTTTGCAGTTAATTTTTGCTGCCACATTAAACCGGACTGACGCAGGCCATACAATACTTTGTTTAAAAGACATACGGGATTTTAAATGCTGTATATTTCCTGCAGCTATCTACCAGCTGTCTCCTCAACGTTTTGTTTATATTTTTTAACATTATTAGTACCCACTGGCTTGTCAGGTATTAACTTCTTCAATATAGGCTTCAACTGACTCATCAAGCTCGTCGTTCAAATATGCTGTGATGACATCCATTTGATGAATGTTCAGCTGTAAACGGATGTGAACGGGCTACAGGAGAGTATGTTGCCTGAAAGTCTTCACCTGGACGTTGAGGGTAGGCTTTTGCTACAAGACGAAACTTTTTCTTACCATCGTCTATTAATTGTTTTTCTTGAATCGACAGGTATACTAACTCACACACTTCAAAATTTTTTTCTTCTTCCTCTGACTGGCCCGATGGTTAGCTAACACTGCCGTCAAATTCGTTTTCATCCGCTTTTGATATTTGAAACAGTTCCTTAGGTTTACTACGTGTGCCTGTTCTTTGCTTTTTTGGACGCCCTCTGCCTCGCTTCTCGCTTTTTAGATTATCATTTAGTTTGTTCGCGTTTCTGTTTGATCAATTTCTTCGGATTCTGCTTCAATAATATCGTTGCCCTCAATTCTTCGTATGAATTGTTAAATCTGTTTTCATCGACTTTAATTTAATTTAACGTCTCGAATAATCATGACTCTTTCTCTGAGGCCACATACGATGGAATATTCTGATGAATATTCCACGAAAACGCACAGTTCCGAACGTGAGTCAAATTTGCTCTTGCCAGGATTTTTGTTTAACACATAACCTTTTCACCCAAAAACTTACATACGCATTGCTGTTGGCTTTTTTTTATGCATTACTTGGCATTTCACAATTAACTTTTGTAACATGCCATATAACATGACATATTAATGGTTTCTGCCCAAAACGATCATGCATAATCAGGCATTTCAAGGAGGGTCCTATTTTTATGTTCAGCCGTACTATTTTGCTGGGGCGTGTGTGATGTTGTCAAACGACGTTTTATTCCGTGTCCTTCTAGATACATATCAAATTCGTGATTGCAGTATTCGCGGCCATTATCTGACTGGGTGCTTTAATTCTTCGACCCGTGAACGCTTTTGCTGCGGCTTTGTATTTTGAAAAAGCTGTGAACACATTAAACTTTTGTCATATAAAATATACCTCGTAATTATGTCTTTAAGGTCTCTTTCGTTCAAATGAACATTTTGTAATGCCATAAATCAAGTTCCTTTTTAGCTTCAGCGACGTTCGCGGCACTTTCAGTATTTTTCATATATAATAGGCAATCTATTCTTTCCGCACGAAAACTCACCTTTTTATTTTGAACCATTATCACCGCTTTATTTTTTGGAAAAATAACGTCATAACCATTGTCCGTAATTTTTGATACCGATAATAAATTTGTGCGTAGATCAGACACATATAAAACGTCTTTCAGTTGTAAATTTGTATTAAATCCACTATCATAAAAATTTTTCATCTTTCGTCATTTTCCTCTGTATTTTGAATACTTTTTATATTTTTATTTTTTCCTCTACAATTTCTAGTATAATTCCGAGTTTGCCGCATTTAAAACACGTACCATTTTGTTTCGATTTCACTTTTTTCAACTTTTGTTGCTGTTTTTTTGCATATAATGCTTTGGCATACACACAAAGGTAAAATCGCCAAAAGTTCATCACCGATGGAGACACCGATCTCTTTTAACTTTGCCTCTGCAACGAAGAAATCATTTAAATGTTCACGTACTTTTTCTACGACTCGTATACGTGATAACGCGACTGATTTTAACAGAATTGCTTTACGAACAGAACCTTTTGATTGATACATCGATTCCAACCTCAACCACCAGTGTTGCCAGGAGGCAAGAAAAAAAGAGGCAAAATTGAACTTCTAAAAAGGTGAAAAAAGACTAAATATCCCAAAATATAGCCAGAAAAAGGTAAAATTTTCTCCATAATTTAAAACCTTATTTTTTCTCCTTCTCATTTGTTTTTGATATTTTTTTTTAAAGATATTACAATAAGTTTATAAAAAAATATAGAACAGCTACCATTACAATCACCCATAAAAAATTGTTCAAAAAATTCCAATATTAATTTTGGTAATATTTCATATGAAGAATTACCTAATGTTTTGAGTGATTTTTCGTCATTTTAATGTATAATGTATAATTAATTTTTGGTTAAGCATTTGTATTTCATTTTCATTTATAAGACTTTTAAATAAAAATAAATAAATAAAATTATGTTAAATTTTTTTATACATAGTTTCTATGGTTAATGAAAAATAATTATAATCATCGATTTAGTAAGTTCATAAAATTAGTGGTTATACCTGATTTAGATAAGGAAGAACGCATCGAAAATTTTTGGTAAATATAAATAATATAGATTTTTTGTACGAATAAATACGAATAAATAAATGTAAAAATAAAATTAGTCATAGCTAATAAGAAAATTTTTTCTTCGCTCTTGAAATACTAACATACTATCCTTTTTAAGGCCATTTAAAAAATCAAAAAAGGTAGAAAAAAGGATAGAAGCTAAAACGAAAATTTCGAAGCTAAAAACAAAATAAAAAAGGTTGGATTTAGCCTTAAAATGGCTAAACTGGCAACACTGTTAACTACACTTCCCTTGCAGTTGTACATTCGATAACCAAACCCAATTCCGACGGGCTCATTACAAACGTGATTTCTGCGGCAGCTTTTTGATCTTGTCTTTTCCATACATTAAACTCCGTCGGATCAGTAGGGTCATAAGTAATTTTTTATAATTATAGCGCTCATTTGCATTTTGTAGGTGTCATAGTTGTCCGCTCTATACTAAAGAAAACGAATCTTCGATTTTTAATATATAAACTTAAAAAAAAATAGATTACATTTGCCAGACTGGATCTGTAACATATTAAATCGTACATACGTTGTTTTAAATTTAAGTAACTTAAAATGCACATTGCAGGGTTGTAATTGTAATCTTCGATGTAATCTTCTTCGTTATTCCAACATACCAATTAAAGAAAAAAATAAATAAATAAATAAAATAACAATTTTGAAAAATCGATTTTTAAAAAGTATCAATTTTACAAAAAAAAAAAAAGAACGGATAATAGTTTTCATAAAATTACAAAATTTTCAAAAGGTAATATAAACTCTTTGGCAGCACCAAAACAGAGTTTGTGGACTAAAATTAGATACCAGAAGAATGCGGCATCTTATTCATTTGAGCTTCGTTGAAACCTAAACATATTATTTTTAAAAAAATGTACTAATTTTTAAAAAATAAAAATGCTTAAAAAAGTATTAATTTTAAGAAAAGTTTTAATTTCTTTCAAAATTTATAAATATATGAAAAAACAAAAAGTACCAATTTCTAAAAAGGAAGCAATTATAATTTTTAAAGAATTTTCAAATAAAAAAATTTTCTTAAATATTGCGAATATATAAAGACCTGTCAATTTCGGAATAAATGTGTAAATTTTCGGGAAGAAATATAGAGTACCAATAAAAAAATACTATTATTAAAAATCAGTACAAGTTTTTGAAAAAGAAAAAACTTTTTAAAATATTATTAATATACTAAAATGCAATAATTAATAAAATGTACCGATTTTCAAAGTAAGAACAACTTTTTTAAAAAAGTACTAATTACCATAAAAAGTACCAATTTTCAAAAATGAATCTAAAAAATCCCAATTTTCCAAAAATTATAAATTCCAAAAAAGTATAAATTTTCAAAATAACCAATTTTCAAATAAGTATAAATTTAAACAAGTCGAAGTGTTATATTCGGATGAGCCAAATCTTTTAAACCCTTCACGAAATCTATATTCTATAAATATATAAACACATTATAATTATCTCTTATCAAAATTTTTGCTTTAATCTGGAAATGTACTTCATATTTGTAAACTAGTATTAACCATGACATCGGAAATTTGTAAGATAAAGAGTCCCCGAAAACTCCTTAGGCATATGACTACATATTTTCAGAATTTTTAACTTTGGGGCTCTAAGACACTATTCCACCAAACAGGATATGCCATCTTATTATCTACATAAGAAAACTAAAACACAATTACAATTATGTGATAATATTTTAAGAAAAAAATCTCACATACTCAGATTTACTTGTCAAATTTATTTTTTCACAAAAAATATGCTCATATTAAAACAAAATTTAAATGGATTCCACAGGGAAAAGAAAATTTGTGATCTAGAACACTTCCATTAGACTATCTATACCCATAGAAACTTTGTTGATAAACAATTATATGTACTACTCATATATGTGAACAGTATAACAATCAATTTACAACACTATATGTTGAATATATTTAAAATTCAAAAATGTTGAAAAATTATTATGTTTATATGTATTTTTGATATTAAATTAAATTAAAACTATTTTTTGAATTCAGAACTTCAAAATACCATGTGGACTAGGTGGTGAGAATTCAAAGCTAAGAGCTTTAGTGAATAGAAATGTAATTTTTATTTAATAAATATAAAATTTTTGTATATTTAATAAATTTCGAAGAAACATTTTTGATTAATTGAAAATCTATTTGACAGTTCCTTAATTTGACATTTAAAAATTTAAATTTTTGTTTGAAGATTAATTATAAAACAATTCTTCGAAGTCTTGGCCAAGGATCGGACTCAGGACCTAAAGTCTTTCATTTGCAAACTCAATTTGAAATTTGCTATCTTTATTGCTTATATAAAAAGTTTAAAACGCTACGCAACTTAAACGTAATGTTTTTTTATAAAAAACAGATCAAAACGTGCTTAGAATTTTTTTTTTTATTAATGAAAATTTTTATATTTTTTTTTGGGAAAAACAGAAATTTATAAGGATTCCCGGGGATACGAGCTCAGGCTTAACGGTTTCACGATTTTCCAATAAAAAACTATTTTTATAATTGTATGTGAAATAGAAAATATTATTAAATTTTGGCAAAGAAAATTGGAAAAATATTTGAGGCTATTCTAGAAAATCGTTTTTAACCCCAATTTCGGTGGATTTCAATACCAAGATTTTCGAGACTATATGCCAAATACGTATTGAAAGGGAACACAGAAAAAATTAAATTTCGTATTCTATTACAAAATTCATAAAACCAATTATATTTTTTACTGAAATCGGACCTATCACTGAATTAATAAAAACAAATATTCAAATTCGTAAATATTTAAATTTTTTTCTTATTAAAATATTTTTACTATTTATAAATTTGAATATTTGAAAATTCTTAAGAAATTCAATAATATGGTTTATTAAAATCAATAAAAATAATATAAAATTTTTTGCAGATTTTCAAAAAAATTTTTTTTTTATTTAATATTTTTTTTTACATTTTCTATAATATATACAATAATTCGGATTGAATGTTAGTATTGTATTTTATCATGTAAATGCATGTATGAAAATTTAGTGTAGAGAAACGAAACTTTTATATAATACTAACTATACCAATTAATGGAGACTTTTTTTTTAGATGAAATATAGTGTATAGTATGTAGATAACGTGTAATTATGCTGGTGAAAAATAATGGTGCCATCATAACTAAAGTTTATGTATTCATGTATAGTAGTATATAAAATATACATATATGAATAGAAAGATATATATGAAATAAAAGAAGACACTACACTATTTCCAAATTTCATTAGTGGCCAAAACCATCTAAAACAGAAACGCAATCGTTATCAATTGAAGTATTTTCTAAATGAATTCAACTTACATACCTTTTAACGGAGTGAAATATCTAAGTTTTAATGAAATCGAAATAGATAGGATATAACAAATGCGCAAACAAACTCTGCTTTGGTACTGCCAAAACCGTATAACAGGGCAATTTACGATTGCAAGCTTGTATCATTTTGTTAAGGATCACTTCCGGTAAAGATCATTTCCGCAAAATACTTTTAAATTATTTGAAATACAAAAATATAAAACACATTAAATTATCTTCAAGAAGTCCAGTTACTTTCGCATAATTATATCAGGAGAGGGAGCTACATGTTCAGGCACACAATTGGGGATTATATAAAATAGTAATATACAATAGACCCCATCATTTATGCGATATATCGCCACATATGTGCATATTTCATATGCCTTTATTTCATCTAGAAGATACACAAAAATAAATCATTATACATATTTGGTAATGAAATATGTATATGCGATAATTAAGGTAACTTACCTCTGGAATCCTACAAATGATGGATTTTATATTTTTTTTGTGTCAACATTTTTATAATTTTATTTAATTTTATATTTTTTATTGTCAAAAGACAAGAAATTGTTATTGTTTTTCGTATTAGTTTAGAATGAATTTACAAGTAAAAAAATAATAAATAATATATTAAAATCAAACAAATTTTTTTATAAAAATTTATTTAAATTTATTTTTCTGTGCAATAAAATAGAATAATAAAACCAAATATTATTATTTAAATCCAAATAATGATTCATTTAGAAAAATTTTAGCCATAATTTTTTCTGTGAAATGTATTTATTCCAACATGCAGACGGACATACGGACAGATATATATTCTCATAAGTTATTTTTAATCATAACAATCACAAATATTTTTCAATTTGAGGCCCTTGATATATATTTAAAGATTTTCGTATAAAGTGATAAAAACTTATATATGTATGCCCTTCATTTTATATCAAGGTTACAAAAAGTAAAAAACTTAAACAAGTTCTAGTTTTTTTTTTTTTTTTTTTTTTTTTTTTTTTTTAATAAAAGTATTAAATTTAAGGACAGCTGAAATTAAAAAAAAATATATAATTTTTCAAAAAAGTAGCATTTCTCCAAAAATAAAAAGTATTTTTAAAAAAGAGTAAAAATTTTCGAAAAATGCTTAAAAAAGCTATCAACTTTATTTATTCATTTATTTATTTATCCCATATCAAAGTAATATAAAGAAGCCTTCCAAGGCCAATAAACATATAAAAATAGTACCAATTTTCAAAAAGTATAATTTTTTTAAAACTAATTCTATTTTTCAAAAAAGTGCCTATAAGTGCAAATTTTTCATTCAAGAGAATTTGTTGTCTATTTTGCCATTAGAGCATTTAACTTTTTACTGTGAAATACATACGTTTTCCCCAATTATTTTCAATCATTTAAATTTTCTGATATAATATATGAACGTTTTTAAGAGAAAAAATATATTTTTTTAAGCAATTGCAAATCAAAATGAAGTAATTCTTTGATTGGAAATGTAGACAATTTTAAAGTTAACAAAAAAAAAAAAAAAAACTAGACTTCTTTATCCAAATGCAGAGAGAATTTAGATAGTAAATAGTAATCAGGGTAAAAAATTCAATTTAAAACAATTAAGACAAGAAAATGAGAAATTCTTCTAAGATACTTAGGACCTTACTATACCGAAAACCAGTAAGAAATATACGTCTTAAAATTTTGAAGTTGTTGCCAAGACTTGTTTTAAACTTAAAATCTGGTTGCTATTTTTTTTGGATTTGTTAAACCAATTCCTTTCAGTGAAATTTTAAATTTTTGGCGAAACTTCGAATTTGTTTGTGAAATTTTGGGTTTTTGGTGATATTTTGGATTTATTGTAAAATTTACAAGTTTTTGGCGAAATTTGGGATTTCGGAGAAATTTCTAATCGAACTTTTTGCGCTTATGGTAAAATTTTGGATTTTTACGTGAAATTTCGCATTTTTAACGAAATTTATGATTTCTTCTGAAATTTATAATTTATGATGAAATTTCGGTTTTTTGGTGAAATATTGGGTTTTTAGTGAGATTTTGGAATTTGCTGAAATTTTTAATTTTTGGTGAATCTTTGAATTTTTAGTAAAATTATAAATTTTTGTGAAATTTTGAATGTTTTTTGAAATTTTTGAGTTGTGAATTTGCGGATTTCTGGTGAAATTTCAAATAATTGGTGAAATTTCCGATTTTTAGTGAAATTTTAGAATATCTATGAAATTTTGATAATTTTTGAAACACTAAATATTAAAAATGAATTATTCTCGAAAAAATGTTTGTTAATAGGATATTGTTAGAATAGAATATCTGACCCATTTATAGTATTACATTTTTTTCAGAATAGATCACAAAAGAAGACAAAGGGCAGAATAAAGTCAACATTTTAGCCAGAAAAAAACGCCATTAATTAAAAAAAAAAATTCATGAAACAGTTTCGTTTCGGCCCAAGTTCAGTTAAATTTGTTTCTTGGCATTCCCTTCCTTTTCTCTTGTACGGAGAGAGAATTGCAGCAAGAAAAATTGCTGCAACCTCGACTTATTAAAATTAGGCAAATCTGAAAAAATCAAAAGTTTGATATCTTAAGTTTGAACATTATTAAAATGGTTATATTTGAAAATTTTTTGTAGACTTCATTATAATTATAAAATAGGAGGCAACTTCTCTACAATTTTTTTTAAACCCTGGTTAGGACGCTAATAACATAGATTATAGACACAAAGATGAAACATTAGGTAGAAAATTCGAAAAAATAGTTTTTTTTTTAATATTTTTGAACTTAAATAGTTCCATTATTTAAATGTGCATTCTTATTTAAGTAGTCACTTCATTTATTTACTATAATTCCAAATTTTATTTAAAAAATCCCCTAGTGCCGTTAAATAAATGGGGAAACCCAATCTCCCCTCTTTATTTATCATCAACAATATCAGCTCTCTGTCTGCTATAAATTAAAGTTTGTACTCTCTCTTTATGTAAGTAAATATTTGTTTTTTATGTATTTTCTTAAAATTTTTGCTCAACTACGCATGCGTCACGTCTTACATTGATTTTCTTGTAGGTTTAGTTAAAATTTTGTTATATTTATATGTATATATTTAAATGGTTGGGGTATTCTTCAAATGTGTCATTATTTTATGTATTTTATTTTAATGTTTATTTAACCATCCGTCCATCCAAATGTCTTTTCTACACTCGTTGGCCTTTAGTTATTCACATGAATTTACCCATTTTATTTGCGATGTATGTAGATACGTGACGTCATTTTCATTCGTAATTAACAATTTGCAATTGCAATTGTATTTGATTTGCTTGTTTTAATGTCTGTCTGTTTGTCTCTTTGTTGGCTACAAAATAGTAGTGTTGTGTAGATTTTGTTTTTATTTAATCATCACTTGGTTTTTGTTTTTGCTCACTCACTCGCTTAAAACTCAGGTAAACAAGCTATGACGTTTTATCTTTTTTTCCACTGTAGTTTATTTTTTTTTACAATTACTTTAACGTGCAAATATTTACTACTTGTAGCTTCGCAATAAACTAACCATTGTGTTTGTGTGTCTGTGTGTACAGGTGGGGATTTTTCTAGCCATTATGCTTTTGTTTCAAGTGTCTGAGGTTGTTGATGCCATTCCTGGTGGTATTTCTGTTTTCATTTTATGCTAAAAGTAAAAAATAAAATTAATTTTTTTTCTTAATAAAGTTTATTTTTATAAAGAAAAACTTGAAAGAGGGAATATAATTTTAGTGCAATAAGGAAGTAAAATAAGTTGTTTAATAGAGAACTGAAAAAATAATATAATGAGATAAATTAATGACCATCGTGATGATTTAATAGTAGTTCTGTATTGAATGTCTAATATGTAACTGGATTGATATTTAATATGAGGCAGTAAAGGAAAGTAAACTAAAGTATGTACATCAAATCAATTAAAGTTTAAAGCTATGAGTCGACTTTTGAACGATTATATTATTCCCTATAGAATATAGAGCGCTGATCGTCAAGATGTAAAATAATGGAAATTCAAGATGAAAAAATAATTGGAAACTTAGAATTATTACTGAATTTACTTATTAGAAAAATTTGGTTCCAAAACTGTATAAAACTTTGCCTTCTCTCCGAACATGTCCAACATTTGTTTTTTAAGGCTTAAAATCTAACAGACTTTATACGGGGTATTATCAAAAAATTTTGATTTTAGGCCTTAAAAAAAGAAAAAGAATTTTTTTTGATGGGACATTAAAATTCATTTCTGTGAAAATAAAGTGATTCGAATGTAGAATCAGTTCGCGTTAATTATTTTGTGGAGGATGCGTGAAAGTTTTAAATTGAACATATACAAAAATAGAAGTTTATGTATAATTCTCATAAAAATTAAAAGCAATATCAAAACCAAAGAAATGCTACTGTGATTGTTGTTTAGCGCAAGTAAATTTTAATTGGTCCATATATATATATATATATATATATATATATATATATAATGCAATATCAAAACCTATTGAATTATTCAAATAAAAGTTATGATATTTTCAATGTTTGATGGTATTAGTGTAACATATTTTAGAGGTTTTCAGAAAATTTTTAAAAACATTGTCTATGTTAAAAATCGTATATATATATATATATATACAGGTGGGAACATTGTAAATTATTCTGGGGGCACAACTTTATAAACAAAACTACAAGTGGTGTAGGGTATAATATGTTAGAAAATTAGTTCTTATTCATAAAAAATAAATATTAATGATATCCAATAAAAAATGGGTTTGTCGGATACTATATATGCCCATTTTTCTTAAAAATGTTAAAGGTCTCGTGTGCTTGCTGCGCGCAGGGAAAAATATAGTCATATTGACCATAATCTAGGAGCAACATATTATGATTGGAGCATATGGTCAAAGCGAAAAATAGAAATGATTATAAGTAATTATTATTATGATTCCATTTTGTCATATTGTGTCCGTCTTTATGGTTTGTTTTTTCATATTATGATTCTAATTTTACATATAATTGAACAATCTTATTACATTGTTATCCCATTCTATCAGATTATGATTTGATATTATTATATTATTATTATATCTTATTATATTATTATTCCATTTTATCATATTATTATCCCATGTTATCACATAGTTATCCAATCCTGTCATATTATTATTTCATTTTGTCATATTATTATTCCATCTTATTATATATTAGAATAAAACGTATTACTAAATAATTATTTTTATAAATTTTTTTTATTGAAAATAATAGAGAAAAGTGTTCATTAGTAAATGTATATTATTTGTTCATTAACTATATTCATTTGTACTTCCATATGTGGTTAAAATGCAAGATATGTTTTTTCAACTAAAGCTTTAATGGTAGTTAATCAATATCTTGTATTGCTTGAAGTATAACCGAACTTTGTCTATTAATATTCATTCATATATATACCAAATGAGAATTACAATGAACAAACAAACATTTAAAACAAAGTATATTTAAAAACAAACAAGTATTGAATTTTTCCACTTTATATATTTATTTGAAACATTTTATTGTCATGGGAATAATAATATAAATATGGTTTTTAAGAACAAGAAAAAAGACTGCAAACATTTAATGATTATAGAAGTAATGATATTTTTCATATTAATAAAATTTTGTTTCTAGTAAAAAATATTTAAAAACATATAATTTTTGCAATCAACCATATTAAAATTTTTATTGAGTGTAAACATTAAATGACAAAATATAAACAAAACCAGTTTTATCATGAACACAGAGTTATTAAAATTCAAGAAAATTAACAATTAGAACATAATATTGTTGTAAATTAAGCCAATTTACAGATTTATTTCCAAAATTTTTCGATCGTGCCCCACTGTGCAAAGGAACATTTTATTTTTTCTATAATAGTGAATCTAGAAACATGAAATTAAAGATAGTTATGGCCATAAGCGAAATAGAATTCTTAAGAGGGTATTTTATGATACCTTTTCTTTCTCTAATGGTATTTTTTGATTCTTTTTTTTAATAATTAAGCTAGAGAAATGATATTAAAGTTCATATATGGTTCTATGTGGGTAAGAATCCATAAGCTCTGTGTATTTTTAAAGTCAACAAACATAAAAATATATTTTAAATCGTGTCGTTGGTACTTTTTGAAAATCTTATTATTTAGAGGGTAAAACTTAAAATATTTGGCACTTTTGCAACTAAAATATTTAAAAAGTTTATTATTGTTAACGTCGATACAATGACCTATAGAAATTGTACTTTAGATATCTCTCCCACAACATTGGAGTCCTGGGGATTAAAATTTAGAGAAAAGGTACTCTTCATATCTTCTAGACTGAGAAAAATGAGAACAAAATTTAAATAGTTTTATTTTCAACAAAAAAAAAAAAAAAAAAAAGAAATAAAAAAGAATAGATGTAAATTTTATGAAATTCGATTGGGAGGGAGATCTATACTTTGATAGATAATCACCCTGTGTTATTTAATGGGTTTATTTCTTTGATTTTCACAGTATCATTCTGTGATATCTGAAAGTAAAATATGCAAATATTAATTATCGCATATCTCAAGGACTATATTAGCGGAAGTCTTATGATTTTTATGATTTCCTTATGAAATCCCATAGTTGTGAGGAAAAAGGAGCGGGTAGGTCAAAGGGTAGTGATAGCTTCCATACAAAGCAAATCTTAATCATTGCATACCTAAAGAACTACTGCAGAAATTATTAAGTTTTGATGAAAATAATTTGCTCATTAAGATTCACAATTGAGATGAAGATAGGGCAAACAAGTCTAAGGGGAGTGGTAGCTCCTATTACAGAGAAATTTTTATGATTTGGTAGGAATAATTTTCTCATTAACATTGACAATGAAAATAGAACGGGTAGGTCTTGGGAAATTAGTAGCCCTCATACAAAGCAAATATTACTCACCGCATATCTCATGAACTATAAAAGCGAAAGTCTTAAGATTTTGTGAGAATAATTTTCTTACCAAGATTCATAATTATGATGTAGATAGAGCGAACATGTCTAAAAGGAGTAGTAGCCCCCATACAAAGTAAATCTTAATTATCGCATATCTAAAGAGTTATTTCAGAGATTTTTGTGAGAATAATTTTCTTATAATAAAAATGGGGTGGGTAGGTCTAGGAGAATTAATAGTCCTCACACAAAGTAAATCTTAATTAATACGTATCTAAAAACTTATAGCAGTGAAAGCCTTAAGATTTTGTTGAGATAATTTTCTTATCAAGATACATAATAGAGATGAAGAAAGGGAGGAAATGTCTACAAAGTAAAGCTTAATTATTGAATATCTAAAGAACTACTGCAGAGGAATTATTAAGATTGGGTGGGAATAATTTTTTTTATGAAGTTCCATAGCTGAGATAAAGATAGGGAGGACAAGTTTAGGGGGAGTGGGAGCTCCCATACAAATCAAATATTAATTTTAGCATAGGAGAGAAGATTTAGTGAGAATAATTTTCTCATTAAGCTTCACAATTGGGATTAAAATCGGACGGATTGGTCTTGGGGGAATAGTTGCCCCATACAAAATAAATATAGATTTTTCATATTTAAAGAACTATTGTAGTGAAAGTCTTAAATTTTTAGTGGCAATAATTTTCTTACACTTCGCAATTGAGCTGAGAAAAGAGCAGGTGGGCCTCAAGCTAGTTTAAATATAAACCTGGATGAATAAAATTATAATCATTAGGAGGTGCGATTGATATGTATGTTATTAACTTTTTGAAGACACCAATATTATTATAATTGTTACCATGATAGAAGTTATAATATAATTTTAGGTTTTTTTTTTACTTTTTCAGTACATTTTGTTTTTTTCTAAATGAATAAAGCTATAATATTCATATCTAGTATATATAGGTGTTCCGCAAGTCCGCTAGCGCAGTAGCGGGTTAAATGCTTGTGGAATATAATTATACACGAGCAGAATGGAATACAGTACATATGATTTCTTTCATCAGCACTAATTGTGTCTTTTCTACTTAGTTTTCTTTGAAACTTAAATACTTTTAATTGAAAAACTAAAATGAAATCAAATCGCTAAAAGTTGGCCCTTAACAATACTTAAGATTGCCTCATTTTAGTTACTTCAATTTTTTTAACTGCTTTTAAACTAAACTTGTAATATTTAGTTGCTCCTTTTAAATAAATTATTTTATTTATTCATTCATTCTTCTTTAGCTAGCAGCATTGAATCATTAGGGTATTATATATCATTGTAATGTTCATAAATAGTTTTAGTTGAGATTGGAAATTATTATTGTCGCCAAATGAACATGTGAATACCTATGTGTGTAAAAATACGCGTATACTTAATGCTACCGCAAGACCAGCAAGCTAAACATGAAGATACCACAATAATTTATACAATTTTTTTTATGCTCCACAAACAATTGTTAAATCTGGAAGTATCTTGACTTGTATAATGATTTGTTTCACATCCAAAGGGAATATCACATATAAAGGATAATATACAATGCCATATATACACATATATAAAAATAGTAGCACCAATTCACTTATTACTATCTTCTTTTTGTCTTTCTAACTTTTTGCTAACTTCTACCACAAATCTATATGACATAATCAGATACACTACAATGTGAATATGTGAGAGCATATGTATGTATATAGTATATAGTATATATATATATACAGATTCTTCCTTAGTGTTATTGTTGTTATCAGGAAACGTGAAGTTGGCTGTAGAAGTTTCAAATACTGATACTACTCGTATGCACGTTAGGGTGGTCTCAAAATAAGAAGTATTAACATTACCAGCTCAAATAAAAATTTTCTTTATTCTAAGATACCGTTTATCAAAATGTTCGTCCTGACATTATTCTTTCGAGTGCTAGATCAAAATGAAAAAAAGTACTTTTTCGATTTTTTTCATATTGCTGCCAAAGAAAAAATATGGAAATTTGGTATCACAAGAAAGTAACCAAACCAGGTCTATGTGAGTCTGAAATTTTGCAATTTTTCACAAAAAAATTGGACATTTGATTTTTTCACAATGAAACCAAAATTATACAACATAATCCTTTAGCAGTTGTACTGAATCAGTTTTTTCTGTTTTTTTTTAAATTCAAATTTGTTAAAATTTTATTCGAATTTTCCGGAACATATTTCTCTTTATATACAAACGTTTTTATATGAGAAGAAATTAATTGGATTTATACGCGTAATTTTATTAGCTTTCTAATGATATATAATATTTCATACTTTTATTAATTAACAGTGAAATAAATTAAGTTAAAGTGAATTGCCCACAAAAATTATGCTAATAATTTATTACACACACAGAAAAAAATAAATTTCGTATTTTATTACTTAATTTATAAACTCAATAATATTTTTTACTGAAATTGGGCTTATCACTGAATTAGTAAATTTAAAAATTCAAATTTGTAAATGTTTTATTAAAAAAAGAACTTTTTTTTATTAAAAAGTTTTTACTATTTATAAATTTGAATATTTCGAAATACCCAATAATTTTAATACTTCTTTTTAACAAAATAATAAATACGTTATTTGATTTCTAATAGATATTTAAACAATATTTATTTTAAATTCAATAAAGATTTTAGTAAAATATTTTTTTTAAATTAATTATTTAAAAATTATTTTTTTATTACTGCAAAGAAAGTGACCGCATTGATTATTAGACTATTTATAAATTAATCTCAAATACGGTTGCAATTGAGCAAAATAATGTTAGAATAGAAAGAAGTATGTTAACTTCTTTTTGATGAACCTTGTTGTTAATATAATGTTTGTAGCATAAATGTAAGAGTAAATGAGATGTATTAATTATGGTATGTAAAAAACATTGATATTTTGCATTTCTCTTAAATATACTAATATAATTCCGATATAAATAAAGTTTTGAAGTATTTTTTGAATCTAATAATGTATCCAAACAAGTTTGCAATTGTAAACTGCCTTGGTGTATCTGTTTGGCAGTACCAAAGCAGAGTTTGTGGACTACAATTAGACACCAGCAGAATGTAATACGTATTTTCTGTGCCGCTACACACTTCATCAGCATTCGTGCTGTCTTATATATTTTGGTTTCGTTGAAACCTAAAAAGCGTCCATACATAACAAAACAAACTAAAATAAGTGTGATTCACTTCCACATTTTATAACTTTTACCAGATCAAAAAGTTCTATTTAAGTGATGCGTACCGTTCTATTTATTAATATTTTTATAGTATATTAATTTATTAATATTTTTAATGTACTTTGATCAGAATCAAATTGTTTAGAATCAAATAGTAAAAGAATTTCAGTTCTTAATCGGGTAGTACGATTGCCATAACATTTCCATCTCTACTGTGGCAGAGATCAGCTTGACATGCATTCTAAGGCACTAATTTTTTAAAGAACTGGAGGCAGGTTTTATAAAATCATAACTTAAAAAATATAAAAAATGAGATGAGAAACAAAAAGCGTCTAAATAGATCCTAATGCTACATGCATATCTGTTAAAGGCCCATTTTTTACAAAATACTTTTTGGCCAGCGTTGTACCAAAACAAATACCAAATTTCATTAAGTCATTTCCAGTATGTGTGATTATTTGTTCTATATGGACATACAAACGGGCCGTGTTGTAGAAACTCATAAATCGCAATATTACTTACATATATGCTATAAATTTGAAGCTAGGAATATACAAATCTCCAAATCTTTCTAATATGCCATTTACACCAAACAAAAACTAGTATTTTTTGGCTTTATTTGGTTTTTGAATAAAAAACTATGTAAATTTGTTTCGTTTTTACATACAAATCAAAAACCATTTTTAACTACTTTTTATTGAAAACCAGATAAAAAACCACTAAAATAACTATTTTTGATACATCCTCTTTAGCAAATTTTAGAACCGTAGCTTTTATATATAAAGAGAAAAATAAAATTTAAAATTTATAGAAATTATTTTTTTTTTTTAATGAAATTATTACAGTAAATAATTTATTAAAAATTTTTAAAGTATGTTTTAATATTGAAACTATGTATTCTCTGATTGAAGAAATATCAAATAGAGCGGAAATAAAAAATATCCAAAAAATGTGAATGTCAGAAATAACTACATTGGGAAGAAATAACTGCCTGTTTTTATAACACGATCGCAAAAACGACTCGTCTAACTTATATTTAAAACAAAAACAAAATTTCAAAAATTGTTTTTGTTTTAAATGTAAGTTAGACGAGTCGTTTTTGCACTCGTGTTATAAAAACAGACAGTAAGGTATGTAAACGATGTAGTTTTTGAAATTTTGTTTTTCAAAAACCGATTAGTTTTTATTTTGGTATAAACGGCATATAAAAGAAAATAATATTAATCATTTTATTTGAAAATTTTGCACCAAATTCAATATAACTTACCTCTAGAAGTCTTCAAATTTTGTGTTATATATTTCTTATGTATAAATAATTTTATATATATAATTTATTTTTTATTTTTTTCCCAAACTTTCAAAATTTTTTATTTTGTTTTCCTTATTGGTTTTGAAATTATTTATAACCAATAAAACGAAATGTTAAAATCATATAATTATATTAATAAAATTGTATTTCAATTTAAAAAATGATTTATTTAAAAATATTCTAGCCATAATTTTTTCTTATTGTGAATCACAAAAAGAAAAATCGCTCTCTGTGTGTTACTCAACAAATATCTTTATTTTGTGGGAATTTAATTTAAACTTAATTTATTTCGTTGTTTATTAACATAAGTATGATGTGTTATATATCATTAAAAAGCTTATAAAATTACGCGTATTTTGTTGATAAATTCATTTAATTTTATTTCTTATAGAAACATTTGTATATAAAAGAAAATTTGTTTCGAAAAATTGGAATAAAATTCGAACAATTTTGAAGTTAAAAAAATAAAATGGAAAAAACCATGTCGGTATAGCCGCTAGAAGATTATATTGTTTTATTTTAATCTTATTTTTTGAAATACTTATATGTAACTTTTTTGTGAAAAATTCCAAAATTTCGGACTAATTTGGACTTGGTTCTAATTTTTTGTGTCGTAATTTAATGCGCGTCCTCAAGTTATTTCTCTGCGATACAAAACATTTGTATTATTTTTTTTGGCAGAAATATGAAAAAACCCTTAAAAAGGACTTTTTTCATTTTAATCTAGTTCACGAAAGGATAATGTTCTTAAAAGCGAAGATTTTGAGAAACGGTATCTTAGAATGAAGAACATTTTTATTTGAGCTGGGAACATTGATAACTTATTTTCTTTCCATATAAACGGGGCCACCCTAATGTACATATGTATTTCTAGTGGTAGTTATAGTGTTTGCAATTGAATAACATTTGTTTTATGTTATGATATCGGTTTTACGATTTAGTGGAAATTAACTAAATTGATAGTCAAACATACGAGTTGACATCAGGTGTATTTTAAATTGAGCGGACGTAGCAAGAAAAAAAAAAAAATAAAATAAGAAAACGAGATGAATGTCTTTGCGTTTAAGGATTTATTGTGCAGATAGAAAATAAACGAGTATGTAGTATTAAAAAAAACTTAAGTTATTGAATATTTATGTGGTCTTTAAGGAGATGTTGTTTTTTTTTTTTATAAACTTATATAATATTTTAAAAATATATTCTTTAGTTTTTCCTTTTCCAAATTTAATTTAAATTTATTGCAATGTTTCGATTTCGATTTGTTGCAAATGATTTCATTTTAAACACTTAGTTATATATTAAATTCTTTTTTCGTTTTGATGATCAAAATTTCCTATGCTTTTACCTAAAATAATAATTTTTAGAAATTTTTGTTGCTTGTAAGTTAATTGCAGGTGAGGTTTTAGGGCCCAATATAATATTTGTAAAAATTACATTATCCAAAATCTTACAATGATATTTGGGTTATTAAATCTTTTTATAATTATAAAATAAAAAGAAAATTCACTGGAATAGGTGAAACATACAAAGTAAATATTTATTATAGTATATTAGGGTATTTATTCGAATAATGTGCGTTCGAATTATTCGAATAATTATTATGAATTCGAAGAATTTAAAAATGGTCTTTTTTGAATAAAACGAATAATTTAGTTTTGTTTTTTTTTTGCAATTGAAGAGATTTTATTTGATTATTTATAAAAAAATTATTTGTAAAAATTTTTCCTAGTGCTAAATGTAAATAAATTTACTTTTGGCAATTTCGCCAATGAAAATTTTAGTTTTTTCAAAATCAATTTTTATAAAAACAAAAGAACAAAATCGACCTAAATGTACTCATTTAAATGTTAATTTTTTACGAGTTTTGACAGGTTGCAGTTTTTTTTTTTTTTTTTGTAAATCATAAAAGGTACCTTTTGAATTCGGATCAGTCGATATCATTCTAAGATTTTTTGCTTTTGAGATATAGTTCAAAGAAAATTAACTTTTTTATCGCATTTGTTGATTGTTTAAATAGCTTTTTAGTTAAAATTAATTAAAATTTCAAATTGATTTTTAAATTTTCATTCATTGAAGATTTTCCTTGTAAAAAGTTGAAAAATGATAAATATTTTACTTTATTATTATTTTTTAAATATTTGAATAATTTTAATAATTTTAAATACGTGATCGAATAAACCAAAATAAATAAATTAAGCGCTGGTGTGTGTCTTTTCAATATAAATTTTGATACATTTTTGCAAAAACTTGGTGTTTTCAATTTTAAAATTAGAGTTTTTGAGCTTTATTTTGGGTATTTGAAGCAAAATATTTCTGGCAACACAGCGGTAACTATTTATAAAATTTTGTCTTAAATATAATCAATGATGCACAGTGAGCAGAATTAAAATATTTTAGAGATAAAATGATATAGACTTAAGAAGGATATTGATTTTAATATTTTTTTATGTATGATTAAGAACTATATTGACCCAAAAAATTAGGTTCACATTTTTCCTGATAACTAAAAATATGTTAAAGATGTCAAAAAGAATTATTTATTAGCAGGGCATCCAAAAATATGCAAAATCATATTTTTTTCTAGGCTTCAAGTAAATGAAACTGTTATTTATTTATACGTTTTAGACATTTTAAACATTTTGGCATCTATTAGTTACAGCATATTTTTATCACAACAGCATATTTAAACATATTTTGGGCTTAGCTATGTATTTTGTCATATTTCCATAGGAAATATTTAATTTAGTTTAGGAAATACTTATTTAGAGCATATTTTTCACATTTCTTAATTAAAATGACATATTTTTGCATATTTTTAATTAAGAGCATAATTTTACATATATTACACTAAAGAGCAGTATTTTGCATATTTCACACTTAATGGAAATATAGAAAATATAATTTTTTATATAGAATAGAATTTTTTATATAATTTGTCATTTGTGAAATTTTCTTTACATTATCACATACGTTTTTCAAACACAATTAACTATCAATTTTATAAATTGATAGAAATTCTGTAATTTCTTGATGAAATGTATTAGCTTTGAATGTTTTTAACTGTAAACAGAAAATATTTTTTAGGATTGCTAATAAAAATCAAGTTACTTAAGCGCGAATAGTAGATAATTGAAAAAATAATATTTTAAAAGCATAATTTTTAATTTTAAGGGCATATTTTCCGATTTTAAGAGAATTTTATATACTCATAAAACATTTTTTAGAGCATTTTTTGGTTGCTTTGTTTATTAATTCTGATATCGTAATGAATTTTTCACTTATTTATTGAAAATACTTGTAATTAAATATAAAAAAATATTGACAAAAATTTCAATAGCGGGAGTTTTTTATTATTTTTTATTAGCGTGCGTTCACATGAAGCAATTTTTCTTGTCTATGCACAGAGGGGTGAAATTAAGAAAAATAGCGAATAATTGAAAATTAATATTTTGAAAAAATAATTAATTCTAGGTAAAAATAGATAAAATGATGCATCATTGTCTGTTAAATAATTGCATTAATTTTTTTTTCTTTTTCCGCTTAGTAGGTCGTTAAAGTCACTGATTTTTTTGCAATTTTTAATCACAGTGGTAAAAAATGAAAACCAAACTTTTACAATTTTATATTTTTGCATTTTATTTTATAAAAATTAGCTTCTTTACAATGGAGTTGTTAAACATAGTTATTTGGAAATATATTTACGTATTTACTGTTAAAGTTTATCTTTCAAAAATATTTTTTTTTACATCGGCCTAAAAAACGCGCATTTTTATAACTTTTATATAGAAATTCAAAAAGTTTCTAGACGAATTTGTTTGAAAATATACATTTTGTATTTTTACATAATATGTTTTGTATGAAAAAAATGTTTTGCGGATTTTTTGCGTTTTGGAAAAAATATATATTTTTCAAAAAATTCCAATAAAAATATGTGTTTTCTGAACAAAAACAAAATAAATGAAAATATTATACATATATTTAAAATTAAAGTTTATTTAACTTATTTATATGCTTTAATTAGAACGACATCTATATATATAATTTTACGGAAATATAATAAACGGGTAAAAAACATTTTTTGCCATATTAAGTCACTTTAACCCATCAATGCCCAAAACTATTTTATTTAGAGTCTAAAATTTTAAATGGCAAAAGAAAATGAAAACAAATAAAATGGAAATTATGCAAACAACTGTTTACTAAAGAATCAAATGATTTTTGATTTCTCTCATTTTTAACAAAGAAAGGAAAAGAGCTAAAACTCTGTTGACAACTTTAGCTGCCACATATAATTATGATTTTGTGATTATTTATATAAGATTTATGAACGTAAAAGTAATTCCGGGCGGGGGTCTTATATGTGAGGTATGGTCAATTATGGACCGATACCCAAGAAATTTGTTAGTACGATTTTTGCATAGAAAAAATTTATCTGTGTTGATTTTTTTTAAATAGTGACATATTTAAGACATATATGACCATTTGACTTATTTTCGGAAAAAAAATTATATGGGGTCTAATTTGATTTTAACAAATTTTATTGTGTTACATTATTGGCCCAAAATAGGCTCAAGTACCAAATTTAATTAAATTATTTTTAAATCTGCGACCTACATATTAACAGAAATGATAGTTATTGATGCACGGACGAACAGAGGTTTAGGCTAAAAAAATTCAATAAAATTCAATAAAATCAAGAAGTATTTTCGATGCATTAGTGATGCATTAAACAAGGAATAATAAACCTTCCTTTAATTAAGCGAAGTATTGAAAATTTTACAATAAATTTAAATAATAAATTTAAGTAATAAATTTAAATAATAATAATAAATAAAACGATAAAAAAAACAAATTTTTTAATAAAGGCCCTTTAAACAAATATTCCTTTGAATCCCTCCTAAATATCCTTCCCATGATAGATGCATATACCACTTACTCAGCTGGTGTTTTTATGAGATTCCTTGTCTGCCACCTAGTCCATTCGTTAGTTGCCAGTTATGTTGTGAAGCAACAATTTAATGCCTTTTTGCTGCAACCGTAAAACGTTAAAATTATAACCGAAATGAGAATTTAATCGAAGTACGTGAACAGAAAAATGAAAATTTGACTGCATCTTGGGGATATGCACGTACTTACGTACGTCTATACGTACGTATAACATGCAACATATTAGATTGCCACAAAAAAAAAAAAAGAAAATAAAAAAATAAAAAAATAAAAAAAATATAAAAAATTTGAAACTTGAAATTTTTCTTTTTTAGTTTCTTTATTTGCTACACATTTGCCACTGCCTAAGAAGATATTTGTAAAAAATGCGAAGAAAACAAACAATACTATATATATTTGGAAAGCATAAGAAAAGCACTCATGCATTTTTAAAATAACACTTTCATAACAGACATTTACTCTAGCAACGATTTTAAAATAAGCTTAAAATAATATTTTTTTTCAATTTAATATTTAAAATATATATTTCTTAATTAATTCAAATCATCACAAATGATCGATTTTGTAATTAGTATTTTGCTTTCATCATAAAAATTTCGAAGTTAGCGTAAATAGTGGCCCATAAATGTTTGTGTTTTCCTATTGCCATTTTTATACCCTTCACATAAAATGAAGGGTATATATAAATTTATCATTTTATACGAAAATCCTTAAATATATATCCAGGGCCTCAAATTGAAAAATATTCGTGATTGTTATAATTAAAAATAACTTTTGATCATATGTATGTTAAAATGTATTTTTTGAAGCCCATAGTCCAATAAACACATTTCTCTTTTAACACATATAAATCTCGAAAATCTTGGTATTGAAATTCAGCGGAACCCGTTTAGAAATGGTGGAGTTATAAACGATTTTCTGCAACAGCCTCAAAAAGTTTTCCAATTTTCTTTGCCCAAATTTAATAATATTTTCTATTTCACATACAATACCATAGAATACAACTAGGAATTTATATACTATTGTACGTAGAATACAACTAGAAGTCTATGTGAGAGACAAAAACTTAATTCAGTTGTCAAAAACCTAATCCAGCAAAAAAAAAAAAAAATATATGTAGTCGCATATATTTTGTTTTGTGTTTTGAAAATGAGTAAATTTTTTGAAAATTGTAAAAATTGCTTTAAGCTTTGAGTTTGAGTAACAAAGTCATTGCCACTGGAAAGCAAAAGAAATAAGATGTAATTCTCTAATGAATTAACAATAAAATTGTTTATTTTATTAAAATATAATTTTAAAATATAACTTTTGTTTTTCATTGAATTTTGTATAGATGGTAAGGAAAATGTTTAAACAAATTATTTATATTTTTATTTATATTATTTATATATATATATATATATATATATATATATATATATATATATATATATGTATATATATATATATATATATATATATATATATATATAGGAAGAAAATTAAATGAGAATGAAATAACTAAGTTAAACTTTAAATATTTTCATACCTAATTTCATAATTTTTGTTTATGGACTTAGGCCACTTTCGAAATAAGCGGTTCATATGTAGTTGAAAAGTGGAAAAAGTTTAAATTTAGAAACCTTTAAGTTTTTATCTCGCCGCACAGTGGTTCTCAAACGCTTCTTTTTAAATAATTCTGTAACTTTTGATCCCTTAAAGATATCTAAATAAAATTTAACATGGCTAGAGCTAAACTGATTTTGAGTTGATGGTCATATGGCCAGGTATGTATTTTTTATTTTTAAATTCGCCAAAAATTCATTTATGATTTGAATGTAAAAAACATATATATATATATAGATTGTCCTTGTAATGCTCTACCAAAAATATGCTTACATGTGTAGGTTATCTCTTATAGTTAAGGATGTAATTAGATGGAAGTAAATTTTTCTCTCATTTTTATTCTCGTATTTTATAGTTCTGGTGGGCTTAATTTGGGACTTAAAATTTTTTTAAAATATTCACTAGATTTTCTACAAAATTCTAAATGCAAGAATCATACAAATATATGGATCAAATAAAAAGTTATAATGTTCTGAAGTTGAAATTAAAAAAAAAAAAATAAAAATTTTTGTGGATTTTTCCAAAAGGTGGTAATATTCTTTCAATTATAAAATACTTTTTTTGTTTCGGATTGTATACTTTTTTATGTTTTCAAAAGAAATCTTAACGCAAATGTGTGTAACTTGGAAGCGCTTTGGGTAACAATCTCCCACAAGCCCTATCCAGCCTTTGTCAAGAACTGTTTTAAATTTATTTGTAACTTTCTCAAACGCTGCTAAAAAAAAAAAAAAACAAAATAAATATATATACACACAAATATATATATATATATATATATATATATATATATATATAAATATATATATATATATATATATATATATATATATATAAATAAATAAATATAACACAAAAATATTTTCTGACGGACGTCTTACGGTAACGATTTCAATAAAAAAAAGTCAACTTTTGAAATACATATGTTTTGGATTGGAAATTTGGGTATTTGAAAAAAATGGAATTTTTTTAATTCCCTGATTTTCCAACAAGTCTATCTATATTATATCAAAATTCCAATAAAATGCCTTTCTTCATTTAAATTTTATTTCAATCTAAATTATAACATTATTCCTCAAAAAAAAAAAAAAGACTTAAAATTTAAATTTTTAGTTTTTCGTATTATGTTCTGAATAAACTTGATCGCATTTAATTTATTTTTATTAGTTACAGATCTTTCTATATATTTATTCTTTAAACATTCTATTGCAATAATTATGAAACATGGTCCTGATTCAGAAATATATGACTTATTACACAGGCTAACACTAAAAAGGTATCGTGAAAAATATGTTGCAAATATTGTATTCTATTGTACTGCTAATATTGTATAGTTATTCCAATCAGCAGGAACATTTCGGTTTTTCTCCATCACGTCACATTGACGACCAACAAAAATATCCTACTTTGAGGAGTTTTTAGGTAACAGGTAGAGCAAATTAGTCATTCATGTTTTATAGACAAGAAATGATTCTGTAAAAGTGTAGTACAATTCAAGTTTTACCTTGCCACACATAGCCCCTAGAAGTCTTTAAAGTTGTAAAAATCAAGAATTTTTCAATTAACCCTTATGAAGCTATGGAAAATTGAAGGGTAAGAAGTGGGTATAGAGGGGATATTTGTATTTGATATAATTTACACATGACTGTAGATCTCAAGAATGGTAAATTTATTAAAATCGCACTGACAGAAAATGTGTGAATATCAAAAGCTTGAAATAATAAAAATCAAAATTTAAATAACAAAATTAATAAAAAATTAGAAAAAAATACATCGTGAATAATTCCGCGTAATTCTTACTCCCTTGTTTAAATATAGTGAAGAAAGTGAAATGAAATATTTCCATCAAGTCACATTTTTAAACTATTGACGACCAAAAAAATATATGTACCCCTGAGAAATTTATATTTTTTATAATTTTCTGGGTAATAGGCAGACCAAATTGGTCAGTGTAACATAGAGTGTAATAAAAGAGTACAATATGCCATGTCTCCAAATTGTCTTTAAAATTTTCAAAATACCAAAATATACAATATATATATATATATATATATATATATATATATATATATATATATATAGATATATATATTTTTTATGCTATTCGACAAATTTTTAGTGAGATCAAGAATCTGAATACCTCCATAAAAAGAGGGCCACCCTAATGTGTATGTAAATACCAGTGTTGCCTGGATGTGAGAAAAAAGAGAATAAATTGTACTTTATAAAAGGTCGGAAAAGGCTAAATGACCATTTTTTTAATTCAAAAATTTATTTTTTCTCGTTCTTATTAATCTTTGATATTTTTTCTCGTTCTTATTATTTTTTCTCGTTCTTATTATTCTTTGATATTTTTTTAAAGTATATATATATATATATATATATATATATATATATATATATATATATATATATATATATATATATATATATATATATATATATATATATATGTTCTATTATTTCCTCTAGTCCACATATATATATATATATATATATATATATATATATATATATATATATATATATATATATGTTCTATTATTTCCTCTAGTCCACATAAATGTTTACTGTGTTTTTCAGTCATCATTACAAACTATCTTAAAATTAGGATATTTTTATACAATTTCGAATTTTTGATTTGACAAAAAAAAAGCTTTAATTAAAATATATAACTTAATTCTTACCAAAGAAAAAAAAATAAAACAAATATAAGTTAAATTGAAGGTGTTTACCTTTTCTGAATTTTTTAGTTTCTTATTTTGAAAGTGTTTTTTTTTTATATCCTACACCACTGTAGTGGGGGAATAATTATGAATTTGTGCTATAAGACCTAAATATCAACCTTAAATTACAGCTTCAATGTAGATTTAACGATATCCGTTCGTAGCTTGTAATTAAACTAGAGATCTATAATTGGAAAGATAACTCGAACTCTATGAAACTGATCGGAATTGGTAAATTATTTGTACCCATAAAAATGCTCTTCCGAAACCGGACTTTAATGGTCACAAATACTTGAAATATATCGCTATGCATAGATAAGTTTTATGTAAGTAGAAATCACAATTCTAAAGTTTGTTACTATAGGTCCATAATTGGTGCTAGCTGTCATATAAGGCCCACCACCCACACTGATGCGTTTCCATAAAAAAATCGACAAAAAATGTAAGAAGTAATCCTAGATTTTGGAACAAAGTTATATTTTGGAATAATTAAGAAAAAAAGTGAAAGTGTTATATTCGGCTGGGGCGAATCTTTCATAAATTTCACAAAATCTATATTTTATAAATATATAAACATATTGGAATTATCTCTTATCAAAATTTTTTCTTTAATCTGAAAATACAATAATATTTGTAAACTAGTGTTAACCATGACATCCGAGATTTGTATTATTTACAAAATTTATAACAAAAAGTGTAAATCGGATAATCTTATTTATGTCTGTTTAATCATAATGATTAAATTATGTATGTCATTTATTTATTTTTATTTTTTTAATTTTATACCATTATAAATGGGTTTTATGAATTAATATCCATTTCACATTGTTTATGTTGATGATGTAAATTCCATTAACAGTTTAATACACACAAACACATGTATGTATGTAAAATGTATAATTATAATAGGGTAGCCCTCTTTTTATGAAAGTGTTAAATTCTCGGTTTCACCCCTAAAAATTTTGCAATTAGCTAAAAAACTTAGAAATACAAAGTTGTAGACTAAATGGAAACAATTTAGAGGTGGCTTAAAGCGATTGAAATATTAAAAATTATAATTTTTATTTTTTAATTTGTTCAAATATTAATCAATTACTATAACTGATGTTATCTTGGTTTATTTATATCGCTTTGAATTCCACAATTTATTACCTTTCTGAAATGGTAGAAAATTCAAAAAATTTACCTACCAATAATGAAGTAGTTATTAAAATAAATTTAAACAAAAACACGTAATTTTTAATCAAATATACTCAAGTAAAATAAGAGTTTATTTAAAATTTGAAGAAGAGAAACAAAACCTAGAGCATATTGTTTCTTTTTGATATCTTATACATCATGTAAACATTTATCGATGCTCAAAGTTAACAAAAATCAGTATTTTGCAGATTTCTAACGCTTTGAGCCACCTATAAATGTTTTGCAATTAGTCTAAAACTTTGTATTCCTTATTTTTTATGCTATTCGACAAATTTTTAGTGAGATCAAGAATCTGAATACCTCCATAAAAAGAGAGCCACCCTAATGTGTATGTAAATACCAGTGTTGCCTGGATGTGAGAAAAAAGAGAATAAATTGTACTTTATAAAAGGTCGGAAAAGGCTAAGTGACCATTTTTTTAATTCAAAAATTTATTTTTTCTCGTTCTTATTAATCTTTGATATTTTTTTAAAGTTATTGTAATACATTTATAAATAAAATATAGAACGGCTGCCAGTAATGACCCATTGAAAAATGGACTACAAAATTCTCATACAAATTTGGGCTATATTTCATATGCCCATGACCCAATGTATTGAAGTGATTTTTCGTAATTTTTGAACTATAATTCCTTTTTGATTAGTAATTACCAAATTTTTGGGTGATTTTTCGTTTTTTTATGAGAATTTTATAAATTTTATTCATAAATAGTTTTTATGGTTAAAGAAGCTTATTAAAAATAATTATACTAATTGATGATAGGAAATTATTTTCTTCTTTGCTGAAATACAAAAATTTTTGGCCTTTTTAAAACGATTTTAAAAATCAAAAAAGGCTAGAAAAAGCTAAAAGCTAAAACAAAAAATTTGAGGCTAAAAGCTAAATAAAAAGGCTGGATTTAGCTTAATCAAGAAGTTTAGCCTTAAAAAGGCTAAACTGCCAACACTGGTAAATATATACATGTAAAATGCATAACAATTTACATATTACTTGCTTTCTGCAAAACAATTTTATTTTACACTTCACTTAACATGAAGGGTATATATAAGTTTATAATTTTTCATCCAGGACCTCAAAATGAAAAATATTCGTAATTGTTATGATTAGAAAACTTTTGAGAATATTTGTCTGTCCGTCTATCTGTCTGTCTACATGTCTGTCCGTCTGAGTGTTGAAATGGATTTTCTCAAGCCTATAGTCCAACAAATACATTTCTTTTTCAACACATATATGGTATATAGTCTCGAAAACCTTGCTATTGAAATTCAACCATAGAACCATAAAAAATTTTCTCAAACGACTTTATAGTTTAAAGACCAAAAATCCTGTCAATATGGATATCGATAAAATACCAGATTTTTTTTTTTCAAAAAGAGTTAAAATATAACTCATGTGTTAAATTTACTTTTAAATTAACAGATTTCAAAGCATTTTAGTTGAAATATAGAAAAGTTTATCTGCCTGTTGGCTCTGAAGCCCTAAAACTACAAGAATAATTTTCATCAACATACATAACTTTTTATGTGAAAATATATTTTTCACTCTTGTCCATCAAAACAAAGAATCAATCTTTATGGACACAGAGAATAATATTTGATATGCATTATTCGAAAAAGTCTCTTCATATTAAAGATTCCATGTCGCAATTATTAATATTATTTTTAAATTGTTTTATTAATTGATTTTTAAACTAGTCAAGGTTGTACTGGGTCGTGCTTCCATTGCAATATCTAAAGGGGGTCGTGAAACAAGATCTTGTGAGAGCTCCTGGTCTATATGAAGTGTTTTACGTTATAAGCCTGAGTTCGTATCCCTGAGACTTCTTGTAAGTTTCTGTTTTTCTTAAAAAATATAAAAGTTTTCATTATTATTTTCCAACAAAATTTCTATTTGTATTGATAGTCTAGTGAAAGTGTTCTAGACTACAGATTTTCAAGCCATGGTTCGTATTCTTGCAGAACTCCATATTTTTTTTCTTTTTAAATATGGGCACACTTTTTATTGAAAAAAATTCTCTTGACAAGTAAATCTAAGGACGCGAGATGTTTTTTCTTAGAAAAATTATCACTTAACTTTAATTGTGTTTTCGGGTTATCAAATATAGATAATAAAGTAAATCATTTCATTATATAGGTATAGCATGCTTGGTGGATTTGTGTGTTAGAGCTAGACGCTCCTTGGGCCTTTTTAGGGAGAAGTTTTGAAAAAGCTTATTTTATCTCTAAGTAAAAGAGAAATATAAATTTTTGAAATACTTGGCAGAAACCATAGAATACAACTAGAAGTTTATGTGAGAGGCACTTCGAACTAAATTTTCAAAAAAAAAAAAAAATTACTTAGTTTTTTTCAATACACAAAAACAAAATATGTGTGACCACATGTATTTTGTTGTTGCATGAATTAAGTTTTTGACAATTGAATCAGGTTTTTTTCTCACATAAATATATAGTTATTAATCTATGACAGAAGCTATCAAGTAATTTTCATTTATACAACTAAAAGTTCTTCTAAGCTATAAATAAAATTATTTAATAGCTTTTATCAGGGCCTGAACCCATCACCCTAAAGTTAAAAGTTTTGAAAATTTTAAAATAGCTAAATCAAGTTCAAAATAGCTTATTCTTAGGTATCTGTTTCGAAAAAAAATTATGGTGGAAAACTAAAAAGGAATTTATAATTTTTTATATGTTTTCTTTATTACGTAATTCAACAGAGATGGTCTGAGCGGTCTTCTTAAGTCATATACCGAAGAAAACCGTTTTGGAGGACTTTTTATATTACAAGTTTTCGATGTCATGGTTAACGGCCATTTATAAATATGAAATATACTTCCAGATTAAAGTAAAAGTTTTGATAAGAGATAATATGAATCCATTATTAAAAATTTCTTAATTCCTTATTTTTTTGTTTGTTTTATTAAGTCTTATTTTATAAATATCATTTAATAAATTTACGATATTTGTAAATTCAACAAGAATATAATATAATTAAAGCTTTAATGAATTTATATATTTATGCAGTATAGATTTCGTGAAACTTATAAAATATTCGGCCACTTCCAGTTGTTTTATACTAGCATTTAACCCTCTACTGTGTTAGTGGATTTTCGGGACTCCTACATAGACCAGATATTAACTTGGTAGCTTTTTATTTCGAAAAAAAAACAAAATATAATAACAAATACCCGAAAAATAGAACTATGACTCCTAACTTCCTTGGGAATAGCTGTAATATTGGTGTCTTCAGAAATATACATGCATCTAAAAATATATCTAAATCGCATCTTTTAACGATTCATGCCTCCAGGTTTATATTTAAATAAGGAACATCTAAGGAGTGGGATATTGTACTACTTCGCAATTTCGTAACCCTCTACGAGCTCATCATTAAATAACATAGGGTACCAAAAAACAACCCAATTAAAAAATCAGATTTCATAAAATTTGAAGCTAATATTTTTCTGGTTGAAAAAACCTTAAATTAGTCTATGAAATTTATAAAGTACGTTTTCAAGTGCGTCTAGACTCCAAATTTCTCAAAATGTTTGGGGGAGAGATATCTACAATACAATTTCTATAGGACATTATGTCGCCATTAATAACAATAAACTTTTTTAATATTTTAGTTAAAAAAAGTACTTAAAAATAAAACAAATAATACGATTTTTGCAAAGTACAAATGATATTTTTGATATATTTGTGATAAAGATAGAGTACTATTTAAAATTTTTTTCTACGTTTTTTTGGTTTAGAAGATTCGTAGAGCACCAATAAAGTACCAGTTTGTTACATCTTAAACGTTCGAAGGTTCAAGAACTAACAAATTATTTTTATTATTATTTTTTAGCAGAGAAGAATGTCACAAATAGGACTTAGCGATTCTCACCCATATAGAACCATATATCTTTAATTTCATGTTTCTAGGTTAATTATAGCAAAAAATTCAAAAAGTAGTATTATAAAAATGAAAAAGTACCACAAAATCCCCTTGTGAATTCTTAGTCACATAGGACCATGTATATTTAATTTCATGCTTGTTCAGTATTACAGAAAATCAAAAAAAAAAAAAAAAAAAAAAAAATTCATTTGAAAAACAAACAATTTTACCACAAAGTCCCCTCTTATGGATTCTTATTCACTTAGACTATATGTCATTAATTTCATATTTCCATATTCAATATTATAGAAAATTCAAAAAGTACCATAGAAAAAAAAAAAAAAAAAAAATAGCACAAAATCCCCTATTGTAAGTTTTTATACAGATAAGATAGATACATTATATAATTTTATGCTTCTAGGTTAGCTAATAAAAAAATTTAATTTTTAGAACTACACATACTTAAGTTCATGTTTCTAGTTTTAATATTATAAAAAATTTATCATGGAGTTTGAATAAAATATAATTTCCCACTTTTACCACTTTTTGGTTCCTTTTTTCCCACATAGATGTAACAAAAATTCTATTTCAATGAATTTCTGGATTGTAGTGGGATACCATATCAAAATACTTTTCAAAAATAATTTTTGAAAAGTATCACATACCTGTCTGATTATATTTTAAATGAATAACGATAGGTATTAAGTTTTTTGTCGCTATTAGTTTAGGAGATACGGATTTTATCCGCTTTTACCTTCTAAATATACGAATTTCCCAAAACCCCGTCTTAGTGGATTTATTTGGCGGGAGACCAACCTATGGTCCAAATTTCATCATTCTAGTTTCAGGCTCTTTGATGAATCAGACAATCATTCAGTCAGGCAGTAACGATACTCTTTTATATACATAAATATATATATATATATATATATATATATATATATATTGCTGTGTTGTAAAGTAAAATCCTCCCCGTGCTATAACGGAAATTCAATTAAGCAAATTATAATCATAATTATATTATAGTGATACATACGTTTTTTTTTGTTCTTTTATTTTTATATTTTTTAAGTGTTGCCCGTACGGCAAATATACTTAACTAGAGGCGCAGACCAACAGCCATAGCGGATATTCATACGTGTATATTGCATACATGTAAATATGCTTCCACTTAAAAATCCTTTTATTTTTTTTCTACTGCATATAAATATTAAAAATTCTGTTAAGCTGAAATATTTATTCATAAGCAACCACATACGCTTATAATTTTATGCATACATATTTATGTATGTGTATGAGTCTATTTTTTTCTTTTTTCATAAATATGCGTTTATTTTGATTTCCCCCTTTTTGCAGTGCCTCAATCATGTTATATTTACTGCACTCAGGAATAAAGTTTTTGAATACGAACTGTCTTCGTGCTTCACTTTTCGTTCAATCCCAGCAAAAAAACGAGCAAGTGCTTTCAAAAAAGAACTTTTTCATCACTTCAAATGGAAGTCAATAAAATTTACTTCCAAAAAAGTGAAAATAAATGTAATTTTAGCAGGAAAAAAAGGTGATTAATTTTTAAGACAATAAAAATTACACAAATTGAAAAGTATTTTTATTATCCATTGACAAAGCCAAAACCATATTTTTTCTAAAAAAAAAAATTTATAAATAAGGTTTTAAGAAAAGTGTTTCAAAAGCAAAGAATAAGAAGCATAAAAGAAGAACATCCTACCAATAACAACCATGGGTTAAAAAAAGAACTTCTGCAGCTCTTTTTCAGTACTAAGTATTTCCTTCCAATGACAACACAATGTTAAAATCATGACTTTTTGAGATCTTCTTCAGTTCTTGTTTTGCTGGGATGTATTACCTCCTTTTTGGAAAATTTTATCATTTTTGTTTATGATAGGAATTCGAATGTTTTTTTGTAACATTTTATGTTTTGGCTTTTGATGTTTTTAAATATTTCCACTATACAGGAACATAACCTCAATCTCACTCTTTAGTTTTCTCCCTATTCAATTATCGACGTGTGTGTGTATGTGTCTATTTATTGAAAATTGTTACACATAAATTTTTATTATTGGCTATTTATTAATACGTTAATCCGTACATTTTGTAACTGTATTTAATAACATTAAGTAGAAGTATGTGTCTAAAGGAGGGATATAGTGCGAGTGTTAAAAATTTGTAGTGTAGCCAGATGAGAGAATTTGTCCCTAAAATAGGGACTAAATTTTATTTGGTGAAAATTTAAGTAAAATTATCTATTCACGGTACATATTTAATATTTTTAATTATAAAATTTTAGATATTTTCTTTTTATAGAAATTTGTCGATAATTTTTTTTATATGAAAATTATTGATAAATTGTATTTTTATAGGAAATATTTAATAAATATTCTTTCTATAGAATATTTTTATATGAAGTTCTTGATAAAATTTGTTTGTGTAGAAAATTTATATCAATTTTTCTTTTATACGATATTTTGGATAAATTTTCTTTTTTTTAAAGAAGTTTTAGATACATTTTCCTTTTATACATTTTTGAATATATTTTCTTTTTGCACGAAATTTTTCATACATTTTCTTTTTGGAAAAAAGTCCAATTAATTTTTTTCTATAGAAAATATCCATTAAATATTTTTTCTATCGAAAATTCTCACTAAATTTCTTTTTTTAAAGAACATTTTTAATACATTTTGCTTTATAGAAAATTTTTAATAAGTTTTCTTTTACAGAAAGTTTTTCAAAAATTTTCTTTTATAGAAAATGTTTGATAAATTTATTTTTTATAGAAAATAGTTGATAATTTTTTCTATAAAAAAAGTTTGATAAATTTTCTTTTACAAAAAATGTTTCATAAATTTAATTTATATAGAAACATTTTGTTAAAATTTCTTTTATAGAAACATTTTGTTAAAATTTCTTTTAGAGAAAAAGTTTAATAAATTTTTAGTAAAATAAAAATCTTCATGAATTTTCTATAAAAGAAAAATTTTAATGAATTTTGCATAAAAAAAATTTAATGAATTTTCTATGAACTGTCATGAATTTGCTTATATAGAAATTTTTTTGTGAATTTTCTTTTATGGAAATTTTTTTGATGAATTCCAATTTGTAGAAAATTTTAGATAATTTTATTTATGGACATTAATAAATTTTCTTTTTAATAAAAATTTTCCATAAATTTTTCTTTTTCCAGAAAATTTTCGATTTTTTTTTGGAAAATTTTTGATAATTTTCTTTTTATATAAAATTTTATACATTTTATTATAGAAATTTGTCGATAAATTCTTGAATTTTTTTATTTTTTTGGAACATGTGGCAAACTTTTTCTGGCATCACTGATAACTTTCATATTTACAAAATTTTTTAAGAGTGTGATTATAAACATGTATGCAGGCGCGGATCTAGCCAAAACATTTGGGGGAGGAGGTAATTTTTTTGAAATTTTTTTTATTATGAAAAATTCGCGATTTTAATTACTAAAACTTTATGTTTATTTAGCCAATATAAAACGTTTAAAGAATATATTTTTAAACGAATTATTGAGCTATGAAATTTGTATATTTCTGTCGCTCAAAACCCGATATTTTACATAAATTTTCTATTTTTTGAAATAAAAAAAAAAAAAAAAAAAAAAAAAATAAAAATAAAAAAATAAAATTATGCTTTTTTAAAGAAATATTTCTGGGAAAATTGAATATATTTTAATGTGATATAAAAAAAAATCGTGATATATTGAATATCTAAAATTACTGATTTAGAATTTGAATCTAGTCAAATAAAGGGAATCTGTACTAAAACAAAATGGATTAAAAGAAAAGAAAATTTTTCAAAATATTTAAAAAATTCTGACTTCCAGTCTGAAATTTGCAAAATTCACAGAAAATTTTTTAATAAAGTAAGTTACTTTCATTGATTTGAATTAAAAACCTTTAAACATAATTTCCGAAATACAAACTTCAAATACATTTTTTTTCAAATTAAATAAAATTATTTAAATATTTCAGTGCGCAGACGAAAAGTCATGTGTTTTTCAACATTCGAAAACACAATTTATATTTTGTATGAAAGTCATACAAAATTATATACATAAGTATAAATCTTTTTGATTACTTCGAAACTAATCCAGATTTTTTAAAATATATTAAAACTGAAAATGGATGATTAATAAATAAATAATTCGAAAAATTACTTTTTAAGTTCTACAGCAATGTTTAAATTTTTTTTTGGAATATTTTTAATTTTTAATGCTTATTAGCCACATAATAGGGATAAATGACCTAAATAAGTGCTGTAGAATTTTTGCAATATAACTAGACCACTTAAGTCCAAGTTATTTTATTTTTAACACTTTCTAAAATATGTAATTTATAATCCGATTTACATAAAAATTTATACAATTCCAGCAAGAACTTTGTGGTTTTCGGTAATGGCAACTACTTGTTAAAGTAGTTTCTTGGTAATGAGGCGTCATTATTATTTGCCTACTCTGTATTACATTAATAAGTACTCAATAGTATAATAGCACAGTAATACTGCAATCACGTGGATGAGTTGGCTAGAGCGCCGGATTAACAACCCCATTTTGAAGCTGTTAGTTTTTTATAACAAAATGTCTAAAAAGATATTTTAAACTAAATAGAGTTTTTGTCGCTTAGGCTGCTATGTGCGAGATGGTGTACTGAGTAAGACGTTAGTCAGTAAAAACGAATGGTTAGTGTGTGTCCAAGTTCAAGTCTCGCTGACGGCAAAATTTTTTTGTTTTTTTTTATTTTTGTTTTCATTTAGGTACATATTTTTGAGTACCCCTAGAGTCAAAAAATAACTACATGTATTTGTGGACAACTCGAACAAAAATAACTAGTTATTCAGGCAAAAAATAAGTAGTTTATTTTTGTTTCCAATTATACCTGCTAGCTTACCAGGAAAGCAAAGTTTTTGCTGGGATCTTATTCTGGCTTAAAATATTCCAAAAATTATTATTTCTCAAATTTCAAGCTCAGTATTGTTTACTTTTGCACTAGAAATAGTTAGTGACGTGACGCTTTTTCTACATAACTTGGAGGAAATCGAATTAAATCCAGGTTTTGTGAAAAATTTGAATATTCAGCTACGAATAACTTGATAGCTATAAAAGTTAATTAACATTCACAAGCCTTAATGAGAGAAAATGCACAAATCTTTGAAACCGGAAGAGACAGAATATATAAGCAAGCATATGAGAATTTTTATTTAAATCGGACTAGCCGACCATATTTAATTAAGTAAATGCCAATTTTTAAAACGTTTTAATTTTGTTTTTAAATTTAAAAGGAAAAAATATGATATTTTCCTTAAAAATGATTTTAGCTCCATTATATTGTAAAAAAAATTCATTCCGCCTTTTTCTATTTTCGAAAAATAAGGAAATTACTACACTACCCCCCCTCACCGGTGGATCCGCGACTGCATGTATGTGTATGTGAGTAGTTTTACGTTTAGAATATTACAACAATTATAGAAGTGTGTTAATTGAATATGTGTGTGTGGATATTCATGTTAGTGTATAGTGTAACCGTATCTTTTTTTGTTTTCTGCATGTATTTGTTTATTAAAATATTTGCTAATTTGATTTTGAACCACAAATAAATTAAATCTGTCAACACCACATAATCCAACCATAAACAATAAACACGGTTGCAGCAGCATTAATTTTAAGCTAGCAACATATTGTTGCTGGTGATAAACACATACATGTGTATGTGTGTATTCGCTAGTTTGCTGTGTAAAAATTCGACTTTTTCATGTTCGATATTAAATTTTTTCCTAACACAATAATCAAATTATTTTGGAATATTTTTAGTACCCTTCACATATAATAAAGGGTATATATGTATAAGTTTGTCATTTTATACGAAAGTCTTTAAATATACATATATCCAGGGCCACAAATTGAAAAATATTCGTGATTGTTATGATTAAAAATAACTTTTGTATTTATTGGATTTTAGTCAAATAAATACATTTTTCTTTCAACTCATATGTGGCACACGCAGAGAATAAACATGGTTGCAGCATTATCACTACAACAATATTATCTTCTCATTGAAAATTTTCTTGAATTTTAATAACTCTGTGTTCATGATAACAATGTTTTTGTTTAAATTTTGTCATTTAATGTTTACACTCAATAAAAATTTCAATATGGTTGACGGTAAAAATTATATGATTTTAAAAAATTTTACCACAAACAAAATTTTATTAATATCAAAAATATCATTACTTCTATAACCATTAAATATTTGTAGTATATTTCCTTGTTCTTAAACCATATTCTGTTTTTAAACCATATTAATATTATTATTCCCATGACAATAAAATGTGTCAAATAAATATAATACTTATCCTTTACACAAAATTAGTGAAAAAATTCATAACTTGTTTGTTTTTAATATTTGTTTTTCAACTTCATTGTAATTCTCATTTAGTTTATATAAGAATAAATATAAATAGATAAGGTTTGGTTATACTCGGTGTGATTCAAGCAATATAAGATATTGATTAACTACCATTAAAGAAAGGGTTTAGTTAAAAAAATATCTTGCATTTGAAGTACATATGGTCGTACAAGTCAGTATAATTAATGAACAAATAGTGTATAAATATTTCTTTTTGATTTTTTTCTCTATTTTTTCAATAAAAAACTATATACAATTAATTTTTTATTAATACGTTTTATTTTAATATATGATAAGATGACAAAATGAAATAATTATATCATAAGATTGGATAACTATATGATAAAATGGGAAAATAATATAATAAAATGGAACAAATATGCCAATGTGGTATAGTAATATAATAAGATGGAAGAATATTAAAATAACACTAAATCATAATCTGATAGAATGGAATAATGTTGTAGTAATATTCTTTAACTATATGTAAAACTAGAATTATAACACTGAAAAACAAACTACACAATCGGACACAGTATGACAAAATGGAATCATAATAATTATTTTTTATTTTATTTAATTATTACTTATAAGTATTTCCATTTTTCGCTGTGAACATATGTTCCAATCATAATATGTTGCTCTTAGATTATGGTCGTTACAACTATATTTTTTCTCTGCGTGTAGATTTTGTGAAGGTTATAAAAGATTAGGCCCAGCCGAATATAACACTTCCACTTGTTTTTTTAGATTAAATTTTTAAAATGTAAAATGCATTTAAAAATTTATGAAATTATGTGGAAAACATTAGAGTTGGTACATTTTTTTTTGAAATGTGTGAAATTTATAGTTTTGATATTGAATTATTTTGCATCATAATTAAACAACTACATTTTAAAATTATATGTATATCGAAAAAAAAAAAATTAGTAAAGGTGTATGTATATAAATATTTATGCATAAAGGAAGATTGTTTTACTATTTTTATATGAAGGCTGTAATTTATTTTATTTTATCATACAATTTTACATTATTTCTCATACAATTTGCTGAAACATTTTAAATAAGAACACAAATTTATTTTTTATTTCATGCAAAATTACCTAATTGCTGGCAACCAGTGATTGAAAATCACGAGCCTTGCAGTAAAGAATGCACTATGGTTTCACCGAACACTATTCTTGGCCAAAATTAAATTTTTGTTACATTTTCTTTTTGTGTTTTTGTTATCGTAATTTAAAGTGTTTGTAAAACGCCTGAAACAAATAAAACAACTAGAAGTCCAACTTGTTCGGAAAAAAAACCTAACTCAGCTATCAAAAAAGCCAAACTTTTTTTATGTGGAAAAAAATTGAACTTTTAATTTTTTTTTAATTGGTAAACAAAAACTCAATGGAAGCAAATAGGCCAATATCTGGGCCATATTTTTCACATTATCCGGTTTTGAGATTTTTTTCGCTTTTCGAGAAAACCAATTATTTACAGAATATGTTTGCATTGGCAATTTTTATCACTTACAAAGATCTAACTAAAGAATAAAAATATAAGAAACTTACAAGTGTACAGCGAAAAAGAAATCATATGTGTGAAAATTTTGTTCATAGATATTATGAATCGAACATGACTTTTTTTCCCAAACTTTTTTCATAAAAAATAAAATTTTGTTCATAGATATTATCACATTGTACTTAATGAAAATTTTACGAATTTAGCAAAAATATTGCTAAATTGTTGATTTAGTTTTATTAAATTGGATTCAAATGCTACGTAAAAATAGTTATGCATGAAAATATTAACAATAAATCCTTTTAAATGGTAATTTTCCAAGAAAAAAACTGTTAAAAAGTAATATTTAAAAATTAGCATAAATTTGCTGCCATTCTATAGCACATGCATCATCTTAATAAAAAACTCTTCTGCTATGTTCTTCTATTACCGACAAAGTTGTTAAAAATTAAAAATTTTTCTAGAAAAAATTTCAAACATGCATTTACAAATTGAAAATATAAATAAAAATTTAAACAATTTGTTTGTCTTTTTGACTTTTGATTCATTTACAAAAATATGAAAAAGTGTTAATATTTAAGATATTATTATTAAAACTAAAATCAATGCAAATAAGTTTTTATATTTGTGCACAAACTTCTTTTTGTGTTGATGTAATTCATTTGTGTATCAAAATCATTGCTTTCAAAGAATGCTTTCAAAGAATGTAGGCCTTTGGGCGGAGTTATAAGAGAAATATGAGCAAACATCCTTTGGAATGACTTCTTACAAAAAAAAAAAAAACCTTTACTTCTGACGCATAAAAAGTGTAAATTGAAAGGTTGTGATACAAAATAAATAGATTAAATTGCTTTGATTTTCATCTAAAAAATATTTCAAATGAGAACATTTTTTTCACTTGGATAATATACCAACAAAAACTTTTTGTATTCGGTAATGATAACTACTTACTAAAGTAGTTTCTTGGTAATGATGCGTAATTATTATTTGCCTTCTCGGTATCACATAAATAAGTACAAAATAGTATAATAGCAAATTCTGATGCTGTTAATTTTTTTATAACAAAAACAAAATAGGTTTTTGTTACTTAGCAAATTAAGAGAGAGATAGTGTACTGAATAAGAAGTTAGCCATTAAAAACGAATGGTTAATTTGTGTTCAAGTTCAAATCTCACTGGAGACAAAGTTTTTTGTTGTTTTTTATTTTTATTTTCGTTTGGGTACATATTTTTGAGTGCCCCTAATAATTACATGAATTTGTGGACAACTCGAACAAAAATAACTAGTTATTCAGCCAAGAAATAAGTAGCTTCTTTTGTTTCCAATTATACCTGCCAACTTACCAGGAAAGCAATTATACCTGCTAGCTTACCAAGAAAGCAAAGTGGAATTGGCAAGAAAAGTGGTCAACGTACTGTAGTTTCGTGGTTTAAAAATTTTTATGAACCTTTTTGAGTTTTTTTTGAAAAATATTAAGAATTTATGTCATTTAGAACTTTTAAGTAGATCATACGTAAATATTTTCAACTTTTTTTTTTGCAAAAAGGTAACAAAATTTTCTCCTTTTATGAATAAAATATTGAAAATTTGTTTTACTAATATTAAAAACAGAAATATCTAAAGGAAAATATTTAATTTAGTTTTTTTCCATATCTCCTCCAAATTCAGCATTTTTGAGACATATTTCGATACCAATGATGAAACCTTTCATTAGTCAAGATGTGCCAAACTGCCAATTCAATCGGTAGTAGGGAAAAGAAAAATATTTTTGTAACAGTAATTAAAATTTTACTATTTTACTCATTAATATGATTCATTTGAGTGGTTTTCCCACATCATTTACCCAAAAAACAGTTTTTGGGCACAGTCTAAGATATATTATTTCACATTAGTTCAGGATATTTTCCACAGTGAAAAATTCAAAATATTCACATTTTATAGGATAATTTATATAAAAGATAGATTTTCAGTTCATTTTTTTGTATTTATTTATTAAAAATGCCATGCCAACTATTGAATCATTACATGCCGAATAATGGGAAATTTATTTCCACTACCGGTTAATTCGATATATTTTATAAAATGTATTAATTAGGCAAACTTAGAAATACATTTTTAGCAAAAATTTAGGCATATCTGAAACAACATCCATCATAGAGGTGCAATAACTATTTGTCAGTCAAAAACAATGTTTACATTCATGAGCAGACAATTTTAAAGTAAGATATACAGCTATACTGCCGACTATCGGTACACTCACCCTATTTATTTAAAATAGTAAACAAAAACATAGAAATTGTTTTGTGGGTTTTATGGTTTCTATTGTACTAATAATAATTTTGTGGTCTAAATCACAAAGTTAAATAAATTAAATACTTACGCAATGTTTTAAATTCAATAATATTAAAGTTTTGCATTAAAATTAATTAGTATTAAAAATAAATTTTTTTTTCAACTTTTTTAGAAGCGATTGGTTGTCTGTAATTTGTGGAGAAAAAGACCAGTTTAATGTTAACAGTTTCTGTTGGTTATTTTGTTTAGGCGGCTTCCGTTAAATCTCCTATTTATTATTTAGTCAGTAAGGCCAAATTACCATGGCAGGTTACACCATTGAGGAGCATTTCCAAATGATAAAACTTTATTATCATTATCCCATGTTATCGCAACGTGGTGATTTTCGACTCTCCTAAGTTTGATATATATATCCTAAGTTTGATATATATACTGTAAAATTGTGACTCCATAGGTCTTATCGTACAAGATTCATAATTTGAGATGCGATTAAAAATGTTCTATGTCAGAGGTGCCCTATTTTAAGTATCAATAGCTCCGCTCCTGAGGGGCTGTTGGGCCTCTTTTCTAAGCTTATAATTGTACATTCCTCTGATACGCCAATGTGATATTTTATGTAGTAGAGGAGTGTAAAATTATAAGTTTAGAAAAGAGGCCCAACAGATTCCTCAGGAGCGGAGGTATTGAGAATCAAAATAGGGTAACTCTGACATAAAATATTTTTAATAGCTTGCCAAATTTTTGAATCTTGTACGATAAGGCCTATGGAGTCACAATTTTGCAAAATTTAATATGTTACAGATAATACGGATCAGATGAACATGTTGGTCTATATATTGGAAAAAAATTAGAAAACTATAAGAGATAAATATCATATAAATACTTTGTCGAGAGCTTTAAGAAGGTGTAAAATTATGTGAAGTCCGACAAGAAACGAAAATTTGGCAAGCGGTTAAAAATTTTCTATATCAGAGGTACCCTATTTTGAATCTCAATATCTCAGCATCAGAAGAGAGCGGAGCTATTTACATTTCAAATTTAAAATTGTATGTTCCTTCGCCATGTCTATGTGAAGTCTTGTGTAAATCCAGCTAGCAGATTAGAAGTTACAGATTTATTTCCAAAAAATTTCGATTCTGCCCCAATGTGTATTGTTCAGAAGCGGGTTGGTTTTCTGCAAAGAATTGTGTACCAAAAATAAGTTTTATTTACATTAAACATTTTTTATTTCAATAAAATAAGGGTAGCGGAGTACCCCTGGTATTTTTAATTATATTTTTAATAATAATCTTGGACTGTATCAAATTCCCAAAATACTGGTCTAAATATGACCTCGATAGTTACAAAGAATCCTTTTTGTGAATGGATTAAAGAAAAGTATAAGAAAATATATAATTTTATATTTCTTTAAATTGTACTTATGTACAAAGAATTAATGAACAAAGTACTTCTTAAATTAAAACCAAGGATCCAGGTTATATAATAAGATTTGCCAAACGCTTTATCAAAAGAGCTCAACTATATTTTAAAAGTAATTGAAATCTAAGTCTATTTTATTTATTTTCATTTTTGGAAGAATAAAAAAAAAAACTTTTCTTTAGCCCCATCATAATTTTTTGAAAGTTCGCCAATATTTTAAAATCTAAAACATGTAAAAAAAAATTGTCCTTGTTACAAAAATACAACCAAAATAGACACAAAATACCACTTAATGTATGCAACATTTAATAACAAAAAAAAGTTCTAAAAAATCAGAATAAAAACTTCTATTGTCTTGCAGTGGCATTGTCCCTTTACAATACAGCAGAAGGAATATTCTTACTTTTTAAAAAGGGATGAGTGAAGACAAGAAAAGGTTTTGAATGATTGGGTTGTAGTGACAATTTTATGCCTAATGGCCACATTAGAACAAAAACAGGCAACTGAGTCTAAAAATGACGAATGAATGAAATGAATGCAAATAATATCAAGCAACCACCACATAAAAAAATAAAAAATAAATCCCCTTAAGAAACTACTCGTACTCCAGCTCTTAGCACACCTCTTACTTTTAAACAGCCATTGTTGTAAATGAACTAAATGCAATATAGAATTTCATGTTTGATAAAAAAAAAGACAAGGGATATAAATTGGACATTCATGCATTCACTCAGTCCTTGTTGTCTAAGCAAATGTTGAATTGTTTGTTTTTTTGGTGCTTTTCAGTGGAAAATTATCATGTCACAGCATGTCTGATTTTATGTTATGAGATCCTTTTTATTTGTAATTTTTTATTTCCAATTTCAAGTATTACTTAAAGTAAAATTTGATGTTAGTTTACAACAAAGAAAGAAGTGTATTTTTTTTGCATTACCCAATAAACACCCAAATTTCAAAAATTCAAGCCTTAGGAAATTTTGCTGGAATCCGATATTAATTCAAATATTTCTAACATGAAATATTATTGAAAAAATTAACAAAATTCAAGCAAAATAAATTGGACTTGAATTTAATTTTCCTTTTTACTGTAGAATGCTATTGAAGTTTATTTAAATGCTTGGCATTAGATTCAAGGCTTGAAATACATTTGGTTTTAACTTGAATTCCATCAGAAATACTTATTGGGTAGGAGTTTAAAAAATTATGGAAATATTTATAGAAAATTGAAAAATTTAAAACAACTTACCACCAGCTTTTAGTTGAATATTCATTTAAGTCTTTTGTTATATTTAGCACTTATTATAGTGTTTTGTTGTCTATGTTTATATCTTTTAATACACATTACCTCAGTTTGTATTAAAAATGTGTAAGTACATATATAAAAAATACCCGTACTACTAAAATGTTGCTATGAGAAAAAAAGCTACTACGAAATGAACGAATGAAGTCTAAAAATTACTACTGCATTGCATTTGCTACCGACAGTTTATGGGCTCATTGGTCTTGCTCTCAATGAAAATGCACTAAAAGTAGGCGAGTATGAGAACGTTCATATTATCATAAAATATACTTAAAGAAATATTAACTTAGAAACGTAAAATAATTTGTATGATGATTAAACGTGCACAAACTTAGGGATCTTGTTGTAGGGTTTCTTATAGATGATGGCAGAAGCGGGAGGTATAATTAATGAAAGGGCCAATCTATAAGAAAATAGTTAATTACAATTACTCATGTAGGAGCAATTATAATTGTAGGGATGAAAAAAGAACAAAAACAAGATTAGGGTTATAATCCATAGAGTAGCTGGCTGTTGCTGCATAAAAACAAACTCACCTTTCTTTGGGTTACTTTTATGAAATGAGATGTATACACTTACTGTTGATTTCAATTAAATTTTTTAGTTTATTGTACTTAACAATTTCAGGTTGCGGAAATATACTTTTAGTTTTAGGTTAAGGTAATTAAGTTTAGGTTAAGTTAAGTATAAATACAATTTTAGCGGTAAGTAATTTCGATGATATGATCCTTGAGATCGATGGTTAGTAAGTGATTTCTTTTTTTCATGACAGCAATAATAGTAAGATTCAGATTTCCAATAAATTTCAGTTTTTTTCCAATAACATTTTCTTTACAGTGTACTAAAAGTGCTGCCAATTGATACAATGTACACTTAAAATAATTGTCTTATATTAATTAATATAAAAATTAGGATTATAATTTAAGTGTCCAACTAGTTTGGACATGACGTCAGCCTTGGCATTAGGCAGGAGATGTTGGGGTATCTTGGGCGCATAGTACGTGGGCTAAGGAGCGAATGATTTCAATGATTTTCGTGTCAGAGGTTGCCGTTAGCGTTGGTTGCTGTTTTGTTGCTTGCTGGTTTGTTGGTTGTGGTTGAGCTTGGCGGTGATTTTGCTGATGACGGTGATGTAGACCATTAGCATGATGAGAGCGTCGGCGGGGTGGATGCAGCAATGTGTGATGATATCTATCACATACCCTGCAGGTATCCGTTGACAAGCATGCCCGTAGGTCGTGGCTTCTTGCCAAACAATTACTGCAATACCGATGCCTCTCAACTACTTCCTCCCTCTTCTTCGTACTCATTTTTAAAAATTTTCGGCAAAACGTCAACGCATGAAACGTGTTGCATAAAGCACACTTATAGTTGTCCTGGTTATGCCGTCTAACGCTATTGGTGCCTTTGTTGCCATGGCCTTGAGCTAGTCGGGTAGTTTCGAGCCTCCTGTTGTTCCTGGAGGTGATAAAAAGAAAAGATTATATACAAGTAAAGTTGTCGTTGAGGGAAACCTGAGATACAGCATACGTAAGGATTCACAAGGCATTTCCTTCTCATTTGCTAAAGGAAGTAGGCATAATTTAACAATATGGCGAGTTATTATCCCGGTGGAGATACGTACATTAGCTGTTCGTATATTCTTATCTGAGCCTGGGAAAGTCTCTTCAATTCTACCTAAACGCCATTCGTGGGGTGGTAGTAAATCATCTATTACAACTACTAGATCACCAACCTGAATGTTTGGAGCAGAGTTCTTCCATTTATAGTGCTTGTGTAAAGATTTGAGATACTCTTCCTTCCATCGCATGGAGAACTGATGGTGAAGTGCCTTTAACATCTCCCATCTATTTATGAGGGACAAATCCTAGAAACTGGGTTATGGAAATGCCATTAAGGGAGCGCCTCTTAAAAAATGACCAGGAGTCAAAGTTGTCAGATCTGTGGGATCTTCCGATAGCGCTGATATTGGGCGAGAATTAAGTACGCCTTCGATTCTAGCCAAGACAGTGGCGAATTCTTCGAAAGTGAATTTTTGTGGACCGGCAATTCGCTTAAAATGGAACTTAAAACTTTTGACTGTGGCTTCCCATAAGCCGCCCATGTGAGGAGCATGTAGAGAGATAAATTTACACTCCAACCAATGAGTGATGTATTTCTGGACTATATCTTGGGCTACATTCTTAATAAAAGTGGAAAACTCGAGTTCAAGTGCCCTACTGCAAATTTCTTCCATTATCAGTTATTACCCTTTGGTGTAGGCCTCGCCTCCCACCGAAACAGCCTTTGTACTGAAACAAACAAACACACTGACGTAACCTTTGACATAGGGGGATTTTCGCAAGAAAGATGTTTTCAGTTCGAATGGGCCAGCAAAATCAGTACCCGTTACTTGAAAGGGATAAGACAAGTTACATCTTTTTGGAGGCAAGGGAGCCATTATTTGGGAACATGGCTGCTGTTTGTATATTAAGCAAGTTTTGCAACTGCGTATTATCTTTTTAACACGAGGTTTGAGTCTGAATATGAAATATTCAGTTCGTATTACTCTGCACATTTGGCTACATTCAGCATGATAGAGAAATTTGTGCAAATGAGTGAGATACAATTGAGTAAAACATGAATTTCCAGGTAATATAATGGGATATCTTTCTCCATAGGGAAGTGACGATTGAGATAATCTGCCATTTACTCTTAGAATCGAGTCTATATCAAGAAATCGGTTTAAAGGTTTTAGAGGACTTTTGTTTGAAATAGTTTTTGAGTTTGTGATATAGCGATAGTCTTCTGGGTAAAACCTTTTATGGGATAAAATGATTAGTCGGAATTTCACAAAGTTCATTTCTTGTTGAGTTAAATTACCATGCACAAACTTAGGGATCTTGTTTTAGGGTTTCTTATAGATGATGGCAGAGACGGGGGGTGTAATTAATGAAAGGGCCAATCTATAAGAAAATAGTTAATTATAATTATTCATGTAGGAACAATTATAATTGTAGGGATGAAAAAAGAACAATAACAAGAGTAGGGTGATAATCCATAGGGTAGCTGGCTTTTGCTGCATAAAAACAAACTCATCTTTCTTTGGGTTACTTTTATGAAATGAGATGTATACACTTGCTGATGATTTCAATTCAATTTTTTTTATCACTATTAGAACATATAAAAATGAAAAACACCCTTTTTGGTGGGATAATGCGGAACATTTGCAACCATTATTTGAAAAATATCTGTCCAAACTAGTTGGACACTTAAATTATAATTACACATTATAATGTTTATATTAATTAATTTCAATTAATATAAGACATTTATTTTTTTAAGTGTAATTTATATAAATTGGCAGCGTTTTTAGTACACACTGTAAAGGAAAATGTTATTGATTTAATATCGGGTTTCGGTAAAAAACCGAAATTTATTGGAATAAATTACTTACTAACTATTGTTGCTGTTCTGAAGAAAAATTCACTTGTTAACCATCCATCGCGAAGATTACTACATCTAAAATAAATTTATAATTACCTTAAACTAAAACCTTAACCCAAATTTTTATACTTACCGCAACCTGAAAGGTAGTATACTTATCTTATCCCTGAGCTATTTATACTTACCACCTGAAATTAACTCTAAAATTGTTAAGTATAATAAACCTGTAAGTGAATTGAAATCAACAGAATATAATTACCTTAAACTAAAACCTTAACCCAAATTTTTATACTTACCGCAACCTGAAAGGTAGTATACTTATCTTATCCCTGAGCTATTTATACTTACCACCTGAAATTAACTCTAAAATTGTTAAGTATAATAAACCTGTAAGTGAATTGAAATCAACAGAATACTTACACTTCATTTCCTAAAAGTAACCCAAAAGAAAGGTGAGTTTTTTTTATGCCGCAACAGCCAGCTACCCTACGGATTCTAACACTAATCTTGTTATTGTTTTTCTTTCTCAACCCAACAATCTTTTCTTATAGATTGTTCCATCAACAAGACCAATATCTAATACCTCTAAATCCCAATAAAAATAGGATCAGTGATCTACCTTCAGAATATCCTAGTATTTCATGAAGACGAACTGGGTGTAATAGCTAAAGCGATAGGAGGAAACCATTGCTTATTAAGCGGAAAAACGATAATTTAATTACCGTTGACGTACATAAATCTTTGAAATTAATTAAATAAAATCGTAAATTTTAAAGCCGAGTACAATTTGGTTTTCATTAGACAGATTTAGATTTAGTGTCAGAAAAAAATAAGTATAGATCTAACCCTTTGATTTAGTTACGAAATTACTTATAATAATTAAATTTTTGTTTCATTTTGCTCCAATCACCAAAATGATAATATTAATTAACTTGAATAATTAATTTCGGCTTTAATTTCAATTAATTTTTTTTTATAAAATTAATTAGAATTATGATTCAATGTTTGCCTAAAATCAACTAAAATTTATATTAATTCAATTCTATAATTATTTTTAAATATTCCCTGAATATAAATGCATGGATTTTAATATAATTATTTATTTAATTATTAAAAATATGTAAATAATATAATATAAGTAAAATTAGACGAAAAAAAATATGAAAACTCCAAATTTGATTGGGAGAAACGAATGTTGGTATATAGTTTCATTTTAGCGTCATATACAGTCTGTTAAAATCGCGTATAAATCTGATTTTTGTAACCTTTGACCTCGAAAGTCTGATGTAGCTCACATGTGATTATCTCTGACTTTCAAAAGCAGATATAAGATGCCAAGGCGAAACTATGTGTCAAGTTTCGTTTCTGTAAGAGTCCTTTCTAAATAAATTTTAATATATAGTATACTAATATTTAATTTCCGCAAACTTATCATAAAAGTCTTCATTTCTGCGGGACGTTCCAATAAAGATTTTCATTTTATTCTGAGTGCCATTGTGACATAGGATATTATAACAATAAAAACATTAAAGAATTTGACAGATGCAGTGTTGCCAAAACTAAGTGGGAAAAAGTGCTAGCATTAACAAAGAAATGTCCTAGAAAGTGCTAAAAATAAAAAAATGTTATAGAAAAAAGTGCTAAGAACAGAAACTGTTTGTATTTGTAAAAAAGAGATATATTATTTATTTTCAGGAATAAAGCTAAAAGAACGTTAAAGAAAATAATAAAAACGCATTCTGAAATTGATACTTTAGAAATTAAACAAAATTTATGAGCGGATTTTTCGATATTCTAATTTAATCAAAAGGATTGTCGAATTATCCGGATTATCAATGCTTTTTTCTCGTCCAATTTTATTAAAAAAAAGTAGTAATATATATCTTTTATTTAATATGTGAAACACTTAGAATATTAAATTCAAATCTTTCTTCAAATAACATTTCAAATTTTATCTTTTATCTAAATTTTATTTTTTATTAAAAAAAACTCTTTTGACTGAAGAATTTTTGGAAGAAACATTAACTGAATATAAAGGAATTCAACTAGAATCAACTCCTACATAATAATTATTTTTATTGTATTTCCCAAGTCGTACTAAAATTTTTAATAAGAAATGACATTTTATTATTTAATCTAGATTATAGAGTTATGAAATGGAAACATAGGAAATGCCGTCCGGATTATAGAGTTTATATTATATTCATGAAATTACTTAAAAAATTTTATCTTTAAATGAACCAAATAAAATTTAATACACATTTCTTGTTTGCGAATAAAAGTATAAAACGTTGTCGTATAATTTTTTTGTTGCAAGTTACTAGCTTAAGAAAATAATTCCTGATTAACGAAACTATTTACAAATAAGGTCTAAAATGTCGCAATTTTTAAAATTTTTTTGTGATTTCTAAAATGTGACAAATATTGAAAAATATTGCGGAAAAAAGAAAAGTTAAAAAAAGAAAATTATTTATTAAAGAAAGTTTTTTTATTTTTTTTTATTTACAATATACTTTCTGTGTACAAACTGTGAGTTCAGTATTTGCAAATAACTTTATTTGCAAACATGAAGTATGTATAAACTAAGTGTGAATAAACTAATAAACTAATAAGTAAATGGTATTCAAATAATATTAAAAAGTAATTTTAACTAAATAAAAAAGTGTTAAAGCATAACTAACCATATATAAAATTACATTCTTTTTACACAAACTAATCATTTTGTCTACAATTAGGCTTTAACTTTGGGTTAAAATTTGACAAGTTAACGGCCCATAATATCATTTTATGATGTTTTAAGTTGAGTAATTATAAATAATTATGTATAATATTTAAATTTGATGATATGATGATGTTTTAAATTGAGTAATTATAAATAATTATGTATAATATTTAAATTTTCAAGAAAATTAATTACAATTTTGTTTTATTTTAATTTACGATATCAATTTAGTTACGCTCACAACTAAATTGCAAACTATATTTAAAAATTACTAAGCTATTTTGACATAAATATTTCTTATAACAAAAGAATTATAGTTTACTTAATCGTCAAAATTTTATTTGATAGGTTAACTGTTTGTAATAGTATTGGTTTTTACAGAGTTTATTTTGCTAAAAAAAATTTTTAAAGATCAAATTAGATATCTAGTTATCGCATTAGATATCTATATGGTTGCATATAGATATCTAATAGTATAGCTACCAATTAATAAATACAAAAAATTAATTCAAAAAGCGCTACAAAAAGTGCCAAGAGCTAGATTTATTTTTTCATGCTAAATGAGTTTAAAAATTTTTAGATGTAGCACTAAAGTGCTAAATTGGCAACACTGGACAGATGTCTGAACAAATCGTCTAGAACAATTAATATAAACTGACCTTTTATATATAAATAATCTTTCATAGAAACGAGAATGGATTTTTAAATTGAATCTAACCATCGGTATCAATGAAGGGAACAAAGATATTGAAACGATTAATAATCTCATCACATATTTAAAATTCGTATATATATGCTTAGAAATTGACTTTAAATTGTTTTATTTTTATATTTTTTATTGACAAGTTTTTCTTTTTTCTTTATATTTTCTTTAAGAGCTGTCGATTTTTGTCAAAAAATTATAAATCAATTAGAAAGTTAATTATATTAATTAATAATATAATTAAAATTCAATATAAAGTTAATTAATCATTTTATTGAAAACTTATTTCGAATAATTATTTCTGTATACATGAGTGGTATTGTAAATGTTTGTAGTTATTCTATACTACTTTCAAGGTGTATGGGAACATTTAGTGTTGAAAAAACAGTCTATATTGATAGAACAATGGATAATTATCATTATTTCATTATTTTGAAAAATATCTAAGTTGAAATTGTAAAATAATTAAGACTAGTTTGAGCACAAGTAAATTATGTAGCCAAGTAATAATTACGAGGAAAAAAGATATCGGTCAAGACCGACTATTCGAGAATTCGAGAAGGGGACTTATATTACACCTGTGGCAATTTTACTAAATATAAAATAAAATATACAAGTATAGAATAATGCGTTTATACTAACATCTCGATGATTTTATGCACTATAGAGCGATTCTTGGAAGCGGGTTTATATGGGAGCTATGGCAAATTATGGACCGATTCCTATAAAATTTGGCAATGTTGTTTCTACTTACATAAAATTATTTGTGTCGAATATTAACTTGATACTAACATTCGTATAGGATTTATGCACGTTGCAGTGATTTCCAAAGAGAGGTTTATATGGAAGCTATGGTCAATTGTGGACCGATCTTCATAAAATTTGGTACACAGATTGATACACTTAGAAAACTTCTTTGCATTGGATTTCATTAAAATATTTTTATTTTTAAGGCATATTTGAGTGTTTAACCTCTATTCCGGGGGGACATTTTTATGGTGACTAGGTGAAGTAATGGAGCAATCACAACCAATTTTAATAGGCAACGTCTATTGAAATTGAAATTATGAAACTTGTATCATAAAAATCCCACGTGCAAAATTTTATTAAATTATGTTTAAAATTTCGATTCGTACTTTATGCACAAGGTTTACATGGACAGCTAGCCAGCCATACGGACGGACGGACATCGTTAGATCGACTTAAAGAGTGATTCTGAGTCGATTGGTATACTTTATATATAATTTATATTTACAAACATTAGCACAAATGCATAATACCCCAACAACCTATGGTGCAGGGTATAAAAATAAAATTTGAAGAAGCTGTTGAAAATGGATTTACGAACTCAAAATGTTAATCTCATTAACAATTTTGGGATAGTCTAAACCGAGAGTTAAAAAAACCGGTCCGGGGAAACCAAAAAAAGGGTTAAAAAAGATATGAAAAAATGGTAAAAAAATTCCCTACGTTGGTGGATTCGATGAAATCACGTTTTTAATAAGTTGTACTAAATTTTACCCATGTTCATTTGGACAATGTAGAGTCTTTTTTGATCTGATGAATTTAAATTCGACAAAAAATATTTCCTTAACAAAAAGTAGCCTAATTAAAAATAAGAATTTCTATTTAACTACAACAAGCATAAATATCTTGAAAAAATAATGTAAGTAAATATATATATATATATATATATATATATATATAGTTTATTGAATTAGATTTACGAGCTCCAATATTCTTTTAACTCGAGGTGGTAAAATGTAACACTCTGTGGTAAATTCCGTATTATAACAGAGTAATTATAAGATAATTTTTCTGCAAACCTAGCTCCTCCTCTTTGTATACTTTTATTTTTGATTAGGCTAGCACTTTTGGAGATGCATATATTTATTGTCATTTTTTTGTGATCGGTCAACTGTTAAAATATAAATTTACAAACTTCCAAAAGAAATAATTAAGGTAAAACATGTACGAAAAAACTACCATTTTATATAAAATGTCAAAAAAAATTTTAATTTATAAAAAAGCAGCTGTAGGCAAAAAAGAAGAAATAATTAATATAATAATGATATAATAATGATAAATAGCGCCAGTTAAAAAAATATATAAGTGTTAAAAGCTACTAATTACACTGTGCTACAAAATGGAAAACATTTTATATACTTTTAAAGAGACCTAGTGTTGATTATAGAGCATAATGTGATAGATAGATAGATAGATTACTCTACAATTTCAATACACCCTCAAAATCTGAAGTTATCGAAAAAAACCTCTTTTTTAAACTGTACGTACTTTAAAAGTTCTTAAACATTTATTTTTAAATGGATTTTAAATTTGAAAAGACGAATATTTATGCTTTCAAAAAATGTGTACAAGTTATTGCATTAATCTAAGTTTTTAGGAACTATTATCAAATACATCTGAAAATTAAAATTTTTTGTCAAATTGGTTTACAAGTAAGGTCTTGATTTATTCGTAATCAAATAAAATTTCCTATAAAATTAAGAAATTTATATAGTTTCTAATAAAATAATACAAATGTAAAAAATTCGATAAAAAAATAAAATTTTCAGATAATTTCAGTAATAGTTCCGAAAAGGTTCTATTAATGTAATAACATGTATACATATTTTGAAAACGTAAACACTCGTCTTTCCAATCCATTTCTAAAATTGTAATTAAATTTAAAAATAAATTTTTAAGAATTTTTTGAGTTGGTGAAATTTTGGGACCTATACTAGATCATTTAAAAAGTATATTTTCACTGTCACACCGTGTTATATCCAAGAAAAAGAAAAACAAAAAAAGGAAAAAATTTGAACAATAATACTCAAATTCAAAAATAGCACAAATTTTCGAACCAGATTCTAAATTTCACTAAAATTATTAAATTTCAAACAAAAGTATTAATTTTTTAAAAACGTACTAATTTGAAAAGAATGTATTAATTTTTAAAAGAAGTTTTTAATTTTCAAATATATATATATATATATATATATATATATATATATATATATATATATATATATGTACGTATATGTATATAAATATATATTTTTTTAATTACTAATTCTCAAAAAAGATAGGATTAAAAAAGATATATGCAATTTAAAACTAGTATTTTTTAAAAATTGCTATAATTTGGAAAAAGTGTAAATTTTTGTACCAAGAATTGTACTAAGTTCTAAAAAATTTAACTATTTTCAAACAAATGCACAGATATTCAAAAATATTAAAAAATATATATTTCTAAAAAAGTAGTAATTTTTAAAAATGGCACAATTTTTCACGAAAACTGACAAATTAGAAAAAAAAAACTGTATAAATTCCACAAATCCATTTTGTACAGTTAAAAAATATTAATTTTCAAAAACGGTATAATTTCACTATATTTAAAAAAGCTGAAATTTTATTAAGAAATGCATCAATTTCCTCAAACCTAAATATTATTTAAAAAAAGTAAAAATTTTCGAAAATAGCAATTTACAAAAAAAAAAACAAAATTAAATTTAAAAAACGTTAAAAGTTTTGTACCCTACACTACCATAGATGATTGGGGTATTATGCGTTTGTGCTGATGTTTGTAACGCACGAAAAATATACCAAACGACTTAGAATCACTTTCTCAGTCAATTTAACGCTGTCCGTCTGGTTAGATGGATGTCCATGTAAATCTTGAGAACAAAGTACAGATTTTGAACATATCTTGATCAAATTTGGCATGACTAATTATTTTGGCAAGGATGAACGATTATTTTAGCAAGGATGAACAATTATTTTAGCAAGGAACAAGGACGAAGCCTATTGTAATTAGTTATAATCGGTTTATTATTTCACCTAGCCCTCATATAAATATCTTCCTGGACCGGAACAATATTTAATGAAATTTGGCACAAGTAAACTACATATGAGTATAAATCTTAGTACCAAATTTCATGAAGATCGGTCCATACTTCCGTAATTATAGTTTCCATATAAATCTCTCTTCCGAAAATCATTTTAGCTTACATAAATACCTTAAAAATGTTAGTATCAAGTTAATATTCCACACAAAGTTTTATATAAGTATAAATAACAATGCCAAATTTTATTAAGATCAGTCCTTAATTTACCATAGCTCCCATATTAGACCGACTTTTGGGAATCACCCAAAAGTACACAAATTTATATAAATGATAGTATTTATCAACGTAATATTCTGTATTTGTATGTTTTATCTTAGACGTAATACAAGTATGGGTCCAAAATTGGCCACAGGTCCAATAAAAGACTCCTCTCCGAATATTGGTCCACATACACAATAGTTTAAGGTATGGTATGGATGACTGACTACATATTTCTTATTTGTTAAAAACTGCTTAAATTTTTCAAAAAATGTACTACTTTTTACATATTTTCAAAAGGTGCACATTTTTCTAAAAATTACCAAAGTCTAATTTTCAAAGAAGTATTAACTTTAAAAAAAATAAATAAATAAAATAACACCAACTTATAAAAGAGTGCAGGTAATAATTTTCAATAGTTATATATTATCAGAAACAATTAAATATTTTCAAAAATGATAAAATAATGCGATTTTCAAAAAAAGTTAGAAATATTCATAAATGTACCAGTTTTAAAAAGTACTAATTAAAAAAAATCAGCAAGATTTCTTTAAGTGTAATATATCCTAACAAATAAACGCCTAACATTTTTACACACACCCACATATGCATACACCTCATTCACTCATTCATTACTTTTAGGAGAGGAGAAAGAGAGATAGTTTCATTACCATTTCACAATATTTACAACATGAAACATTTCATTTTATGTGTCTCGAAATGAACAAATGACGCTCGTGCCTTTAAGCAGGACACAAGCACACACAAACATATAAGTCACACAGGAACTGGATAAGGTTTCGGCTTACAAATAAATATTGTCTTAATATGAACAAACACACATTAACGTTTACTAGAGTATACCTGGTGCGCTCCGCTATCTCTATCGTATTGAAATAAAAAAGTTCGGTTTAAAAAAAATTAATTTTTGCTATGCAATATATTTCACAAAATGCAACCGTTTAAGTCCCTTCCATTTTGGGGATTTTTAGTTTTTGTTTCTTTCTATAGTTTTTCCTGATTAGGCATTCTTTCCTTTTGTTTTGACTTTTTCTTTTGCGTTTTGGCGATTTTTTTTATTTTGTCGTATTTTCCTTTTGGCGTTTTTGTCTTTTTTCAGATCTTTTTATTTTAGCGTTTTTTTCGTTCCATAGTTTTTCCCGATTCGGTATTGTTTGCACTTTTTGCATTTTACTGTTTTTTTGCATTGGCGGTTTTTTTTTTGTTTTGGCATTTTTCTTTCTTTTTGCTGATTTTTTCGGTTTTGGCGATTTTTTTCGTTTCGATTTAGTAATTTTGTCGTTTTATCAATTTTTTTTTCTTATTTTGAGATTTTTTTTCCGTTTTGGCAACTTTTTTATTTTGGCGATTTTTTTTATTTTATCGTCATTTTTTTCGTTTTGTTGATTTCTTTTATTTTGTGAGACTTTTCATTTTGGCGATTTAGTTGTGTTTTACAATACTATTAATAACAATAAGAAAATAACTTACATTTTTTCGAAAAAAAAGAAAATAATAAAATTAACATAATAACTTTCATTTTCGCTCGAAGAAATAAAAACCTCCAAATAACAGTAATTTTCGCTCAAAAAAAAAAAAAAAAAAAAAATAATAAAAATAAATATAAAATAATATAAAAGTGAAAATGTAATGCTTTGACTTTTATGATAAAAGTCATGACGTAAAAACAAAAATAAAATACCTTTCAAAGGAACCAGATTTTTTTTTTACTTTTTCTACTTTGCTTCTAATAATGCATAAGACTTAGAAAAAAATAACAAAGTAAACAAAGTAATTCAAAGTATTAAACTCAAAGAGAAGAAACTAATTGTGAATAATTATATATATATATATATATATATATATATATTTTATTTTCTAAAAAACGATTTTTTTCTTCAACTGTCAACATAAAGTTTTGCCTCTATGTGTATATTCTCTGATTAAACTCTTTTCTATTTTGTTTATCACTTCTCTCTTACAAATCTCTCAACTAAAAGTGGAAAAAGCTCAAATTCACCATTATTATATCGTTACAACTTGTCCAGTTTGGTTTTGTAAAGAAATAACAAGAATGACCCTGCTTTGAATTAAGAGAATTGTCTGAGAGGCAATGTTTACCTTTTTAAGGCTTATATCATGGATGGTAAATATGGTACAATTGTACTTTTTTTGGTACATTATTATCTATTGCTACCGTGGTACTATCTCGACTCATTTGGTGCAATTTGATATGAGCTTATTTTCATATTTTTTATTTAAATAGAAACATCTTTTTTTATTATAGAACAACCCGCCTTTATAAGTCAACCTTTCGATTTTATTAATCATTGCATTCATAAAGTAATAAAATCTGTAAATTTGGAAATGTAATCGGATGATGTAAAATGCATGAATTTCTATCAAGAAAAACCTTTTTATTTTACCAAATAGCTCGCCTCTTCAAGAACAAGAGTGTTATAACAAATGTGCTGTATCACTATAAACTATTCGGAAAATAATGTTAACATTGATGGTATTTTTGTGGTATATAGATAGTTGTATATATTTTTCAACAAATAATGTTAACATATTTCGCGGAAATATAATTTTGAGAAAAACTTATTCAATTCTTTAATCTTCCTAAAATATTTTCCTAAATAAGAGAACAAATTTTGGGTTAATATTTATTTAATGTAGTTAGAGTACTAGACGCAGTTGAAGAATAAAGACTCAAAAATGTACTATTTCTGGTGTAAAGTATCGCCGATGTAAAATGGAATAATTAAGTTTTTGTTATTGAAATAAACACATCTAGAGTTATTTTAGGAATTATCTCTATTCCACATTCGTTAGAGAAACATATTACTAAAATATTATTATAATAAAAGAAACAACTATAATTAATTTTTCTACTGTTTCAAGTTGAATTCAACAAATCTGTTGCTGCAATTTTGAAATTGCATGTAATATTTTTACTAAAATTAATTATTTATTTTTTTATTGATAATTCCAATGTTACAAGATATAAAATCTTATGGATACAACATTAGTCATTATAAATGAAAACTACGGACATTTAATAAAAGTTATATAAAATAAACATAAATATTTATACAATTAACAAACAGATAGTAGCATAATTAACAATTTTCAAATGTAAATAAGACTTAAAAAAAAAATAAATAAATAAAGATAAAATTAAAATTTTCGTGACAGTAGAACAATACAATTATGTTTTGAAATAATTAAAAAGTTTATTCTTAAAAGATGTTGCTTTAGAAATAAAATGATAATAATAAGGCAAGGAGTTCCAAAGTCTAGTTGCATTGATGAGAAATTGTCTGTCAGATAATAATCTAGAATAGGGCAAAGGTACAATTAAGTTGTTACGTGCTGATCTGGTAAATTTTCTCTTTTTAAAAATATAATCAGGTTCTTTAGTAAAACTAATTTTATGAATCAATAATAATGTTTTAGATTTTAGTTAATTTTCAAACGAGATCCCATAGATTCGATTAGTATACATGGACAAACGATCATATTTTCTTAAGACAAACACATATCTTACAATAACATTAAATGCTCTTAATAGTTTAGTTTTAGAAACATTATCACAGGTGCTGAATATTTCACATACATAAAGGAGTATTGGTAATATAAAAGATTTTGCAAGCAAGAGTCGAATATTCTGTGGAGTATAGTAATGAGATTGCCAAAGACTACGAACGATTATATACACTTTACCACATGCCTTGTTAATTTGGTCGCTCTATGATAAAGTATCGTTAAATATTATGCCAAGAATTTTCGCATTTTTAACATACTCGATATTAGTGTTATTAATATGAATCACCGGGAGCATGATTGTATCAAATTTTTTATGATTGATAACTAAGTTCAAAATTGGATCATTCCGGCATGCCCATTCATAGACATGTTCTAAATCTGAATTTATATTTGAAATACATCTGAGAATGTCTTCCTTTTCACAAAAAGCGTATAGTTGAGCTTTGTCGGCATACATATGGATATGGCAGGTTCCTATTACATTTGGTAGATCATTTATATATAACGAGAATAACAAAGGGCCTAGAATAGACCCTTGTGGAACACTACGACTCAATCCTGCTGCGGTTGATGAATTTCCATTTGAAATGGATCAAACGCTTTAGGATGATCTAAAAGCGTTAAAACGTTATATTTCCTTTATCGACATGGACTCTAATGTCCTCTGAAACGTCGGTTAGTGTTGTAATGCAACCTCTTCTTTTTCTAAAGCCTGATTGTTTATTATACAATAACTTATTGGTGCTAAAGTAATTTGTCATTTGTGCATACATTAGTTTTTCAAAGACATTAGATAGATAAGGAAGGGCAGCTATTGGTCTGAATTCTTTATCACTTTTAGGTAATGGAACAATTTTTGCGATTTTACATAATTTTGGAAAAGTTGATGTCATAAATATTGTATTAAATATATGTGTGATATAAGTCAAAATTTTTGGCAACAAAGCCTTTAAAAAAATCGGGTTTATGCCATCCAGGCCTTCCGAGCTAGATTTTACGGAAAGAAAAGCTTCCAGGACATCTTCCTGATTAATGCCGTGAAAGTCAAATAAAGTGCGCAGGTTATGTATTGGTAAGTTATCATAGTAAGAAGATGAAATATTTGATGGATGGTGTGTGGTAAAAGTTTTATTCAGTTCCATTTCAGAGAGGTTTGCCACCTTCATATCGTCTTTAAAGCCCAGATTCCTAACCTCCTTCCATTATTTGTTTCCGTTTAACTTTGAGTGAAATTTTCTACCAAAATATTGTTACTTGGCAGACTTGATGCCACGATTAACTATTTTCTTTAAAGATTTTAAAGTATCGTATGATTGTGGAGTTTTATACCTTTTCCATTTTTCGTATGCTAAGTTTCTTTCTTTTAATAAAATACATATATTGATGTTAAACCAAGGATTTGAGCAATTTTTAACTATTTTCATTTTTACCGGTACGTATTTTTCAAAAAGATGGGAGACCATATCATTAAAGAATTTGATTTGTTCAACATCAGTCATACTAAAAATATTGTGTCAATTTAAATTATCTACTTCGTATCCAAGACCATCATAGTTAATATGTTTATAGTCTCGATAAGATACAATTTTAGTATTGGAGGGTTTAACTATGGGCAAATCATAGATTAAATAGATGAGGTCGTATCTGGAAAAAAAAAAATCTGAAAAAAATATCTGCCGATATTTGATCATATAACAGTATTTTGGAGTATTATTAACACAGAACAGATCCATAATAGTGCTATTTGTTGACGTGAAATGAGTGGGTATCGTAGTATTTACTATATGTATACCAATAGTTTGAAAGGTGTGGATAATTGAAGTGTCCTCCACTAAATTACAATTAAAATCGCCAGTTAAGATAATGTCATTATATTCCACTGAGTGTTCCTCTAACCATGTTGTTATTATTGAAAGATTTATATTCTTATTCGGTCTATAAATTGATCCAATTAGATATTTAATTTCGCTACTACAAATTTCTAACAATAGAAAATCGTAGTCTTTATTACCAGATGATCCATGTTGATTTATAGTCCCACAACGAAGATGACTTTTAACAAAAATAGCGACACCGCCTCCACGTTGTCTATCATTTCCGTCTGCACGAAATACATTATATTCAGCAAATTTAATCTGAGAGTTGCTAGTATGCGAGTTTAACCAGGTTTCCGATTTTGTTACATAAACTTTGTGCATTAATATGAAAAATATTTAGAGCTTTCTTCTGTTTACCAAGAATGCGCACCATTGAGTGTGACAAAACTTTGGAACTCATACTACTACTATCAGAAGCGAACGAAACCTTTATCACCATAAGCAATATCTAATAATATAAACTTGTACAATTCAATAAAAATAATAAATTTAAACATACACTGCCTGCCACTTGAATAAGGAATCACATTTTTTTTAAATTTAACTAAGTATATCTCCTAAACTAAAGTTCGGAAAAAAATAATTTTTTGCGCAACCAAATTTCAAAGTGTTGGCCTTAGTTTCCTGAAGAAATAAGTAATATACATATTTGGTTATACTAAAATTATGCGTTTATTTAAAGATATGTATTTCTGTGGTACTTTTTCGTGTGTCACTTGTATAAGGAATATTTTAAAACTAAGCAAACTGTAATTTATTTTTAAATTTTAGGTTATAAAAATTAAAGTTATTATCTTCTAGCATTCAATTAGTAATGACTACTGCCACCATTTTTAGAAATAACCTTAAAATAATAAATATTCAAAGAGTATATAAATAGATCATTTTGTTAATTACGAAAAGAGTCAGGAAAATTTTGTGTATCATAAAAACCAGTATCTAGTTTATTTAAAAAATCAATGTCCACTATTGGAAATGGTGTATCTACCTTAGTTTTCTTAGCATAAATACTTTCACGACCAGTAAAGACGGACCAAAGCATTTTTTCTTCTTTAATTTAATAGCCTCCCTTAGTATATGGTGATTCGTCCGGGTAAGAGCTTCATTTACATAAATTGGTAATAAAATTAGTTTTATAATTTATTAAATTTTTTCTATGTAAATGTTTGTAATTAAAACATATTAACAAAATTGGTATCGTTGTGGTCGAAAAAGTACATTTTAGTTTTATAGTTGCTACATTATAAAATAAGCCATTTTTCATCCCTGGCTTATACACATATATGCGAGCTTTTTATTTTCTATGTATTAGTAGCAATTTTTACCGCTTATAACTTCTAAAATACTGAACTGAAAACGCGTCGAAGAAGTGAAATTTTCCATTACAACAAAAACAAAGTTTAATAATTTGTTTTTGTTTACCATATATTTTTAAAATGTAATAAACGTGAGAACTTTAACGCGTTTCTCTCTCTTCTAAAATTCCATTTTAGAAATGTACGATAAACAAAAAATTTTTTAAACTTTGTTTTTGCTTCAAATGAAAATTTCACTTCTTTGACGCGTTTTCAGGAACAGACACAAATATTTTGCACATCTATGCGAAAATATCTTTCTAATGGTATATTTTTTTTATTAAAATCAAATGTATAGTATCACCGTAAAAGGGATAACAAAAAATGTGTTTGCCTATTAATTATATAGATGCTAACGAAAAAAAACTGCACAAACGTATAGAAAATTTTAGCAAAAGGAAAAATATATATTTTCATTACATTTAAAATAAAAATATATTCTTTGTAGAGAATGAGTCAGCTCATGAGTGCAAGAGGAGAAGAGAAAAAGATCTGTAGAAGTTAAGTACGAGTACTAGAGAATTGTAGAGTATACTAAAATATTTTGGCATTTTGCATAATTTATGAAACAGGATTCATGACGTAAATACATGCATACACACTTAAACACATTTATACTTTTGTACACAGGAGTAGTAAAAAAATGCTCTAAATAAAAAAACATTCAGTCACACATATACTCATACTTTTACCAAAAAAAGTCATAACGTATATAACCTCTTTCCTAAAAGGATAGCAGCTTTAGAACAAAGAAGCATATTAAACGTACTAAACCAGCAAACAAGCAAACAAACAGCATCACCATGTATCAAATCGAATTTAGATATTGCTTTGGCAAATTGTGATGTTTACTCCAAAATATATTTAAATTTTTTTTTGTTGTCGTTTTTATTTTTGGTGTTCAATTGCAAGCAGCACAGGTGTTGAATAGTGTTAAACAAACAAAAACGTTTTGCAGGTCTTTTATTGTTTTTGGGCATTATTTTAAAGTTACCTTCAGTTGTAGAAATGATGACCAACTAGAATGATGTTGAACAAATTAATTAACACTCCGAATACTTGACTGTGGAAAATGTTATAATATGATGTAGTCATATATATTTCTGGAAAAATAGTTTGTACGGATATTAGCGAACACTTCGAGTGATCTAAATTAATAATAAACTAGAGGAATAAAAAAAAAAAATTATAATTAAAAACTATGGTTTTTAAACTACCTTATGTTTCAGAAACATGTGTTTAAAATAAATACTTTTAAAAATTTTTATTTCTAAAAAAATCTTTGTATGATGATCCAATTGATGATCAAAAAATGATCATAGGTTTTGAGTAATAGAATTTTGAAATTTTTGAAAAAATTCATTTTCTCACATAAGGGCCCTATTGATGATCAAAAAATGGGTGCTCTATTTAGACATAGTAGGCTCGAAAGCTATTATCTTAAGGATTTCAGAGCAGAAAAGATAATATTAAGATTGATCATAGGTTTTGAGTAATGTAATTTTGAAAATTTTGAAAAAATTCATTATCTCATATAAGGGCCCTATTGATGATAAAAAAAATGGGTCAAAATTAAAAATGTGCTCTATCTAGACATAGTAGGCTCAAAAGCTATTATCTTGAGGATTTCAGAACAGAAAATATAATATTAAGATTGATCATAGGTTTTGAGTACTAGAATTTTGAAAATTTTGAAAAAAATCATTTTCTCATATAAGGGCCTTATTGATGATCAAAAAATGGGTCAAAATTAAAAAGGTGCTCTATGTAGACATAGTAGGCTCGAAAGTTATTATCTTAATTATTATCTTATTATCTTCAGAGCAGAAAAGATAATATTAAGATTGATCATAGGTTTTGAGTAATAGAATTTTAAAAATTTTGAAAAAATTCATTTTCTCATATAATTAAAAAGGTGCTCTATTTAATTTTGTACATCGAGACTATAGGCTCTCAGTCGTTATTTATGAAAAATGTTATAACATGATGTGATCATATATATTTCTGGAAAAATTGTATCTGCGAATTTGGCCAGGGAATATGAAAACATTGATATAAATTATAATTGACATAAATTGACACGTTGCCTGTAATGCCTTTTAACATACACAATATACATCCGATTTTAATAAAAAATTAGAGAGGTATTTTCTTATAGATGTATATATATATATATATATATATATATATATATATATATATATATTTATATATATATAACAACTCTCTCAATTCAAATCAGTCACATTGTTACTATTTCTTTAGAAAAATAAACTGTAATGATATAAAAACATGGAGTTGGAGTATTTTTCATTTTTACTTGAAAGAGTTGTAAGAGAGGAGTGATAAAAAATGGAAAAGGGTTTAATACTTTAAACTGCTTTGTTTACTTTATTCTAGTCTTATGCATAATGAGAAACAAAGTATAATAAGTGAATAATTTGAGTTACTCCTTGAAGGGAGTTTTGTTTTTGTTTTTATACCGTTCCTTTTTTTAGCAAATGCATAAATTTATGTAAAACTAGAAAGAAAGATATAGTCGATCAAGATCGACTATATGATACCCTACACCATTGTGTACGAGCATAAAAATTCGGTAAGGGGACTTATGTTACACCTGTGGGCAATTTTACTAAATGTAAAATAAAATATACAAATACAGAATAATGTATATTGATACTAACATCTAGATGATTTTATGCTGAAAGTGGATTTATATATGAGCTATGGTAAATTATGCACCGAATCTAATAAAATTTGACAATGTTATTTCTACTTACATAAATTTATTTGTGTCGAATATTAACTTGATAATAACATTTGTATGGGACTTATGCACGTTAAAGTGATTTTCGGAAGAGGGGTTTATATGGGAATTGTGGTTTATTGTAGACCGATCTTCATAAAATTTGGCACAAATATTGATACTTTTATAGAACTTTTTTAAACTCTATTCCGGGAGACATTTGTATGGGAGCTAGGTGAAATAATGGACCGATCACAGTCAATTTCGGTAGGCTTCGTCTCTGTATTGCAAAAGTCCTATGTGCCAAGGTTCATTGAATTATCTTTTAAATTGTGGACAAGGTTTACATAGACAGCCAGCCAGCCGTCCAGCCAGACGGACGGACGGACATCGTTAGATCGATTTAAAAAGTATTCTGAGTCGATTGGTATACGTTAAGGTGGGTGTTGAATAACTTTTTCTAAGCGTTACAAACATCAGCAAAAACGCATAATACCCCAACCTATGGTGATGTAGAGTATAATTAATTATTTTAATTGCGTTATTAAGAAAAGCTCATTTCATTAAGTCGTTTAAACTTTACTATTCATGATAATATTCTTTACAAAAGCGTGATCTTAGTTTTTTTTAAAAAGTGAATTTTCGCAAAATGTTCAACATATATCTTATTTAATGATAAGTTAATATAGAAAATAGTTTTTATTGTTTTAAAATGCGAAATATGTGGGGCTTATTTTCAAGTTTAGGAAAACCTTTTTTGGTCCATACAATTTCAAGTCCTTAAAATAATTTTGACGCCACCTGAATTTTAGTAATAGGCAAATAAAATGCTTTCTTTTGACATTAATATGAACGTAATTTATAGTTCGTGGTAGTTGTCAGTAAGCGAAATGTGTTTGGAAAAGAATATCGCTATAGTCGGTATAAATGATGTTTCTTATTTTTTTGCATATTATCAATTTTAACCATTAAAATTATTCTTTACAGATACTATTTTATGATCTAAAGTCAAATCTGATCTTAAAAAAATGCGGAACAAAATTTCAAAATTTAGTGAAAATTTTAAAAAGTCCATAAAATTTTAGCATTTTAAATTTTTTTACGCCCCTTCGACTCGGAAGTGTCATTTATTAAAAATTCTGTTTAAGCGATATTGTGATCAATTTCTATAAAAGCGGCATTTGTCAGTAGCGAAAAACATACTTTTTACAAACATTTACGCTAATTATATGGACGTTTGTGATGTTGGTATCCCATACCTGGTTTCCGAAATAAACGAGATATACCTTAAACTGTATAGAATAACGACGTCTTTTAAATTCTGTACTCTAAATTTAATTTCACTTATTTGCATAAATTTTCTTTAAAAAAAATTGAAAAATTTCAAAATCTTCAATTTTTGATTCCATTTTTTTTTATCACCGCATGACTTGTCACCAGGTAGTAACTCGGTTACTTGTTATACAATATCGTCGGTGCTCTGACGAAAAGTTCTATGTGTTTTTGAACAACTTTTCAGGAGGGCGGAAAAACAAATTGTTTTTTGCATGAAAGGTGTACAAAATTACATATTAATCCTTTTGATATCTTTAAAACTAATCTAAATATTTGGAAATAGATTAAAATTGAAAATGGAGATCATTAAATCTAATGGTTCAATAAAAAAATCGCACATAGGACTTTTTGTCAGCGCACCAACGACATGAATTTCCTAAGTGTTGTTGCTCGACTGGTTAATAGTTTGAATCTAAAAGATGTAAACTATTAGTGCAAAACTGAAATAAATCAAAAAATCCTTGAAACTTTTATATTTTTTTTTATATTTTTTATATTTTTTTTATATTTTTTTAAGTTTAAATGGCTGTATTATTTCCTTGAGATTTCAGGAGAATGATCTAAAATGTTGGATTTCTTTGTTATTTTGTAAGGTCTATCAAAATGAAGCAATAGTTTTCTCTTTTTCAAACAAACTTTAGAAATACGAAATACATAAAGTCGGTTTCAAAGTTTTGAAAAATTTTGAAATTCCTTATATATCAGGGGTAACCACAAAAATTGCTTGAAAGGCCAAATTTGGAAATTCTAACGTAGAAGTTGAAAATGTACTCTTCTAGAAGTGAAGATTGGTCTGTTCTTATATGATTCCGAAAATATTACAACTGATTGTTTAAATTTACGTGAGCTGAACTATTTTCAAAACTCCTTCAAAAATAAGTATTTTTTTAATACAATTATGAAAATTTTCATTAAAAGAAAAATTAAATTTTAAATTGTAATAGAGGTATACTAAGGCCTAGAATATTCATTTATTATTAAGATTTTACTAAAGTTTTTTGTCACATTTTTTTTGTTCAAACATATAATTTTATATATTAAAGATATTTTCAACAATATAGTGGGTTTTAATATACTACTAGAATGGTCTATCCTGATACTATTGAAGATTACAAGTAATTAACCCTTTAACAGCAAGATGCCCAATTTTATACATTTAGTTCCCGAAAGGATAAATTAGCCATTTTTTCAAATAAGTCACATGGAAGTGTTTATTATACTTAAATATAGATGAATTTATGAAAAATATAACAACATCCTTTAACCATTTTTTTATTTGACAAAAAAATTAACTTAACTAATTATGGACCGGAAATCCCAAAATATTATTTGTGCAACTAAAGGGTTAAGTGAATACATATTTATCAATAATATTGAATAAGACCTTTCAAATGATGGCCTAAAATACAAATTATGATGGAAAATGTCCAAAATATTAAAACTTTAATAAAATAGTATTTAAAATAAAATCATAGAAAATTTTACAAAAATTTTAATTTCGCGTGAATGAAAACTAAATTAATTTTTTTTTTACTTATGTATTAAATGTCATTTGTCTATCATATTTTGTATTTTTTTTTTTTTTGACAAAAAGTTAAAAATTATGTACACTGTTAATCGAAAACCATATTTTTGGTGGTATTTTAAAAATGGTCCAGCTCACGTGAACGAGATAATTAAACCGAAATATTTTGGGTATTAGTTTAAAACATATTAATCTTTATTTTTAGGGGGGTATATTTGCAAAATTTTTTGTCTTGATACAAATCAATGCACTTTAATCTTCATAGGTGATTTATTCACAGAGCTTTATATTCCTAAAGCAAATTTTAATCAGGTGAAAAGCAACCTATTTAATTGACTCTTTAAATAATTGCTTCCAGTAACTCTAATTTTGTGTAAAATGTTTGAAAATTGCAACATCCAATTTTCAAACATTTGAGTCTATTCTTTGAGTATAAATATTTTATGCATTAGTAATTTCTGTCGGTCACCTTTATTCCAGTTTCTTACAATATTTACTTCACATTTCTAAAATAAATACAAAATTTATTTTATTTTTATCTTCGGCCAGTTACTTGCAACGGTTGCTGGTGTTATTCCAAAGAATATAAAGAATGGAAGGCTTGTCAAAAAAATCTAACTCTGTAGTCAAATTTTATTTATATGTATCAGTGCTGAAATCACTTTCACCACACCTTGTAAGACCACGTAGATGCACAAAAGAGTATTAAAAAATTATTAAATATAATTAATCATAGTTATATACGCAGATTTTCATATATGTTCATCTTTTGATGCGGATTATATCCACAAATATAAATATAATTATATTTTTGTTTTTTTTTTTTAATTCTGTTTAATTTTTAATACCAAAATTGGAAACTTTGTTCGTTTAATATAAATTTCAAGATACAAAAAAAGAAAAAAAATTAATATCACAAATTTCAAAAAAATATTTTTTTTTTGTATTTGTGAGTGTAATTTTCCTAAAATTTTTAAGAAAAGTTTTGTTTATTTTGTGTTGAATTCACACAGAACTTTTATGTGAGGGGAGAGAAATGTTGTTGTTGTACGAAAGATACCTTTCCACTCTTTGTATTCTTTGGTACGTTCAATTTGTATTTAATAGTTTTCCACACTTGAACCATTCAGATAGAGTTTACAAATTTATTTTGTTTGGAGAAAATTTGTTTGAAATTTATGTGACACTTTGAATGCAATTGATCAAATTAAATAAACATGAATTTGCAGCAAAACACAAGAGGTAACAGACAAAAAAAAAAAAATAAATAAATAAAAGTGATGGTTGCAAAAAAAAAAAAAAAAATCAATAAAATAGCAAAAAAGTTGTTTGTTTAAAATTAAGATGAATTCAAATAGGTGACCTCACTTAATCAGCTGATTATTTTTTTAGTACTTTGAACTGTCAAACTCCATAGAAGCACAATTTTTGCTTACCCGCTGAAGTTCAAACTTCATGTATAAGCGAGAAAGAAAGATAAAGTCGGTCAAGACCGACTATATGATATCTTACATCATTGTATACATAGCATAAAAATTCGGGAAGGGGACTTATATTACACCTGTTGCCAATTTTACTAAATATAAAATAAAATATACAAATACAGAATAATGCGTTGATACTAACATTTAGATAATTTTATGCACTTTAGGGCGATTCCAGAAATTGAGTTTATATGGTAAACTATATATTGAGCTATGGTAAACTATAGACCAATTCTCGAAAAGATGTTGGTTCTACTTATATATAATTTATTTGTGTCGAATATTAACTGGATACTAACATTCGTACGGGATTTATGCACGTTAAAATGATTTTCGGAAGATGGGTTTATATAGGAGCTATGGTCAATTGTCGACCGATCTTCATAAAATTTATACTTGTACAGAACGTCTTTGCTCCGAATTTCATTAAAATATTTTTATTTTTAAGGCATTTTTGAGTGTTTAAACTCTATTCCGGAAGAACTTTTGTATGGGGACTAGGTGAAATAATGGACCGATCACAACCAATTTCAATAAGCTTCGTCCTTGTATCATAAAAGTCCCACGTGCAAATTTTATTGCATTACCTCTAAAATTGCGACTCGTACTTTGTGCACAAAGTTTACATGGCAGCTAGCCAGCCGCCCAGCCAGTCAGACGGACGGACATCGTTAGATCGATTTAAAAAGTGATTCTGAGTCAATTGGTATACTTTAAGGTGAGTGTTGCATAAATTTTTCTATGCGTTACAAACATCAGCACAAATTCATAATTGGTGGTGGTGTATAACGAACTCGTCGTATTATTGCTTTTGCAGAACTGCTATCACCTGTTTCTTTTCACCATGGTTTAAAATATGCGGGTTTATTTTTTGGTCATCGACATGACGATTGTGAAATGGTCAAATACAAAATACAAAAAATTTGAGAATGTTTTTTAGAATTAAAAAACAAAATTAAGTTTAAAATAGAAATTATATAGCACAAATTTCAAATACTTTTATGTCTTTAGCGGGCCTATTTTAAAAATATTTTTTTATATATTCCGTCACTTTACCCTTTAAGGAAATGTTCAAATAAACTGACAGATATGTGAAGTTATCGTAAAATTTGTATTACCAGCCAATGTATGTACTGTTGGAAATATTTAGGTCTGTTCTTGTGTTCCTGCCACAACTAAAACATATTAAAATCGCAAACAGAAAGTTTTATTTCATTGTATAAAGTTATAAAAAAGTTTTGTCCGCTCTAGCATGAACAAAAACTTTAACCGTTTATGCATGGATTAGTGTTGTGCAAGTATTGGGTATCGAGTACCGACTATTTGCCTCTTTTTTTTGGGTAAAGTAAAGTAGTTACTCAATACTTTCAGAGTTTATTTTTTTTAATGATATCGTATTAAAAATATAACGTATAAAATACAACTCTGCAAATTAATTTTTAAATATCTGAAAATAATTTTATTGATTTGTTTTATATAATACAATTTATAAAATTTCACGCAAATCGAATAAACATATTTGTTTTATTTTTTAATAAAACAAACGTAATTATGTATTATATTTCATTAGTAAAACACTTACGAAGAATTTTCGAAACAAAAAAATTCGAGAAAATATCGAAAATTACATAAAATATGAAAGTTCGTAACATTGCGCTTTACGCGATTATTTAGCATTAGATAAATTTCGAGAAATTTCAAAATATTAATTATCGCAATGTTCAAGTTTTTTTTTTCGAAAGTAAATGTTTCTAGAAATATTATTCTTTTTAATTTCTCGAGCTTTTGATAATTTAATAAAAAAACATGGTAAAATTCTTCAGTCATAGTTCATATCGATAAATTGTAAAAAATTAAACTATTATGTTAAGTATAAACCAATTAAAAATAATACAATAAAGTTTAAGATAAGAAGGTAAGTAATGTTGATACTTGTCTAAAAATATCTTTAAAATAGTATATTTATGTAAATGATATCTCTTTACAGATTAATCCAGGAAACTTTGCCCTAAAAAATGTGGACTTGAAGAACAGACAAACTAATATTATCGGGAGGAAAAAATTGATGGCTACATCTGGAGCTAAAATTCTTCAAATATTATCGATTCTATGTACCAACTTTTATTAATTTAATGTTTAATTATTAAATTAATATTTTTGAAATATAACTTAAGTTTCATCTAATTTTTGAATACATAAAATATTTAATACATTGTGTTAGGTTAAAATAAAACATAACTTAAATAATGAAATCAGCTAATAATGAAAAATTGGAAATGAAATGAAAATGAAATAAAATAGAAAACTATAGCTTTTGAACTATTGCCAACGATTCGTTAGCAATATCGATGTCGAAGAGTTTTCGATCTTTCTCGATGCCTTACACAAATCTCTAAAGAACATTTTCAAGTTTCGCTATCGAGATCGTTAAATATTCGATATTGATATCATAAGCGAACTTTTGATACCGATCGCCATAAACTGAACGAGTTTATACTCGAAACGCCTCGTTAATAGTTCTGGAAGGTTTTGTTAGAGAAATGTTCGCGAATTATTCGAAGGCGATATAAATATCGAAGTTTGTGGTCAAGCGGGAAGTTAAAATATATTATTCAACTCCATGCTAACATATTTGATCACTCCATCCACTTTTTTCTTAGGTCCCATTCAAAAAATGGAATGGTCCGATTTCAATGAAGTTTCTCATAATGATAGTAGAGGTGTGTGATATAATGGTGACGTATCCACAGGATCCCAAAGTTGAAAACGGTCCTGATTCGTTATATCTTAACCGATTTAAAAGATTTTTACATTTTTAAATATAAGTAGATTCTACTAGGCGAGATCTACAAAAAAAAAAAGAAAACATTGTGTAGAATATCTCTTTTAGTTTAAAAGATATATGTTTTCAAATATTAAAGTGTTTACTTTTTAAATTACTTTGGCGTAGTTTTTTCCCTATAGCGGCTCAAATTTCATCAGATTTTTTTGAAATAATTTCTGCTTTATTGATAACAAATAAAAAAATTGTGTAAAAATTTTTTTTGAAAAAATCTTTACGGAATCAAAAATTATAAACACTTGAATTTGAATTTTGAAAAAGTCGATTTTCGCCGTTTTTTTTTCTTCCAAAAAAGTAGTTACATTCTTTTTCAGTAATAAGGAAATTTTATTAAGTAAAGTATTTATACTTTTCTGAAGGATAACTTTATAGAAAATTGTTTGAAGGAAAAAATTGTAAAAGCTTTAATCCTGCAGGATCCAGGGTCTCCCAAATTCGACATATTTTTTCATAATTTTTCCAATTTTTGCCTTAATTTTTCAAATCGCAAAGCTGGAATGAAAAAAATTATATTTTTTACATATTTTAATGTGTTTTTAAGTTTCTGGAAAAAAAGTAAAAAATACCATTTTTGGAAATTTTTGAAAGTTTTTTGGGATTTGCGAGATTTTCCTTAACAAAAATATAAAAAAGTAAAAAAGAAAAAAAAAATGATCAAGGTGCAATGTTAAAAAATATTTACTAACAAAAATTTTATTTCAAAATAAAAATTGAATAATGTGCACAAAAACCAATTCAACACTTTATTGGCACTTTTTCGTAAAAAGTATGCAACGAATTTTTTTATTATAGACAATATTTTCAAAAAGAAGAAATAATTTCCTAATATACCTACCTTAACCTTTCCATGTGTAAAAATTAATTATCGAAATATTACACCTCTTTGTAAATATTACTCGTCTAGTTAAGTTCTTCATAAAGAGTTGGTAACATAATGACTTAGGTAATGTTAATCGCCAATTAATCATTTATTTTGAAACCTGGGATATTCACTAACTAATATTTTACAACAGATACTATATTTTTATTATATGTAGATAACAGGTAACTTCCGAGAAGTTCTTTTTACCTATTACTATTACCTTCCAAACTTAAATTTTTACGCTCCTCTGCTACATCTATTTTATGTAAATTCAACCAGCAGATAGAAGTTATAGATTTATTTCCAAAAAAATCGATTTTTAATTATTGTCACTTTGTGTTCATAAGTCTGTAACTTTTTAAATCTTTAAAAATAAACAAAAAAAAAAAAAAAATTGTGCACGAATTACCCTAATTTCCATGATATTAGTTAATATGAACAAAATCCATTTGAGAATTATTTGGCTAAATATTTGTGAACTTGAAATTTTTTGTTATTTGATTAATAAGTTTAAATTATAATTATATTCAAAATGTATGAAATTTGAAAAAATTAGAGTAGGAATTTTAAAACCCTTGACTTAAATAATTGTTGTAAATACTTTAATTGATTTAAACCATGACTCTAGAACACTATTTAATGTTAAAGTTTAATTTTTCGGAAAGACAGCCACCATATAATTCTATAATCATTTTGGTAAATGATGTATTATTTAGTGTTGTCTCCTCCAGCTTTGTACAAATTTTCATTGTAATGGATTAATTGGATTTTGAGATATTAATAAAAACGTTGCGATACATTTTAATGTAAAATAGTATATTTTTAGTAATTACATTTCAATAAAAGCAAGTAGAAGCGTTATATTCGGCTGGGCGAAATTTTTTTTACCTTTTACAAAATCTGTATTTCATAAATATATAAACATATTAGAATTATCTCATACCAAAATGTTTGCTTTAAGTTGGAAATATACTTAATATTTGTAAACTAGTGTTAACCATGACATCGGAAATTTTCAACATAAAGAGTACCCCAAAACTCCTTGGGCTCATGACTTAGGAAGATCGCTCACTGTGTTCAAGAGCTGAATAAAGAAGAGATATGCAAAATATAATTCTAACAACAATTTTTTTTTTTTCGTTAAAGATACGTTAGAATTAGATATTTTAAACTTGAATTAGCTAATTTAAAATGTTCAAAATTTTTAACTTTGGGGCTGTAAGACACAATTCCATCAAACGCAAACCTAAGAAATAATTACAGTTATGTGGTAATATTTTAAGAAAGATACTTGTCGAACTTATTTTTTCACAAAAACTATACCAATATCAAAACAAAGTTTAAATGGATTCTACGACGATACGAACCTTGGCTTGAAGATTTATAATCTAGAACACTTCCACTAGACTATCTATACGCATAGAAATTTTGTTGAAAAACTATTATATATACTCCTCATATATGTGAACAGTATAACAATCAATTTACAACACTATATATTGAATATATTTCAAATTCAATAACGTTGAAAATATGTTTTTTTTTTACACAAATTAAAGAAAAACTATTTTTGGAATTCAGAACTTCAAATTCCTTGTGGCGAATAGAAATGTAATTTTTATTTCAAAAATTTTAAAGAAACATTTTTAAATAATTAAAAATATATTTTACAGTTCCTTAATCTGACATTTCAATATTTTAATTTTCGATCAATGACCTAAAGTCTTTTAGTCACAAACCCAAGCGGTATACCACATCGATATTTTGAATCGAAATTATACTTTTTATAAAAAATAATAGAAAAACATTTATATATTTTTGTATGTGAAACAGAAAATATTATTAAATTTGGGCAAAGAAAATTGGAAAATTTTTTGAGGCTATTCTAGAAAATCGTTTATAACTCTACCATTCCTAAACTGATTTTTTTTTGAATTTTAATGCCAAGATTTTCAAGACTATATGGTATACGTGTTGAAAGAAAAAAGTATTTATTGGACTATATTCTCATAAGTTATTTTTAATCATCAATTTGAGGCCCTGTATATATATTTAAAGACTTTCGTATAAAATAAAAAATTTATATATACCTTTCATTTTATGTGAAAATATTCCCAAATAAACTTTTTAAAATCCATTACACATAATATCAATATTTCGTTTTATATTGCTTTAAGCGCTAAGGTAAAAGGAGCAACAAATATTCATTCCATTAAAAATTATTTAAAAATTAAATTATTTAAAATGGTATAAATTATATTCATTAAAGTTAAAGATACTCTTTAAAATGTTCTACCTTTTTGTTCAAAAATTGCTTATTTCAAATATATTAAGTTTGGCGAATATTTTAGGAATTGGAATTTTGTAATATTTTCACACTATAGTACATGATATGTTAGCTTTACAGTAAATTAATAATTTTACAAAATTTCTAAAATTTTCCAAAAATATTTATGATCAGCAAGTAATTTAATTCCTTTTTGACCATTAAATAGTAATATTAAGAGTATTCTGAATCAATTGCTAACTTCATGATAGATAAACAACTCTTTAGCATATGCCGTATAAATAAAAAAATTTTTCTCCCTGGCTAAATTTCTAGATAACAATTTACAAATATTCCCTTAAACTAATTTTGACCACTGTAATATTAATATATTTATTTATTCATATGCACATTTTAAAAAGGTGTTTGTTATGGAAATAGAGGAATACCTTTTTGCATGTATTTATGTAAATTATTGTCATTCATATGTATGTATTTACATACTTAGATACATATGTATAAAAGTATAATATTTCTTTGTATTTATTTGTTAACTATTTCTATGTTTTTGTACAATAAGTTGTATAAAAAAACCTTGTATATTGAAAATTATTACAATACAAACAACAAAGTTTTTCATATTGTATACAAGAATGAATGAATGAGTTAGTGAATGAATGAATAAATGTTCAAAATATTATCAGTTTGCTATTGAAATCTCTCAAAGGAAACAACGTCAAACTTTTTAATGTTATCAATTCATACAGGTGTATAAATGTATATGTGCATTATATACATACACTACATTTATTTGTTTCAGCTATAAATGCATTTATGATTTTGGTTTAAAAACTTATTTTTTTTTGTTTGTTTTTCTTTTTCTAACAAAGAAGTTATATATTGTATATGTATATTTTTGTTCTAGAATTATTATAACACAAGTTGTAGGTGATTTCTTTGCCTAAGGCGAGTGGGTATAAAAACTTGCACAAAACTTTTATATGTTGCTATAAATAACAAAAAAAAAAAAAAAAAAAAACATCTCAAACTCAAAACAATAATTCTATTCAGCACTTTATAAACTATACCTGTTGAGTATGTATTTATTGTGTGAAAGTCGTACTCATATACACACACCAACAACCACTTGGCTCGACAGCTTCAACAACAAATAAAGTTAAAATTTATAAAAAAAAAAAAAAAAATTCTTTTGATTTTGCGGTTTTTAATACAATTGTTTTTGGTTTTGTAGTAGTCTGATTTTTATAATTTTATTATAAACGCAAGTTATTAATTGAATTTTACGCGTGTGTGTATATGTTTTTTTTTTGTTATAGGTGTTTAACACAAGAATTAAACAAATGTATTTTTATTAAAATAATAAAATAATATTGAAATGTTTTAAAGATTTTTATAAATTTTGTTTAAAGCGTATGAGTTATACTTTAATATAATATTTAAATTTGAAAAACAAATAATATGAATCGATTTTAATGAAATATGGTTCGATTTATAAAGAAAATTCTTTATCGTTTTCCATTTTCTACGATTTTTTAATAATAAAAATTTTTCAATTTTATTTATTTTTTTTTTCAAATTTTTTTAATAGCTCCGAAACTAAAAATAAAAAAAAAAATAATAATTTGAATTACATTGTTTTTTTGGTATTCTATTAAACCAAATCTGACAATTCATTCTAAATATACGAGTATAATGCAACATGTGGTGCAACCTCATTAATTTTATATACATATAACGTTTTATCACGATAACTAAAATCAATTTAAAAAGTGTTTTATAGGATTATAAAAAAAAAACATACTAATAACTCTAATAACCTTTTATAGAAATTTTCGATTAATTTTTTTTATATGAAATTTCGAGATATTTTCTGTTTATGCGAAATTTTCGAAATATTTTTTCAAGTTTTCTATGAATTTTCTATTTTTTGAAAGTTTTCGATAAATTTTATTTTCTGTAGAAAATTTTGAATAATTTTTTTTGTAGAAAATTTTTGCATACACAATTTTCGATAAATTTTCCTTCTATAGAAAATTGACGAAAAATTTTCTTTCTATAGAAAATTTTCGATATATTTTCATTCTTTAGAAAACTCGATAAATTTTCTTTCCATGGAAAACTTTCAAAAAGTTTTCTTTCTATAGAAAATTTTCAAAAAGTTTTTTTTTCTATAGAATATATTCCATAAGTTTTCTTTGTATTGAAAATTTTTCATTAATTTTCTTTCTATAAACAATTTTTTATTCATTTTCTTTTTATAGAAAAATTTCAATAAATTTTCTTTCTATAGAAAAATTTCAATAAATTTTCTTTCTATAGAAAACTTTCGATAAATTTTCTTTCTGCAGAAAATTTTCGTTACAATTTTCTTTCTATAGAAAATTTTCGATATATTTTCATTCTTTAGAAAACTCGATAAATTTTCTTTCCATAGAAAAATTTCAAAAAGTTTTCTTTCTATAGCAAATTTTCAAAGTTTTTTTTTCTATAGAATATATCCCATAAGTTTTCTTTGTATTGAAAATTTTTCATTAATTTTCTTTTTATAAACAATTTTTTATTCATTTTCTTTTTATAGAAAAATTTCAATAAATTTTCTTTTTATAAAAAATTTTCAATAAGTTTTCTTTTCAATAGACAATTTTCAATAAATTGTATTTCTATAGAAAATTTTCAATAAGTTTTCTTTCATTAGAAATTCTTGATAAATTTTTTTTTTTAATAAGTTTTATTTCCATAGAAAATTTTCGATAAATTTTTGATAAATTTTCTTTCTATGGAAATAATTCGATAAATTTTCTTTCTATAGAAATCATTCGATAAATTTTCTTTTTCTAGAAAATTTTCTATAGATTTTCTCTCTATAGAAAATTTTCAATAAATTTTATTTCTACAAAAAATGTTCAATAAATTTTTTTTCTATGGAAAATATTCAATAAATTTTCTTTCTATATAAAATTTTTGATAAATTTTATTTTTGTAGAAAATTTTCGATAAATTTTCTTTTTGTAGAAAATTTTCGATAAATTTTCTTTTTGTAGAAAATTTATGATAAATTTTTATTCTGTAGAAAATTGTAATAACTTTTGTCTTGTGATACATTTTATTTTTTTTTAGAAAGTTTTGGGTAAATTTTATTATTTTAGAAAATTTTCGATAAATTTTAGTTTTTGTTTTTTTTTTTTTGAAAATTTTCGATAAATTTTATTGTTTTTTACAAAGTTTTCGATAAAATGTATTGTTTTTAGAAAATTTTCGATAAATTTTAATTTTTTTTTAGAAAATTTTCGATAAATTTTATTTTTTTATAAAATATTGACATTTTCATTTTATGGGAAATTTTCGAAATTTTTTTTTATCATAAATTTCCTAAAAATTTTCTTTCAATAGGCAATTTTTGATCAATTTTCTTTCTAATGAAAATTTTCCAAAGTTTTTTTTATCGGAAATTTTAGATAAATATTTGATAAACTTCTTAAATTCTCTTTTTTTGCATTCCAAGCAACCACCTAAATGTTAATTAAAATTTGCGCCTTAAGCTATGCTAAACCATTCTTTATTTTGATTACTTCATTTCAGTTTGACGTTATTATCTTGGCCAGTGTTGCCGTTTTCGTTATTTTTAACCAAAATTTGTTATTTTATTTTCCAATGTGGATGTGGTGACTTTTTTCCATTTTGGTTATTTTTTTCTTAAACCAAAATTTTATTTTTTATAAACAAGTTTTAAAGAACTTTTTAAATCGCAACGATGAAGAAACCACAATTTTAAAGACATCAAGAATGCTAATGAAGTTTTTTGCAGCATAGAAAGTACGTATGTCATTGTGTAATTACACTCCACAAACTTTAGTTTTGTTCGCCAAATAGAGGCAATGCAAATTTTTTTAAAATGATCGTGGTTTGGTACATTAAATATATCTATTGTAGATATCTTTTCTTTTATATGTGACAAATTTCTACATTCAAACATATTGATGTCTGAAATGACATTGCCAAATTGTGCTAAGATCGGCAGATGTAGATTATACCGTCTATAGAAGCCATTGTAACCAATTGTACCTACTTAATTGATAAAGACCCTTCAAAAAACTACTTGTTCGTTAGGGGTATAAATTTTTCCATTTTTGCTAATATCAAAATTTACATGACATGTAATCTATGCAAAAATATTAAGAAATGAGATATTATATTTTCACTATCATTAAAAAAGTTTCCACATTAAATTCGTTGCAGTTTTCATTTTAGGCATATTTTTAATCTTAAAGTATTTTATACGTAATAAATATGTAATATATATGTTAATGCAAAATTATTGTTTTTTTTTTTGAAAATGTTAAAGATTTTTTATGAAATTAAAATATTAATTCGTATATTCGTATATTTTAAGAATGTTTTTGTTAAATGATCATATTGTTTCATTTTATTCCGCTATTTAAATGCAAATTTGAAACGCTTTTTTTAATAACTCAAAAACAGAACAATATAGTATATGATAAATCTGTTTTGATATTTCAATTTTAGAGTTAATATTTAACCAACTAATTATGAAGTACTACACAATATATTAATGGAAGGTTTTTGTACCAAAATGACTTATTAATTCTTATATCACTACAGCATTATCTATATCGTGATAACTTCTAAATTTTTTTGTAATTGTATTGTACATAATTATTGAAAATTTTTGAAATTTGCAACTTATTATAATTTGGCTTTCTATCAACACACGTAACATAAAATATTTTTTAATTAAATTTGTATTATTGAAATATAAATATTTAAAATTTGTTTCTATAAAACGGTCCTTCTAAAAAATTAATTTTTAAACATTTTTCTCTACTCAGGAGTTTCGACATATTTTACCTTATAACCGATATTAAAAGATATTTTAAACCTGAATATATAAAAATTATATAAACTTTTGTATAAATAAATTCAGAATTTTAATTTTGGTTATTTCTTTCTAATTTGGTTACTTTTTTTTTCAAAATTTTGGTTACAAAAATTGATTTACCGTGGCAACATTGATCTTGACATTTATTTTATAAAATATTTCCCAAATACTTTTTAATTTATTTTTTTACAAGAAAATCCATTTAAATAAAATTCGAGACAGTAATGAATTTTCATTATATTTTTACAATTTTATGGGCAATTTTTATATTGTTTCTAATATTAATTGATACAATAGAAGCATATTTGGTCGATAATCATAATAGTAAATCACTTAAAGCAGTGAGGAAAATGGAGAGACAGGACCAGATACAGCGTCGTCAAACTTTAGATGATAACTTTTTTCAGAATCTGGCTAATGATAATTTGGCTGTGAATTTAAAAGTTCCAAATTGTGACAAAGATTTTTCTGAACTGGAGAATAATAGAGGTATTTGGATGCCTGATCAAGTTAATTATCCTTCGCAGCCTTTGGAGGAGTTTAAGGATTTGTTGGGAGCTCTAAACAAGGAGAGCAAAAAAATGCCTAGAAAGATTGGTTTATTTGAAAGTAAGACAAATAAAGGTGAAGCAAAGAAAGAGAAAAATGAGAATAATATAAATAAAGAGAACCAAGCAAAAATCGAGACAGGTGGGGAAAATGATGCAAATGAAGTTGGAGGTGATAAACAATTTAAATTCAAATATTTGTCTAAGACTGGTGGTATGAATAATAAATCGCATAAAAAGATCTACAAACACGGTAGGCAGAATTTGGGTCAACTTAAAGGTTTTTTACAGGAAGACAATGAAATAAATTGCAATCAAATCTCAGGCTGTTCAGACTCCGATATAAGCTGTTGTCAACACTGTTCTGAGCATCAACAAAATACAGACTTGGATAGTAGTGGTTCAAAGCCAAAATACTCATCTCGTGTGAATGCATTTCATTCTAACAAAGATAAATCACTAGAGGAAAACTATAATTTTAACTCTAAATATTTTGAAAAACCAGTTAAGAATTTCAAGAAAACAAATAAGCTACAAGCATCTTATAAGTCCATTGAACAAAAATACCCTGAAGAAGGAGTGCAAGCTGCTGAAGAGGATGAAGACGAGGACGAAGATGATATGTTTAAACTTAAGTTTTCAGCAGGTGCTTTAAGCGATAAGAAACAAGAATTTGAAAATCTAAATTATTCTTTTCCTTCCCTGGACAACAAATACTTAAAATCACAGCACTCCCAAATTCAATCTTTAAATGACCAACTTGAAAATACCAAAAATAATCTTTCACACGAGGCCAACTATAAACTTTCTAAAAATGAACAAGATGCCTCAGAAAAGAAAAAGGATTTCTCTTGGAACTGGGGAATATTCAAGAGATCGTATAAGTTTAATCCCATGAATGAAATCAAATTAAAGACTAGCAGTCGTTTAATGAAAAAAGGGTTTGGTGCCTCTTTACCCAGCTATTCTTTGGGGGAGACTCGACAAGAGCTAATGATCTCTAAAACGTTAAGAAAAAAAGAGCAAGAAATTCTTAAAGAAAAACAAAGAAAATATGAGAATGAACAGAATATGGAACCTTTTAATGAACCTTTGGAAGAAGATTTAGATTTAGATGAAGTTCCTTTGGAATACGATTTGTCTGTAAAGCCTCAAAAAGACTGGAGTTATAATATTAGGAAAAAGAGAATAAGTGAACTGAGAAAGAGATTTAAAAGAGAGGAGCTGAAACAGATGAAAAAACAGAAAGAAATAATTCAGAGAAAACAGAAAACTAAACAAAAAATAGTTGGAGAAAAAAATACTGATAGAAATTCCTTACATTCTAAAGATTCCATAAATGCTTCGAAATCAGATAGCATGATGGCTTTAAAGGTGGATAGAGACTATTTTCAAGTACTTGCAAATACTTTAGAAAAACCGAATAAAGACTTCAAAAAGCTTGCAGTAACTAATGTCATTGAAGCACAAAATGATAAAAAATCTTTAAATCATGTAAACGAAAATGATTTGCAGACGTGTAAACTTCAAAGTTTTTCAGCAGCAAATAAATTAAATCTACAGCCTTTCAAATATAGCAACAATTTTGTACCAATTTATAAACCTCTTCGAAGAAGAAGGCGATCCTTACAAATTGAAAAATCTACAAAAGCTTCTACAATTAATGATACATTACAACTATTGTTTAATAAAGCAGGAAAAACTAAAAGCTCCTTAAATTATACAAAAGCTTTAGCCAAAAGAAAGCCATTTTACCTACATAATTTAAAATCTGAAAGCCTTATGAAAGCACTAAAAAGAAGAAACGCTTTGAGCACTAAGAAAGCTAAAAAGTTTTCTTTAAATACAACAAAGATCCTCAAAAAGACGTCTAATACCTTAAAAGCCTTCCGCACACATATGTTAGCAAATGATAAACTAAAAGCTTTAAATATTTTGCAACGTGCAAAACGTTTTAAGCCATTGGAAGATTTAAGAAATAATAAGCTTTATTTAAATACCACAGAAAATTGCAAAAAGTCTATTAATACCACAAAAGTTTCAAGCAAACAAAAGATGTTATCAAATCATAATTTAAAATCTTTAAAAACTCTGAAAAGAATAAAACGTTTTAATCCCTCTACAGCCTTACAATTGAAAATTTATCAAAAATTTCATAGTCCTGAAGCTTTAAGGTTCTATCAGCATAAAAAGTTATCAACTAAAGATCATAAGAAACATCATAAACGTTTAAGAACCAAAAGATCTTTAGAATGTAATTTCAAACCCCTAAGAAATTCTGCCGAAAAAAACAATCTGTTTAGAGCTTTTACTAAAAACTTGCTGAAAAAAGCTCAAACATTAAAAAAGCATTTTAAAACTTTAGTAAGGAAATCTTGGGAATATTTATCATATAAAAAGGGTTATACCAAAAATTTAGCATATGAAAGTTTTGATTCGAAAGATTTAAACGTTTCGAACCTTTACAAAATGGATAAACTTTTGTTAAATGTTGAGAACTCAGTAATAAATAAAACTTTTGCAAATGAAAGTTTTAAGGACAATAAAAGGATTAGAACTAAGAAAATTAGTAGAAATGCAAAATGGAGGTTATTTAAAGAATTTTTGAACTTATTAAATTTTAATAAAAGTCTAGGAAGTTTTAATGAAAAAGAACTGACAGAATTTTATAAGCTGCGACCACAGAGATCAAAGAATATAGATATAACTTCTGCAGGTAAAATTATTTAAAATATTTTGATAAATACCATGTTAAAATTTCTATTTTTAGGCGAAGAATTGCAAAACAAAAACAACTTTATTAAAAAACCTAGTAAAGCAAGTACGAAAGAAAGCTTTCTTAATAATTTATTTACAGAATCAAACTTTCCGGCAAAAAACCAAGAGCTCTTTAATCATTCAAGCAAAAATAAAACCTTGGGATTGGATAAGCTAAATATTAAAGAAATCGATTCCTCTAGTAGACCTAAAAATGTTGCTAAAACTCTAAAACGCTTCAAACGTTCAATGAACTTAAATTTTAATGAAAATATTCTAACTCCTGATAAAACTATAGATTTTAATAAAAGAACTTATTTCCCGGAATTTGATGATTTATATAGAAAACCGGAATACAAATTGGAGTTTCCAGATATAAAACGCAATAAATTTATGAACTCACAACTAAATTATGATAAAGATATTTTACAGGATCTTCTAACAAAACCCAAAACTAACTCTGAATATAATTTTGAAGACAATGATAAATCCTTTAACATAAAAGATTTATATAAATTAAAAGAGAAAAATTCCTATAAAAATATAAATGAGGACATAAAATTTAATAGTCCATGGTATAAGGAGCAAAAGCATCCAGAAGCTATCAAATATCACAAACGTTTAACAAAATCTAAAAAGTTTGGAAATTCTAAAAATAAGCTTTATTCCAAGAAATATTTTAAAAGACATAATTTAAATAATTTCCGAAATAATCTTACTGATATTAATAACAATCAAAAGGAATTTGCTTTGTCGGACTTTCCTTTAAAAGTACAAAAACTTAAAGATCAATATTTAAATGACTTGCAAAATTTTAATGAAAATTATAAATTTAATGAAAATCATTTCAATTGGCCTAATATTAAAACTTATATGAATAATAATACGAAAAATTCCCAAAATTTAAGTTTGGAATTGCGTAATGAAATATTAAATTGCAAGGCATTCTCCAGTTTGGAGGATTTTTTAAAATCCCTACCAAAAAATATAACCGATACCTTGCTAAAAGATATAACGGATACAACTACGGAATCTTTGACTACGGATAATATTGAAATGAATATTAATACGCTTGATATATTAGATAAAACAACAGTTGCTGGACCCACAGTTTTAGACTCTACAATTATATGTTCATCAACTAGCGAAGCTCCAGATACTACTGAGGAACCTGCAATTTGTACCGAAACTATTGAAGATTATTCCCAGCCAACTGTAGAAGAAGAATTTGAAATAGAATCTAAAGAAACTAGCTCGGAAAATATAGCAGATTTTATTACTACATCTACTTTAGAGACTACAGTCTCAGAAACTACGACGGAGGAGATCATACTGCCAACTTCAACAGATGGTTGTGATGTTAAATTGAATATTACCATTAATGCTAATGTACAAGGCAATTCCAAGTCAAATCATTACTGTGGTAATGGTTCGTTTAATATTATGTCAGGTTTGGAGGAGGATGAGCGCAAAAGACGTGGAATTTTTATGTCTCCTTTAGAAAATTTACAAAAGAAAAAATGCGCTGAGATACCAACACAGAAACCATAGTAAGTATTTAAATAGATTTACTGTAATCGAAGCTTTTTGTAAAATTCTAGTTAGTGTTGTTATAAGAGGGGATTTGTCCCTAAATAGGGGATTTCAAAATTTCATTCGGTTGGCAGATTTTCGTTGGGAGGGATTTGGCGAATTTCGTAAGATAAAAGGATTTTAATTAAATTTAAAATTTATATAAAATTTTCGATAAATTTTCCTTTTATAGGAAATTTTTGTTAAATATTCGTGGGGAGGGATTTGGCGAATTTCGTAAGATAAAAGGATTTTAATTAAATTTAAAATTTATATAAAATTTTCGATAAATTTTCCTTTTATAGGAAATTTTTGCTAAATATTCGTGGGGAGGGATTTGGCGAATTTCGTAAGATAAAAGGATTTTAATTAAATTTAAAATTTATGTAAAATTTTCGATAAATTTTCCTTTTATAGGAAATTTATGTTAAATATTCCTTTTATATATATATTCTTTTTATAGGATATTTTTATTAAATTTTATTTTTGTAGAAAATTTCTAACAATTTTTTTATAGGAAATTTTCAATATATTTTCTTTTCATAAGAAATTTTTGATAAAAATTATTTTTAAAGGAAATTTCTTTTTATAGTAAATGTTAGATAAATTTTCTATTTATAGTAAATTATCCAAACATTTTAATTTAAACAAAAATTAAAAAAGTTTTCTTTTTATAGTAAATTTTTAATAATTTTCCTTTTTATAGCACATTTTTGATAAATTACTTTTTATAGAAAATTTTCTATTTTTAAAAAGTTAGATAAAATTTCTTTTTATTGGAAATTTTTTATAAATGTGCCTTTAATAGGAAATTTTCCAAATATTTTCTTTCAATAGGCAATTTTCCAAAAATTTTATTTTTATAGAGAAATTTCGACAAATTTGCATTTTAAAGAAATCTTCAATGAACATTCTTTTTATAGAAGATTTTAGATAATTTTCGTTTTATGTGAAATTTTCAATAATTTTTCTTTTTTTATAGAAAATTAAAAAAAAAAAAAATCATTTTATAGGAAATTTTCAGCAAATTTTCTTTTTACAGGAAATTTTCAATAATTTTTTTTTAAGAAATTTTTGATAAATTTTTTCTTTATAAGAAGTTTTAGTTTCTTTTTTTATAGATACTTTTATTATTTTTTTTTTATAGGAAATTATCGATAAATTTTCTTTTTTATAAGCAATTTTCGATAAAAATTTTTTTAGAGAAAATTTTTTTTTCGATAAATTTTCTCTTTATAGGAAATTTTCTTTTCATGCGAAATTTTTGATAAATTTTCTTTTTATATGAAATTTTTGGCAAATTTTCTTTTTGTAGGAAATTTTTGATAAATTTTCTTTTTATACGAAATATTCGAAAAAAAATTTTTATATGAAATTTTCGATAAATTTTTGATAAATTTTCCTATTTAATAATTTTTGAAAAATTTTTTCTTTACAGGAAATTGTCGATAAATTTTATTTTTATGCGAAATTTTCGATAAATTTTCTTTTTATAGGAAATTTTTGATAAATTTTCTTTCTGTAGGAAATTTTCGATAAATTTTCTTTCTGTAGGAAATTTTCGATAAATTTTCTTTCTGTAGGAAATTTTCGATAAATTTTCTTTCTATAGGAAATTTTCGATAAATTTTCTTTCTATAGGAAATTTTCGATAAATTTTCTTCCTATAGGAAATTTTCGATAAATTTGCTTTCTATAGAAAATTTTCGATAAATTTTCTTTTCATATTAAATTTTCGATAAATTTTCTTTCTATAGGAAATTTTCAATAAATTTTCTTTCTATAGGAAATTTTCTTCACTAGATAATTTGCTTTCTATAGGAAATTTTCGATAAGATTTTTTTTAAATTTTATTTATTATACGAAATCTTCGATAAATTTCCTTTTTATACGAAATTTTCGACAGAATTCCTTTTTATAGGAAACTTTTGATAAATTTTCTTTTATACGAAATTTTGGTAAAAATTCCTTTTCTCTTTTGTAGAAAATTTTCGATAAATTTTTCTTTTATACGAAATTCTCGATAATGTTTCTTTTTTTAAGAAATTTTCGATAAAAATTCCTTTTCATGTGGAAATTTTTGTTAAATTCTCTTTTATAGAAAATTTTCGATAACTTTTCTTTTTATGAAAAATTTTCGATACATTTTCTGTCTACAGAAAATTTTCGATAAATTTTTTTCTATGGGAAATTTTTTAAATTTTCTTTCAATAGGAAATTTGTTAAATTTTCTTTCTAGAGAAAATTTTCGATAAATTTTCCTTTTATAGGAACATTTTAATAAATTTTCTTTTGTAGGAAATTTTTGTGAAAATTTCTTTTCACAGGCAATTTTTTATAAATTTTTATAAATTTTCTTTTTATAGGAAATTTTTCATAAATTTTCTTTTTATAAAAAAATTTTCGTTCAATTCTCTTTTTATTGGAATTTTCGATATTTTTCTTTTTAAATTATTGCTTTTATAGTTTTTTGGATTAAATATACGAGGGCGGATTAATATTTTGAAGACAAAAATGGGAATTAGTTTTCTTAAATGGGATTTTTTTTGGGAAATCGAGCTTTAGTTTGGGACATAAAGCAAGAGTTTTCTGGCAACACTGGTTCTACTTAAGCTTTAGTTCTTCCTATTTAAATAACTATAGTTAGGTTAAGCGATAATTTTCTACATAGTCCTATAATAACCACAGTTATAGATCTTTTCATAGTCCCAGTATAGCATCAGTCTCGGCCTTTTAAAAAGCACTAGTTTAACTTTGGTTATAGCTATTTATAATTTTATTATAGCTCTTTCTATAGCTTTAGTTATAGCTAAGTATTTAGGCAACAACTTTAGTTATAAATATTTATATAATCCATTATATTTTCTAATTTAACTAAAGGTTTAGCTACTCGTATTTTTATCGTCCTATTTAAGCTACAATTTTAGTTTTATATTGCTTTATTATAATTTCAGCCCATAGTCTTATAGTCTTATTTTATCTCGAACCATTACTCTTAGTCTTAGTTTAATTCACAGTACCTCTTCATAGTTTAGCATCTGTTATAACTATTTGTAGCCTTATTTTAGATTTAATTGTAGCTCTTTATATGACACTTATTTTTCATAGTTTTACTTTAGTTTCATTCATCTCTTCATATAGTCTATGTTTAGCTCTAACCGTAACTTTTTATATAGCTTTAGTTCATATATAGTAGTAGCTATTTATATAATCTTATTTTAGCCTTTTATGTAGTCCCTTTTTATCTTATGACTTAGCTCTATTTTAGTAGCTGTTTTTTATTTTGTCCTAAACCAAGTTTACCTTACTTATTCTAATTTAACTATAGTTTAAGTTAAGCCTAAGTTAAATTGATTATGTAGTTCTGATTTCGCTTGAATTGATGCTATTTATATATATGTAGTCTTAGTAATCTTCATAAATCGTAGCTTTTTATATAATCCTACATAAACTTCAACCTTAGCTCTTTAATTTCTAAGCCAAAATATTATATTTTATACCTCAACCCCAGTGATGCTGAAGATAATGAGGAGCTCACTGATTTAATTTCTGGCAAATATTCCTCCAACATAGTCAATTCCATATTAAACACAGTACGTGAAACTCCACATCTAAAAGAACTGTGGCCCAGTTTACAACACAATCAACCCAAAAAAAGAGCAGATATTCCAAATTTCTATGCCATCAAAAATCAAGTAATTTAATCCTAAAATTGTTTATAAAATTAAAAAAAAAAAAAACAACAAATTATCTTCATCACTTTAGCAAAATGACCAACAACTTCAAGATTCAGAAAAACTTTTGGCCAAGGTAATGTCTTCCATTAACACCATAATTGAAGAACAAGCTAGATCTCATGCTTGTGTGCCTCTACGACCCGATCTACAAGAATTCTATAATATGATATTACAATCTCGTCGCGAACAGGATATGGTAAGAGAAAAACGCCAGCTATCAAAATCAAAAAAACATGAAGATTTCAGTTACCAGCTTAATTTACTAGATACCAATAGAATTGAGGACCAAACGAAAATAGTGAAAAAATTACTGCAACAATATGAGAAGTTAACGCAAGAAGATCAAGAGCAGGTGGCTGTTGTAAGAGATCAATTGCTTAGAAATATTTTAATTTTAAAACAGTTACAAGATGAAGATGAAAGTGATGAGGACAAACGTAAGCGTCAGTTAAATGCGAGCCAGGAACGGGCTAATAATGTGGATGATGATGAGGATGTTTTCAAGAGTTTGAATATGCATTATAGTGCGGAATTTATGAAGTTATTAAAGGCAGCTGAGCTCAATAGAGAAATTATTAGTGAAAGAGAGACGGACAATTGATCGATGTACTTTAATTTATGTTGTTGGTATATTTTATATTGTTGTGTATTTTTAAATTTCTTTTATAAGAATTTTATATTATGTTATTTAAAATCTGTGCAGAAAATTTTTAATAAATAATTAAACTTAATTAAAAAACAAATACTTTGGTACACGATTAAATAAAGTGTGACACATATAATTATAAGCTTATGATCAGTATAAGTTTTTTATGAGAGTTATTTATATAAGTTTTTGCACTATTAACCAAATATATCAAGGGTACTATGAAAAATTTAGTAAAATTTCAATTTTTTCAATACAGTTTGCTGTTGAAAAATACTGCAGTACTCCATTGAATCATTTAGTACAATTTATAAATTTTAAGTCTTTGAAAACAGAGGTTCCCAACTTTAAGAATCCATAACATCACTCCTTAAAGAGGTGTAGAGTCCACGTTTAAAGTTTTATCTTCGTAATTATTGATTAATTAATTGTATACTTGCAATTAAAAACATTTGTGGTCATCCAGCCCAGATGTATTTAGTTTAAAAAGATATACTCTGGGAATCCTTTATGATCATTTTTACACACTGTTAGCATATAAAACTGCCTAGTATCGATATTTAGAAAGCTACTGAAAAGCTTGGATTCTATTGCTGTGAAAATTTGTTTGATCTTAAAAGTAAAACAAAGGAACCTAAGTGAGACGAAACTCATATCTGTCATATCTAACCTAACCTACAAACGGAACGATGAATTTACTTGAAAAGTTATTCTGTTTGAGATTGTAATTTTACAGGCTAAAAAAATTTATTGAAAAATTTTAACTTGTGTATACACTAACATGGACCAGGAAGTCTTTTCTCGACAATTTGTATAATATATTATGAGAATATATCTGTTGCTAATGGATGATACAATTATAGCTAAAACTTAAAAATTGTGTTTTGAAATAAAGCGGGGATTAAAAAAAAAAAATTAAATCGTACATAAGATACGCTATAACTCCCAAGCTAATGATGGTACATAAAAATGTCCTGTAGCAAAATTGTTGGAAATTTTGTTGTCTATAAATATCGTTATGGCATCAAAACACGTACGATACATAAGAAACGAGATATATGCAAAAGACAAATTTTTGTGACAATCTATGACTTTTAACAGCATGTGAAGACGCCATAATGAAGCTATATGCCAAAATTCGCTTATTTTTTATCAAATTCCGAGCTCAAACCTTTATTTTCCTGATCCAAAAGGTTTTGAAATAATTTTATAAAATTCCAAATAAATTTAAAATATTCAAGGAAATAAATTAATACAACACAACTTTTTATTAATTCCTTAAAAACAGTTTTAATCTATTAAAAAATATTTTTCTATCCTCATAGAAAAGTTTCTCTTCTAATTTTGTTTTCTACAGTTAAATTGAAAATAATAAAATGAATCTGAAGTAATAACAATTTATAAGTGAAATGTAATAACTATAAATGATTATAATTTCATTTACAAAATATTTCTATTTCGTGAACATAAAATTAAAACCAGCAAACTCATATTTGAATAAATTGTTCTGAAAAGCAAAGGAGAAAGGGTGAAAGTGGTGAGGGGGAGGGGGTTGTTTAATATATTTGTAATTATAAAATCACTGAGCGGCTGTTTATGCTAAAACAAAAAGAAACAACATAAAATGAACATATTCATTGTAAAAGTTTTACAATCAACGCAATATTATAACGAGGTTAGGAGGAAAATTATTTTAATTAAAATAGAAGAAGAAAATATGATTTTGGTGTTAAATATCAATTACTAGAGGTTTAAAAATTTTAATGTTATAGTAGTAAATCAGTGTTACTCAGAATTGAAAGAAACCACCACCATAGTTGTTTGAGGTATTATGCATTTATGCTGATGTACAGAGGGGACTCTCGAACAGTTTTCCGGCAGAAAGTTCAATTTTAAAAGTTCGAATTGTACAAAACTAAATATCGCATTTAATAGCTAAGAATGTGCTGAACTTTATCCCAAACTTATTTTTTTTGGTATGCCTTTTGTTGAACTATGTGAATGCTTTCAAATTCAAAGTTTTTTCAAACATTATTTTTAGACCCTTCATATTAAATGAAGGGTATATATATAAGTGTCATTTTTTACGGAATCTTTAAATATATGTATATCCAGAGCCTCTAACTGAAAAAAATCGTAATTTTTATGATTAAAAATAACTTTTGAGAGTATATATCTGTCTGTCCGTCTGTATGTTGAAATGGTTTCTTTGAAGCCAATAGTCCAATAAATACACTTTTTTTCAATATATATGTGGCATATAGTCTCGAAAATTTTGGTATTGAAATTTATCGAAATCTGTTTAGGAATGTCGGAGTTATAAACGATTTTCTAAAACAGCCTCAAAATTTTTTCCAATTTTCTTTGCACAAATTTAATAATATTTTCTATTTCACATAAAATTATATATAAATGTTTTTCTATTAGAAAGTTGTGAGATTGAATAGTTTATACGAAGTGTTCTAGACTACAAACCGTTAAGCCTGAGTTCGTATCCCTGGGACTCCTTACAGATTTCGTTTTTTCCTAAAAAAATATAAAAATTTTCATTATTAAAAAAAGTAATTTGACAAGAATTTCTAAGCACGTTTTGATGCGTTTTTTTTTTAAAGATAGTAAATTTCAACATACCGACATCGCTTGGATTTATGACTGAAAGACTTTTGATCCTGAGTTTGATCCTTTTCAAGACTTCGAAAAATTGTTTTATAATTTATCTTTAAACAAAAATGAAAATTTTGAAATGTCAGACTAAGGAACTGTCAAATATATTTTTAATTAATTAAAAATGTTTCTTCGAAATTTATTAATTACATTAATTACATATTCTGAACTTTGTAATAATGACAAAATTATAACAAAATAAATTTTTTTGATATTTTTCCATGAGAACAGTTACAAGATGATGATGAAAGCGAGAGGATAAACGTAAGCGTCAGTTAAATGCGAGCCAAGAACAGGCTGATAATGTGGATGATGATGAGGAGGTTTTGAAGAGTTTGAACATACATTATAGTGCGAAATTTATGAAGTTATTAAAAGCAGCTGAACTTAATAGAGAAGTTATTAGTGAAAGAGAGACGGACTATTGATCGATGTGCTTTAATTTATGTTGTTGGTATATTTTATATTATTGTGCATTTTTAAATTTCTTTTATAAGAATTTTATATTAATTTTTTTTTTAATTATTATTTGTTATTGTTTTATCACTAGTCAGAAATTTCAGAACACGAGTATAATTAAATTAAATTAAATTTATTAAATAAAAATTACATTTCTATTCGCCAAGATCCGAACTCATACGAACTCTTTAAAACTCCTAGCCTTGAATTCTTACTCCGTAGGTCACATGGCATTTGAAATTCTGAATCCAAAAAATAATTTTACTTTAATTTGTGTTAAAAAAAGAATAATAATTTTTCAACATTATTGAATTTTAAATATATTCAACATATAGTGTTGAAAATTGATTTTTATACTGTTCTCAGTACATATAATTGATTTTCAATAAAATTTCTCTGGGTATAAATAGTCTAGTGGAAGTGCTCTAGATTAAAAATCTTCAAGCCACGGCTCGTATCCTCGTAGAATTTTGAATTTTGTTTTAATATGAACTGAACTCTAATTGTATTTTAGGTTTTTAAATGTACATATTAAGATGGCATATCATGTTTTGTGAAATTTTGTCTTAGAGCCCCAAAGTTAAAAATTCTGAAAATTTTAAAAAGCTATTTTAGATTTAAAATATTTAATTCTAAGGTATCTTTTTCAAAGAAAAAAAAAAAAAAATAATAAAAATAAAATAAAAATTGTTGGTAGAAAACTGAAAAGGAATTTATAATAACCGATCTTCCTAAGTCATATTCCGAACGATTTTTCGGGGACTCGTTATATTACAAATTTACGATGTCATGATTAACACCAGTTTGCAAATATTAATTATAGTTCCAGATTAAAGCAAAATTTTTGATAAGTGATATTTCAATATGTTTATATATTTATGAAATATAGATTTCGTGAAGAGTGTAAATGATTCTGAATATAACACTTCTACTTTCCTACAAGCAAAATAATACGAAAGTGATTCGAATTCGTATTGCTTAGAAGAAAAATTTTATTGCCGCAGTAATTATATTCGTTGCGGAAGTTTCCCCCATGGGGAGTCACAGGCGATACATCTAAGCAATAAGAAATCAATACGTCTTGAAGAAAAATAGGCAATATTGCTAGATAATCATCTAGGTGACAAAAAAGAAGATACCGCTAAGTAATCTTCTGGAGGATGTAATAAATATATAAAAAATTAAAATTATAAATTAAAATTAAAATTTATAATTATATAGAGAAAAATTATCATTAAATAAATCTTGAAATAATATAATAAAAAAATATAATAAACTTTTACATCTTGAAAGGAATGTACATAAATCTTAACATTACTAAAACGCATTTTTTTTTTTTTTTTACTAAAAGACAACAAAAATTTTTCGACAACTGAAAAAATTGTGACTAAAAATGAAAGTACTGTATTAATTTTTTCCAGATGATCACAATGGGATATCATAAATTTTTTGCGGAGGTGATAATTACCTTACTGAAAAAAGGGCGATATTTTGAGGATTAAAATAATAAAAAAATTACAATTTTATATATTTGTTCTTGTTTATTGCGTAATTTTCTTTAAACTGATAAAAATACAATATTAGAAAACTTATTGCTTTGATGATTTTCTTCCAAATAACAATACGAAAATATTGCGCAAGTTTTTTCTAGGAAGATATGTTACAAATGTTTGTGGGGTTGTTATTTTTTATTTTGATGAAAATAAAAAAATTCTGATGGATTTTTATTATTTTTTTAATAACAAAAATGACTTTTTAATTGAAATAAAAGTAAAAAGTTGATTTTTTAGTATTAAAATGCAGTCTCTGCAACTTGATAGTGTTAAAAACAATTAAGATATTAATATCGTATAAATGATCATTTAATTTTTTATAATTCGCATTCTTAAATGTTGTAACATAAGATTTTTTAAATTTTTTTCTATAGTACTGCGAGTTGATATAATTTACAGTCAAATTTGATATCGATAGTAGCATCTATATAAAATGTATTCACATATAAGTTACAAAAAACGATTTTCAATGGGGAGCTAATTTGGGCCGATGGTCACAAAATTAGGTATCATAATTTTCATTTTAATAGAAACAGTAAAAACGTGTTTCGGGAAAAACAGTTTTGGCACGATTATCATGAAATTCACTTTGATTCTACTGGGAAAGGAAGTTATGTGTCAAATTTCATTAAGATATCTTGCAAATTGTAAACTACAGTTTGATCAGAACGTTTCTATTAATAAAGCTGAATTGGTTTAGTAAATTTTTTAGTACCAAATTAAATTGAAGGTGGCTAAATAGCATTGTCTAAGCATTATCGAAAATATCAACTTACAATGATGCAACCCAGCAAAAACTTTTTGGTTTTCGGTAATAACAACTACTTATTAAAGTAGTTTCTTGGTAATGAGGCGTCATTATTATTTGCCTACTCTGTATTACATTAATAAGTACTCAATAGTATAATAGCGCAGTAATACTGCAATCATGCGGATGAGTTGGCTAGAGCGCCGGATTAACAACCAAAAGGTTGTTGGTTCAACCGCATTCTGAAGCTGTTAGTTTTTTATAACAAAATGTCTAAAAAGATATTTTAAACTAAATAGAGTTTTTGTCGCTTAGGATGCTATGTGCGAGATAGTGTACTGAGTAAGACGTTAGTCATTAAAAACGAATCGTTAGTTTGTGTCCAAGTTCGAGTCTCACTGACTGCAAATTTTTTTTTTTTTTTTATTTTTGTTTTCGTTTAGGTACATATTTTTGAATACCCCTAGAGTCAAAAAATAACTACATGAATTTGTGGACAAGTCGAACAAAAATAACTAGTTATTCAGACAAAAAATAAGTAGTTTATTTTTGTTTCCAATTATACCTGTTGTAATTAAAAAAATCTTTGTATATTTTTAATTTTTATTTCAAATTTTTTAATGTAATGTATAACTTTTTAACATTTTTAAGATGATGATTTTTTTTCAACGATACCAATAATTTGCCACAATGTGTGATGTTTGTAATTGAAATTGGGTAAAATTGTACCATTATCATATAACGTTTTTATTTATCTTTTTTACAAATTCTAATTAAATCACAATAAGAGCTGTAAATTTTAATAAAATTGGAATGGAATTAAATGTCCTTTTGAAACATCACAAAAGTTAACTTTAAGGGAAGCTCAAGCCATCCCATATTTCTCATAATATTTAACATATTTTCTAATCCTTCTCCACCCCTCATTCTTCGCCTCTATTAAAATATTATTTATTTAAACGTTTTTAATTCGTACTAGTATTTGATATTGTTTTAATGCAATATGTACTTTAAAAACAAAAAATCAAATGAAGCATGCTGGCTGCGAGGCAGTCATTCAGTCTAGCAAACTGTTTGCACTAAATAACAAGGAGGGGTGCAGCAATTGTAAATTTTTCATTGAATGTGAAAAGTTTTTCGTTTCTCACATTAGATTTTCATTTAGTTAAAATCACATTAAAAAAAAAAAAATTATTTTTTTATGATATCAACATGTGTGAGCGAATTCGTATTCATAAATGTGAATCTAAAAAGTTTCAAAAACAAATATAAATTATATTGCTACGAGTGTGAGTTAAAGTTAAGAATTAAGATGATGGTGGTGGAGTAGAATGGTGGAGTTCATCTTGAGATTGTGTGTAAGGATAAATATTTTGTTAATATTGCAATATATTTCATACGAATTCATTGTTTATGTGAATATTATGATTTTATTGTGTTTATTCATTGCTCTACAAAAAACACATTAAAAATTGATACGTTTTCAAAAGGGGAAACTCAGAAGTGATTTTGCGTAAGGGATTGTTTTTTTTTATTCAAAATCTTAAGAAATTTTGTTGGTAAAGTAAACAGAAGGTAAATAAGGTTTCCATTTATGAAATAAAAATTCGTTTTAGTAAAATGATAATTTTCATCAATGAAAAACAACTGGAATGAGTAAAAATTAAAAACAAAATAGTGTCCTCTAAGCTTTATTAAATTTCTTACATAATTTTTTTTCGCTTGTTTGATCTCATCATTCTTAATATTTTTTGTAGTGACCTTTTGCGGTTTCATGCATCTTACGATAAATAAAACAATTTTTTGCTTTGCAAAGATATACAAAAATCTTCAATTTCTCAAACAATTTTAAATATGCAAAAAATTATATTTCTTTATGTTTATTTAGTTATCGATAGCTTTTCCCCTGGAAAGTCAAGTTATCGATAACTTTTCTATAGAAAAGTCAAATTGTCGATAAATTTTCTATAGAAAAGTCAAATTGTCGATAAATTTTCTATAGAAAAGTCAAATTGTCGATAACTTTTCTATAGAAAAGTGAAGTTGTCGATAACTTTTCTATAGAAAAGTGAAGTTGTCGATAACTTTTCTATAGAAAAGTCAAGTTGTCGATAACTTTTCTATAGAAAAGTCAAGTTGTCGATAACTTTTCTATAGAAAAGTCAAGTTGTCGATAACTTTTCTATAGAAAAGTCAAGTTGTCGATAACTTTTCTATAGAAAAGTCAAGTTGTCGATAACTTTTCTATAGAAAAGTCAAGTTGTCGATAACTTTTCTATAGAAAAGTCAAATTGTCGATAACTTTTCTATAGAAAAGTCAAGTTGTCGATAACTTTTCTATAGAAGTCAAGTTGTCGATAACTTTTCTATAGAAAAGTCAAGTTGTCGATAACTTTTCTATAGAAAAGTCAAGTTGTCAATAACTTTTCTATAGAAAAGTCAACTTGTCGATAACTTTTCTATTGAAAAGTCAAATTGTCGATAACTTTTCTATAAAGAAGTGAAGTTGTCGATAACTTTTCTATAGAAAACTGAAGTTGTCGATAACTTTTCTATAGAAAACTGAAGTTGTCGATAACTTTTCTATAGAAAACTGAAGTTGTCGATAACTTTTCTATAGAAAACTGAAGTTGTCGATAACTTTTCTATAGAAAAATTAAGTTATCGATAACTTTTCTACAGAAAAATAAAGTTGTCGATAACTTTTCTATAGAAAAGTCAAGTTATCGATAACTTTTCTATAGTGTTTAGTGTTAGTGTTTTTTTAAAATACCTTTTTTCTTATTTAGTGTAATTTTTGTAAAATTAGTGACTCCTGTGGAAAGGTTTCGAAATTGGCATTCTTTTTTTTTAAAATTTGGAAAATATTTTGAAAATCGGTATTTTTCAGGAAGTGGTACTTTTAAATTGACACTTTACTTTTTTGTACCTACCATCAAAAAGATGTAGTTTGTCAAGTTACCGATAACTTTTCTATAGAAAAATTAAGTTATATGCTCTGAAATTCTTATACCTTGAGTTTTTATAACTTTTTAGCACCTTTATCATGAAAATTTGTTCTTTTTAAACTGATATATTTTTTCTCAAAATTGGTACTTGTTTGGGAACCGATACTTTTTTAATGTAGTTTTTTTTAAGAATTATACATTTTTTGAAGATTGGTATTTTCTTTGTGGAATATTGATACTATTTTTGTAAAATTTTCAAAATGTGTACTTATTCTTAATATTTTTTTTAAATTGGTACTTTTTTTTGGAAATTTTGTATTTCTTTTTTAAGAAGTGATTTTTTTTTTGAAAATTGATAGGTTGCGCTTTCCTTAAAAATTATTATTTTTTGACAAATCGATACTCTTTTTTTTTAAATTTGTACCTTTAGTGTTTTTTTAATATCTTTTTCTTAATTAGTGTCATTGTTGTAAAATTAGTGTCTTCTGTGGAAAGGTTTCGAAATTGGTATTCTTTTTTTTTTTGGAAATTTGGAAAATATTTTGAAAATAGGTATTTTTTAAGAAGTGGTACTTTTAAATTTACACTTTTTTGTACCCACCATCAAAAAGATGGAGTTTGTCATTCCGTGTAAAACATGTCAAAAAAATCAATTAAAACCTTATAAAGTATATGTATTCTGGATCCTGGTAAGATTCTGAGTTGATCTAGCTATGTCCGCCCGTCTGTCTGTTGAAAGCGGGAAAAGGCTCGGGGAAATTACTTAGGGGGATGAAATTTGGATTAAATATTTACTTTATATAAAGTTTGTTTGTTATTGAAGATGGGAAAAATCGGCTAATAAACAAAAAAGTTGCTGGCTAAATATTAGTAATACAGGGTATCCGTTGTAACTTCAGTTCATATTTCTCGGCTAATATCTCTTAAACAAAAGCATGTACGAGAACGCAATTTTGTACAGATAGTTTGAGAATCGATATAAAGTACTTTGCCGCCCACCTCCCATATAAGATGAAACATAAACGAAATTTTGTACAAATAGTTCAAGGACTAATGTAAACTGGGGGAAAAAATAAGGTGAAATTTTAAAAATCGATTAATAAACACAAAATTATGGGTCAAATACCAGAAACACAGGGTGTCCGTTGTAACTTCAGTTCATACTTTTCGGCTGATGTCTCATAAGCAAAACCATGCACGCTAACGACATTTTGTACAGATAACTTTTCTATAGAGAATTGGTATAAACTAAAAATGGGCGTGATCCGCCCACCTTACCGATGAAATTTTAAAAAGTTGCATATGGTGGGTATATAGATTCGGCCAAGCCGAATATTCTCACTTGTTAAAAATTGGTACTTATTACTACTTTTTACAAAAATTTCACGTTTTTAAGAAGTGGTACTTTTTTTAAAAATTTATATTTATTTTTGAAAATTTAAACTTAGTTAAAAATTTTATTTTTTTTTCTAAATTGACACTTAAGAATTGTAACTTTTTAATAAATTTTTTGTGGAAATTAGAGTTTTTTTTCTAATTTGAACCTTTTTTAAAATTGTAACTTTTTAAGTTTGTGCTTTCTATAAAAATTTGCTTTTTTTTTAAAAATTAGAATTGCTGAATTATATTTTTGGGGAAGTGGTACTTTTTTAAAAATTGGTACATATTTTTGAAAATTTGCTTTGTTTTTAAATTTATTTTTTTTCTAAATTAACTTTTTAAAGAATTGGTAATTTATTTTTTAATCGATATACATATTTTTTGGAAATTGGTACTTTTCTTTTAAATTAGAATTTTTTACAAAATTAGTTTTTTGAGAATTAATTTTTTTTGTAGCAAATCTCTACTTTATTTATTATTATTTCATTTTTATCGGCAATTTTTTATTAGTATTATTGTTTTTAAATTTGGTTTTTTGATTTTTTAAGAAGATTCAGTTATTTTTTTTTTTTTTTGGAAGTTGGATCTTTTTTCTAAAATTGGTACTTTTTTCTTTTTGAAAATTGTAACTGTTTTTTAATATTTAAACCTTTTTTTTTTAAACATTGGAATTTTTTGAGAATAGAAACTTTTTTAATTAAGACTTTTTTGAGATGTTATTTTGAAATTAGTAGTTACTTTTATTATTTTTAAGGATTTTTTTTAAATTTTGTACATTTTTAACATTATTTTGAACATTGTTGATTCTTTTCTGACTTTTATAAAATTAGTGCTTGTTCTGTAAACTGCTACCATATTTGATTTAACTTGAAAATGTTTGATTAATATTTACGGAATTTTATGATTTGTAAGATCATAAAAGTATAAAACATGACTTTTCGGAAAGTTAATTTCAATAGACAGACAGACTTACGGACATTATTACATCGAGCCCTATGCCTTATTCGGGTACAGATAATTATTTGGTGATGGCATACGTTTTTTTTAATATATATTTTGTATCTCCGCGGATTAAAAATAAACCTTATAGCTACCACTGAATTATTTTCTAATTTAATCAAATTAATGAAAACATATCTTTATCTTATGGTTAAATTAATTTTTTTTTGAAAATTTGTATAATTATTTAATAATACTAAATATTTCTAAGATTGGAAATCAGATAAATGGATTTATAATTTACATATCATAACCTCCGCCTATCGAATTTTTTTCCCATTATTGCTTTAGAAAATCTTCCAAAATTCTAATTAAAACAAACAATTTGAATATAATGAATTTTTCAAATCTTTTTCCTAGAAACAATTTATTTTTGTTAAATAATTTTTCATCCACAAAATAAATTCCTTATGAAACAAAAAACTAAGAAATAAATCATTAAGAAAAATCCCTTATTGAATATACGAAATGATTAGATGCCACCAAAGAATGTTTAAATGAAACAAAAGAAAACTATTTCCCGTTTAAATGACTTAAATAAATGAACTTGTGTAAATAAAAGATAAAGTTACCAGTCAGCAAAATATGCTCATACTCTTCATGGATTATTTAATATCCTTCAAACAAAAAACCTCGGAAATGCAAATTAAACTGAACGCGTTCGAAATCATTGTGTAATAAACTAAATAGTACTACTGTCAATTTTGTTGTGAATAGGGATGAGTGGATACCAAAACATTCATTCAAATATATGGATGAGTCTTGAATGCTTTTCAACTAGTATTAAATTACAATGTTTGTAGTTTTTCCTTTTAACATTTTATTTTTTGGATATTCTCTTGGCTTTGTTGATTTTTTTTCTTGCTCTTATGTTCATCTTCTTTAGTTTGACCACCAAAAACGCATTTTCATCAAATACTCAAGTCAATATTTGAGTTATTGAACACTAGTTTTATACAACATAGAGACAATAAGTGTTGCCATAAAGATTTTGCCTCATGTTCCCAAAATTAAAGCCAACAAAAAATCTTAATTATAAAAATTATCAAAAGTTGATTGATGATGACTAAAAATTTATGTAAATAGAGAATTAATCGAAAATTTTCTATAAAAAGGAAATTAATCGAAAATTTTCTTTAAAAAGGAAATTAATCGAAATTTTTTTATAAAAACTAATTTATTAAATATAGAACATTTTTAATAAAAAGAAAATTTATAAAAAAGTACAGTAAAATTTATAGAAAATTTTCTTTAAAAAAGGAAATTATCGAAAAAATGTATTGAAAATTTCATATTAGTAGAAAATGAATCGAAATTAAAAAAAAAGAATTTATCGAAAATGTCCAATAAAAAGTAAATTTATCGAAAATTTTCTATAGAGATTTATCAAAGTTTTTTATAAAGAAAAAATTTATCAAACAATTTCTATAAAAGAAATTTTCTCAAATTTTCTATAAAGAGAAAATTTAGAAAAAAATTTCCTCAGACAAAAACTTATCGAAAAGAAAATTGGTTAAAAATTTTTTTATAAATGGAAAATTGATCAAAAATTTTCTATGAAGAGAAAAGCGATGGAAAGTTTCATACAAAAAGAAAATTATTTAAAATTTTTCTTTAAAGAGCAAATTTGTAAAGTTTTCTATAAAGAAGAAGTAGGAAATTTTCTATAAAAGAAAATTTGTAAAAAAAAAATTCTGTAAAAAGAAAATTAATAGAACATTTTCTATAAAAAGAAAATTAATCGAAAATTTCTACAAAAGATCAACAGAAATTGATCGAAAATTTTCTGTAAAGAGAAAAGCGATGGAAAATTTCATATAAATCAGAAAATTAACTAAATTATTTTCTTTAAAGAGCAAATTCATAAAGTTTTCTGTAAAGAAAAAATGGAAAAATTGCAAAACAAAATTTCTACAAAAAGAAAATTTATCAATAATTTACTGAAAATTTTATATAAAAAAGAAATTTATCGAAAATATTCTTTAAAAAGAAAGTTGATAAAAATTTTTTCATAAAGAAAAAATTAATAAACATTTTTTACAAAAAGGAAATTTATCGAAAATTTTCTATAGAAAGAGAATTTATCGAAAATGTTCAAGAAAAGTAAATTTATTGAAAATTTTCTTTAGATTTATAAAAATTTTCTATAAAGGGAAAATTGGTCAAACATTTTCTATAATGAGAAATTGATCGAAAATTTTCTATAAAGAGAAAATTTATTAAAAATTTTACTTAGAAAATTTATCGAAAAGAAAATTGTTTCGGAAATTTTTTTATATTTTTGAAAATGTTCTACAAAAGATTAAACAAAGTGATAGAAAATTTTCTATAAAGAGAAAAGTGATCAAAAATTTCTAATAATAAGAAAATTAAATAACATTATTCTTTAAAGAGAAATTTTGAAGAAAGTTTTCTATAAAGAAAAAATTTATTGAATATATTCTATAAAGCGAAAATTGTTCGAACATTTTCTATAGAGAGAAAATTAATATATAATATTGTATGGTGAAAATGTATCAAAAATTTTTCTGTAAAAAGAAAACTTATCTAAAATTTTATAGAAAATTTCCAACAAAAACAAATTTTATCAAAAATTTTTTACAAAGAGAGAATTGATTAAAAATTTTCTACGATGAGAAAATTTATTAAAAATATTCTATCAAGATTAAATTTATTGAATATTTTCTATGAAGAGAAAATTTATCGAGTTTTCTATAAAGAGAGAATTGATTGACAATTTTTTATAAAAACAAAATTTATCGAATATTTTCTATAGAGAAAATTTATCGAAAATTTTCTATAGAAAATTTTTTAGAGAAAATTGATCGAAATTTTTTTTTGAGAAAATGTATCGAAAATTTTCTATAGAGAAAAGTTATGGAAAATTTTCTATAGGAAAAATTTATCGGAAATTTTCTATTCAGAGAAAATTTATGAAAAATTTTCTAAAGAAATAAAATATATTGAAAATTTTCTACAAAGAGAAAATTGACCCACATTTTTTTAGAAGAGAAAATTTAGTAAAAATTTACTGCAGAGAAAATTTATTGAAAATTTTCTATAAAAAGAAAATTTACTGCCTGTTTCTCTAGTCAAATGAAAAATTCTTTTCGACAAAATATATGGAAAACAAGAAATCTTTTTGTTGTTTCCGAAATATAGACAAACAGGCACTTGGTCTTCTGTAAAGAGAAAATTTATCGAAAAATTTTTTAGGCAGACATTTTGTCGAAAACTTTCTTTTAGGAAAAAATTTATTGAAAATTTTCCACAAAAAGAATATTTGTCGAAAATTTTAAAATACATAATTTATTGAAATTTTTTTCTAAACAGAAAATTGATCGAACATTTTTTTTAGGGAGAAAATTTATCGAAAATTTGCTTTAGAGAAAAAATTGATCGAAAATTTTCTACAAAAAGAATATTTGTCGAAATACTTTTTAAATACAAAATTGATTGAAAATTTTTATCAAGAAATGTCTAGAAGTAGCAAAATATCAAAAAATCTTCTCACGAAAATATTTAAATGAAAATTTAAATCTCATTTGGCAACACTGTTGGCAAGACTGAGTATTCGCCAAAAAAAAAAAGTTATTTGCCAAACGGAAATATTGTGAAACGTGAAGCCAACTGTTTTGTTAGTTTATTCTGGTCAATTGGAGTTTGGACAGACAAGAAGACAAAACAACAAAATTAAACAACCATTTGTTAACCAAACGAAGAGGAGAGACGAGAAAAGCATCAACGGCAGCAAAAGTAGTGTGGGGTATTGATGGCGCATTTCTGTTGGTGTTAATGATTGATCACAGGCATCAATTTTCACACTAGTTTATGTTTGTATTCATCTGTTACGGCCCGTCATTGTGAAAAGAAAGAGAAATGACAAACGAATCAAATTTTAGGGAAAATATTTAAGATGTCAAATTGTGACATGTATTAGATTTGCCAGTAGTTGTTTATGAGTTTATCATTTTTTTTTTCGATTTCTTGGTGTAGAGATCTCTTTTGCCATGAAAATGAAGTTGTAACAATTAAGAATTTTAAGAAAAGAAAAAAAATTATTTAAATTTAGGGTAATTTAATTACAAATTTTTAATTTGATAAAATCATATTTTGTCTCTAAGTTTTCTCTATACTAAGAATGAGAATAAATATTATATTCCCCTTAATAGCTAAAAGTTCAAGGTGTTTTTATATTATTCTTAATTTTTTTTTGTAAATATTAACAAAAAGAAAAAATATGTTTCCTAATATTTATGAGTTGTTTTAAAGGGAATATTAACATGCTTGTTTATTCTTTTTTTCTTCCTTGTTATATGTGTCTCCTCTGAAAAACGACCATAAAACTGATGTAAGGATAAAAATAAATTGACTATTAAAAAAATCATTTAACAAGTTTCTAACAACAGCATATCCTTTTCGGTTTCCTAAGTACGTAAGTATTTATAGTATATTTTTTTTCTTTTGGAGAATGAGTTTATGTACAAGTACTAATGTGTGATCTACTTAGCTTACATGAGATACTCTTGACACCCCACCCAATCATACTCTTAGCCATTCAGTTAAAGGAACACTTTTAAAATTTTGATGTCATAAAAAGAGATAAGACAAACACATCACATAAGACCCAAACAAAATAAGAAGGAAAGACTGGCAGTCAATAAGGAAAACAATACAAACTAAAATACAAAACAAAACTGTCAATGGGTGCCTAGATGATGGTTGCTGGGTTTGCTTGGTACTCCTTCTGTTAAGTAAGTAAGTACAATATATCCTTACACATCCTTTTAAATGAATATTGTCATTGTTTGTAAACTTGTAATTGGAATTAATTATGCATTCGCACTTTGAAGACATTGTACCAGTACATGTACTTTTATATAAGTTAAAAAGGATGAAGTTAAGAAAGGCAAAGAAGGAGTTGTTTGTTTTTCTTATTATAAGTAACTTCTAAGAGAGAGAGAGAGAGATAGAGAGAAAAAGTCAAAGATTGTTTAAAATTGCTATTATTTAAGGAGTTGTAGTAAAAGGTTCTCTTAAAATTTTTACGATAAGCGTTTTATACATTTTTTAAACATAAAGAAAAATGAAATCTATCGAAAATTTCCTATGAAGAGAAAACTAATCGAACATTTTCTATTCAAAGTAAATTTATCGAAAATTTCGTATGAAAGGAAAAAAATATTAACAAATGTTCTAAAACTAAAAATTTATGGAAAATATTCCAAAAAGAAAAGGTATCCATAATTTCCTATAGAAAGAAAATTTACGAAAATTAATATAAATAACAAATAAATTGTCAAATTGTGTTGTTTATGAGTTTATAATTTTTTTACGATTATATATAGGTGTCTGGTACTTTTTCAAAATTCAGTTATTTTAGGGAGAAAATAGGTAAAACCTGTATTTTGGTTCCTTTTTGGTACCCTATGTATCTTTTAATCTAGTAAACGCATAAATAAAATTTTAACTTATTAAAAAATTGACAAATTCAACGTTGGTACTTTTTGCAAACTTTACTTTTAAGGGGTAAAAATCACACCTTTTTTGGTACTTTTTTCTCAACCCATTTTTTTATTTATTGTCATATACATAATAGATATTTTATCATGGGATTCCACTGTAATTTTGAAATTCATTGAAATACAAGTTTAGCTACATTTATGGGGGAAAAAGTACCAAGCAGGAGAGAGAAAGGCGAAATTATGCACTTTTTAAACCCTCTGATATAATTTTCATAAAATTTGAATTATTAGTAGGTTCATTTATTCTCACAAAATAAAGTAACGGGACGTTATTAGGAACTCGGGTACCAAATTCGGGTAAATAGTTTCGTAATTTTTGTAAAACATATTTTTTTTTTAGTAATTCAACCCAGATTTATATCTTTTCAGTCATTTTGAAAATTCATGTTGAAGGGTTCTGTTCCAAGTCGGAAAAATGAAATTGGTATTTTTTGTTCCTTATAATTGTAGTTTTATTTCTAGGTAAAAATTTAGCTACTCGTAATATGGTTCTGAATGAATTAGAAATAAAATTGTGGTGCTTAATGGTTAGTTTTCTTCCTCTAATAGTACCAAAGGTGGAAGTCTGATAGTATTTTTTTATTTATATTTGAGTTTGAGTTCACAAAAACCGTGACTTATTGGTACTTTTTTGTTCCTCTAATGATACTTTCTGTATTTCATATGTTATGAACATAAGAGCATGAAATTAAACGTGAGCAAATATAAAGAAATGTTTGGTACTTTTGCGTTCTTCAAATGATACCTTTTAAATTATCTGCAATATTGATAGTAGAGATATGAAATTAAATATAAGCGATCCTAAGTCAATGAGGTCCTATATGACGGGACTTTTTCGATTCTCTTATGATTTATTTTCCGAATTTTCTATAATGGTGAATTTAGAGATACATGAACATAAGTGAGCAATAATGCATAATAAGATACTTTGTTATCCTTTTTTTTCTTCAAATGGTACTTTTTAATTTTTTTTGTAATACTTAAGCTGGAAACATTAAATTAAATAGATGGTTCTAAGTGAGTGAAAATTCAAAGAAAAGGACTTTGTTGTTCTTTTTGTTCTTCAATTACTACCTTTTAAATTTTTTATAATAATTAACCTGGAAACATGAAATTAAAGATATATAGTCCAAAGTGAGTGAGAATCTTTCTTTATTTATATATGATTGAAGTGTCAACGACTAGTGAATCAGGTCATGACATAACAAATTTGGAATTGAAACAGAATTGAAACAGAATATGAAAAACTACACTTTGACGTACATAACTCATGGAATAATTAGTATATCTGTTTATATCTCATTGAAGTGTCCGATGTGTGGAGACATGGTTAAAAAACTGGAGTATACGGATAAATGAATTGAAACTGTCTACCTGTTACACTTAAGATCATGTCACATACCTTCTTATTCATTTAGATAAGCGATATGTATATGTATTAAAACCAATTTGGACATGTGACAATCAAGTTCAGGAAATTCAGAGAAAATACATCACAACTCACTAGCAAGACTTTTTGTTGAAGTACAAACGGGCTTAAGGCTTCATAGAGCCAACCTACCACCCCGCTGATGTGAGGCTTATTTAATCATTTAGGCTCTCCTTAGAGAGACACTAGCTTTAGTTTTAGTTTTAAGATTTAAATACTTGTTGTTAGGCCTATAAAAGGCATATTCAATATATAAATAAAAAGTTTATTAACTGATTTGAATGCATGAAATTAAAGATACCTGCTCCCAAGTGACCGAGATCTACAAAAGGGGACTTTGTAATAATTTTTGTTCTTAAAATGATACATTTTGAGTTTTTTTTTTATTATAATTCTACAAATAAGAGTCACAAAAAACTGTATTTTGGTACTATATTGTTCTTTGTAGCTTCTTCTGAACCGAAAATCATAGAAATAAATTTTAAAACGTATTATTTTCTTACCACAATTACATCAAACATTTTGTTGGTTCTATTTTAAAATTCTATTATTTAAGAGTTAAAAATTTTACTTTTTAGTACTTTTTTAACTAAAATATTTAAAAACTTTATCGTTGTTAACGTTTATCATTGTTTATTTAAAATTACCTATAAAAAGGAATTTTGTTTCAAGTTTTATTTAAAATGACCTGTAAATAGAAAATTTATGAAAAATTTCCTATAAAAAAAAAATATTAAAAATTTCCTATAAAATCAAAATTTATTTAAAAATTCCCAAAAAAAGTAAATTTTATTTAAAATTTCATATAAAAATAAATTTTATTTAAAAGCTTCAACAAAAAGAAAAAAAAACAAGATTTTTCAAAAATTTCCCATAAAAAAAATTTCGTATAAATGTGAAATTTATTGGAGATTTCCTTTCTAAAGTTAATTTTTTTTAAATTAATTTTTCGAAAATTTTCTGTAAAAAGAAAATTAAATAATTAATTAATTTCCTTTAAAAAGAAAATTTATAATTTACTATAAAGTTATTTATTTATTTCTTATTAAGTGAAAATTTATGAAACCATGTTGAAAATTCTCTATAAAGGAAAATTTATCGAAAGGTCATTTAGAAATTATAAAATCTTTCTGTTTGAGTAGTTGTTGTAAATTTTAATTTGTATGAAGATTTATTTACCAAATAAATCTTGAAGTAACTTCTCAACCCGCCCTTGTAACTCGAAATTATTTAGATTTTTTTTTTTATTTCAATTCCTTTATTTTTTAACAACACTCCAACAACCACAAAGTGTTGCCATTGAGATTAGTTTAAAGTACAAAACAAATTTTATAATACACAAGTGATAAAATAAAGGAAAAAACTCAACAAAAACTGGTAAAAGATTGACATTCAACATCCAAAACCCCAACCATAACCCCATAACAACACCCACGACCAACAAGTCAACTAAAAACTAAGTTGATTGTATCAATAACAGCAGCATCATCAGCAACATTATTATCATTGTCACCAATATCATCATCCTCATCATCATCTTGCCACTAAATGTTGTAAACTAAATCCTTTATTTTTGTTTGTGTTTTTTTTCCGTTTTATTTTGTAGTTTTTGTTTTCTAAATATTTCTTTGATAATTTTCAAAGTTCATTTACAAAGTACTTAAGTGAAAATTGCACTAATCGTATATATTTCTCTAATGATTATGGTATCAGAAAGGATCAACATTTTTGGGAAAATTGAAAATATCTTATTTGAATTTATAGTTGTAATTAGAGAGAAATTATTTTGGAAATATTTTGTTTGTAGAAGAAATTGGTAATTAGAAGAGAAGGCGAATTTGAAAATAAAAAATTATTATTAAAGTAGACACATTTCAATTATTTACAATTATTTACATATTTCAATTATTTGTTTGTAGTTTTAATTTTAAATTTTAACTATTATGTGTCATTAAAAATTAAATATGAATACTATTTTATTTGTTGCATCATATTCAAAACCTAAAAAAACGTGATTTTCAAATGTTTATGATAAATCAATTAAAGTACACTTAAAAGATGTTAATTATTTAAGTAATTTGTCTATTTTTTTTAATATATTTTTTGTTTTTAACTTTTACTATCAGTTAAACATATTAAAAAGAAATGTAAGTGTTTTACACAGAGAAGAAAATGTATATATTTGAAAATTTTTTCATAAATATTATGAATCGAATATGACTCTTTTTCCCAAACTTTTCTCATAAAATAAAATTTTGTCCATAGATATTATTAAATTGCTCATAATGAAAATTTTAGAAATTTTGCAAAAATTTTGTTAAATTTTTGATTTAATTTTATTAGATTTGATTGCAAATGGTAAATAAAAATAGCTATGCATGAAAATATTAACAACAAAAGCCTTAAAATGGGAAAATTCCAAGAAAAATCTATTAAAAAAATGTTTAAAAATTCTCATTCTGTAGCATATCATTCTAATAAAAAAGTGTTCTGTTCCCAAAATGTAGCTAAAAATCATTAAAAACTTAAAATTTTCCAAAGAAAATTTCAAACATTTTTTTACAATTTGAAAATAGAAATGAAAATTTAAAAAATATTTTCAGTCTTCTTGACTTTTGATTCATTTGAAAAAATATAAAAAAAGTTTTAATGCTTAAGAAATTATGCTTAAATATTGTGAACTGAAATCAATGAAAGTAAATTTTTATAATTATGTACAAACTCTTTTCTGTGTATTTGTCTCGGCCGAATCTTTTATACCCTTCCCAAAATCTTTATTTGATAAATTTATAAGCATATTGGAATAATCTCTTATCAACATTTTTGCTTTAATCTGTAAATATGCTTAATATTTGTAAACTGATGTTAAACATGATATCGGAAATTTATAACATAAAGAGTTCACGAATGCTCCTTGGGCATATGACTTAGGAAGATCGTTCGGACCATCCATCTCGGAAGAGATGTGCAAAATTGTAAATTCCTTTTCACTTTCCTACCAACGTTTTTTTTGGAAAAAGATATCTTAGAATTAGATATTTTTAATTTGAATTAGCTATTTTAAAATTTTCAGAATTTTTAACTTTGGGGTTTTCCACCAAATATGATATGCCATCTTATTATCTACATTTAAAACCTAGAACACAATTACAGTTAAATGATAATGTTTAAAAAAATATCTAACATACCCAGATTTACTTGTCAAATTTATTTTTTTTTTACGAAAAATATGCACATATTAAAAGAAAATTCAAATGGATTCTACGAGGATACGAATCATGGCTTAAAGATTTGTTATCTGAAACACTTCCACTAGAATACCCATACTCATAGACATTTTTTTGAAAAACAATTATATCTACTCCTCATATACATATGTGAACAGTATAAAAATCAATTTACAACACTATATGTTGAATATATTTAAGCCCGATATTAAACTGCTCACTTAGTGGCAAATCGCACTAAAGAGTTCTTAAAATTGTATTATGATTAAAAACTTAAGCATTCTTATTCCATCCCTTAAGTTTTTTCTAAGTATAAAAATTGTTTGACGTCTTAAAAAATATTTATTGAAAATAAGCAAAAATAAATAAAGGTAGAAAATCTAATAAAAGTATTTTAAATTTATATTTTCTTTGTGATTATAAATTTTGCAACAACACCTTTTCAATTTTACAGAACTTAAGCTGAAGATTTCTTTACATCTTTAGTTATTTAAAATTTTTTAAAATTGTTTTTTTTATTTATTTTTGGTGCCATATTAGGGTGGCATCAAAAGATGTTTTGATTTAAAAAGATTTTTTGATAATTGTAATAATTTTTGGAGTTACCATAAGCAAATGGCAATATAAACTAAAGGATATTCAATAAAAAATTAATATAACTAATATAAACCATTTTACAATATTTAGTTAAAGAAAAATATTTGGAAAGTTGGGACCACTCTATTGTAAATACTTAAAAGCTTAAAGCTCTTTGTTTATTTTATTGTCAACTTATGTTTTATATTATGTTCACACACATTAGTTTTTGATTTTTTTTGAAAAACACAATGAGTTTAAACATCACTGTTCATACATCATTTTATTGCGTTTTTCTTTTTGGTCTGTTTTTCGTTTGCCAAAATATTTTCAAAATTTTTTGGTTTAAATAAAAATTTTATACACAAGAATTTTTTACTTCAAAAACTAAAATTTTTAAATTTATGAAATGTATGAACAAATATAAATTTCATTCATAATTTTTAATTTTTTGTTTTCAAACTGTTTGACAATTATTAAAAATTCTTTTTCCAATAAATTTCTATGTACTAAAAATACTAAAAATTTCTTCTCTGTATGAAAATTTAATATATTCTTTGTGTATATATATATTATATATTAAAATATATTAAAACACAAATCAATTTGTTTATGTTTTTTGATAAAATGACTACTTTTTCAAAAAACCTCTATATGTGAACACAGTATTAAACTGTAAAACGAAGCATTACTTAATTGTGAGCTTAAATGTTTCTTAACTAAGGCCCGGTTTTATACTGTTCCCTTAATATACAATTAAGGGCAAACTTAGCTAAAAAAAAATTTAAGTAAAAGCTCACACTTTAAAACTTAAGTTGACAAGAAAATAAACAAAAAGCTTTGAGCCTTCATGTATTTACAATAGGGTGGTCTCAACACAAACATTTTCTTCAACTCAAAATCATAATTATATTTATATTTTATTTAGACTAAAATATCTTTTTTTTCTTAATTTTGTTAATTTTTTATTAATATCTTTTTATTTAGGTTACTGTTGGCTTATGGTAACCCGAAAAAATCTTAAAGATATAAAATTGACTTTTTTTGCGCAAAAAAAATTTCGATTACCTAATGTGGCATCAAAAATAAATAAAAGAAAAACAATTTTTAAAAATTTGAAATTATTTCGAAGATATAAAGAAATCTACAACACGCAGAAAAGATAAATTTAATGGGTTTGAAAAGATTTCAAATCTTTTCAAAACTTTAAATAGTTTTATTAGATTTTGCATTTTTATTTATTTTTGTTTATTTTCACATCAGTCAATTTTCACACGTAGGAAAAACAAGGTTTTTAAACATAAGATAACTTTTAGAACTTAGGTACAACTTCGCAACTAAGTGAGCAGTATAAGAGCTGGCCTAAGTTTGCACTTAAGTATACACTAAAGGATAAAGTCGGGACTTAAAATTTAACAATGTTGAACAATTTTTATTATTATTTTTTAATTTTTTTGCACAAATTAAAGTAAAACTCTTTTTTGAACTCAGAATTTCAAAGTGCCATGTGGCCTAGAGTTACATATTCTATGAGTACTCTTAATAAATTAAATATATTTTCTTTTAACTTATTTATTGTTATATTCTTACTTTATTTTTTAAATAAATATTTCCATTTGCTCTTTAATTATCCAATTATGAAATATTTTCTTTTAATTACATAATTTATCAATTTCTTTAAATTACATAAACTAGTTTGTTTTGTTCAATATATGCTAAGCAAAATTTCATAATAAAATGTAAAAGTTAGTTCTTAAGCAACAATAGAAAAGTTTAGTTCAACGATTTGAAAAAAAAAAATATTGAAAAATTAATAAAAAAAAAAAAAATAATAATAATTAGTTTTGATAAAATTATTGGCGCAGTTGTTATACGAACCCATATTAAATATTAGGAAAAAACAGAATTTCCATAAGTGAAAGTGTTTAAAACTTGTTTTTCCGTAAACAAATTATAACCAAAAATCAAAGAAATTTTTAAATCGTTTTCATAAAATAAAAAACTTTCACAATATTTTCAATAATTTGTCGCTAATAAAAGATTCATGTAAATTGATGTTAAAATAAAAAAAGAACAAGTAAGATAGATATAGTCGGTCAAGCCCCTACACCATTGTGCATGTCCATCAAAATTCGTGGAGGGGTCTTATATTAGTCTTATAATAGACAATTGTGGATCGATACTTTTACTAAGTGAAAAATAAAATATACGAATACAGAATGCACTTTAGGGTGATTCCCGAAAGTGGGTTTATATAGGAGCTTTGGTAAATTATGGAGCGATGCTCATAAAATTTATCATTATGATTCCTACTTATACATAAAACTTATTTGTGTCGAATATAAATATATGATTTATACACGTTAAAGTGATTTTCGAAGAGGGTTTTATATGGGAGCTATGGTCAATTGCAGACCGATTTTCATGAAATTGGGCACAAAGATTGAAACTTATACAAAACTTCCTTACACTGGATTTCATTAAAATATTGCTATATTTAAGGCATTTATGATCGTTAAACCCTTATTCCGGGAGGACATTTGTATAGGTGTAATAATGGACCGATCATAACCTATTTCAATAGGTTTCGTCCTTGTGTCATTAAAGTCCTACGTGTCATTTCATTGAATTATCTTTAAAATTTCGACCTATACTTTATGCACAAGTTTGCATGGACAGCCAGTCAGACGGACATCGTATACTTTAAGGTGGGTGTTGGATGATTTTTTCTGTAAGTTACAAACAGCACCTATGGTTGTGTGGGGTATAAAACAACAAAGAAAACTTTAAATCGTTTTCATAAAAAAAAATCTTCAAATCGTTTTCAAAAAAAAAAAAAAAAAAAAAAAAAAAAACTGACAATTTTAATAATTTGTAGTTAAGAAAAGATTAATATAAATTAATCTTGGAATAAAAAACCAAAAATAAAAACTTTAAATTGTTAAGACATAAAAATCGTGATAAAATTTTAAAAATTTGTCACTAAACCAAAAATATTTGTTTCTTAACCTAAGGTGAATAAAATAGAGCAAAACATTTTTTAAACTTAACTAATTGGTGCATTTAATATCATAATCAAAAAAACAAACTATCTTCTGTTTTATAAATTAAAAAGCAAAACGTAACAAAAATTTAAATATATTAAAGTTATAAGTAAAACTAACAAAAATCTCCTAATTTAAATATATAAAAATATCATATCATCAGCAAAGAAAACTATCAAAATGTTTGAGGCTGTTCAGGAAAATCGTTTATAACTCCGCCATTCCTAAACGCATTTCTCTGAATTGTCATACCAAGATTTTCGAGACTATATGCCATATATGTGCTGAAAGAGAAATGTATTTATTGGACTACGGGCTTCAAAAAATCCATTTAAACATACAGACTGACAGACAACCAGACGGACAGACATATATTCTCAGAAGTTATTTTTAATCATAACAATCACGAATATTTTACTACTGGAGGCCCTGGACAAACTTATATATATCCTTTATTTTATGCGAAGTGTATAATAACTTTGTATGATTAGTTATTAAATATTAAATATTTTATATTTGTTAGTTTCTAATTAATAAATTAAAATATAAATTAAATCCTTACTTAGCCATTTTTTATTTTTAAAGCGTTTTTATTTTATTATATTATATTTTATTTTATTTATAACAATGCGCTGATAAAAATTTAATTATATTTATGTATTGTAGTTATAGTTAGAGTGATAAATTTTTCAATAAGCCTATTTATAGAATCAAACTCGGATTGGTTTTATAACATTTTCTCAACAAAAGCATTAAATTGGGTTTATGTATTCGATTTTTGCTTATGAAATCCAATAATTTTATTTGAAATATTAAATATTTTCGTCTCCAGTTTTTAAACAGCGCTTAAAATCTTTCATTATTTATTTAAGAAAATAAAAATATAATTTAGAGCGGAAATATCAATCCTTTAACAAATTGTTTTCATTACGTTTTCATAAACCCATTTCAAGTTGAAATTGGCTTGGAATTTCGTTTCCAATCCAATTACGTTGAGAATTTCATAAACAGGCTTAATATTTATTTTCTAATAAATGGAAATACATAAGTATGTGTAAATTAAATCAATTATTTCTAAGTAGAAAATTAAATGAAAATATGTATTTTGATATGGTTAATTTAATTCAGATTAATTGATTGTGCAAAAATATTCTTAAAAATATTTTGTATACGTTATTAGTTTGTGGTGGCAATGATTGATATAAGAGGAATTACATAGAGAAATTTGCTGACGACTCAGTTTATTAAGAGACCTACACTACCATAGCACAGTGGACAAGAAAAAAATATTTCGGAAATAAATTTGTCATTTTTAATCGCTTGGTCCGTTTTTTCTAAAAATGTTGATGGTGGAGGGAGGCCCAGCACTTCTGAAATGCATACATTTAAAACTCTTGCCAATTATTTGTTTCTAAATCTATTTTCATTATTTTTAAAAGTTTTTTAAAAGACTACAACATTTATATGATTGTTAGGTATAAATGAGCTACGACGATCTTCATAAAATTTGTGAGGTTGTGGTCCTCTTATTAAACCAAAGTTTTTTTTATTTTTCAATTTGCGATTGTTATTTTTGCCTGTAAACTCTTTTAATAATTCATATTTCCGGCGCAGACTAACCTGAACTAGGTGATTTCTCGACAATATATGTAAAAACAATTCAAATCATAATCGTAGGCTGTGCCGAATCTTTTTTTTTATTTTTTTTTTAATTTTGTTTTTCGCTTCTCTATTAATTTTTAATTTCGGCGATTTTATGGAAAAGAATTAGTGATAAATCTGTGAACCAACTAAGTTTATACGGGTTTCAAAAAGTAGAACATGTAACCTCTTTTAAAAAATTATATTTTGGGGTACACTACACTATATTCTTTAGAGCGTTATAGTCGGATGTACCGAATCTTTAATATTTCATTTCCTAAATTTTTCGTTTTACCGAAAAAATAATGGGGCGTATATTATGTTTATTATTCCGTGTGAAATATATCGAAATAATCATCTATGACCCTCGTGAAAATCTAAATCTATCTAAATTGTCTGTCTGTTTGTCTATTGAAATCAGGATAGGACTCGGAGCGGACATTCTAGGGGGACGAAATTTGGCTCAAATATTTGTCTTATATAAGGTTTGTTTGGTATTGAAAATGAGGATAATCGGTTCATAACAAGAAAGTTATGGACCAAAGCGTGTCCGTCGTAACTCCAGTTTATATTTTTTGTACGATTTATTTTACAAAAAAGCACGTACATCGATGAAATTTTGAGGAAATAGTTCAAGGAACAATATATATTCGGAAACAAAAAATAGGCTTTGTCCGCCCACTTTACTGCCTACCCCCCGTGTAAGGTGAAATTTTAAAGAATTGCAGATTTTCGATATATAGATTCGGCCAAGACGAATATAACATTCTCACTTATTTTCTTTTGGACGATTTTTTCGATTTGGTGTTTTATTTTCATTTTTATGTTTCATTTTTAATTTTTGTTTTGGATTTTCTTTTAGCAATTTTGATTTTTATTTATGCGATTTAATTTTAATGTTAGCGATTTTTTCCTTTAATTTTGGTGATTTTTTTCATTTAAGGGTTTTTTCTTTTGACATTTCGTTTTTCGTTTCGGCGATTTATTTTTAATTTTAAAAATTTTATAGTCAGATCTGAAGAACTAAGTCCGCAGCATTTATAGCGGCTTCAAAAAATAGAACATGTAACCGCTTTAAAATAAAAGAAATTATATTTCCGGGCTCACGAACAAGAACCAGGTATTATGTAAACAATTCAGAACATAATTGTCGGCTGTGTTGAATCTGTTATAACCTTAGCAAGCTTTTTCATTTCGAACATTTTTTCGTTTTGGTTTTTTTTCATTTAAGGTTTTTTTTTTAAATTTAACTTTGTTTTTTTCTCTTGGGGATTGTTTTCTTTTGGAGTTTTTTTGTACGTTTTGGCGATTTATTTTTAATTTCAGCTATTTCATAAAAAAAATCATTTGCAAATTTTTGTTTAATTTTGGAGATTTTTTTCGTTTATTACTGACGAAGGCCGTAGCATTTATATGATCTTCAAAAGGTAGAACATGTTATTTCTAACAGATCTATTGAGAACAAAGTTCATAGCTTTTTCTATAGTTTTATAGTATATCTAAGTTATCGGCAAACTACATTAATGCCATAACAAACAGTCGGCCAAGTTTTTAGCTTCGAAAAACTAAACCAAAATTAATCTTTTTATAATTTTGAAGCAAAGGTTGTCCAAAGATATTTGGAATAATTTTGTCTCTTATTAACATCGAAAGTTATTTTCCCTCCCAACATTAATATTGCACTTTAAAAAATATTATTCTAAAGTTAATTAAAAATACAATATTGCGTTATTCACAAAATCATCTCGAATTCATATATAAATCTATTAATATCACAGACTGGCATCTCTGTCTGCCTCTTGATCAAATATTTATTATAATTTTTCCAACGTGCGTGTTATTTGTACGAATGAACCATTATCAAAATCAAGCATTTAAAATATTGAACAGTATAGCAAATTTTTTTTTGTGTTTTCGTTCAAAAAAAGGTGTTAATTAATACCATTAGATCTAATTGATATAATAGATGTTTAACTAGCAGCAAATGAATTATAAAGTAAACTAAAGTATGTCAGTACCTTGCTAACTGTGGACTAATGGTGAGCTTAATTTAATAAATTAAAAAAAGAAAAGGAGAATGTCATTAGATGACCAACATAATTCCTATAGCAATCCAAATTTTATCATAAACGAAGATTATAAAGAAATTACAAATCATGAACAATGGTGTAATATAGAATTAAGTAAAAGAGATTCCTTGGAAAGCCAAAAAACAGAAGTTTTGGATAATATAAATGCTTGTATGGATTTTGATGATATATTACCTTTAATAGGAGAATTTGGAAAATATCAAAAGATTTTATTTCTCTACTTGATACCCTTCGAATTTTTTTTGGTATTTGTTTATTTTACACAAATATTTTTGACTTTAACTCCCGAAGAATATTGGTGTGATGTCCCTGAATTGTCTAATTTAACATTAAAGGAAAGGTGAGTTCCTGTTCTTTTTGAACAAAAAAAAAAAAAAAAATTATTTTAAAATTTATTGTTTCCTTTTGTAGACTCCAGCTTTCCATACCTTTAGTAGAAGGTTCCTACAGCAAATGTACCATATATAATGTTAACTTTACCGAACAATTACTAAATGGTGTTACTAAAGCTAATACTTCATGGCCTATTGTTCCCTGCTCTAACGGCTGGTCTTATAATTTTTCAGAAATTCCTTATACCACTATAGCTACGGATTTGAATTGGATATGTAAGGATGCTACTAAGGCCACTTATGCTCAATCGATTTTCTTTTTGGGTGCCATAGTGGGTGGCTTATTATTTGGTTGGATTGCTGACAAATTTGGTCGTATTCCCTCTATGATTGCTTGCAATTTGGTGGGTTGTGTGGCTGGAGTGGCAACGGCTTTTGTGAAAACATTTTGGGGTTTTGCTGTGATGAGATTTTTTATTGGTTTTGCTTTTGATAATTGTTTTGTCATGATGTTTATTTTGGGTAAGTGTGAATGTGTGTTATAAAATGGATTAGTAAGAAACTTAGTATAACTAAATCAAAATCGATTCAGTAATAACCGAGATAGGTGTAAAAAGCAGAAATAGTGAAAAAGTCAACAAATAACACTATGCCAAAATTTTGTGTCATCAAATATTGCCCCCAGATAAATCCTTTTGTAAAGTTAGTTCAAATTTAGTTTTTATGTTCTTTTGAACTTCGATTGCCTTGGATCACTTTTTGATTAAATGTGAAAATAAAAATAGTTTAAATCTGTAAATCTCAATGTAATTATGGATACTGGTTGTTTTGCAAAATGTATTGCTTCGACTAAATATTATTTTAGAATTTTTTGACTCTATCTTCCCTATTAAGCCCACTTTTTATAATAATATTGTTTGCATTACTTGAGAAGTCATATTATTTAATCGATTTAACTGAAATATTGTTCAGTAAATAGTGCATAATATGAGATATAATAATGAAAATATAATATTTGTAAAAATTTATTTTGACTTACTTCAAATTCTATGGGTAAATATATTTCAATAACGTCGAAGTAACGACCTTTTTTTTATAAGACCCACAAGAAACACATGAGCAATATTTAATTTCAATCTACTCACAAAAAGCAAATAAAATAAATCATTAAGGGAAGTGGGGTGGCATCCAATCAATATTTTGTTCAAGGAAATATCAATTTAATCGGTTGAGTAGATTCCACATAAAAGAAGCATAAAATAACCGTGGCATCCAATAAAAGTCTACACTGGTGCATATTGCTATAAACGCACATCAATTTTTTTAATTAACTTACCAAAAATGGGGCTAAAAAATAGTGGTGCTATAAATTAATTTTTGAAATTATTTATTGATTTCGCTTACATTATTTTTTTTAATGCAATTTTTATGGCATTTTCTTGTATACGCACTTAAACTAATGAACCAATTTACCATTATTAATAATGTGTTGATGAACTTCTTTTGGATAAATTCAAAAATTCGGTCTGATTTTCATTCGACCAATTTTTGAAGAGAATCATTGTCAATTTTTTCCCAGGCTTGCTTAATTTTTAGTTTAACTCCGATATTGCCATTATGGATGCAATTTGTGTGTATTACTATGTTCATTAGTGGAATACTATGTTCATTAAAGAATGATTTATATTGTCTCGAGACATGAATTGCAGCGTTATCCTGTTGAAATATGCATTCTTCATCCATTTTTTCATCCATAAATGAGAGAAGAGCAGATTTTTGATTTTCTTACAGCAGAAGAGGCCAAACCATAACCATCGAAATTGCGTTTCGACATACGAAACATACGAAACCGTACAAATTGAATTTCTTTCATCAGAAATATTACTTTATTCCACTCATCTCTCCATTTCGTGTATTTGCGTGCAAATTTCAAACGATTTTCTTTGTGAAGCTGTTTTAATTTAACACTGGCTTACAATTTGGTTTCTTTCATCTTATGTTACCATCTGTTCGCAAAAAGTGTGTGAAGCAAGTTTATTTTTTATTTGTGTAGCAATTATTATATTGTGGGTGGCTTCTTCTTCTATTTTATTCTATTTTACTAATTTGCTTTTTTTGTTAATTTTTGATTAGCTTTTGTAGATTTCCGCTCTCCGCATTTCTGTCTTTTCTTAAGAAAGCCTTGAATGACTCCTTTCGAACGGTTAATTTTTCATCCAATTTCTCTGTTAGAACAGCCTTGATCACGAAAAAATTTAATTTGAATTTTTTTCGGGTCTGTAAGAAAAGTTCCCTTGGGCAACCTTTAAGCCGATTATTAATTAAAACAAAAATATTTCCGGTAAACAGAGATGTTGTCATCAGAACCTTACCTTAGGTGAAACAAACAACTAAAAATGTTAATTTTTTTAATATTTCTCGATTGCGTTTATAGGAATATTTCACTGAAGTGATTACCAATATGTTCTGATTGCTAAATTAAAGAAAATAACAAAATCAAGAAACAAATATTTCTTATGTTTAGAAAATATACAACTCAAAAAAAGTTCCAATATTTCCAAAAGTACAAATTTTCGAAAAAAGACTTCAATTTGTATAAAAGTACCAATATTCAATAAAACTAAATTAAAAAAAAAAAAAATCACCAGTTCTAAAAAAGGGCTTACTTTCGAAATATGTAGGAACTTTCTATAAAAGGGACATTTAAAAAAAAGTATGAGAATTGAAAGAAGGACTTATTGTGTTATGCAATACCATTTTAGAGGCGGAATCATTCCAACAGCAACAGATAGCATATGATTAGTATAATAAACCCTCCAAGGATTTGGTGCTGATAGGTTAACTTAGCCTTATAAAGTATTCTTTTTCTTTCACCAAAGTAGTTTTAGAGAAGTTTAACAATTATTACAAATATACATCCGAGCGCATTTTGATTGAATACGTATGTATTTAGAGTATTTTACGGGGAATATTTCATGAGAAATTTCAATGAAACTATCTCTCATTATATAGGAATGATTTCTAGTGTATTTTTAAGAGATGTTATGAAAGTTAGTTAAAAGTTGAGTTTAGTATTCTACAGATATTTTCTACGTTGAATTTAGCTGGGGTCTCCGAAGGGGAAAAAATTTTCCGGCTTATCATGTGTCCTTAAAAGAAGAAAACTTCCAATCTTTTTCACATTATGTAAACGTGTCAAATGATGCACTAAAATATAATATAAAATCTAAGGTTTATAATTTAACTTTAATGAATAAATAGTATGGCTGAAAAGAATTATATTCAGAAGCATATTTAGCTCTAAAAAAAAAAAATTTTATGGAATATAACTAGAGACTGCATCCCAGAATTCCCGGAAAATTTGTCATTTTTCGTGTCCCACTTTCGGCCGGAAATCGTGGAAATTTTAAAGGCATTTAAATTTATGAATTTGTGATATATATATATATATATATATATATATATATATATATATATATATATATATATGTATATAAATAAATAAATAAATATATATATATATATATATATATATATATATATACCGGGAACATTTTTTAAGAAAATGTAGTAGACAAAATAGACTTTTGGTAAGTTCCGATCCAATCATATCTAGTGAGTGGAAAAATATGAAACAATACAAAAAAAAAAACATCTAGTCCTACCTCAATCCGCATTTGATATGGTTACTCTTACACAAGACGAAGAAAACGGTAACAGTTATATTAGATATTGACTATAGTGAAGTTATAGTGGATAAAAATTAGTGAATATTGTATTTGTTATATAAAAATATCAAAATTAATTTAAAAAAGTTATTTTTTATTGTTTAATTTTTTCATGAAGTACCAATATTTTGTTAAGGGTTTTCCAGAGTTTTAGTTGATTTTTTTCTATACTACATTCCTAGGTAAAAGTTATCACATATGCCAAATTTCATTATTTAATCCTTAAAATTAAAAGAAATACATCCATTAATAAAAATAACTGAAAGTAATGAACAGACGGACAGCCATTACCATTCTGCCAAAAAAAAGGTGTAAAATTCTAAAAATGCATTTTTTACTTACTAAAAATTGAGATAATCAAACGTGATCATTAAAGTACGGATATCATTTTTTCGTGAAGTAAGCGCAAATTTCAACACATTTAACGCCAATATATAGACGAACGGACATTACCATTCTAAAAAAAATCATAGAATTCAGAAAAGCATTTTTTTACTAAATAATAAACAACAAAATAAGTCGTGATCCTTAAAATATTTATATCACGTTTCACCTAATTAAGTGGTCATTTTCGACTCATTTAATTCCAATGTATAGACGGATGGATGAACATAACCACTCTGCAAAAAAAAAAAAAAAAATCTGAAAAAAGCTGAATTCTAAAACTACATTTTTTTTAAAATAACTATGAAATAAAAAATAGGTCATTATCATTAAAATATTGATGTCACCTTTCCGTGAACTAAGCAGGCACTTTAGACCCATTTTACCCCAATGTATAGACGGACGGACATTACCATTCTGCGAAAAAAAAATCCTAAAATTCTTAAAATAATTCTTTATACCAAATAATAATAAAAAATACATCTTGATCATTAAAATATTGACACCACCTGTCCCTGAATTAAGCACTACTTTCGACCTCTTTTACCCCAACGTGTGCTGTTTAAACTCACTTTTGAATCACTCCGGAAGTTTTCGGTAAAAATGCTTATCAGCTGGTATTTTATGAATTATTATCAGTAGACTTCACATACAGTGACTTTCAAAAATATAAAATTCTTGAATTTGGTTTATAAAATCAATTTATAATAGCTTAACGTTTTTATTCTAATTACTGAAATAACTTAACATAAATGCGTTCAGAAAAATTGAATAATTTTTTAAATTTTGTTTAATTCTTTTTACACCCTTCACATAAAAGAAAGGGTATATATAAGTTTGTCATTTTATACTAAAGTCTTTAAATATATATCCAGGGCCTCAAATTGTAAAATATTCGTGATTATTGTAATTAGAAAAAACTTTTAAAAATATATGTATGTGTGTCTGGATGCCTGTCCGTATGTATATTGAAGTGGATGTTTTGAAACCCATAGTCCAATAACTACATTTATCTTTTAACATATATGTGGCACATTGTCTCGAAAATCTTGGTATTGACATTCAGCGGAATCCGTTAAGGAATGGCGGAGTTATAAATGAAAATTTTCCAATTTTCTTTGCATAAATTTAATAATATTTTCTATTTCATATAAAATAATATATATGTAAATGTTTTTCTATTGGAAAGTTGTGAGATTGAATAATCTAGAGAAAGTGTTCTAGACCACAAACTGTTAAATCTGAGTTCGTATTCCAGAGACTTCTTGTAAATTTCCGTTTTTCCTAAAAATGTAATAAAAATTTTCATTATTAAAAAAAAAAAAAAAAAATAATTTGACAAAAATGTTTTGATGTGTTAAAAAAAGTATTATCTAGATTTGAGTTGCGTTTTAAGTAATAAAGATAGTAAATTTGAGCGTATCGATGTGGTATACCACTTGGATTTGTGGCTGAAAGACTTTAGGTTTTGAGTTCGATCCTTGGCCAAAGCTTCGAAAAATTGTTTTACAATTTATCTTCAAACAAAAATTAAAATTTTTAAATGTCTGAATAAGGAACTGTCAAATGTATCTTTAATCAATTAAAAATATTTCTTTAAAATTTACTAAATAAAAATTACACTTTTATTCGCAAAAATCCGACCCCATACGAACACTTTAAAACTCATAGCTTTGAATTCTTACCCTCTAGGTTACACGATGTTTTGAAATTCTGAATTCAAAATATAGTTTTACTTTAATTTGTGTAAAAAATAATTTTTCAATTTGGAGAATTTATTGATGAATATTAAAAAAAGAGTTTTTCCTAGACTATAAAAAGCGAACAGTTATATGTTCCCAAAGTTAATTTTAAATCATAACAATCACTAATATTTTTCAATCTGTAGCCCTGGATATATATTTAGTGACAAACTTATATATACCCTTCATTTTATGTGAAGGCTATAAAAGAGTAAAAAGTCCCAATTTTAACAAAATTACAACTTAAAAACAAACCTTAAAAAATGTAATTGTCTCCTTGTCTTTGAAATAAATATAATTTCATAACCATTATTTAATAAATTTTAAAAATATACTATTTTAATTTTTTACTACGAGGAGATTTATTTTCAAGTGCAAAAATGCATTTAGTTCTAATTTTGAAGTGGAGAAAATGTTTGTATATCAACATGTTTACCTTGCCTGATAAAAATATTAAGATTTTTAATATATTTTCTTCTCTTCAATTTCAGTTCTTGAATATGTGGGTACCAAATATCGCACATTTGTTTCAAATATGTCAATGGCTTTATTTTTTACTGCTGGCGGTTGTGCTCTACCCTGGATTGCCTACTATGTGGCCAATTGGAAGGTTTTAGCCATAGTAACCTCAGTTCCTTTATTCTTGGTAATATTAACACCCTGGTTAATACCAGAATCGGCCCGGTAAATACATACATTAAAAATAAGTGAATAAAATTTATAGAAAACAAAAAAATTATCTCTTCTAGATGGCTGGTGTGTCAAGGTGATATTGAAAAATCCATTATTATACTCAAGAAAATGGCTAAAAGTAACAAAAAGCAAGTACCCGAAAACGCCTTTAAAGAATTTCGTGAAAGTTGCCTAAAACTACAAGAGAAGGAAAAGGAAAATCATTATTATACTGTGTTAGATCTGTTCAAAACTCCTCGTTTAAGAAGAACTACCTTATTGTTTGTAGTCATATGGATGTCCATTACTTTAGTATTTGATGGTCATGTACGTAATGTGGGTTCCTTGGGTTTGGATATTTTTCTTACCTTTACCTTAGCTTGTCTAACGGAATTGCCTGCTGCCACCATACTTACCTATACTTTAGATAAATTAGGACGACGCTGGTATGCCTGCGGCAGTATGGTTTTTAGTGGCATTTTCAGTCTTCTGGCCACTTTAGCTCCTAAGGGTGTTTACTCCGCCAGTTTTGCTATTGCGGGTAGATTTTTTGTTAATATTTCCTATAATATCGGCTTACAATATGCAGCTGAAATTCTGCCCTCTGTAGTAAGAGCACAAGGAGTAGCTTTTATTCATATCATGGGTTATGTTTCAACTATTATAGCTCCGTTTGTGGTATATTTGAGCAATATTTCAACGGTGTTGCCTTTGATTATATTGGGTATTTTAGGTGTAGTAGGGGGACTGTTGTGTCTTCTATTGCCTGAAACTATGGATCAAGATTTGCCCAAAACTTTGCTAGATGGTGAAAATTTTGGTTTGAATCAAAAGTTTTGGGATTTTCCGTGTTTGGATAAGAACAAAAAGGAGAAGTTTATAAAATAAGGTTGAAAAATTACAATACAAAAAAATTATTTAAATTCATATTTTTAGTAGTCGTAATATTGATAAATTGTTATAAATAAGGTCTAAAAGATGTTATAAAACATTTTTAATTTGTTTTGAAATAAAAACTTTTAAAATGATTTTAAAAATTAAAAAAATATTAAAATAAATTCTTGTAATGCATTACCAATATTCATTAGAAGACTTTCTAAATTATTATTTTCTTCTTTACAACTTTCGTGTATATTTTTTTTTTTACCTTTCTTAGCATAATTTTTGTGAGTATTTCACTAAAACTTAATTTCATTTATTATCGTTTAATAGAAGTATTAAGTGTTACATATCATTAAAAAGCTTATAAAAGTGTATGAATTGCTGATGCTAAATTCGTTTAATTTCATATAGTAATATTTGTATATGAAAGAAAATATACTTCGAAAAATTCAAATAAAATTTGAAACAGTCCGAATTTTACAAAACGGAAAAACCTATTTCTGTATAATTGTTGGAGAATTATTTTGCACTATTTTGGTCTTATCTTTTGTAAAATTCAAAAAATATCCGACTCATTTGGACCCGATCCCGAATTCTTGCTATGTCATTAAATGTCCCAGAGGCCTTTCTTGCTATACCAAATTTGCATATTGTTCTTTTGGCAGAAATAAGAAAAAAATCCGAAAAACCCGAAAAAAGGACATTTTTCAATTTGATCCAGATCACGAAAAGATAATGTTAGGACGAAAATATTGAGAAACGGTATCTTAAAATGAAATATTTTTATTTTCTCTGCATACAAACAAGGGGATAACAAGGGTAAAAGCTGGAAAAAGTTCAGTAACCTTATATCTCCTAAACTAATATATGTAAATGCAAACAAAGTTTAATAATTATCGTTGTTCATTTGAAAAATAATCACACTTGTGTCTGGTAATTTTTAAAAATTCAGCCCTTTTAGGGAGAAAACGGATAAAAACTGTATTTTGGTACTTTTATGGCACCCTATGTATCTTTTAAACCAGTAATCAAAGAAATGAAATTTCGTCATCATTTTCGTAACTTATCGAAAAATGACAAATATAAATTTGGTACTTTTTGGAAATTCTAACGTTTGTGGGATAAAATCGTACCTATTTTTTGGTACTTTTTTTAATGAATATTTTACATATATGAATATTTTACAGATACATATGAATATTTTAGTATGGGATTCCACTACAATTTTTAAATTATTTGGAATACAATTTTTGCTACATTTATGGAGGAAACAAAGTACCAAAAATGGATAAAAAAATTCATTTTATTTAAACTCATTGAGCTAATTTTGTTAAAATTTGAAAGAGTGATTGTTTCATTTAGTCACACAAAATGAGCTAATGGAACGTTATTGAGAGCTCACTTACCACGACGTATATAGGACCAAATTCGGTTAAATAGTTTGGTACTTTCTTTGAAACATACTTTTTTTTTTTTAAGTAACTGAAGGCAGATTTGAATCTTTTGAGTCATATCTGTGACATACAAATTTAAACATAGTGAGCATTTTAAAAGTCAAGTATAACGGATCTGTTTTAGGACGGGAAATGGAACTTTTTTGCTTATAATGATACTTTTCCAATGTTTTCAATAAATAAACTTAACGATACAAAAGTTAGCTAATATCGTTCTGAGAGAATTACGAATCAAGGAAAGTATTGCTTAATGGTAAGTTTTTTTTTTCTTGAAATATACGAAAGAAGGAAGTTTATATATTTTTGAGTAAGAACCCGAAAAAGCGTGACTTGCTTTTCATTTCTTTACTGATAAAACATGAAATTATACTTAAGTGACCTTGTGTGAATGAGAAGAAATATGAAGGAATTATTTGGTACTTTTTCGTTCCTCTAATGGTACTTTTAGAATTTTCTATAAATACGAATCCACAAGCGAAGACTTTGTGGGACTTTTTTGTTCTTCAACTAGTACTTTTTAATTTTGTTTAATAATTAACCTAGAAACATTTAATAAGGGACTTATAAGGCGTTACTAAGTTTTACTATATTCCATTCCTTGAACATTCCTTATTTCATGTGTTATTTATTTTCTGAAGTCATCAATATTATAACTGTTCTCGTGAAAGTTAGGAGTCACAGTTTATTTTTTTATTTTTTTTCTCACTTTGGCTGCCTTTGTATTTTCTAAATAATTTAACCTACTAAGTTTATATTTGGTCTATGTAGGAGTTTCGCAAGTCCGCTAACGCAGTAGGGGGTTAAATACTAGTAATGTATATAATCAATCCATTGTGCTTCAACGTTGCACAGTGTTTTTTGGAAATAAATCTGCAACTTTTGAATAGTTGGTGATATTTAAACAAAATTTCAGATGATTGGAGGAGCACGGGGGTAGAGCGTAGACCACCAAATTTGTTCACCCCGGGTATGTTATTTTTTTGATTTCCCATAATTCATTAATGACTCGAATGTGAAACACTTTTACATATAGGTAGTTGTTATAAATCTCCATAAAAAACATGCTCATATGCGTAAGTTTAGTTTAACAGATATTTAGGTCAAAGCAAATTTTACTCTCATTTTTATTCTAGTTTTTTTTTTTTAACTTGGGTGCCTTAATTTAGGCTCTAAAATTCTTTGAAAATATCCACTAGATTTCTGTAAAATTCTAAATAATATTGCTACAAGAATTATATGAATATATGTATCCAATAAAAAGTTATATTAATCTGAAGTTGAAACTTAAAAAAAAAAAATAATATTTTTGCAGTTATTTTTCAAAAAGTTCGTAATATTCATCAACTTCTAAAGTATTTTTTTTTTGTTTTGGACTATAGAATTTTTGTAATGGTTTCAAAAGAAATCTTCAAATTTCTTCAGACTACGACGTGAAGAATTTAAAATTGAGATTTTAAGTATATTTTTGGGAAATAATGTTAATATCTGGACCTAAAGAAAATTTAAAAGAATGGAGGTATTCCAACGAAATTTAGGCACGATATAGATAAACTTCCTTTAAGATCAGAGAATTTAAAAACTAAAGTTTTTTCCAAATATATATATATATATATATTAAAGTTTCAACTTCAGATTGACATAGCTTTTTATTGGATAGTTATATTGATATGATTCTTTTGCCTACTTGAAAACTCGTATAAGGAATATTTGCAACTGTGAATGTAAATGTAAGTGATATGTATATAAAACGTTTTAAAAATATAAAAAATATTGAAAAGTACAGGCATTTTAAGAGTATACAGATAATTGTAATAGCCAACAGCTAAGTTAAGTATGCATTAAAAAAACACCGATGTCCGAGAATAAATATAATAATATCTACAAATAAAAAGTTGAGGAATATTACCACCTTTCCAAAAATATGAAATTTTTTTAAAGTTTCAACTTTAGATTGATATAAATTTTTAATTGGATATATTATTGGATTATTTAGAATTTTGTAAGGAATCTAGTAAATATTTTCAAAAAATTTTAGAGTTCAAATTAGGGCCCTCAATTAAAAAAAAGTCTAAAAAAACTAGGCCAAAAATGAGAGCAAAATTTACTGCGACCTAAATATCTTTTAAACAAAATGAGATAACCTACACATGTAAGCATGCTCTTTATAGAGACTGCTACCTATATATAAAATTTTTTTGTATTCAAGTCATAAGTGAATTTTTGGCGAATTTTAAAAAAAAGTTGCATACCCAAGGTGACCAATTTTGGTGGTCTATCATCTATTCCCGTGACCCGATAGATGCCTGAGCTCCTTCAAGTCAACTCCAAAATAACTCAGCTCTGACCATGTAAAACTTTGTTTAGATATCTCTAACGGTTCACAAGTTACAGAATTATTCCTAAAAAAATCGTTTTGGTACCACTGTGCATTACAAATAAGTGTAAATTTTTTTACTCAATTTTATTGCCATTCATCCCTTAATAATGCAATTGTTGCACATGTCAAACGTTTTATACATTAAACTTATTATCCAACTGACAAAAGATATTAATCATACCAAATAAAGCCACTTACACATACAGCAAAATCCATACATTTATGAGTTTTTAAATCCCTTTTCATATCAAGAAAAATTAAGCATAAATATGTCATAAATGATTAAATATGAAATATTTATAACCAGAGAAACCACAAATATGCAATTGTATGCTTTTTCCTAGACGTTGAATGAAGCCATAGATAAAATATTTATCCATTTCAGAACAAATGAAGCATTTTGACATCGATTTTTAAGTGTATATTTTTGCATATTTTGCCTTTAACGGCATATTTTTACTGCACATTTGTAGCATATTTTGTTATCTGTAGAGCATATTTAACCGTTCTAGAGCATTTTTTGACATTTTAATGATATTTTTTTATACCTGAGATTTTTCAATTTGATTTTATAAAAAATAAGAAATGCAAAAATATTCAGTACTTAAAATTAACCATTTTATCGCAAAGAAGCTTGACTTGTACCAAAAAGATTGAAGATTTAGAAAAAGATTAATTGAGCTTATTTAAGCCATTTTTAATTAATGTTGATTAAAGCATTACAGAGGACCTATTAGCTTTTTAACTTGCCCGATAAGCATCAATTAATGTTGCTAAAACTATATATATATATATATATATATATATATATATATGTTCCTGAAATCATGCAACAGGAATAATATTTTATAATTTCTGAACTAATAATAATGCCTAGAATTATATGGGTAAGCAAATGGAAGGTTATGTTAGGTTAAAAAAGCGGCGTCTTCACACCTCCACCCAGAGACCTTTCGGTCCATTGTGATCCCCTTATAAATAACAGAGAAAGTTGATAGACGAAGAAAGAGAAAAAACCATAGTAGAATAAAGCACAAGATTAGAAAGAAAGATAACTGAAGATAAGAAACGGGAGTAGCCTCGAAGTCAATTATAGTATCGACATAATCCATTTGGGTGGCCGAGGATAATGTTTGACTATAAAACTTGACTTCATTAAGTATGCTAGCATGTCCCGCTGTGAAGCTTCCTATTAATCATAATTCCTTCAGTCTAAATAAGCCCCGCACAGCCATTCCTCTCAAGAATTCCTCAATTAGAAGAAGGCGGGGAATGATGTCCAGCGCTGCCTGAGGTGTACTTCTCGCGGCTCCTGTCAAAAGCAAATGTAAGATCAATAAGGTTTTTATGTGTTATAATATATATATATATATATATATATATTATAATGAGAGATCAAATTTCGACATAGTTGATAAATTTCAGTTTTGCCTTATTTTATAACAATAAAATATAAATAATTCACTTTGTTTTAATAAAAAATATTTTGTTAAAAAATTATAATTTATTTATCCTTTGTTTTTAAGTGCATATTTTTTAATTTTTAGATCATATTGTTCGGTTTTAATGCGCCTATTGTTATAGCATATTTGTGGTTTCCCTGCTTATAACAGTTAATTTTAAACCATTTGGATAAAATAAACAACTGATATAAAGTAATCAGACAGACAGACTCATAAGCTACAAAAGCGCGCTCTTAATGGTTTTATAAAGATATTTTTCTTCTTACTGTAATAACTACAAATGATAATGGTTATTACCAATGAACGTTGTTATAGAAAAAATGTATTAACATTTTTAAGGATAAATGGTGGAAAGCCACCAAATACAAATGAGTATTATGGCTACAAAGAGGGTCTATAAATATTTAGATTATTTGCATATTAATACAGTTGTATGAAACAAATGTTACTTCTTTAAAATTTGTTTTTACTTTACAACACAAGTACATGGACATGGTAATACACTAACATTATTATGCTGCACTATATACATATAAAAGTATAAAATGTACATGAACAAATTTCATATAAATTTTCCACTTTTTTTTTTGTATTTTTTTTTTGCCTACTTGAAAACTCGTATAAGAAATGGGTGAAAAAAAATATACAAATGTGAATAAAACGTTTTAAAAATGTAAGAAATATTGAAAAGTACATTCATTTTACGAGTATACAGACAATTGTAATACCCAACAGCAAAGGTAAGTATACATTAAAATAATAATACCGATGTCCGAGAACAAATATTTATGATCATATCTATAAATCAAGTCCGATTTCATAGATTTGAAAACATTTTCAAATCTAAAGCAAACTCCTTAATTCAAATTTATTTTTTTTTACCTATACTCCTTCCATTTTGTATGTAATAGATATAAATATAATAAATAAATAAAACAAGTAAGAAAGATATAGTCGGTCAAGCCCGACCATATGATACCCCACATCAACGTGTTTGTCCATCAAAATTCGTAGAGAGGTCTTATATTAGACATGTGGACAGTTGTGAACCGATATTTTTACTAAGTATAAATAAAATATAGGAATACAGAATACTAAGATTTATATTAATACTAACATTTATATTAATTTATGCACTTTAGGGTAATTTCCGAAATTGGGCTTATATGGGAGCTATGGTAAATTATGCAGCGATTCTCATAAAATTTGTCACTGTGATTTCTACTTATATAAAACTTATTTTTATCGAATATAAACTTGATACTAACATGTGTATGTGAATTATGCACGTTAAAGTGATTTTCGGAAGAGAGTTTTATATGGGGGCTATGGTCAATTATGGACCGATCTTCATGAAATTTTGTACAAAAATTGATACTTGTACAAAACTTCCTTACACCTAATTTCAATAAAATATTTTTATATTTAGGGCATTTATGATATTTAAACCCCTATTCCGGGAGGACATTTGTATAAGGGCTAGGTGAAATAATGGACCGATCATAACCAATTTCAATAGGCTTCAAACTTGTGCTATGCGTGCCAAATTTTATTGAATTATCTTCAAAATTGCGACCTGTACTTTGTGCAAAAGGTTTACATGAACAGCCAGCCAGCCGTCCAACCAGACGGACGGACGGACATCGTTAAGTCAAAAAGTGATTCTGAGTCCATTAGTATACTTTAAGGTAGGTGTTGGATGATTTTTTCTGTGAGATATAAACATCAGTACAAACGCATAATACCCCAACCACCTATGGTGGTGTAGGGTATAAACACACACATTAATATATATACTACACACCTTTCCAAATGAAGTTAATATATTGATCTAAATCCAAACATCTCGGCCAAAATTGCTAAAAATGCACTATTTTCTTATATGTACACTAAAGTGCATCGATTTGTATGAAGATAAAAAATATTTTAAATGTAGCCCCCTAAAATTAAAGAGTGATATGTTATAAACTAATCCCTAAAATATTTCGCTGCAATTATTTCGTTCACGTGAGCTGGACCATTTTTAAAATACCTCCGAAAATATACTTTTCGATAAACGGTATACACAATTTTTAACTTTTTGTCAAAAAATTACAATATTACAATAGACACGTTTCGACTAATACGTGGTAAGCAAATATTTTTTTTTAAATCTTCTCTGCATATTTTTAAATACTATTTTATTAAAATTTGAAATTTTCGGACATTTTACATCATAATTTAGATTTTAAAGCATCATGGGAATGGTCTTATTCATTTCTATTGATATAGGGTCATTATCAAAATTTTTTAACCTGGCTGAAACTGACTTTAATCCTTAGCAAGTTTTGTAGTAATACTATTTTAAACAAACCGGTTACCGATCTGAACTCACAAAACTTGAAACTAATAGAGCACATAATTTTAGCATCTTAGCTAGGGTTTGGGATCCGGGAATTCCGGTATTTTCCGTCGAAATACTCTCGGGAATTTCAGATAATTTTTTTAAATTTCTCGGGAAAACGGGAAATTAAATATTTTCGTAGTTTTAAAATTCTATAGCAAACATTTTGCTTTTTTGAACATCTCATATCAATGAAAGGTTGACGTTACTCTAAACATGGTATTTGCAAGCGTTTAACGCATATAATACAACTATAACGTTATCTGAGGGGAACGCTAATGTTGCATGAATTAAGTTTTTGACTATTGAATTAGGGTTTTTTCTATCAGCTACCTATGTACTTGTTTATCTATGGTTTAACGAATTTGTTATTAAGTTATTTCACATGAAATTTTAAATCAACTTTATTTTTGTCATGTTCAAATTTTAGATACTTTAGTTTTATTATAGATTTGTTGAAATAAATATTAAATAAGTTGAACTTCGAAAATGCTCACTTTTAGTTGGGAGAATTTTCATTCTAACACAACAGTTTCTTTTGAAACAGCATTTCTTATCCAAGCAATGTTAGACATAAATGTGGAAAAAGAGGCTAAATTGAACTTCAAAGAAGGTCAAAAAACAAGCCAGAAAAAAGTTATTTTTAATTTAAAACCTTTTCTTATTTTTTTGCTTTATATTAAACAACTGCCAATAAAATGATCCAATTAGAATCGCCAAAAAACAAAAAAATCCATCCAAACTTGGGATACATATGACAATGATTTGAAGTGATTTTATGCCATTTTTGAATTATAATTCCTTTTTGATGAATCACTTGCAAAATGTTGTGTGATATTTCGCCTTTATAAATTTGTTTTTAATTATATTCATAAATAGTTTCTATGGTTAATGAAATATATTAAAAATATTATCGATTTAGTATATATAATCGATTTAGTAAGTCCATAAAATTAAGTTATTTTTGATTTGGAGAGAATAGAAATAATAAGAAATTATCTTCTTTGTTGTTCCAATACTAAGATGTTAGCCTTTTTAAGGCAAATTTAAAAATAAAAAAACTAGAGGCTAAAACGAAAACTTTGAGGCTAAATGCAAAGTTAAAAGGCTATATTTAGCCTTAAAAATGCTGAACTGGCAACTTCAAAAAACTTATTAAAAAAACTAATCTCATCTTAAATTCATACGTATATGAGATTACTTTCACCAGATTTCTGAACACTATGACTGAACCAATATTTAGTATTTTTCAGATTTGTGTATAATTTAGTAAGAATTAGTAAAAAAATATAATTTAAGTTAGAGAAAAAAAGTGGAAATAAATGGCAAGCTATTTGTAATGAAATATATACAATAGATTACTGTATATTTTTTTTTTAAAGTTTTAGCATCAAAAACACAATAATGTAAAAATCTGAGACACAGTTTTTAACATAAATTACGAAAGGTACCAATTTTATTTGCATAACATATATAAAATTTTGTTAATCTTAGAAATGACGTTATACTTTTATATTATTTCATTTTTCGTTAATTCAGTATGCTTTATAGTGTTTCATTTTGTTTTATTTAGTAAAAAAAATAATTTTCTTTCTAAGAAATCATGACCTTTAAAAAATTCCCGGGATATTGATTTTTTTGTTTCCGTTTCTCTGGGAAAGAAATATGGAAGGAAACCCCTAACCCTAATCATGGGTTTCATGTTGTAATTATAATTGTTGTTCAAAGTTCAAATACTTAGAAAAAGAGCTAAAAATAACTTAACTTTTTCCCATTCTTCTACGCTTTTTGTGCGCGCGTTTATAGCTTTTGATCTCATTCGATTTTATATAAACTAATTGGACTTTGTGGATAATTCTACAACTTCTTTGTTGTTGTGCAGACTTTCAACGGTTAGATACAGGGTAGTAAAATTTTAATGACAGTAGAAGGGTTTGCTAAGCAAAATTTATCTTCAAATTATTTATTTAAATGATAATTTTTTATATGCGTTACAAACATCAGCACAAACGCATAATATCCCAACCACCTATGGTGGTGTAGGGTATAAAAATATATATCTATGTTTATTTAAGGGAATTACTTAAAAATATAGTGTTTAAATGAATTGACTTACACCGATTTTGCTCTTTAGATTTTATAAAATTTAATTTTGAAAAAATATTTTTTTACGCTTTTAATTGTTGCATTCAGCTACGACAGCAAATCACCATTAGATGCTTCAAAAAAATCCTCCATGTCTATATGTTCATGCTATTTATTTTTCACAGTTTATCTGCCGGATAATATTCCAAATATCTTATTTCCAAATTCTTCAGTTTTTTTTTGGAGTTATACTTTAAATGTTTGGAGCAGGTTGGGCATGTTTCAGAGTTTGAATATAACAAATGACTATTTAAAACTTTTAAATGTGTTCATTTTAAATGTACGACTAATTCTTTAGGCAAAGAATTATTTACATTTTTAATTTTTTTTTTTTTTTATTCAAAGTTAAAAATATTATATTATTATTGAAATTGAAGTTCAATTAATGTTGCCGAATATTTACTCAATTCTATAATGGCCTCATCAAGTGGCTTCAAGGTGTTATATAAATCACTCAAAAGTTGTATACCATTACCCTAGAGTGTTGTCAACTGTAATCATATAATGCATTTATAAATAATCAGAAAACTTGAGACTATGTTAGATAAAGATGTCCATGGATGTTTAACACCATGTGTTATTCTTTCTTGATGTAAACATAAGACTTCAAAGTTTTCTGTTTACGATAAGATAAGATCTATTGAATACTTTGCAACATTTACGTACGTCGCACGGTGGCTCAGAAATTAGTTTCATTGGCCAAAACTTAAATTTTTTGTTAACATCGATTTTCAAAATTTTAATGCCATTCAATAATAAACATATTGAAACTTAGATGGCAAAATTTAGATAAAAATATTGGTAATTGTGGGCGTGGATGCTGCTAAAGAAAAATATTTTATTTTATTTTACAAAAAAAAAAAAAAAATGTAATTTTTGTAAATTATCATTACTCGAAAACTATTATCGATAATTGGCAGCATTTTTTTGGTAGAATAATAGTCGTTAAGAAATGGTATGTCACTGTACCGTTTACCTCTGCTGTGTTATTAAATGTTTTCTCAGGTACTATATTTTAGTCAATTTTAATTTTAGTGGAATAGAACTTTTGAGAGTCAAAAGGGGTTTAACAAATTTTACTTCCAGAAGAAAGGTGAAAGTGTCCTCTTTAACCCCATATATACTTTTATACCTGTCTGGACCAGTCTGTAGAACACTTTTTTCTTTTGAATGAAATTACTCTCAAAATTTTTTCATGGAACACATATTAAAAATTTTTTACGGTTTGGATTTTAAACCTACAGGATCAATAAGAAACAACGATATAAATAAGGAGTTAAGAAGTTTAAAAAAGAAACATCTCAAATATGGGTTGATTATAGATCAACCAAAACAAGGATCAGGCAATAAGAATGATGGACATACAGCAAGAAGGTTCTTTTCAGATCAGATTCCGGAAAAGCATCTGAAATAACAGGTGTTGAAATCAATCTTATTTCAAGGTTTAAAACTATTATCGATGTAATTGTGTGCAATGAACAAATTGATGCTAGAATTTGGAGATCCTGTGAAGCCAAGAAAAAAAGGAATAAGGGTTATAGTTTCTATAGAGAGCATAATACCAGAAAAATATTACGAAATTCTACAAACGAAGATCTATTTAATATATTATTGGCAACGTCAGAATCGCGAATCTCTAGCATTCGAAGTCAATGGAAAGTAGAACATCGGGACTTAGATAAAATAGCAAGAGGGCTACTAGAGGACAGAAATAATATAGAACTAAATATAGCATACTTGTAGGCTATTTTCCTACCGAATGAATAATAATTACAATTTTCTTTTATTCTTACTTAAATAAAAAATAAAATAAACGTTAAAAAAAACTTTTAAGCTATGTTCACATTTGGCAAATATTTGATTAAAATTGCGTGACCACTAGTTTTACATAAATATTATTTACCGTTCTTTGATCTTGCAAATGTTTTATAAGAGAAAACAGCGTCAAATAAAATTCAATAGAACGTCAACTGTGATTTAGGAAAAGTAAAAAACGTTTTCCAAATTGAAAGAAGAAATTAGAATTTATTAAATATTTGACTAGTCTGAACATAGTTTTAGTTGTTATAAGAAATAAAATTTTTTCCCGTAATGTTATTTAAATAAAACCAGAATAAACATTAAAAAAATCGTCATTTTTTTGTCCAAAAACAACCGATTCTAGTGGAATCGGTTCTTTAAGAACCGGTTCTAGTGAAACCAGTTCTAGAATTTATAAACTAGTAACCTGTTCACAAAATTATCCTGTTCGCAAAATTATCTGCTTATAAGTTTTTTTTATAAGTAAAGCTGATTCAAAAAAAAAAAAAAAAAAATATCCGCATTTTCCTACTAAATGCTATAAAAAAATTAAATGTTCAGTTTTAGCCTTATATGTCTCAACAACTGCTAAGCCGATTTTAATGAAATTACTGGTAAAATTGGAATTCAAGAAAATATCTCTCCATCAAAAATAAAATTTCTAAAATATCTCTATCGATTCAAAAGTTACGGAGTTAATAACATCACTCATAAAACAATTTCAGTTTCTATGACGATTCCAAAATCTTTTAGTCTTTTTTACTATGTAGCAAATGTTTAATTGATCTGTTTTTGGAATTATAACTTCTTTCTGTAACGTCTATATATTTATAAAAAGGGTTATCTTATCACTCATTTGCTGTTATTGATAAGCAACCTTTAATATCATTTTTTCTTTGCAGGAAAAAAATTGTCAATATAATTCAATATTTAATTGTTTAAATTAACAAAAGAATAATAATAATAATAATAATAATAATAACAATAATAATAAAAATAAAATAAAAATAAAAATAAAACATAAATATATTTATTTATACAAATAGTTAAAAATATGCTAAAAGAAGTATAATATTAAACAAAACTTATTCGTTTTATTCGAATGTTCGTCATAAAAATATTTGAATTTTTCGTTATTCCATTTTTAATGCCATTTTTAAATTCTTCGAACAATTATTCGTATCAAATAGTGATAATTATTCGAACAAACATTATTCGAATGGATCCATGTAACTTATTTGTAAAAATTGCTGATTTAATATTTTGGGAACCAAACGTGTAAGATTTACCCTTTAGCTTTTAAAGGGTTAATTATCTGTAACTTTCAATAGTATTGAATAGGCTTTTCCAATGTCTGCAATCTAATGTGAACAAATTTACAATTTATAATTTATAATTTATAGTTTATAATTTATAATTAATGATTTATAATTTATAATTTATGATTTATGATTTATAATTTATAATTTATAATTTATAGTTTATAATTTATAATTTATAATTTATAATTTATAATTTATAATTTATAATTATAGTTTATAATTCATATAGTTTATAATTTATAGTTTATAATTTATAATTAATGATTTATAATTTATAGTTTATAAATTATAATTTATAATTTATAGTTTATAGTTTATAATTATTGATTTATAATTTATGATTTATAATTTATAATTTATAATTCATAATTTATAGTTTATAATTTATAATTTTTAATTTATAATTATAGTTTATAATTCATAATTTACAATTTATGTATAGTTTATGATTTATAGTTTATAATTTATAATTTATGACTTTAATTTATAATTTTGATTTTTATATAAATTTTTTGTTATCAACGATACCATTGATAAATTGTAGCGCCCAGAAAAAATATTTAAGAAGTATATAACAAATAATATACAGTTCAAAATAAATATTTATTTTTATATGAACAATTTCTAAATGTTCAGTTTTTCTTAACAGTTAACGTGAAAAAAATTAAACTGAGGGTGTTTGAGAAGGCTAAAAGCTAAAAGGAAGAGAAAAAATAATCGGTAGAAACAGCATTCGTTTTAAAAAATATAAAAATGATTATTATTTCAGGCTACAACAGCTGAGAACCCATTTAAGATTGGCTTTATGCAACATACACTCCCACACACACACATACACACACAAAAAAATGGCAAATATGATAACATGCCTAAAAAGGGTATTAAGGATTTTAGTTTTATATTGCAGTTGGTTGTTGTTTCTGCTTTTGCTCTTACTTCCACTGCTGCTGTTTTAACAACTTAAACTGCTTTATTTATATGATACATTGTGTCTTTGGCATGTAAATGAACTAAATGCGAATACAAGTTGAAGAAAATAAAAGCGCAATTTTATATTATAAATAATAGCAGTTTGTTGTTAGTTTTTTTTCTTTTTTATTTTTATAAACTGTTTTGATTCTTTAAGTTAAATAAAACACACAAAAAAGAAAAGAAGAAAAAAACTAAAGCTGAAAAAATACAAGAAAAATAATTAACATGTTTATTTGCATTGTGGCAACAACTCAAATATAATCGTAAACATTTATTTAAATATGCAACACTTTGCTGTTTACAGCAATAAAAATTTATTTTGCAACCGTGCAACATGAGGTCTTAAAGTAAGGAGCGCATTTGGCTTTTAACCCTTTTTGGGCTGATTTTTTTTTTGTATGGGGTTTCAAAATTTTAGAAATATTTTTTTTCCTGAAATTTTTGAAATTCTAAAATTAACTATTTGGATTAAAAACACTTAATATTCTTAGCATTACCCAGGAGCAAATAATAAATTAAATAGCTAAAAAATATATGTATTAAATTCAACCTTTTGACCTTATCCTCAAAGGGTTTAAATATCCTGTATTTACTGGTAAAATTTTTAGGAATAGGACTCATCTCCTTTGTGAATTTAATATATGCATTCTTTTATTAAAAAATATATATTTTTATTATCTTCAATCCAAAATTATTTTAGAATTTAAAAGATTAAACATAAAAACGTGTTGTTTGTCTTAACAAAAAAAATAAAATTATTTTTTTGAGAAAATTCTTTTTATTTTTTTATTTGCAAATGCCAGTAAATGCCAAGTTATATGTAGCAGCACAACTTTGCTGCATATGAACCCAACTTGGCAATAAAACATTTTGTTAAGTGCAAAATAAATTCTAGTAATGAGCTCATCGTAAATTTCTATGTTCTGGGATGAATTTTTTTTTTTTTTTAAGAAAGTTTCTTGTGCATTTTTTGTGCGCTTTTAGCATGTTGCACAAGTGTAAACATGGATTAATAAAACTATTAAGGATACTTTTAATGAGAATTATGGTATAAATGTTAAGTTTATTAAAGGAAATTACTATGTAGACTATTAAGTTGATATGTTTTTATAAAATTTTTATGATTGAAAAGTTGATTTGTGTTCAGTCATAAAATATATTTAAGTAAGAACTTTTTTTGGGGATCAAAACAAAGGGAATTGGTTAAAATGATATAAAGCTTTCAATAAATTCATATTGAGCATATTTTTGAAATTTTGAAATACGAAAAGCAATTTAAGATTAATTTATATATGATTTCATTTATTTATTTTTATTCTTTTCTTGTTACTTTCTTATATTGGCCACCAAGACTCTTCATAAAATTAATACACCTACAAATATTACGTAATTAGCTGAGATTCTAGAATTCGGCTTTCTATTGGTAATGTGAGAGATATCATTAAGGAAAATACGCAAAACAGTACTATTTTACAGTATTACTAGCCACTAGCCATGTTAAATTGAAGTATAGTTACGGCAAATCTTTGTAACAACATTATGCCAAAATAAGTTGACGGAGGAACACCCCAGGGTGGTGTGATCTCTCTACTGCTTTGGCTTATGGTTTGTTTCCAGACGTGATAAGTGATATCATGTTTAATGCTTTGGATCTAATCAGTAACCAGATAATAGAAAGTGGTCTAGGAGTTAATCCAAGTAAAACTGAACTGGTACTATTTACTATTTACTATTTGCTATTTACAAAGAAAAAGATTCCAAGATTTGGACTATCGCTGTTAAGGAACTGCGAAATATCTCGACTTGAAACATTCATGGAAACTGAACACTCTATATAGAGTAAAGAAGGCTACGTTAGCCTATTACTCCTGTCGTAAGATGTTCGGCGCATAATGGAGACTTTGTCCCAACATAGTACGTATAATCCTTACATACGTATCTCTAGTATGGTGGAGTGCAACAAGGAAGAAATATGTAGTAAACCAGTTATACGTAATCCAAAGATTAGCATGTAACACACGGAATGACAAACCCAATATACCCTCATCTTTTTAATGGTGGGTATAAAAAAAAACATCTAATTAAATAAAAAAATAAAAACATGTTTAAAATATTTGTAAAAATTAGTGTGGAAATTAGCGGTTTGAATTACTGCTATTATACTTAATTATGCTTTTATACTTAATTTATTTCAATTAAATGATTTTTCAGTTGCAAAATTTAACTTTGAATATACTCGAATATAATATTCGAATTTTCTTAATAAAAGAACTCACAACTACATTGATTATTCTACTTTTTGGAGAAACCGAATAGTTTGAATAGTTGGAATTTGGAAAAAACGGTTGCTTTTTTCAAAATTCCAAAAAAAAAAACGTTTAACCAGGTTTTTTTTTTCAGAAGTAATAAATATTTACATCAAAAGACTATATTTCTGTAAAAAATCAACAAATGTTATATAATTTTGAAGTTAAAATTTATATAATAATTCTATTTTAAGAAACAAATTTTAATTAAGGTAAGAACATAATTTTCAAAAATGATATTAAATTTTATATAATACTAACTAACCCGACAAACTTTATTTTGCAATATAACTTATTTCCAGCGGTTATTTTGATTTTTAGTTAAAAAATAACGAATATACTGTAAGTGTGTGGGGATGGGTAGGCGTGCTTTTACCCTTTTTGCCTTATTTTACGCCCGAAATATTAAAATTTATAGCCTTTAATTCCTTCTAGACTTGAAATTATCATTGGATAATTAATTAAGAAGACATGGTTTGGGGGGAGCTTTTACCCGTTTTGCCCTATTTTACGCCCTAAGTATTGGAATTTCCAAAAAATGTATATCTTTAAGTTCTTTTCACAAGCTACAGTGTCTGCATACCAAATTATAAGTTGATTAGTTAAGAATATATAGGGAGAGGGAGCTTTTAGCCCTCTAGCCCTATTTTCCGTCCTTAATAATAAAAATTATAGGCTATAGTTCCTTCCAGATGTTACAATATTTGCCTGCCAAATTTCAGGAAAATCGGTTGATTAGTTAAGAAGATATAGGGACGGGGAGCTTTTGTCCTATTTTGCGCCCTAAATAATAAAAGTTATAGGCTATAGTTCCTTCCAGATGCTACACTATTTGCCAGGTAAATTTCAAACAAATCGGTTTATTAGTTCAGAAAATATAGGGACGGGGAGCTTTTACCCCTTGTGGCCTATTTTAGTGATATGAAATATAGTTTACGACCTATTCTCATACCTAACAAATACATACACAAAATTTCATAAAAATCGGTCAAGCTGTTTTGGAGTAGTTCAGTTACAAACAGCGTGACACGAGAATTTTATATATATACAGAAACTATGCACAGTGTGAAATTTTGATGATTTAGCCGGCCAAATGTTAATATTTTTATCATTGTTTTTAAAACGTAAAATCATTCTTTGAAATGCCAAAACATTTTATTTTAACCGAATTTTTCAATAATTCTTTTTCTGTGACGTGGCAATCATTTGTAAAATAGTTTTCTGATAACTAAAATTTATTTTTCTTGAATTTAACTTCGATACCAAGAAATTCAATAATATAGGAGCTCTGAAGTGATTTTGTGAGAATTTTTTTTTTAATTCTATTCAATATATTGACTACTATGTATTAAATGTATTTTTTTGGAGCAAATTTTAAATCAGTACAGTAAAAATTAGAATTTTGGCCAGCTAATTTTGCAAAATCTCACACTATGCTATAGCTTAATATGGAAAAATGATGTCTCAATTTTTTCGAAATCGATTTTCCAGGTAGATCTCTTTTAAATACTACTCCATTAAAAAATTAAGTAATGTATAATTTTAATTATTTTCAATTAATAAAAACCATAAAATATTTAAATTGTTTTTAAGAATAGTACAGGTGTTACAAGAGAAAAAACTAGTTCCATATTGATATGCGAATTTCATCCAAGATATTATTGTTTTAAACTTATAGAATTAATTTCAATTTAACTTTAAACTATAAACATTTTGAAAACACCGATAGTATATAAACCGAAAAAACAAGTTTTAAACTAGTTAGAAAACCGCTTCAAGCTTTTAACATTAGAAGTGCAATATATACTTCATAATAGTACTTAATACCGACTTTTTAAGTTATGCCAAATGACATAAAAACGACTTAGCTGAACTAAAAGGCTAAAAAGTAAGCCGCCGATAAGCCAAAAATTTCGGCAACGGCTAGATTTGTTAATTACAATCGGCTAAAGGGCTAGCCGTCCGCTGCGCCGCTACGGTTTACTTCCCTGATTGAGATCCCATACATTCGGAGAACCGAGTTTGCAGCCCAGTTTCCCTTAGATGTTGTTATAAAAAATATTTAAAATTAAAATTAAATTTCTAATGTATGTACGTATGTATTTATGTATGTATGTATGTATGTATGTACGTATGTAATATAGAGATTGTGAACAAAATTAAGTATGATGCATCATTTGAGAAAAATGTTTTATAATAAATTGTCTCATTCACAAAAATTCAATTGTTTGTTTTTATAACTTATTCATATTTTGAGAATATAATCATATCAAAGATCGTTAATTTCAAATTCTAAGACAAAGTTATTTTAATGTAAATATTTGCCAACAGTATATAAAAATTATAATCCAAATCCACACATTACTTTTAGCTACCACATGTGTGTGTCTTACTCCTTGTGCAACAACTACCCCTTTTTTGTATTGTTTGTTTTAACAACTAATGCAGTTATAACTTTCACAAACTCCAGCACAACCCTTTTTAAATTTCAATATCTTTTTCGGATGATGAGTTTTGGTGGTAAAATATTTAAGAAAAATATTTTACACACATATAAAAATAAAAAGTTTTGTTTGTATGTATGTATGTAATGTCAATATCAATAACAGTTTAAAGTTAAGTCAAGTAAAATACTCATACTTTGGAGTATTATATTTTGCATGCATTTCTTTTTTAGCTTCAACTACTGCTACTGGTACTTGCACTCCCTTTGCAACATCTTCCAGCTACCGACCAGTATGCCCGTTGCCATTAAGTAAGGAAATGCATTTTTCAAGTGGATTTCATTTTTTTTTGCTTGATTTTAATAAAACAAAATCTATAAAATATGCATTAGGAAAGGGTTGCACTTTAAAAGATAATAGCAGGAGGTAAAAAGAACAAAACCAACTACAAATACATATACGACAAGTCTCAATGAGAAAAATGTCATTGTAAGCATGAATGTTCATTTATGTTTAAACAAACAAATGAAGTGTCCTTGTTGTTGTCGCTTTAGTTCCTTTTTTTTTATTTCTGGTAATATGTTATATATGTATGCATACATATGGAGATTTATGTGAGGCCATGTAAATATATATTTTAAGTGTTTTAATGGATTTCTTGGTTAATGTTTTCATCTCCTCTAGTTTTTGTCTGCAAGGCGGGCTGCTATATTCAGAAGATTTCCTTTAGGCTTAAAGAATATACTCATAGAAATTTTTTCAATGTACACAGAGAAAACATATTTGTCGTGGCAACTGAATTTTATGTAAATCGAATTTGTTCGGTCCATGTATTACCACATGATTCCATTGTAATAACCGAATAATATAGTAATGGAAATAGCTTAATAAAATATAATAATAATTCTGTTAGTGTATTATTTTTTAAGTTTCAATTCAAAATTCATGTTAAATATTAGACTTACCGAAATCCCAATAGAAAAAAACTAATTTATTATTTATTATGCTATGTTCACGTATAGAGGTTTTTTGAAAAACGACTCGTTTTCTCAAAAAACACAAACAAATTGATTTGTTTTCTTTCATATATTTCAAAGGCAAAAAACATCTCGAATCGAATTGTTTAATTATTTAAAACACAAAAAAACATACTAAATTTCCATATAGGGAAGAAATTTTTAGTATTAGCTTTAATGGGTAATATTGCATCCAATATTTGCGAAATAAAAACAATCGCACTACAGAATTCCAATGGAAAATAAAAAATGAAATAAAACAAATCAAATAAAATTGCGAAATAAATTTGAAATGGAAAAGCAAGCTTACAATGCACAGTGGCGCAGAATCGAAATTTTTTGGAAATAAATCTGTAACTTCTGATCGGCTGGTTGGATTTTCATGAAATTTAGTACAGGCGTAGCAGAGGGGCGTATAATGTTAAGTTTGGAAGGGGGGGGGGCACAACAAACCCTTCGGTGTCGGAGCTAAGGGGGCTCAAAATTGAGGTACCCAATTTTGAGCCCATATAAAAAATTTTTAATCACTTGCCAAATTTTTGTTTCTCGTCCGATTTCAAGTATTTTATATATTTATATAATGTTGTAGGCCCTGATAAGACCTATAAAAGACATGTTCACATAAAATATTTATCTCTTATAGTTTTCGAGTTATTTGCATTTGAATTTTTAAGCACCATAATTTTGCACGTTCTTGGTCCAGTTTTTTCATATATATCCTAGTATTTTCGACCGATTTTATTAGTTTTTTCTTAGCTAGTTAAAGAATAAAATTATCTATTGAATAAAAGAAATTTAAGTCGATATCTTTACCGAGTCCAAAAATAAACGATTTTGAATTTGAAAATTGCAAAAAAGACGACTTTTTGTGTTTCTTTAGCCGAAAAAGTATCTACACTCTTTTTTATCTAAAATAAAATTTTCTTTACCAACATATAATAATTTTTCACTTTTCTGAAAGGTTACTTCACAGAGATGACTTTAAGATAAAAAACAAGCCCAATAACTTAATAAATCATGGTACACACCCTCCCGATTTCGACCCATTTTATATGAAAGTTTTGATTTTAGACCATAGTTTCTCAAATCCCAAAGCATGAGTCGACAAGCGGAATATATTTTAAGAATCTTCAATATGTTCTTAAAAATCTTAAATCAAAATCTACGGGAATTCGGAAAAATGCGGATTCTATAGCCATAAATGTAAAAAATCCCATTTTTGGGAATTTTGATTAGTTTTTTAGGAATTCAGGAAAGTCCTACCCCTGATTGAAATTTGGTTAACGCGCTTTTATTTATATTAATAAGATCCACATTTCCTGAAAATTTCGTTAAGATATCTTTATAAAGAAATATGTTATTACAATTAAAAATTTGTATTTTCTCCAAAAACCCAAAATTGGGCCTTTTGTTTGGTTTATTTCTAAATAGCGAAAGAAATTTTGAAAATATGTATTCCGAATTAAGCTGATTCTTCAGCATATATAATTTCCGATCTTTTGCAAAAAGATTCAAGTCAGTATCTTTTATATTTCCAATTTATTGTATATATGACTATATGTTTACAAACTTGCAACTTTTGCATTTAGCTTTGCGTGAATAATTATTTAGAAAATTATGAATATTTCTGTATACTTTTACTAATATCTATACACAAAATATTTTTATAAAAATAATTAATAAATATTTTTTATTTTTAATAGGGTTGCCAAATTTCCCAAATTTAAGTAAATCTTTATCCTTTTCTAAGCATTCATATATTTCTATTAATGAATTTAAAATAGAAAAACAAACAAAAATGTCTATTTTAACTTAATCAATATTATTATTTTTGGTATTTGGTATTTATCTTCCTTAATAAATATTCTATTTCTAATACGATTTCTTATTACTTATTTACATTAAATTTATGTAGACAATTTTTCTAATATTTTAAACTTATACTACTTATTTTCTACAAAATAATCTGCTGTATCTGTATATATATCTAGAACATAATAAAGGTCCTTCAAGTCTTCAGTATTTTGAATTGATAAAGGCTCATAATAAATTCAACGTTTTCTCACTGATGATATTACAAGGTCTGATGATAACAATAGGCTATTAAAAATATGCTCGTTTTGTGACGTTCTGGAGCATTTCCTGGAGCTGAATAATTGAACGTGCATAAAATCCCTGTTTCTTGCTTCTTGAGCCTCTTCTGTAAGCTCTCGAAGTGGAAGAATATTTCGTTCAATTATAATTTCACCATGGCACAATATTTTATGAACTGTTGGTGTCATTTCTTTCCATGGATATAGAGAAACAAGTAGTTTAGATATTTCTGTTGCATATTCTCCAATTCGAGCATAGTTAGTTTTGTGCTTACTATTAATTGCCATTAATAGTATGTTAGTCCTTTCAAGTAACTCTTTATTAATACCAGTTATTTTTGATGTAATTTCGAAATTTCCGAAAAACCTTCTTGCTATGTTTCCATCATTTGTACTATCACCAGTCGGCAGAGGTTTGTCGATGTTTAATCCCGACTCTTCTCTGAATTCATCCTGGATTCTAATTTTCTAGGATATTCTAAGTGTTTTTAAATCCTCGTTGTTTCTGGTAGGTTTTGTTAAATTTCCTGGCACATTTCTATACTTTAAATCATATGCTATGTGCAGAAAATGCTCCGTATTCTGGCGTGAAGTGGAGATACTCCGAAAGACAGAAAATTTTCATTAATACTCCTTGCTTTACCAATATCCGAAAATTGTGATTTCGTCTCATCACATGCTGAACATTTCCAAAAAGAAGATGTTTCCGTAATGGCATTACTAACCTTTCCATCAATCATTGTTGGACTAAGTTGAAAGGATATGTCGAATGTGTATTGGTTTATGGTTATTGAAAGAGGTTGTAAATCATTTATTTCATCTTTAATATATTCCACTAAATCCTTTGTTGTTGTCTTCGTTGTTATTGTCCCTTGTGTATTCGAACCAAATAGGTCTGCAAAAATGTTTTGATCCTGGAGTGGTATTAAGCCATATATCTTCAAATGAGTTTTTACACTTTGATGAAGATTGCTTTAAGGAATAAGATCGAATTCTTAAGGGCACCAAAGATGCTATAAATACGCTTTTATAATCCGCCATTTTCTTACTTCCACTAGCATACTTGTATTCAGGAAGGGCTGATAGTCCGACACATCCCCACTTATAGATTAATACAACGTCGCTGTTATTTACTTTTTCCAACTGATCTGCAGAGAAATCTGCAACTATCCTGGTAGCTGTATTCTCAAGCAAAGTAGATAGCTCTACACATGCTTCCTTTTCGGTAACCGAAATAGATGGTAAAATAGTTTGCTTTTTTTTTCTTGAATATCCATGTATGATGGTAGAATTGAGTGTCAAGCAGAGCTTTTCTTAAAATTTGATATTTGTTTCAGCTGAGGTCCAGTTCAAGCATTAAAGCAATTACTTCTCCTCTGTAAAATTGGATTGTGATGTTGGAGTAGGTACACTTTCGGCAATCCGTTTAAGACGTTTTGGTGATGCAGTTGGCAGTATTACAGCAAAATTAATTGCACTCTTAGGTTGCTTCTCCTTTTTTAACATTTCTTTGAATGTATCAGAAACTTCTTCATTCGAAATTATAGAAAGCTTATGGGCCAGTCTTTTCTTCTTAGATCGTGTACTTAAATCAGCAGGGTGCTCCAGTTGATATTTTGCACGCCGATATTTCTATATCAGTATCCATCGGAATCAGAATGTTTAATTTTTAATCTGTTAGTACGCTGATTCAAGAACTTCATTTTTACGTCATACAACTTTAAAAAGCTCTCTATCTGAGATTTACCAATGACGTCGATTTTTGCATGATATATAGTTTTTATGAATTCCACTATATCTTCTAAACAATTAAGATAATTTTTAGATAAACTCCACAGAACACAACACCATTGTTCATGTTTCAATATAATCACCATGGTAATCAACTTCGTTATGATGTTGATAAGGATTAGCTGCGCATTTATATATATCTATTAGATATATCGCACTGGTATATATATTTACAGGTATTTTGTAATTTTCATTTGGTAAAATATCTGAAAGAGTCAATTTAGAAGAATTCATTGATATTATATGTTGCTGTTAGGTATCACCGGAAAGGATATTACCTGTGCATTGTCACTAGCTCATAAAAATATAGATTTTGAATCATCAGTAATATATAAATGTTGCAGCTAGGTATCACCGGAAAGGATATCTGTACATTGCCACTAGATCATAAATATATAAATTTTTAATCATCACCAATAGATAAATAAATTTGTTAAATTTAGGTAAACACCATAAATGTAAACTAATAATATACTTATTGATTAAGTTAAAATAGACATTTCTTGATTGTTTTGTTATTTTAAATTCAATAATAGAAATATATGAATGCTTAGAAAAGGATAACTTTACTTAAATTGCGGAAATGTGGCAACTCTATTAAAAATAAAAAATAATTATTAATTATTTTTATAAAAATATTTTGTGTATAGATATTATTAAAAGTATACAGAAATATTCATAATTTTCTAAGTAATTATTCACGCAAAACTAAAGGCAAAAGTTGCAAGTTTGTAAAAATATAGTATTATATACAATAAATTGGAAATATAAAAGGTTAAACGCGCATATTTCTGAAATGAGGCATAATATTGACTTGAATATATATTTTTAAAATTTCTTTCGCTATTTAGAAATAAATCAAACAAAAGGCCCAATTTGGGGTTTTTGGAGAAAATACAAATTTTTAATTGTAATAACATATTTTTTTATAAAGATATCTTAACGAAATTTGCAGGAAATATGGATCTTGTTAATATAAATAAAAGCGCGTTAACCAGGGGTAGGGTTTTCCTGAATTCCTAAAAAACTGATCAAAATTCCCAAAAATGGGATTTTTTACATTTATGGCTATAGAATCCACATTTTTCCGAATTCCCGTGGATTTTGATTTAAAATTTTTAACTACATATTGAAGATTCTTAAAATATATTCCGCTTGTCGATTCGTGCTTTGGGATTTGAGAAAATATGGTCTAAAATAAAAACTTTCATATAAAATGGGTCGAATTCAGGAGGGTGTGTACCATGACAAATTGTGTTATTGGGCTTGTTTTTTATCTTAAAGTCACCTCTGTGAAGTAACCTTTCAGAAAAGTGGAAAATTATTATATGTTGGTAAAGAAAATTTTATTTTAGATAAAAAAGATTGTAGATACTTTTTCGGCTAAAAAACAGAAAAAGTCGTCTTTCTTGCAATTTTCAAACTCAAATTCGTTTATTTTTGGACTCGGTAAAGATGTCGACTTCAATTTTCTCTATTCAATAGATAATTTTGTTCTTTAAACTAGAAAAAACTAATAAAATCGGTCGGAAATACTAGGATATATATGAAAAAAACTGGACCAAGAACATGCAAAATTATAAGAGATAAATAGGGCATGTGTGCGTGTCTTTTATAGGTATTATCAGGTCCTACAACAGTATATAAAAATATTTGAAATCGGACGAGAAACAAAAATTTGGCAAGTGATTCAGATTCAGAAGTTACAGATTTATTTCCAAAAATTTCGATTCTGCCCCACTGTGCACCGTGGTGTTCTCTGTAAACATGATCTATTTAACTTACAACTTTTCAGAAAATGTAACTTATTTACCCTATATGTTATTAAGTAAGACCAATGGTTTACGATAAAGCTTTTTTACATTTTCCTGAAAAGTTGTAAGTTAAATAGACCACGGTGGGATGATGGCCGTGGCTGACTAGAAAATGAATTCCATTCTGCCGAGTGTCCAATAAAAGTTTTACAATGTATTCTTCTACAATTATTCAGAATTTCAAAATACCGTGTGGTCTAGGATTTATTCGAAATGAAAAAATGTATACTTGCTAACGAGTGGCTAGCGAGTGGCTAGCAAACACAGACTTTTTCATTTTTATATGGATGTAAGAATTCAAAGCTAGGAGTTTGAAAGTGTTCGTATGGCTTCGAGTCCAGTCGAATAGAAACGTAATTTTTATTTAAAAAATTTCAAACAAAAATTCCTAATTAATTAAAATTATATCTGACAGTTTGAATTTTTATTTGAAAATAAATTATAAAACAATTTCTCGAAGTCTTGGCCAAGGACCGAACTGAGGGCCTAAAGTCTTTCAGTCATAAACCCAAGCGGTTACCACATCGACACGTTGAAATTTATTAAAAGCTTAAAACGCAACTCAAATCTAAATAATAACTCTCTTATAAAATCTTATTAAAATGTGCTTGAAATTTTTGTCAAATTAATTTTTTTTATTTATTTATTTATTTATTTAAGTCTATAGAACAATATTCCTTACAGACTAATGAATAATATAAACATATTATTTTGTAATAATTTACAATATTATTTCATGTTTTGCAGTACAAAGTTTTTAAAATCAGTTTTTGATGCTGTAAATTCCAACATATAATTTAATGATCGTATTATTGGACTATTTAATACATAATTTCTATGATATAAACCAACATAAAATAAGTTCCTATGTCGAAGAGACAATCTATAAGGCACATAGAATGGTATTTTATTCAATAATTCTATTGAATCGATATTTGAATTTATTAAATCATATATAAATAACATTGACTGAATTTTGCGTCTTTTTTCCAATGAAATCATTCCCAAATGTAAACAGCGGGATTCATAAGAAGGTAGGGGATAAATGTATTCCAAATACGGTAAAGAATAACGAATAAAACGTTTTTGAATCTTTTCAATTCGTGCAATATGAGTACTACAATGTGGACTCCAAATAATGGCACCATACTCAAGTTTAGATCTCACAAACATAGACTATAACAATTTCAGTGTATATGGATCCGAAAATTCAGATGAATTTCTTTTTAAAAATGCTAATGTTGAGAAAACTTTTGGTAATAAGTAATCTAAGTGGGATTTAAAACTCAATTTGGAATCAAATACAATACCCAAATCCTTAATTTCATTCGATTTACCAATACTATCAGTACCTATTTTATATATTATACTTAAAGGAATATGTGAGCGTGAATACGAAACATGAAAGCATTTATTGAAATTGAATTTTAGGTGATTATTGGCACACCAAATATTTAAATTATCTAAGTCATATTGTAATTTATTAGCATCACTTATGCAACTAATTTTAGTGAATATCTTTAAATCATCAGCATATAATAGAAAATTAGAATATCGAAAGCATACAAATATATCATTAATAAAAATATTAAATAATAATGGTCCCAAAACACTACCCTGGGGAACACCAGATATTTGAGTATATGGAATAGATTTATATTTATCAACTTGAACAACACAAGTCTTACCATCCAAATATGACGATAGCCATGAATAAAAAGAGGAATGAATACCCAAATAAAATAATTTATTCAATAATATAAAATGTGAAATTTTATCAAAAGCTTTCGAAAAATCAGTATATATAGCATCAACTTGATACCCATTTTCCAATTGTGACATACAATAATCCGTAAAAACAGCGAGATTAGAAATTGTGGATTTATGATTGCGAAAACCATGCTGTTGACTGATTATATATGATCTAGTATTAAAATATAAAATTTTATATATAGCGTATTCAAACATTTTTGAAAATGTTGACAACTTAGAAATAGATGTGTAATTAGAAACATCATTTCGATTACCAGATTTGAAAATAGGGGAAATAATAGTAAATTTCCAACGATCAGCAAATATTCCTTCAGAAAGGGATTTATTAAAAATTTCCAAAATCGGCGATGCTATTGATGTCGAGCATTTCTTTATCAAAATTTTTTTTTAATAATAAAAGTTTTTATATCTTTTGTTAGGAAAATCAGAAATCTGCAAGAAGTCCCGGGGATTCAAACTCAGTTCAGAGACGAACTATTCAATCTCACAACTTTTCAATAGAAAAACATTTATATATTATTGTGTGTGAAATAGAAAATATTATTAAATTTAAAGAAAATTGACAAAAATTTTGGGTCTGTTATAGAAAATCGTTTGTAACTTCGCCATTCTTAAACGGAATTCGCTGAATTTCAATATCCAGATTTTCGAGACTATATGTCACATATATGTTGAAAGAGAAATATATTTATTGGACTTTGGGCTTCAAAAAAGGAAGGACAGACAGACATTTATTCTCAAAAGGTTTTTCTTTTATCATAACAATCATGAATATCTTTTAATTTGATATATATCCAAATATTTAAAAACTTTCGTATAAAATGACAAACTTACATATACCCTTCATTTTGTGTAAAAATAACGAAAAATTATCAATTTTTAAAAATGATTTCCAAACAAAAAAGGTATCAATTGCATTGTCTGAATCCTTATAAAAAGTTTAATTTAGCATATAGACGTTTGGACACACATTTTTAAATCTACTACCCTACTTATGTTTAAGAAATTTAATATTAAAGCATATAATGTAGTCCGACTCTCTATTTATTAAATTCCTCTCTCACATATATGGGTGCCATGCGAATTTAGAAAACTGTAAAGAAAGAAGAAAAATACAAAACTTTTACATGAAAATTTTCGAATTATTAAACATTTTTACATGTTATTACACACTCATATAATTTTAAAATTTTTTGAAACGCTATTTAAATACTATTTTGTATAGAAAAATGATTTATTTATTTCCGACATTTTATTTCGTTCGTTTCAGAAATTATTTTGTAGAACAGAGTTCCTACTTTTGGTATTGAAAATTCAAATAAATTTTAATTTAAGCCATTTTTATAAAACTCTGTATATGGAAAATAAAAAAAAGCACCAATACATTTAAGTTTTTTTTGCTGATACATACATAGAGTCAAGTACTTTTTTACTAACATACTTTTAGAGCTAGATACCTCTGTCAAAGAGTTGAACTACTTTGGCACTTACCAAAAAAAAAAAAAAAAATGTATATCACCACGGCTCATACTTTCATACGCTAAAAAATCGAAAACATGTGCTTAAAGCATGCACTATAAAACGAAAAATATGAACTAAAAATATGAAGAACATACATTTAAAACTAAAAATATAAAAAATATACATTATGTATATTTTTTAGTAATATTTATTAAAAAAAGTAGGTTACACAAGAGGAGCATATAAATATTTTCAGAGAATTAGTGAAAATTCAGCTCAGAGTAAATTGCATATGATTTTTTAAATGAACATTGAAAAAGTGCGCTAATATAAAAAAACTATATTTTCTATAACGCACTTTTTAGTTGTACTTTATTTTGAAAATTTACAATATGCTATTTGACTTTTATTAGTGTTATTTTTTAAATTTCTTTAACCTTTTTAATTGAAATAGCAACGGAATCGTTTAACTCATCCAATAGATTTTTAATTTGATTAAAATAAAGTATTCTAAAGTTTTAATTTATTTGCAAATATCGGGGAATTGGCAGTTTAAAATTTAATATCTCAAGGCCTTATCGAGGGGTTTAAGAATATATAAAAAAACTTTGAATTCGAATGAGTAACAAAAATTTGTAAAGCGATAAAAAATTTTCTATGTCAGAGGTACCCTATTTGAGCCCTCATAGCTCCACTCGAGATCTTTGGAGTCCACCAACCAGAGTTAAACTCGTACAGTCCTTTACTATGTCTCTTTGAAATTTCATGTAAATCCATCCAGACAATTAGAAGTTAGACATTTATTTCCAAAAAAATTTCAGTGTGCCCCACTTGAGGCATTTCCTTATCTTTGTCTAGAATGTTCAAAGCAACTTGTTTAAAAATACTAATAATAATAAAAATCATAAAATATGCAAAATTTATACATTTTAAAGAAGAATATGTATTATTATGCATTTTACTCAAAATATGCAATAACAAAACGATGCCATTTTGTTGCAAATACTTCCACTCGCAAAAATAATTGGCCAACATTGATTTTCAATTGCTGACTAAAAACATGCATTTGCATGAAAGTATCAGCCCTATTCATCACAGTACATCTTAGAAGTTTTTTAAAATGTTATAAATCTCTCTTAATACAGTCATACAGGCATACATACATTCATTTAATAAAAATTATAAAGTAAAAAAAAACTAAGTAACAAACAATTTTCACCCTCCTGAAATTAGAGCAGAGTACAAATATCACATAAATATTAATTAAATTAATAACAAATGATATTAAATAAATTGACACACAACTTACTCTTATATGTATATGAAGTTTAAACTAAAATATCACCCCCCAAAAAGTTCATTTGCTACCTCCCTCCACCTTTTGTCACCAAACAAGTTGAAGTTTCTAATAAAATTATTTTAACAAATTTTATGACAACAAGCTGTTTGTTCGACTTGTATGTGTTATATTATAGCAACAATAACAAAATTAAATTTACTACAGCAGCAACAAAAATTAGTAAAAAGTATCAAAAATAGTGTGATTATGATGATGAACAGCGTTGCCAGAAACTTTTGATAAAAAATCATCATTTGAACGAAGAAGAATCATCATTTTGCTGTAAAAATTATCAACTCTTATTATTTTATTTTCACATTATTAAAACCTAACAGCAAAAAAAAAAAAAAAAAAACTGAACATTGCGCTATTCCGCTATTCTAAAGCAATTTTAACGTATAAATCAAGGAAGTTCGAACTATTTTTAATGTATTCGGATTACATCCTGTCTAAAGACAAAACCATTATTACACTCAAATAGAACGACAGTTTTCCTAGAGTTCAAGGAAATTTTTTTATAATATTTTGGGGACGCTCCCAATAAGACATCATAAAGTTAACTTTGGTAAAAAAAAATTAACAAAACTTCAAGGCCAATGACAACATACACTTCATAAATTAGCATTGGATAAAAATTCATAGAGGTTTAAACAATACAAGCGTGATAATTTAAAAGCAACAAGTTATGTCAGGCTCTATCCTTTGGAATATAGATTATACATCAAAATTTGGAAAACTTATGCCCCAATTCTGTATGTCGATTTTTTTCATTTTCCGGCTAAAATTTTATTGAGTGCTTTTTTACATAATCCCCAATTCACTACACGACTGTTAGGGTTTTAGTCTTTGATAATGACAATTTATTACGTTATTTCATGTTATAATAATATGAGGTAATTTAAATTTTTTATTTTTTTATTTTTATTTTCACAATATACAAACATACAAACAAACAAGTTTGTATTTTTTATTAAAAAAAAAAAAAAATAAATTAATTTATTTACTTATCATTTTGGGGACACACTTTTCAGTTCAATGTTGAGATTAATGGCCTGTTTATATAACTCATGTCACTCAAAATTTTTGTTGAAATGAGGGCAAAAACTTGTTTTTTTGTAAGTAAAAACGTAAGAAATGACGCATTTTGTGTTTTTTTTAACACATTTACAAATGTCATTAATGTCAAACACAAAATCTAATCGTGAAGAGAAACGCGTTGACAAAACTATAAATATAAGAAAATTTCTGCAACATACATATACGTGTGTCGCCAACACCACTCTCACTAAAATCACTCGATTCGCTAAAATAATATGCAAACATTATTGTTAATTTAAAAAAATATGCTCGAAATTTAGTTTCTGCAATATGTAAATTATACCCCACACTATCATAGGTGGTAGGGGTATTATGCGTTTGTGCTGATGTTTTAACGCAAAGAAAAAATCATCCAACACTCACCTTAAAGTATACTAATCGACTCAGAAACACTTTTAATACCAATCCAACGATGTCCGACAGTCTGGCTGGCTGGACGGCTGGCTCTCCATGTAAAACTTGTGCAAAAAGTACAGATCGCAATTTTGGAGATAATTCAATGAAATTTGCACGTTCGACTTTCATGACACAAGGACGAAGCCTATTGAAATTGGTTATGAGTGGTCCGTTATTTCAACTAGCGCCCATATAAATGTCCTCCCGAAATAGGAGTTTAACGATCATAAATACCTTATATATATATAGCAATATTTTAATGAAATTCGGTGTAAGGAAGTTTTGTATAAGTTTCAATCTTTGTGGCAAATTTTATGAAGATCGGTCCATAATTGACCAAAGCTCCCATATAAAACCCTCTTCCGAAAATCACTTTAATATGCATAAATCACACACATGCAAATGTTAGTATCAAATTATTATTCGACACAAATAAGTTTTATATAAGTGAAAATCAAAGTGACAAATTTTATGAGGATCGCTCCATAATTCATATAAATCTTAGTATTTACGTAATATTCTATATTCATATATTTTATTTTACACTTGGTAAAAGTATTGGTCCTCCACGAATTTTGATGGACATGCACTATGGTGTGGGGTATCATATGGTCGGGCTTGACCGACTATATATTTCTTACTTGTTTATTCTTGTAATATTTTCCAAATACAAAAATTTTAAGTTAACAAAACCAAGCTGTTTTTGTTTATATTTAAGGATTGCCAATTTTTTGTTCAAAAATCATGATTTTATATGAAAAACATTTACAAGATGTAAAAATTAAACATAATGGCTAAAATAACATTTGACAGTAGCAAAAAAACAATGTAAGAGAACATAAGATAGACGAGTACTTAAAAAAAACTCATTTTCTTACGTACGTTCACAATTCGTGTATAAACAGGTCATAAAGTTTATTTCACTCGTGTATTCTTAAGAATAGAAAATAAGGTGTAAATGCAGTGTTGCCGTTTTGGTTATTTTTAACCAAAATTGGTTGCTTTATTTTCCAATATTGAGATAATGATTATTTTTGCATTTTGTTTTTTTTTTTGTTAAATCGAAATTTATTAGTTTTAGAAATGCTATTTACTCTGATAATCTTGCCAACAATAGAAAACAATAAAAAGATGCGTTCATCATACATTTAAAAATTAAAGGTTCCTATAACTTCTCATTCCAATTTTAACTGACAATGACGAAAACAATTTAAATCAATAGAAAATATAAAGATTTTCTAATATTTAGCCAGAAAGTGAAATGAATTCGGAGATTTTTGTGAGAAAGTACTAATGATGTAATAAACAACCTAAATATTTGTAATTATAAAATAAATGTATATTAGGTGAAGGCCGGCTATGTAACATCCTACACTCAGTGTTGCCAGATTTGCCAAATTATCTGCATTTTGACGATTTTTTTATTGTAAGGAAGATTTCACGAAATGTTCACACACGCCAATTTTTCTTGTTTAAATCTGATTTTGTATTTTAGTAGATAGAGAAATAGAAAAAGACTATAATAAGTTTAAACTTTTACTTCGAAATTCGTTTGCAATTTAACCAGTATTGGTGAAACAAATTTTTGTGTGAAAAGAAAAATTTAAGAATGTGTTAAGTAGTAAAAAATTTGAAAATAAAATCAATATATATGAATTTTTGAGTAATTATTTCAATTGAGTTTATTTAGCCGTAAATTAGGATCACCCGCCCACTTGATTTTTAAACAATTTTTATAATGATTCAGTAGTACTTTTAATTGTGATTGAAGAATGTAAAAAAAGTTGACGGCTCGCTCTTAGTTTACGAGTTATGGATCTCAAAAGTTTTGATATATTTGTCTGAATATCTTTATTAATATATATGCGATTTAAATTATATTAAAACTGCTTAAAGTTAATTTTCATTTTTTATTGATATACCGAAACTTACAAAATTTTATCATTTCTAAAAAAAAGTTTACTCGACAAATAAATATAGGAGAAAGTCCTTGAGCCCTGCCAAAGGTCGGCTACACAGAGAAACCTTCATTAGTATTAAAAAGAAAACATTTTTATTTTAACTGGGCCGTTAATTTTAATTTGAAAATTTTGTATAATATAAAACAATTCTGGAAGTTTATTTAATTAACAGATAGTTTCAAAACTTAATATTATTTTTTAATATGAACATAAATACCCAAAAAGATATGCATTTTCATTTTTCTGATTTTTTGACGATTTTAAAAATATTATGCCGATTTTGGCGATTTTTTCGTCTAATTTTGATGATTTTATACTATAGTTATCTGGCAACAATGCCTACACTATTGTGTATGTGTCTTAAAGTAATACATACTTGAGAGAGATCATTATATAAGTGCTATTGTTAATCTTATTTGAGCCAAATTTTATTAACATACTAACATTTATGTGTTATTTAAGTACTTTTAACTGATTTTCGGCAGAGGACCCTAAATAGAAGATACAATTAGTTTTTTGGTGATCCTTTTGAAGCTGAATGTCATATTTTATTTAAGGTTTAAAATATGTGCATAATTTTATAGAAATACGCTTATATGTATTTAAGATATTTGAGCTTCAAAATATTACTTCAAGAGAACATTTACTTGGGGAATAGGTGAAATAATGAACTAATTTCGATCAGTTAAGGATTGGTACACTTTCCTCAATATGGTGCTGTAGGGAATAAAAAATGTACTTTGTTTGATTGTTAAAACTATGCAAGACAAAGTAATTAAATAATATAAGTGTTCTATCAGCCCCGATGTACTTTCAATTGAACCACAATTTTGTACACATTTTTTAAATTGACTTATTAAAATTTAATATACGTGACTGCATGAACGATTGATATTGAATCTTTTCGCCAAACCTCCCAATTAAATAAATTTTAATATAAATGTTTTAATAAATGGAATTCATATTACCAAATGAGATTGGTTAAGTTCCTATAATTCCTATAAAGAATGCAATTCTTTCTCTGTTTCTCTGCTCGACCTAACTATTTTGCAATTTCAAATTTATTACAATTTGGTTTGCTTTCGATATCATAAAATAAGGACCTGAGAAAAATTAAATTTTTTTTATTAAACTTTGTATCCCGACCCCCCTACAAAATTGGATCAGGGACCATATTTTGATAAACATTGATCTAAATAGTTAAATTTTAAATAATTTTTTTTTTCTGAAGACTAACTGAAGTTTATGATGAATATGCACAGTATTTAAAATCTGAATGTATATATTAAGATATATAACTTTGTATATTTAACATTTGGTTACTTCTTTCCTAATTTGGTTATTTTTTCCAGAATTTTGGTTAGAAAAACATTTTTGTCAAGCAAACACCGTATATAAGTTATATTCCAAACTTGCTGAGCAGCTGAAACTAGTGATAAATTACAAACGTAAGTAAATTTTAACGAAACTTCTACAACTATTGCCAATGATTCTTCTGTGGCAGTACACAAAGCTTTGACAAAGGCTTAAACCAGTGATAAATTACAAACGGAAACAAATCCTAACGAACCTTCTACAACTATTGCCGATGATCGATAAGCAGGAGAAAAACAAGCTAAGGCACTACCAAAACTACTCAAAAAAAAAAAGGATTTCCATATCCAACAGAAAAAGAAGTGAGATTAAAAAAAATCTACCAATTAAATTAATGGAAATCAAAGATAAGAGTTGTAAAAATAAGAAAAATAAACAAAATTTAATATTGTCTCACATCTGTCACAAAATAAGTTACCTTGGGTTTTTTTTATCGATATTTATGAAGAGACGCTCAAGCAGCAGACATGTCAGCGATAAAATGCGACCACGTAAGGTTCCAAAAGTTGATTAAACTTAAATAGTGTATTATTGTAGACTGTATTTTAACATTTTATAAATATATTATTTTTTTAAGATATTAGTGTTAAAAATAATTTCTTAAAATACGTGACCTCTAGACAATTTTACACTTTAATACATACATTTTCTAAAAAAAAATCTTGGAATGGTTTAGCCTTTTCTTTAAGTGTCAACCAGCGTTACCATTGAGAATTTTTTATAAAGTGTGCAAAGGAGGGGATTTAAAAAAAAGTCGCTAAAAAAGGGATTTTTTTTTTTTAAGTGGACAAATGCTTCATTATTGCAAAAATAAAGATTTATTCTTTTCATTAATTAGACTCCACTCTTACAAATTCCTTTCTAGTAAGTTTGGGGATGAAAGCAAGGATTCACAAGTATTGACATAAAGTCTGTTGGACAATTTATTTTCTATTAGTGATAATAATAAAATAAAAATATAAATTCGGATAAATATTCTTCAAAACTATTTGAAAAATATTTATGTGATGTTTTAAATAGCTGCTCATTACCCTGAAAAACTTTGTTTTCCTAGTAAGCTAGCAGGTATAATTGGAAACAAAAATAAACTACTTATTTTTTTGCCTGAATAACTAGTTATTTTTGTTCAAGTTGTTTTCAAATTCATGTAGGGTTTTTCTATACTCTAGGGATACTCAAAAATATGTAACTAAACAAAAAGAAAACAAAAAACTTTGTCTTCAGTGAGATTTGAACTTGGACACAAATTAACCATTCGCTTTTAATGACTAACGTCTTACTCAGTACACCATCTCGCACTTAATCTTCTAAGTGACAAAATTTTTTTTTGTATAAAATATCTTTTTAGACATTTTGTTATAAAAAATAACATCAGAGTGGGGTTGAACCAACAACCTTCTGGTTGCTAATTCAACGCTATAGCTAACTGATGAACGTGCTTGCAATATTACTGTGCTATTGTAGTATTGAGTACTTATTTATGTAATACAGAGTAGACAAAAAATAATGACGCCATATTACCGAGAAACTACTTTAATAAGTAGTTGCAATTATCGAAAACCAAAAAGTTTTTGCTGCGTAGCTTTAATTTTTAACAATTTCAGTTTATCAAAGTAATTAATATCAAAAAAATATCAAAGTAATTAATGTTTTCGTTGGAATTAATATTTAAGTGGCGAGATATTTCAAACAATTTCGCTTCTCATCATTTAGAACATAATGTTAAAAGGTCGCAATTTAGTTCCATTTTTAAACAGGGGCCAAAAAAGTGGCCAGGTTGTTGAAAAGGGACAATTGACGACTAAAGTCGATAACACTGATGTCAACGCACTCTCAAATGTTTATAAATAAATTGAATAAATAAATAAATAAATCCGTTTCTTGTCAAATATTTTTAAATAAACTACATTGTTTTTTGTATCAAGCGTTATTTGCTTTGAAATTTTGTATTCTCTATGTCGATACTAGTCGATTGAAATGTGAAGTCAGTCACTTATTATTTTCTTACCATTTTACTTATGGCAAAGCAATAAAAACGTTTATTTTAATGACTGTATGGAAGCCAAATTTGAAAGGTGTCATAATAATACATTGTTTACATCCATAACAAGAAGAAAATTGTGTATGTAGTTGCTCAAGCCCGACCATTACATGTGTGAATCAGTGATTCTTGGGGAGCATATTTTATGGAAATTGCAACCAAATGAAAACATTTATATAGGATTTATACACTTTGCTTTGAATATCGAAAGAAGGTTTATTGTGGAATGTGTGTCAATTTTAGGCCGGTCCTAATAAAATTTGATTCTTATCTTCGTATTTATGTAAAACTCATCTACGTATAAAATTATCTAGTTGTTTTCAATTTTATTTTGTTTATTTTTAAATTATCACTTTTATTGTAATCAGTATTGACATATTAAGAAAAAAAAAAAAAAACAAAATACTAATAATAATAATAACATTTTACAAAAAATTCGACTAAACATGTTTTAAATTTGTATTGTTTCCAGAGCTGCCAGATTTGGGGTTTTTCCCCAGATTTGGGGAATTTTTGTTGCAGGAAAGAGTAAATATTTTGGTTTGGGGATTGGGAATTTTTTTGGTAAAATAAAAAATATTTTGGGTATTTTTTTGGGGAAATTTTGTTATAATTGCATCTTGTGTTTAATTAATAAAATTGGAATTTTGGACAAAAGTATATAATTTAAAAATTTAGCTTACATGTCACTGTAAAGTACTTGTTCAATCAGTATTTAATATGCTAACGATCCCTACAAGCAATATGTTTAATTCATATTTTAGGTTAAGAGTTTAATAAAAATCAAACATTGAGATGACTTGTAGTATGAACTTCAAGAGGCGTCTTAACTCATTAATATCCATTGTATCTGATTAAGTACAGTTGAATTATCAGCTGTTACTTTTGAAGTTTAAAGAGTTGCAGTTTTTTTCTTATTTAAATAAATGTCAAAGAGCGATTTAAAAGCAATAAACAATTTGGGGGATATATACTGAAAATATCAGAAAGTTGATTGTGAATTATCATTCTTTGAGCAAAAGAACAAATCATGTCATTTTGTAATTTCTTAAGTTTTTGTATTTCCCAATGCTCTTTTTCAAATTGACTTTTTTGGTTATAATAATGATTTTTTGATAATATGTTGCATAAGTGTTTCCTTACTTATTTTTATAAAACAAATCGTCCTAGAAATTTTTAAGATTTTTAATTTTTAAATATCAAGTATAAATAATAGTAAAACAAATGTTTTGCACAAATACCTGCTGGATATTACCTTGGATATTAATGTGTTAATATTAATAAAACCTATTGCCAAGGATTTAATCAGACATGTTGAATAATTTTAATTGTAAAGTTATGTATAGTACCAGTGTTGCCAGTTTAGCCTTTTTTAGACTAAATCTAGCGTTTTTATTTTGCTTTTAGTCTCAAAATTATCTTTTTAGGTTTTAGCTTTGGTCTAACATTCTTCATTTTTAAAATTGCCTTAAAAAGGCTAAATTGTTAGTATTTCAAAAATGAAGAAAATAATTTCTTATATGCTATAACCAATTTTATTTGTACAGAAAGGAATGAACGGATTTATATGTAACAAAAATTTTCGAATGCGGCGCTTCACTATTCTATGAAAACTAACTAAACTAATTTTATTTACTTACTAAATCTATTACTATATTAATTTATATATATACATATATTTATGTATATATATTATTAACCATGGAAACTATTCATGAAAGCAGTTAAAAAAAAAAAAAAATTCGTATAAAAGCGAAAAATCCCCAAAAAAAACTTGGAAATGCTTAATGTGTAATTTTTCATATGAAGAAAATTCCAAAACTTGTTATAAACCAATTTTTATGGGAATTTTCAGGCGATTTATGCCATTCTATATTTTATTTATAAATTTATTACAATATCTCTAAAAAAATATCAAAACTAATGCGAATGAGAAAAAATAAGTTTTTAAATTGAAACAAATAATAACAATAATAAATTTTTCCTCGCCCTATTTTTGGGGCATTTAGCCCTTTTAACCTTTTTTAAAATTCAATTTAGCCTTTTTTCCTCATGTCCTGGCAACACTGCTTTGATCAACAATATGGTGAATCTGATGATATATTTTTTCAATACATATGTAGTTATGTAAAAATATTCATCCAAAAATGATCTCTAATACTTAAAACAAATAAATTTAAAATAATAGCTTAAAACCCAAAAAGTAATTATTTTGAATGATAAAAAGTCTGTTTTATTGGGTGGGGATTTTTTGGGAAAAAAAGTATCTGACAGCCCTGATTGTTTTTAAAATTGGCAAGAACCCGTTTGAAAGCAATGTATATCACAGTCCTAATCCATATATATATATATATATATATATATATATATATAACTTAAACGAAAAAATTATATCGTCATAGAAAATACCATTTATGACTGCTTTTCCGTTGTTTCAGAACTCACGAATTCCTTTATTACAACCTCGGCATTCTTGTCATTATTTCTTAAGCCTGGTCTAGAATAGTGTTTTATACTTATTTTTATACTTGTGAAAAAAAAACTAATTAAACAGGCCATAGGATATGAAATCATCTTTCAATTCATTCTATAGGAAGATATAAATCGATTGAAGGAATTTAGTCGCCAATCATATAAAATTAATGATTGATATCAAACTTCCAATTCAAAAAATAATAAGGACTAAAAATCTTTGAATTAGTTTTACTAATTTTATTTGAAATTTTAATACAAATCTTTACAGGACCATAAAAATCTTTGTCTTACTGATTGAAATAAAATAAAAATCATATTTTGTAGGAAGAGATCATCAAATCATATTTTCATTAAGAAATCATTAAAAATGTGATAAAATCATCATTCTGGCAACACTGGTGTTGATATAGTCAGGAAGTAAAACTTGATTAAAAAGTTAAAAAAAAATATATAAACTGCGAACCATTTAAAAATAATTACAAGAGTAAATTTTGTTGCTTATATTTCACCCCATAAGGAAAAAAAATACTAAATTAAAAAATGATGAAAAGGATATTAATGCCAATAGGCATATTTTTGTTAAGTATTTAAGTTCACTAGGCAAAAGTAAAATATTTTTATAGTTATTTAGAAAAGTTCATATTCATTAAAAGGGTAAGACCTTTTTATTTCAATGTAATAGAGGAAGAAAATTATTATTGAAATAAATATTTATGACGAGAAATAAACATAAAAAACATATTTGTACGAGTTTAAGAAATATACACATATTTATAAAGTGATTAAAGTTTTGAAAATACTAAAAGGGCTATAACGTAGTAATTATTAGGAATATTATTACGATTTTTTTTTACATAAAAATAAAAGAAAATTAAAATTTGCTGTAGATTGTTCCATAAGGCTACAATTGAGAAAAGAACCTTAGTTGTTCATTTATACATATTTTTTATAAAAATTATTATTTCTCCACAAAATCATAATAAAAACAATTTATTTTTATATTCGGCTGTTCCGAATGTTATATACCCTTCACGCGTGTTGAGATGTGTTGTATAAAAATGAAATACAATATATTGGATATAATTACAAATATTATGTCTGTGCCCCAAAAACTTCAAATAATTTTCATTCTCATATAAAGTTGTTTATTTATTTGTTTGTATATCAATCGTGTCTAAACGGCTGAATCGATTCTCACGAAATTTGCCACACTGACAGAGACTGTACCAAAGGTGGTTATAGGCTTTCTTAGATCTCGATTGAACATCACATCTACTTAAAAAAAATATAAAATATAATTTTACACGTTTTTGATAAAACTATTTATATGAAATTTGACGCACAGATAGTTCTTGAATTTTAAAATGTTAATCTCGTAGTTTATGTTTGATCTTGATCGGATGCTTACGCCCACTTTTTTAAAACCCTCAAAAAAATGAACCGATTAGATTAACATAGATCATAGCAAAGAGTAGTACTCCCTGCTTCATTATCGCATATCTAAGGAACTATTACAGTTATAAATTTTCTCATCTAAAAGACTATTACAGGTCCAGGGGGATTAGTAGCTCCCATATAAAGTAAATAATAGTTATCACATCAAATAGGGTAGAGAAGCGCACCGGTATGAGCTAGTAAAATTTTATGTTTTATTTTTGAAAAATATACTTTTTTTTTAGAAAACATTTGTTCACACTAGAATTCTAAAAGTAGATACCTTTTGGAATTTTGACAGTTTTTTTTTGATTTTGATCTTTAAACTTTTTTAATTTAAAATTGTTAGTTTTTCATATTAATTTTTTTCTGATTTGTTTTTTTGGAACATTTTTTAGAATTGTAATTATAACTTGATTTTTTTACTTTATTTTTTTTTACGATTTTTGAAAGTTTATACTATTCAAAATTTGCAACTTATTTTAAAAATTTCTTTTTTTTTTATAAATTTGTACTAAATTAGTTTTTAGTAAAAGCTACCCATTTTGAAAATCGTTAGCTCTTTTCGAATTTTTATTTTTCTTATTAAACCGATTTTAAGTCGTCGGAGGTAAATTATGGCCTACAGAGATCTCTGCTAACTGGATGAGAATATATTAAAAACTACAACAAATCTATATTTCGGCTGTATCTAGTTTCTTCACAAATTGATGTGTGGGACAAATTCATTTCATAAGTTTTCAAAAAAAAAAAATTATATTAATGAGCTGAATGTAGAAAAAATATTTAAACAACTTTTAAAATTGATGTTCAATTCCCCACCAGCGATTGAAAGTCTCGGTCTTGAAAAAAGTTTGCACATATTTAAGGAAGATGTAATCACTTCGGTGCAGAAAAAATGTGTTATAAATGAAAGGCAATATTAAATTAAAAAAGGGTATGAAGGAAAATTTATGGACCGATTTGACTGATTTAAAAAACCGAAATTCGAAAAAATATTTGTGATAGATTTATGCAAGAATGAGAGCCATAGCTTATATAGAAGCTTCAAAAAATCTAATAACGCTTTTTGGCCTATAACTCGGTTAATACTGGATATACTTAGATCATTTTTTCATCATAAAAAATCTTGAAAAAGTGTCCGATTTTTCTGTGGAAGAACAAAGTTTCCATCTTACATAGGTACTTCAAAAATTTGAAAAACTAAATATGAATTACTTTATTGTTGTTGTTTTTCAGTACCATGAAAACAACAACTATAAGGGAAGCAGATATTAAATAAATAAAAAAACAGATTTGCCAATAAATCGTTTGTTTATAAACCGATTTCGTTGATTCAAAAAACCGAAATTCAAGAAAATTTTTGTGAAAAATTTAGAACAAATTTTTAGATTTTGTTTTTCCCAAGCTTATATAAGGGTTTCAGAAAATCTAAAACCATTTTTTTAATATAACCGCTATTTTTTAACCGGTTTTTCCGAGTTTCAATAGTGAAGTTCTTTAAAGAATTTCTGATCTTTTGATGTATTTGTCATATATCTATGTTATAAGGAGTCTTCACAAACGTCTTTTAAACAATTTCTAAAACCTCAGAAAACCTGTTTTTTTGGCACACATCTCCGCCATTTATGAACGATCTTGCTGAATTTTAATAGCAAACTTCTCGAAAGGATTTATATATGGTAGTTATCAGTGGCCTTCATAAACGCGATTTCAACCGACGGACGGATAGACGGACAATAAGGATACAGAAAATATAAATTTTTTTTCTCTCCGAAAGTTATAAACGGAATGACAAACTTATATGTATCCTTTACACCTGTGGTGAAGCGTATAATAAGCCTCCAATTGGAATCGGAAGTTGTCTTTTTATTTCAGCCAATACCTTACAGTCTACCGGGAATCGAGGACGCAATCCACAGGCTGATAGACTAGCTTACTACCAACTACTCTACCGAACACCATGCACAGATACCATTAATTTCAAAAAGTCTATTTTTTATCAACAGATTTGATAAAAAAAAAAACTTAAAAACTGACATTTTCGCATACAACAATCGTAAAACGATGCACAGTGCCATATTTGTTCATTCTAGGACAAGAATAGTCTAATTTTTAGTATATAATCATGAAATTTGTTTGTGTATGTTTTAATTTAGGAGGCAGTCATGCCATGCTACTCCCCCTTTGTGTTCTTGTTTTAGGTGCAAAAAACTTTCAACTAACAACTGACCAAATTTAAAATAACTCCTGCTACGATTTATATGAGAAAAATAAAATTTATATTTATATAGTATATTATATTTATATATATATATATATATATTGTATTTAATTGTTGGCCTTGTAATCATTTTTGTAATAGAAACTTTTAAAAAGGATGGGCGTGGTCTAAAAATATGTATCCTTATTTGTTTGCGACATTAAGAAAAATATAAATATAAATATAAAAAAATATATTGATATATTTTTTGAAAATACATATATATATATATATAACCATTATTTTTTCTGATTTCCCCACTGTACCCTGCATTAATAGAGATAATAGCTTGCCAATGCCAGGAAAAATATAAATATATAATAATAAAATTGCTCAAAAAAATCCAAAAGTCTTTTAAAAAAATTATGAACTACTTTTTGATGCTTTTCGTCTCCCTAATCGAAATTAAAAAATATGAATACGTTAAAATTTATTGGTGAATAATATTTAAAGTATCAAAAGGTAAAATTAAAAAAAGAAGACTTCAAAAGTATTATTCGGCATAAATTCGCTTCCTGATGGAAATTCGCAATCAGTTTCTAATAAGATTTGAAGAGTAAACAATGAGTATAGCAAAACCGACTTTTAAATAAATCTGCTTATCTCCGCTCCTTGAAAGTAATTTTAAAATCTGGCTCCATTAGCATTTTTAAAATGAACATTTTGACAAGTAAGTAGAATTTTAATTTTCTACATCGTCTGGGAGCTTTAGAAAGCTCTCTAAAGGGAAAACTATATTTGGAAATTATATATAAATTCAATTATTTCCGAAATTCTAAAATCTAAATAAGTAAGCGAACTTTAATTTTCTACGTCGTCTGGGGGTTTCAGAAAGCTCTGGCAAGAGAAAATATACTAGGAAATTATATATAAAAATCTGTGTATCTCCCCTCCCTGATTGAAATTTCAACATCTTGCTTCGTTGGTATTTGTAGGACGAATAGTATTATAAGTAAACCGAATTCAAATTTTCTACGTCGTATGGAAGCTTCAGAAATCTCTTTAATGGGAAAATAGGCTGAGAAAGTTAATTATATGGATATCTCCGTTCCCCGTTATAAATTTCAAAATTTTGTTCCATTAAAATTTGTAGGCCGAATTTTAATTTTCTACGTCGTCTAGGAGCTTCAGAAAGCTTTGGAAAGAAAAAAATGTTTAGAAAAGTATATATAAATTCGGGTGTTTACGCTCCGTTTATTTGGCTCCGTTAGGATTTGTGGGATGAATAGTTATATAATTAAGAAAAATTTTAACTTTCTATGTTGTCTGGGAGCTTCAGAAAGCTCAAAAATATTAAAATATAATTAGAAGATTCACATGCGACTGTTGTGAACAAATCCTTCACAATTTAGTGTGCTATTTTGAATTTAAATCAGTTTTATTATTTAAATACACTTTTTGTTTGAAAAGCAACAACAGTATTTTTAAACCATTGTAAAATTTTAGAACATTGATAACATGATAGCACAACATGTGAATCCCCAAATGTTAATAACTCCTATATTAAAAAAACTAGCATAAAATTATCAATATAAAAAAGCCATTTTTGGGGACGCAAACGGACGCAAACGGACACAAATTTTCTGTATAAAATAAACACAAATATTATTGCTGAATATTTACTCTGTAATAAAGTAACCACATCTGATCGTCCACATTTAGAAAATGCAGTCTATTAAAATTATATTGCTTACTAACTTTCCTTTGAACATTAGTCTTAAATTAAAATTACAAAAACTAATATTTACAAATTTAACTTAGCAAAAATATGCTATGCCTAATAATATACTTTCAATATGCTGCTGAATAATAAAAAATTACATTAACATATGGTTCCCGAATGAAAGCTAAAATCATTTGAAATCGATTTATTTCAGTAATTATTTTCCTTTAAAATGCTTAACTTTGACCTTCCATATCTTAGTAAATAAACAATTTATGTATTATTTTTCATGTTATTTGAAGTTTCTTGAAGTGAATTTTTTATTTTGGACTTTTTTGGTTCCGGATTAGATAAAAGTGGCACTGTGCGGCGCTTTAAAAATGTCAAAAATAAAAATTAAATTCTTGTATACAAATTAATTACATAAATCAACATAAAGGTAGAAAAAATGTATCGCAAATAATTTTACGCAATTCATATTTCTTTTGCAAGATATGGTTGGTAAAGTTAAATAAAAAATTCCATCACGTCACAATTTTATGAGATAACGACATTTAATTTTGACATTTTTCAACCAATTTTACGTAAAAATTTTCATTTGTTAGATTTAAAATCTATTGTTTTTTACAGGGCGCATCGCTGTTTTTAACATTGTGTTATACTGACAAAGTTGCATTGTTGTAGTTTTTGCCGATCTGTATGCACCTTATAATAGTTGTGCCATTGTTTTTCATTTTCTCTTTATTAATTATTCATTTGCATAACCGAGCTTAATGGTTATGATGGGTCCTACTCCTTCCGACCAGTCATTAGAGCCATAATTTTAGAGAAAAATCTTATTGCGATTCCAAAAAATGTATTATTGCAGACATATGGAGTTAATATAATGATAGTTTTCAACGATTTATCATATTGCGGATATTTATTTTTTCTTAAACGTTCTCTGTAAGTGCGATAAACGTATCAAAGTTTCTATTTCAACATCATTTAGTGTTTAAATGAATGATAGATTCTTTAATAATAGTTTAATAATAGTTCTATATTTAATACTATGAATATTCAATCCTTAATTTCTCCTTTACTGAGAAAAGAAAAAAATTTGTTTGTTACAGCCTAGATCATTTTTGATTATAGCTTTAACAATGATTCTGACGATCATACATTTTCTGCTAAAGCCAAGATTTCAAAATTAGTATTACTTTTGTTACTATATGATAGTCGATTTAAGAAAACTTGGCACTCTAGAGTCTATCCAATTCACATTAAACGAGGTAAACGTTATTAGCAACTGTTAAGAGAGAGAGAGAGAAGAAATTTATTTCTATTTTTTACTTATAGTTTGGCAATTTTAACTAGCAGTAAATCATAATCAGTCATTTATTTAACAATACCTTATACATAATTATGCCATGGATCCATCCTTAATAAATTTTCAAAGAATATAAAGAATCAATTTTTTCCTCAACATTTTATTAATTGCAATTTTGAATGTTCTGTAGTTTTCGTAATCTAAGATCATGCATTACAGATTATTTCTCTACACTCATTTTTGTCAAAATTATGTGTGGTTTAAAAGTAAATTTGTTAATCTTTTTTACTTTAAAAATCAAATCTTTTGTAGCACTATTTCTGATCTATAAGACATATTTGCTCTAGCTCTTACCTAGATAATTATATAACATAAAAACTCCTTTGTTGCTAATAAGAAATAAAAGTTTTTGAAGAAATATACTATGTATTGTGAAATTCGAAAATGATACAGTGACACTGCTTTTTATAAGGATATTTTAAACATAGAATAAATATTCAAAATCAGTGTCTCAAATCTACATCGAAATATTAAACCGAGTTGTGTTTTGTACTAAATCGCGTCGATCGTATACCCACATGTAAGAATTAATGAAAAAATTTTTTAAATAAAATAAGTTATTTTAAATAAGAATTTATTTTAGTCATTGTAAAAGTGCTATATTTTTAGACTTTTCAAGTTAAGAAAAAAAAAAAACAGGAAAGAATAGAAAGAAGCTAAAATAAAATATAAATTTAGACTTAAATAGGCTAAACAGATAATACTGCATACAACATATAGTTAAAATTGTGGTATAAAAACAAAGTAAACTCTTATTTGGAACCTTTTTAATTTAAAAACATCAAAAAATCCAAAATAAAATTGTTCACGTTTTAGAGCTTTCAAGTTTTGCTCACATTTTCGAATAGTCGGTGTAAAAATAAATTTGTTCATGTTTCTGGATCATTCGTACTTTCGAGTGTTCACATTTCCGCGAGTGTACTGTATAAGAAAATAATACTAAGACTTTTTTTTACAAAATTAATTTAAATTTAGGCCCATTATCATTATTATTATTATTATTATTATTATTATTATTACACCATACTACCTTTAAATTATTATTAGACATACGTATATTATAAGTTAGAAAAACAGGTACTTATTCCAGCTTCGTAAAATAATTCTGAAGGGAATAATATCTGGCTAATTTGGTAAAATCTTAATACTGTGCCATATCGTCACTTATATCTTTCATTATATTTCGATAATATCTCAAACAAATTGTGAAAAGAATGCTTCATTTAGTTATAATGTTCTTTTCTTACTGCTCTCATATAGTTCATAATAATTCAGATTTACATTTTAATATTTTAAACTTTCTGACTATTATTTATTTGTTGCATGATTGTTATGTAATATGTATATATATTGCTGTTATTGTAGTTGTTAGTTTCTACTATTGTTATTGTAGATTTAACTATATGAACAAGGATATCATTGTAAAGGGTTTTGGTATTATTGTGGCCACAAAATTCTCACCAAACAAACCAACATTAGACTTCTAAAATCCTCAACAGTTGAAAGGATAAGAGGAAAGTACAGACACTCCAATGCACGGACCTATAAACTTAAAGACACAAACAAAAAACCCTCAACAATCAACAAAACACCACAAATCTCTACATACAATAGAAGTTACTATAACTACAACAACAATAATTATAAAAAAATTAAAACATAAAAAAACCTAACTGAGAAAAGTGAATGGAATTGGATTTTTTCTAATTTTTATTTACACACAGTCATTCTTGGATTGAAATCATACTTAGATACGTACATACATACATACATACATACATACATATATACATATGTAGTGCAAAATAAAAAGTATATCTGAAAACCCCCATATACAATCGGCCAAACGAAAACAAAAGAATTGAAATAAATATGTAAAAAATGATATTCATTGAAATAAATATTAAAAATAAAAAATTAAAAACAGACATATAAAACAGTTGTATGCTACTCCTTCTTCCTATTTTTTCTACCTTCTGCACAATTGTGGCACTAAGGCCTAGTCATGCTAAAGGCGGCCAACTTTTTATCAGGCTTTAAATAAAAATGGTGGTAGAAAAACAATAATAACAACAAATCTTTTAGTTTTTTTTCATACGTTTGAAAATGTTGTGTTTTGATATTTTTTGTTTACACCCACATAAAAACCAAACAGAATATAGTCATTGTAGCGTATTATTACATGCAGCTAAAAATATTTGTTTCTTGCTTCACCTATTCATATGTGTATTTATATGGGAGTATGTATGTGTTAGTATGATACAGGTTTATTAAGACTATTGCTACTGTGTTGCATTTGCCTCTCAGTAATTTGCATTTTATTACATGTTGTTTTGGATATACTATATATATTCAGAAGAATTAATAAATATTTTTAGTTTAGTTTTCTATCATGTTTATTAAAGGGTATTACATGGAGAGATGAAAATATTAAGTTTATACTAGGGATTAATAACACTGGTCGTAAAAAAAAAATCTCTTTTTTTTTAACTTTATAAAAATCATTATTGGTAAAGTTTAGAAACTGTAGAATTGTTAAATATCATGATTTTCTATTTTAGATATAGGGTAAAATACATGAAATCTTCAGATAATATAAATATCAGCAAATAATTCCACTTTCTATTAAATTTTGTTATTTTTCTAAACTATTTTGGAATTTTTTCTATAAAGATTGATATTTTTGGAATTATTATTAATTTTTTTTATTAATTTCAAATCTTACAAAAATTCTCTATGAAAAAGCGATCAAATATTCATGATAGTTTGGCTTAACTTCATAATTTATAATTGTGTAAGATCTTTCGGCTAAAAAAACGCGATCAGTTCCGCTCGTTATTGTGATGGAATCAACAGCTAAATTATTTTTTTCGCAATGATACTATATTGCACAGTGGGGCAGAATCGAAAATTTTTGGAAATAAATCTGTAACTTCTGATCGGCTGGTTGGATTTTCATGAAATTTGGTATAGGCGTAGCAGAGGAGTGTACAATGTCAAGTTTAGAATGGGGGCACAACAAACTAAGGGGGCTCAAAATTAGGTACCTCTGACATAAAAAAATTTTAATCGCTTGCCAAATTTTTGGTTCTCGTCCGATTTCAAATATTTGTATATATTGTTGTAGGTCGTCTTTTTTGCAATTTTCAAATTCAAAATCTTTTATTTTTGCACTCGGTAAAGATATCGACTTCAAATTTGTTTTTCAATAAATAATTTTGTTCTTTAACTAGTTAAGAAAAAAAAAAATAATAACGTCGATCGGAAAAATTAGGATATATATGAAAAAAACTGGACCAAGAACATGCAAAATTATGGTGCTTAAAAATTCAAATGCAAATAACTCGAAAACTATAAGAGATATAAGAGGACATGTAAGCATGTTTTTTATAGGTCTTATCAGGGCCTACAACAATATATATAAATATTTATATATTTATTATATTAAATATTAAATAATTAAAATTTTATCCTTCGTGATTATTGGACTGTTGCACTTTTTTACTGTTGGAAATTAATATTTAAGGAAATATGTCTACCTAGATAGTCTAAATTCCGTTGTCGTAATAAGATCTCATTTTCATTAAACAGTAATTGTTTCAATAATAAATGACCTGCCTCCAAAAGTAAAGATGCTATTTTGAATTTAGTAAATAAAATGTGGTATGTTAGAAGGGTATCACGTTACCATATTAACATCATTAGAACAACGATTAGTGGCAGTAGTAGCTTTAAATAGCTACATGTGTTCATTCAAATATCTATTGTTACATGACTTGTATAAATTTTTCAGCCATGATTGTTCCAGTATTGTGTCTCTAAGATAATTTTTAAGAATCCTTATATTATAACTACACATCAATACTATTTCATTCCCAAATTCATAAAAAGAATGGAGAAAGAGTGTTTTTTTTTAATAATATTAATATCATTTGTAGTGAAAAAGACCTTACATTTATGTGTGTTGGTAGTAGTTGATGGTAATATATTTACATTATAGTTTTCAGCATTTTTCAATAATTATTTTTAGCAAAATTTAAAAAATTTTGTTGTTTTTCTGAAGAGTTGCATTTTATTTGCTCGCATTAATTTAAAACTTTTTAACAAAAATTTTAATTACTAAACCTATGTGTAACAATTTGGAATAAAATAGCAATACCATCAAAAATCATTAGCGTTGCATTTTTTATGCTCGCAACTGTATAAGTTTGTCATTTTATACGAAAGTCTTAAAATTTACATCCAAGGCCTCAAAATTAAAAAAAATTGTGATTGTTATGATTAAAAATTATTTTGAGAATATTTGTTTGTCCATCTGGATGTTTACCGTCTGTATGTTGAAATGGATTTTTGAAGCCAATAGTTTAATAAATACATTCCTTTTTCAACACATATGTGGCATATAATCTCGAAAACCTTGATACTGTAATTCATCGAAATCCGGTTAGGGATGCAGAGTTATAAACAATTTTCAAGAGCAGCCTCAAAAATTTTGCCAATTTTCTTTTTTTTTGCCCAAATTGAATAATATTTTCCATTTCACATGCAATAATATGTAAATATTTTTTCTATTGAAAAGTTGTGATCACGAATAGTCTAGAGGCAGCGTTCTAGACTACAAACCGTTAAGCCTAAGTTCGCATCCCCGGGGCTCGTTGTAAGTTTCTGTTTTTTGCTTAAAAATATTAAAAATTTTCATCATTAAAAAAGAAATTAATTTGAGAAGTATTTCTTAGCATGTTGAAGTTTACTTTAAAAAGAAGTGCTATTAAGTATGTGAGGTGTTTTTACTTAAAAAGTTATCACTTAAGTTTAATTGTGTTTTAGGTTTTCAAATACAAAAAATAATATGGTATAGTATGTTTGGTGGATTTATGTTTTAGAACCAGGGACTTCTGGGATGTGTTTAGTTTTCAAAAAGCTTTAGGTGAAAGCGAAATATTAATTTTAGGAATACTTGACAGAAGCTATCAAATAATTTTCATTTTTACAACTAAAAAGTTTTTCTAATTCTTAAAAAAATTATTTAGTGCTTTTTCTCAGCGCTCGAACCCATAACCATAAAGTTAAAAATCCCGACAAATTTTAAAATAGCTAAATCAAGTTCAAATTAGCTAATTACTAGTTATTTGTTTAGAAAAAATTGTTGTTAGGAAACTGAAAAAGGAATTCACAATTTGTATACCTCTTTTTATTCGGTTCTCAACGCAGATAGTTTGAGCGATCTTCATAAGTCATATGTCCAAGAAAACAGTTTTCTTAATATTACAAGTTTCCGTTGTCATAGCTAATTTTGATATGAGATAATATCAATATGAATCCATTCTTTAGAATTTTTTAATTGTATATATTTTTTTCAGAAAAAAAGTTTTATTAAGTTTTCTTTTATAAATATCATTTAATAAATTCACTACATTTGTAAATTAAACAATAATGTAATATAATATAATTAAAATTTTAATGAATTCATATTCTGAATTTATATAATTATGCAATATAGATTTTGCGAAGAGTATGAAAACTCGGCTCAGCCGTATATAACACTTCCACTTGTTTTATATAAGGTCTTGATCTTTTTATGGGTATGTCTAATATTTCACCCTTAATAAGACAATTATACGAGTATATTTCACCATAACTGAAGAACCATTTGTACGATTTAGATAAATAAAACACCAAAACATGCAGAACAAAATTATCTTCAAATCGCTTTAACATTATCTTTTTTTTTGCTAAATTGCTTCGGAGTTATTCAGAAATTAGTGTCGAAAAAAAGTTTCTTTTTTTTAAGAAATGAAAACTGCAAAAATGTAGTTTTTTTACCCTTTATCATAAAGTTGATAGTTTTACGAATAAATTAAGATATGTTTCATTAAAATTGATGCAAAAGTCTTTATTTTATTTACAATTAATTGAAAATAACTGCAATTAAGTGGAGACACATTCATTACAGTGCTGAGCAGAAAAAACTTTTTTCCTTCTTTAAAAAAATAGTTGGACTTGATTTTTTCTTTCTGATGGTAGTGACTTATATGACCACCCTATTCCGTGATCACATTAGTATAATACGAGAAATTTTTCTTCAATTTAGGTAAATAAAACTTCAAAATATGCTGATCTTCAGATATCAACATTATTTTTTATTCACTCAATATATCCGATACTAATTTCTGAATAACTCCAAACTATTAAATAGATAAGAAAATAATGCTAAGATAGCTTGAAGGCAATTTTAGTCCGTATCTCTTGATGTTTCAGTTATCTAAATCGGGTAAACTGTTATTGGGTTCTGGTGGAATATACTCGTGTAACTACCTTATTAATGGGAAAATATTAGAATGCGGGGTATTTAGCACGTCAAATTCTTTCTAGTTAACCTATTTATTTAATGAAGATTTTTTTTACCGACCAGTGTTATAAATTATTTTTGTTTTAGTGGTACTCAGAAAAATATGTAAGATATAATATTATTTTGACAAGTAACTATTTATTTTAAATATTACAATTTATTTAATTCCTCTATAAAAACTATTCATTATATTGTTGTTGTCTTTTTCTTGTAATATCCGCTAACAGAAGCTGTCATAATATTAAAAATGTATTTTTCATGTTTGCCATGAAAAATGAAAACTTTTATTAGTAGAATATATGTATATATATATATATATATATATATATATATATATATATATATATATATTCCACTAAACATGAAAAATTAAAACTTTTATTAGTAGAATATATATATATATCAAACTATAGTCGGTCAGTAATGATCTGGAAGTTAAGGTGATAAACATTTAATATGCTAATGACCAAGGCAAGCAAAAAGCTAAAAATCAAAAAAAATAAGCCTTTAAAATAAAAAAAATAAGCTCCTCAAATATTATTTTTTTTCTCGCTAAATTTGCTAAAAGATGTTTTCTTTTTACACCTTAAAACATTCAAAGCTAATTCATTGTATCAGGAAATTACAAAATTTCTATCAATTTATAGGATGAAATTTATTAGGCAAAATGATCTGAAAAATGTATGTAACAGTAAAAAGAAAATTTCGCTAATGGCAAATTATGTAAAAAACTTTATTGGGAGCAAAATATGAAAAATTTGTCTTTAAATTGTAAAATATATAAAATTATGCTCTTTTGGGTAATATATGTAAAATTATGCTTTTATTTATAAAATATGCAAAAAATATGTCACTTAAATTGCTAAAATATGCTCTAAAATAAGGATTTTCTATGAAAGTATGATAAAATATGTTGTGAGGTCAAAAATATATAAAAATATGCTGTCGGTATTAAAATAGGCTGTAACAAATCGATGCCAAATATCTTAAAATTATCTGAAACCGATAAATAATTAACAGCTTGGCTCATTTGAAGCCCAGGAAAAATATGATTTTGCATATTTTTAGTTGCCCTGCTAATGACTTACACATAAGTCCATGTTCCGTCTGGTGATGTGCTCTCTAAATATGATATCAAGATTATTTGAAAACTAATCGTTCCTTTTTATTTTTTTTCAAAATGTACTTTTTTATAGTAACTATTTAAAGTTTAAAGCCCTATATTTTAAAAGCTAATATTTTTAAATTTTTCAAAAAATATATTGATTATTAAATCTTCTTCTATATTTGGACAACTTTTTGGTTAAGGATATATGAACAAAAATTTAATCCAAGTTGTATTTTTTCTTCAACACATATTTAAATAAATCATATTTTGTTTCATAACACTTAACTTCAATGACTTATCTTTAAATTTAAAAATTTAAATATTTTTTAAAGAATTTTAAAAATATCGTTTATTGAGATATAAGATACTGACTTTGAATTTTGAGCTTTCGAAATAATAAAAATATCAATACAAAAGTAAGAATTTTACCATGTTTAATTTAGTTATGAGCAATTAAACATGAAAATGTTAAACATTTTTGCATCTGAAAGGGTCCTGAGTCAAAAAGTTTTTGATTTGCCGCATTTCCCACAGGTAATATCTGAAATGAATTAAATTTAAATCGGAGATTTTAAATCTAATTCCTGTACGATTTAATATGGAGTTAACTTTATCATTTTCGGATATTTTTCTGAAACAAATTGAAGTATTTCTGAATGATTTAAAATATTCTGCAAAAATATTAACGTTAAAAAAATATACTACTTTTTCAAAACATAAATTTTTCACTATCTTCTTAACAAAATGTACTTTAAAAGTCCTTTGATCTCATACATCTTTAACACTTTTATGGTGATTTTTTGTAGTTTGATTCATCTTATAATCAGAAAACCTCTTCCTATTATTTTCACGTTCATGCATTTTGATAAGCGGATAACCAAAATAATAGTCAATTTCTCAACAATTTTATATGAACAACAAAGTACGTTTTGTAAACACTAGGGTGATTGACTTGATTTACAATCGATGTTCAATCCAGTTTTTTCGGTTTAAGTATTGTCGGTTTTTTTAAATGTTAATTTTTTTAATGTCGAATAAACCGGTTTTTTTAAACACAAAAACCCTATTTTGAAAATGACATTTTAAATCAAAAAGCATATGTATCTACTAAATAGTAATATTTGAATGAAATTTTCGGGAAAATGTGTTAACTGATTAACAGGGTAACCAAAAATATGCTCAAAAAAAGTGTTTTATGTGCATAAAAAATGTTCCTAAAATCGGAAAATATGCCCTTAAAATTAAAAAACATGCTCTTCAAATATCATTTTTTTTGTGGCTAAATTCTAAACTATCCAATAATCATGCTAAAAATAGACTGACTTTTATTAGCAGTTCCTAAAAAAATATTTTCCTTTTGCACTTAAAAGCATTCAAAGTTAATACATTGTATCAGGTAATTATAAATTTTTTATTAAGATAAAAAATATTACGGAATTGGATTTTAAAAACACATGTGGCAGTAAAACAAAGATTTTACTAATGGTAATTTATGAAAAAAAAAATCTATGAAATATGCATAAATATGTCATTTAAATTACTCAAATATGCTCTGAAATAAGGATTTTGTGTGAAAATATGCTGCCCAAAATAGGCAAAAATATTCTGAAATAAATCGATAGCAAAAATCATTATCACAAAAGGATAAATAACAGTTTGATTCGTTTGAAGCCCAGGAAAAATATTATTTTGCATATTTTTGGTTTCCCTGAAGATTGATATTCATAAAGTAATATGTTTTATAAATATAAAATGAAATTAATTCCATAAGTTTAAACAAATATTAAAGTAATAGTTATCTTGAATGAAATACGCATATCAATGGAATTAGTTTTTTCTCTTGTAACACTAGTGTTGCCAGTTTAGCCTTTTTAAGGAAAAATTTAGCCTTTTTATTTTGCTTTTAGCCTAACATTTTTTATTTTAGCTTTTAGCCTTTTTTTGATTCTTAAAATTTTCGTAAAAATTCTAAAATTTTAGTTTTTCAACAACGAAGAAAATAATTTCTTATTTGTCACAGAAAAAGTTTGTACATAAATATAAAAATTTAATTTCATTGATTTTAGTTCATAATATTTCAATATAATTTCTTAATCATTAAAACTTTTTTATATTTATTCAAATGAATCAAAAGTCAAGAAGACTGAAAAAATTGTTTTAATTTTCATTTATGTTTTCAATTTAAAAAAAAAATTGTTGAAATTTTCCTTGGAAAATTTTAAGTTTTTAATGATTTTTAGCTACAATTTGGGAACAGAACAGAATTCGAGCAAAATTATACAAATTTCTAAACATTATTTTTAAACAGATTTTCCTAGGAATTTTGCCATTTTAAGGCATTTGTTGTTATTATTTTCATGTATAACTATTTTCATTTACCATTTGCAATCAAATATAATAAAACTAAATCAAAGATTTAACAAAATTTTTGCAAAATTTCTAAAATTTTAATTATGAACAATTTAATAATATCTATGAACAAAATTTTATTTTTTATGAAAAAATTGTGGGAAAAAAAGTCATCTTAGATTCATAATATTTATGAAAAAATGTTCAAATATATGCATTTTTTTCTCTGTGTAATTTTACTTTTATGGAATCATCCATTTAAGCATTTTTGTGTATTTATTCGCACAAAAAATCTACATTATCTATATTTAAGAAAAATTTCTGCCTGCGGTGTTTCATTATACGAATCGAAAATAACTTAACCAATTTTATGGACTTATTAATCGATTATTATAATTATTTTTTAATATATCATAGAAATTGTTTATGAAAAGAATTTAAAAAAAATCTTCAAAAAGCGAAAAATACCTAAAAATTTAAATGCCTAATCAAAAAAGACTTACAGTTTTAAAATTACGAAAAATCATTTTAAAACATTACAGAAAAAAGTTTATGCATAAATTTAAGAATTTACATTCATTGTTTTAGTTCATAATATTTAAGAATAATGTCTTAAATATTAACACTTTTTTACTTTTTTTGAAATGAATCAAAAGTCAAGAAGACTTAAACAAATTGTTTAAATTTTCATTTATATTTTCAATTTGTAAATGTATGTTTGAAAATTTATTTACAGAATTTTTGGTTTTTAATCATTTTTTGGCATATGTTGGGGGCAGAAGAACATAGCAAATGCGTTTTTTATTACAATGATACATGTGCTATAGAATGGCAGCAAATTTTAGCAAATTTCTAATCCTCTTTTCTTAATAGCTTTTTATTGGAAAATTGCCATTTAAAGAGATATAATATTTTCATGCATAATTATTTTTATTTAGAATTTGAATCAAATCTAGTAAAACTAAATTAAAAATTTAGCAGCATTTTTTCTAAATTCGCAAAATTATCATTAAGTAAAATTCAATAATATCTATGAACAAAATTTTATTTTTTATGAAACAAATTTGGGAAAAAAAGTCATGTTTGATATTCATGGAAAAAATTTTCAAATATATGATTTTTTTTCTCTGTGTAGGTAATTTTTCATATGAAATATAACCCAAATTTGTAAGTAAAATTTTTGGGCAACTTTTCATTGAGCCATTTTATTTATACATAAATTTATTGCAATATTTTTGAAAAATATCAAAAACTAATGCGACTAAAAAGAAAATAATTTTTTAAATTAAAGAAAAACATTTTAGCTTCTTTTTGTGCCATTTAGACTTTTTGACCTTTTTTTTAAAGTACAATTACCAAACAAAACTCAATTGAATAAATTAAGGACGATTTTGGAGACTCCAGCTTCCTATACGATGGTAATTGGTGATGGTATAGTTTCCAGGCCAAAACACAAATAAACTCCATGTTTTATACAGAGTAACTTAAAACCAAATAAACAAATGTCAATATTTCTTGAAATACTTCAAGAATATTTTTCTTAATAATCTTCAACCGCTTGCCTTATATCTGTGATATTCTTTTCTTATCCGTGTATATATCCAAAGCGCCTTAGCTAACACAATTTTGACTTTTTCCCATATTTTGATTAAAAAAATACTTATTTCAATGTAGTACTAATTATTTCAATGTAGTACTAATTATTTCAATGTATAACTAATTAATTAATAATTATATGAGAAATTTTGTTTTGAAAAATGTGTACTACATATATCAGTTATAATTTTGTTCAGCCGCCGCCGCCGACTTTTCCCCATTGGTTTATTTCCCTGCTCCTAATCGATGTAGATGTGCTTGTAAGTTTATGATGTTTAGGGTCTTTCACCTGCTAGGATTCTCAGCTTCATTCGAGATGTGGGTTTAGTATGGCGCATTATAGCCACGTACTGCGATCCGTTTGCGTCGCAGTACATGGCTGCTTTCTTTTATAATAAGTTTATTTATTATGTTAGAAAGCTCTTCATCTTACTTAATTCCAACTTATTTAATTTGGGAAGACTCCTTGTTTTATCCAAGTTAGGGTAGTCCTAAAGAATTTTGAATTATTTTTTTCTACTTAGGTTTATAGAAAATCTTCTGCGAATTATTTTTCTTTAAAATTATAGCAAAATGATTTAAGTCCTTCATCAATTAAGATTCTTAGGAGAGAACCTCGCTGTAATTTGCTTCTGAAATTAATGTCCTACCATCCTCAATTAATTCATCCATATTTTAGTAGTCTAATAGTACCTTGTCAAACTGGTACATTAATATACTAATGTCTATCTATTATCTTGCTCTTTATCATATAATATACATAAATACCATTCGTATAATAGTTTTAAATAGAAAAGGATGTTCAAATTCCTTAAAGATGATTACTTTTCTTATCAGTTTTTGGTAGATCCATGTTTCCTACCAAATTTCTGAGTTATATGCAAAAGTTAGACATAGATCATCCTCATTCTGTAGAAGTGCCGGAATATTCCATTCGGTTCGGTAGTCTTAATTAGAGAGAAATTGTTTTCTATCACATTTTCACCTATACTATGATTATGGTTCAGTTACAACACATATCCTTCAAAGGAACCTTTTATTATAGACAGACCGGTATATTTAAAAAAAAACAAAAATAGTTTTTTAAACTAATAATTTTTTTGTTGATGAAATTTTTATCGGTTTATATATAGCTGAGATATGGGTGGAATTTTTACTATACCGACTTACTTATCCTAGTAATATCTTTAACTAAAAATATTACGCAGATTTTTTAATATATATCATTGAAAAAATTTAGTTTCTTGTAAAAAAGTAAATGAAATATACATATTAGGACTTATTTTACAGTAAATGAAAATAATATTTTTTATCTTTGTTGCAATTACTATGCTATGCTTTAATCGAAAAATGTAGTAGTAACATGATTTCAAGAAAATCGGTTCAGCCGTTTAAGAGTTTTCAATATGTTTTTAATAAAATATGGGCTTGGAATTAAATGGGTGCTGTAAATCCAATAACCACTAGAGGGCGGATTTTAATGCATTTGTTTTTTGAAAATATGCGCCTTAAAAACACAAAATATAACCTGAAAATTTAAAAAGAAACATACACTTATTTGTTTTTAATATTTATTAAATTAAATAAAAATCAGTCCAGTAATATATTTTATATTTATTATATAATGATATTTCTTTGTACTTTTAAATTTATGCTTTTTTAGATTAACTTTTTTTAAAACTTTACCAATAAGCCAAAGAACGAAACCATACCAAAAATCATATTGTATTGCTGAAAACGATATTATAATGATATCGAAATTTCGAAATATTTATTTCCAATAAAATGAAAAACATAAACATTTCGAAAAAACTTCAAAATAAGAATATACAAATTAATACATTTTCCACAAACAAAAACAAACTGAGAGGCAAATACGAAGAAATTATTAGTTATCAGATTTTTTATGGTAAAAATAAATTTTTTAGGTACGTAATTGCAAAAATTTTTCCCTAAAAAATATTCATGCTAGAAAATATTATTGTTGACAATATTCGCACAAAATATGTCATGTCTGATGATTTTCATTATGCGTTTTATATTCCCAATAAGCACATAAAAAACTAAAATTCAAGTACTTGAAATTTAACTGGAATTCAATTTAAATTACAGTCGTTCTTTCTAGTACTTCAAGTAAATTGTATTCTTTTTTTTAAATTTGTTTCAAACTTTATTTTGTTGTCAAACAAATATCAAATTATTGTGAAGTAATTTTAATATATTCAAAATAAATCCATATCGCTAGACGGATTTCTATACCTACTAAATTTGCAAGGGTTAATGGAAATTAAATTGTCAAATCTGCAAGAAAAACAGGTCAATAAAAATTACATATTGAAATTATCATTTTAATTTTTCAGATTCCTTTTTTCCAGACATTTAAGTAAAGACAAATTTAAATCAAATAATTGCAATAATATTTTACAGAAATTCTTTAAAGCAAGTAATCCATAATGTCATAAAACCCCATTTAGAATTAAAGAAAAAAGTAATTTATCTATTGAAGGCTGCAAGAATGGAAAGAAATTGTTTGTTTTAGTATAAGTAACATATAATTTAAGTTATTTATTTTCTTTTTTGTAATTATATAATATCTCAATGTATTTAATTTAGATTTATTTTTGCAAAAAAATAAAAAATATTAATGTCCTTTTTTTAATTTGTTAGTTTAAATTCCATTATTTTGAATATTTGAATTGTACTTTTATTCAAGGCTTGAGTTAAACACTATTTGCAAGCCTGAATTCAATTATTTTTTCGACATTAATTGCATTAAAATTCAATGTTTGAATTCAACAGTATAAAAATATAATGTAATAATGACTAGAATTCAAATTTCCGTTTTAGTGGAGTAAGTTTAGTATGTTATTATATTTAGTATATTTAAATACTACAAGAAAACATAATTTTTGGTACTATATAGTATTCAGAAAAAAATGTGGTCCACGACGATTTAACTATCGTTATTTTTGGAAATTACAATACCCAAATTGATATCATATTTTTATGGAAAATCAATATCACAAGGAAAGGTAAACTTTAGTCCGTAAAAACTATCGTTTTCGATTTAAAAAAAAAAAAAAATATCATATGTGAGCTTGCTTCGAGACCCCCTTTTGACAATGCAATGGAAGCGCGATCCACCACAATCCTGACTAGTTTACAAATCAGATAAAATATTACGTAAAGATAAAATAATTTAAAAATAATATTACCAATTGTGACAATGTTTTTGCTTCATGAGATCTTTAATATGAGGAGACTTTTTCGAATAATGCATATCTAATATCATTCTCTGTGTCCACAAAAGATTGATTCCTTATTTTGATGAACAAACATAAAAGTGTATGTTGATGAAAATTGTTCTAATAGTTTTTTTTTTTTTTTTTTTTGCAATATCAAAAGCGAAACAAGTTCTTATAGGAACACCTGATTTAGGTAATACAAATTATCACATATGATAATTTTTTTCAAATCAAAAACTATAGTTTTTACGAACTAACGTTTACCTTTCCTTGTGATATCGTTTTTCCATAAAAATATAATATCAATTTCGGTATTGTAATTTCCAAAAATAACGATAGTAAAAGCGTCATGGACCACATTTTATTATGAATACTATTTAGTGCCAAAAATTATGTTTTCTTGCATTTAAATGTACTAAATATAATAACAAAGAATCATAGTCAGCTAAAATAAGAAAAAAAAAAAAAAATTCCAATAAGCATTTTTGCTTGATTCAAATTTAAAATGATTGAACTCCAGTCATTAATTCAACTTTCAATTGCTGAAATATACTTGTGCTACATTTTGTTTCGATAGAATGCTTCAGTAAAATGAAATTTTAATTAAAGTCGAATATTGCGTGTTATACCGTTGAATTCAAACATTGAATTTTAGTGCAATTAATATCGAAAAAATAATTAAATTCAAGCTTTGAAATACTATTTAACTCAAGTCTTGAATAAAAGTACAATTCAAACATTCAAGATAATGGAATTCAAGCTAACAAATAAAAAAACATTATATTTTTTATTTTGCAAAAATAAATCTAAATTAAATACATTAAAATAATATATAATTACAAAAAAGAAAATAAGTAGCTTAAATTATATGTTACTTATACTAAAACAAACTATTTCTTTCTATTCTTGAAGACTTTAATAGATTAATTACCTTTTCTTTCACCTCAAATGGGATTTTAAGACATTATTGATTACTTGATTTAAAGAATTTCTGCAGAATATTATTGCAATTATTTGATTTAAATTTGTCCTTTAACACATTTTCATAAATAAGCAAATAAAAAATTACTATATATCAAAAGTGTACAGGAAAAATTTTAGAACTTGTTCTAAAATCATTAATTCTAGAACTGATATAATCAGAACCATGTCAGGTTCTTTAATAACATCTTTTGAACTAGTGGTGTTGCAACCAATTCTGGCACTCATGGTGTAGAACATGTTGTGATTAAAAATTGATTTTAAGGAATGTTTTTTAGAACTATTGCTTAAGAACTAATTCTGTATGACTTCTTCATCACTTGTCTTAACAAATTACTAGTTCTCAAATGACTTCTTACAACTGGTTTAAAAGCGTTGAGAAAAGTGACATTTAGGAAAAAAATTTAATAAAAAACTGCTTCTGAAACCATTCCCTAATGCTTCTATAGAACTAGTTATGAATGTGACAATTTCGAACAAAAATCATTCATCCAAATTCTTGATAAGGGAATTATTCCCATAAAATATTAATACTTTGGCTGTAATAATTAATTAAATATGCGGTTTCAAATATCTACTTTGTATGGATGACTACGACTGCCCCTAGCGTTACCCATTTTATTTGCATCTCAGTTATGGAGCTTGATAAGGAAATTAAAATCTTAAACCTGTTGCTGTAATAATTAAATAGATATGCGATTTTCAATATGTATTTTGTATAGGGGCAACTACTCCCCCAAGCTTATTCGTCCTATATTAACTCTAATTATGAAACTGGATGTATAAATTATTTCAATAAAATTAGAAGATTTGCTTAATAGTTCATTAGATAAGCTATTTTAAATATTTACTTTGCATGGGTGCTACGACTTCCTCGTAGTCCTACCCGTCCTATGATAATCTTAATCATGGAAAAAAAATTATTTCCGCAAAATTTTAAGACTTTTGTTGTAATAGTTCTTTTGGCATGCTATTTTCAATATTTTCTTCGTATGAGGGCTACGACTCCTTGTCCTACCCGGGATATATTCATCTCAATTGTGGTACTTAATAAGGAAAACATTTTCGAAAAATCTTAAAATGTATGCTATAATAGTGCTTTAGATATATCGTAAATGATATCCGCTTTTTATCTAGATTACTTTTTCCTCTGCTCCTATCGAAAAATGTAATAGTCTATTTTTTGGCTTTTTTCCTTAAATTACTTGTACTAAATTTTGTTGTCTTGATGCTTCTCTTAAGTTTTAATGGTTTGTAGTCTGAAAATTATTAAATCCACACTGAGAATACCGAATAAAACTCGTTGTGTAAAATTTTTTCCATCTAGAGTAATGCGTTCAAAAGATATTGACAAAATATGTGACCGGCAATTTCGACAAATACCGATATTTTCCGTTCTTTTTTTTGGTTATTTTCCATACCATATAAAAAAAAAAAAAAATGTTCGAGCCAAATTTCATCCTCCTAGGTGATTCTTTCCAAGCCCTATAGTGCTTTCAACAGATAGACAGACGGACATAGCTAGATCGTCTTAGAATTTCTTGAGCATCCAGATTACATATATACTTTATGAGGTGTTAGACGAATATTTCGATATGTTACAAAGGCAATGAAATACTCAATATACCCTCATTTTTTTGGTTTGTGGGTATAAAAATGGGGGAAAACATATTATCTGTCTTTGATATGTCACTTTTATATTTGAGCAGGAATATTTATGTGAGTTTTTATGTTGGTAAGTCTATTCCTGCCCCAGTTGGTTTTATTTACTTTGTCGTTTTACATGTTGTTGCTATTGTTGCTGAATTGTTATTGTTGTTGTTGCTGTTGTGTGAATCATAATCTATCTGTCCGTTTATTTAGCCGTTGGTGATTTTTGATGAAAACTTTACACAAAGCTTTACTTTTATTTTATTTTGTTGTTGTTGTTATATTTTTTGCATTTGCCTGAATTTTTTATAATACGTATTCATTGTACTATCATCTGTTCTTTTTTTATAAAATTCTTTCCTTTTCAGGGTGAATAACAACACAACAGCAGGAAAAAATTATTTTAATTTTTCTACTACAAATAATCATCGCTAAAATATTTTCTACTGTCAACATCTTTATGCAAGTCCAAATGGGAGTATGTTATAATCAGTGTTCACTGCCTGCCTGCCATCAACATCTTTATCATGGCCATTCTATTATCATCATTAGAACTTTAAAGCAAAAGCATTTCAAGATTTTTGTATTTCTTTTTGCTGTTGTTTAGTTTTTCTCTCTTTATGTTGACAATCATCGGTGTTACAATTTATTATTTTCAATTTGAAAGATATAAGAAATTAGAGGCGTGAAGAAGATGAGAAGAAGAAATAGTGTTACAGACTTTAGGCTTTGATTTAGAAATATTAAAAAAAGGAAGCGGTAATGAATCTTGCTAAATTTTCTTAAATAAAAAAAAAAAAAAGAAATGTGTAAATTTCTTTAAAGCTAAAATTTGTAAATGAAACAGATGAAATGTAGCGACGAAGGATTTTCCTTGTTATTAATTAAGATGCTTTGAAAACTCCTCCTTATTAATTTAAAATTTATTACTAGCAAATATATAAACAAAATTAAAAAAGAAACATTTCCAAGATAAGCAACATTCTGGTTTTGTGACGAAATTTGTTTTTTGTATATCATAAGTATGATTGTTTATAAACCAATCTGGCCCTATAAGATGCTTCTCATTTTGACGGATACGATATCCAAACGATAAATGGATGCTTTTCAAAGGGTAGGGTTTATAAAAATACTTTATGGGGTGAACAAAAATTTGAACATTTTAAGTAAAAGTATATTAAAATGGAGGTTTAAGGTATAAACTTTCAAAAAAAAAAAAAAAAATCTTAGAAATAGAAGCACCACTTTATCGAAACGAAAACCTCACAATTCCATATAACTTCTAAAGTACTATACGTACATGTGAAAACTATTACTGCATCTTTAATATTTATCGAAGTACACTGAAAAGAAAATTTTTTTTTAATTTTATGTTTTGCACGATATAGCAAATAGCTAAAAAAAATGTTTGTTACTTAAAAGTCTTAAAAAATTATGGGTAATAATCGACATATTTGGGAAAAAAAATTAAATAAATACCAGTACTGGTCTGAAAAATATAGTCGTTTAAATCTTACTACTCATGATAAAAACACGGTGCTACAAAATAAATTTAAAAAAAGTAAAAAAAATTTCAAAATTGGTAGCTATTTCCAAAAAAACAATTTTCGGATTTCGCGATTTTAAAAATTTTGTATCTCGAATAAATGCTATACTACTTAAGTTTATTAAACGGCATTGGAAAGAAAAGATTTTACCTTTTGAAAAAGTATATATACATTTTTATTCGCAGCAAAACTGAATTTGTTGAATCAGCTCAATCAATTATATATATGATTAACCAGAAAGAAAGAAAGATATAGTCGGTCAAGACCGACGATATGTTACCCTACACCATTGTGTACAATTGTAAAAATTCGGAAAGCGGACTTATATTACACCTGTGGTCAATTTTACTAAATGTAAAATAAAATATACAAATACAGAATAATGTGCTGATACTAACATCTAGATGATTTTATGCACTTTAGGGCGATTCCTGGAAGTCATTTTATATGGAAGCTATGGTAAATTATGGACCGATTCTCATAAAATTTGGCGATATTGTTTCTACTGACATAGAACTTATTTGTGTATAATATTAACTTGATACTAACATTCGTATGGGATTAATGCACGTTAGAGTGATTTTCGGAAGAGGGGTTTATATGGGAGCTATGATCAATTATGTACCGATCTTCATAAAATTTAGCACAAAGATTGACACTTATACAAAACTTCTTTGCACCGAATTTCATTAAAATATTTAAGGTATTTATGATCGTTAAACCCTTATTCCGGGAGGACATTTGTATGAGGGCTAGGTGAAATAATGGACCGATCATAACCAGTTTTAATAGATTTCGTCGATCGTTAGATCGATCCTGTGTCGATTGGTATACTTTAAGGTGGGTGTTGGATAACTTTTTCTATTCGTTACAAACATCAGCACAAACTCATAATACTCCAACCACCTATGGTGTTGCAGGGTATAAAAATATGTTACCAGTGCTAATATATCATGTAAACTCAAAACATATGTATGTTGATAGCATATGACGACAATTTGTTAGAGATGTCAACAAACGTATGTCGACGATTTTAGTATATCGTATAAACACAAAATTATTAGTTCACAACAAATTTTCCTCTTTTGCTGACAAATATGGTATTTCTTAAAGTGTTTGTAAGCTTTACAGCATATGAAAAATTTGTTAGCGTATAGCATTAATATTCCAATAGTATTTCCATTACAAGCAGCAAAATGTTGTATTTTTTAAGTGAACACAATATGAAAATGTTCTTCCTTTTTATACTCTACAAATTTATACGTGTTTTATGCGTTTGTCCTGATATTTACTGCCCACAGAAAATCCCCATTTTAAACTATACCATTCGACTCAGAATCACTTTCTAAATCGTTTTAACAATATCTGTACTTTATGTACTTTGTTTACAAGATTTAGATGGACAGCCAGTTAGAAAGACGGACATACTTAAAACGATTTAGAAAGTGATTCTGAGTCGAGTGGTACACTTTAAGATAGATTAAAATGAACCATCATTTGATAACATCGGATTAGAGTTCTAGAACATACAAATTTTTTCGAAGTTGTAAAACTCATAAAAATCTATTATTTTATATATATTTTGTTGTTGCTGCCACATTTATGACGCAAAATAATGGCATTAACAAAGTACACATATAATCACTTGTTCAACAATTCTTATCTGATTTTATCAAGCGATAGCTCACTTTATTCCTAATAAAATATAGAATTATATAAAAGAAAAATAAGAAAAAATATATTTTCTAATTCGAAAATTATTAGAAAAAATTGGTAATTTTTAAATAATTGGTATATTTTTTGGTACTTTCTGAATATTTGTACCTTTATTGCACCCTAGTAATTGCTTTTAAAAATTGGTACTTTATTTTGAAATTCGTACCTTTTTATTTAGACCCTTCACATAAAATGAAGGACTGCAAAATAAAAAATATTTGTGATTGCTATGTTTAAAAATAACTTTTGAGAATATCTGCCAGCCCTTATGTGTGTTGAAATTGATTTTTTTGAATTTCATAGTCTAATAAATATATTACTTTTTCGACACATATGTGGCATATAATTGCAAAAATCTTGATATCGAAATTCAGCGAAATCCGTTCAGAGATGTCGGAATTATAAACGATTTTCTTCAACAGCCTCAAAATTGTTTCCAATTTTCTTTGCCCATATTTAATAATATTTTTAATTTTATATACAATAATATATATGTAAATGTTTTTATATTAGAAAAGTTGTGAGATTGAATAGTCAGACGAAGTGTTCTAGACTATAAACCGTTAAGCCTGAGTTCGTATCCCCGGGACTCCTTATAAATTTCTGCTTTTCCTAGAAAAAAATATAAAACTTTTCATTATTAAAAAATTAATTTGTCAAGAATTTTTAGGGACGTTTCGATGTGCTTTTTTATAAAAAAATATTATTCAGATTTGAGTTGCGTTTTAAGCTTTTTATATAAGCAATAAAGATAGTAAATTTCAATATATGGATGTTGAATGGACATGGATACCGCTTGGGCTTGTAACTGAAAGACTTTAGGTCCTGAATTCAATCTATTTAACTAAAAATGTTTCTTTGAAATTTAGTAAACAAAAATTACATTTCTACTCGCTAGGATTCGAACCCATGCGAACATTTTAAAACTCCTAGCTTTGAATTCTTTCCCCTTAGGCCACATGGCATTTTTAAATTCTGAATTCAAAAAAAATAGTTTTACTTTAATTTGTGTAAAAAAATAATTTTTCAACATTGAGTAATTCCATTTAAAATTTAAAAAATTTTAACCCTTTGTTACCGATTCAAATAAAATTTCATGCATATGTAGAGGAGGATACAGAGGCATGTGAAATGAATTTTTTCTCATTTTTATTTTGAGAACTGTGGCAACTCTATAGCTTTGAGAGTGATTAACTTATTTATTTAAATGGCCATAACTATAATTTTTTTGCAGTGGATTTGTCAAAGCTTTTATTTTAAGATGCCATACGAAAATTTGGAAAATATTTTTATTAACATATTTTTTGTAAGAATTTTCTTTAGTAACGTGTATCTAAAAAAGTCCATCTTTAAATTTTTATATTTTTTTAATAAGTATACTTTATCGGTATACTTGCTATAGAGAAAACTTCAGAGAGATCAAAATTTTTAAATTAAAAATGGAATTACTCCATTGTTGAATTTTAAGTGCAGTCATAGTCATATATATTTTATACTTTTATAATATCATAACGTTCTAAAATCATATTTTCTCGCTGAACAAATAGATGAATACTGAGAATTTTGGAAATATTTTAAAGGATATTAAAATTTTATAATAGATTATTGGCAATTATTAAGCGTAAATTGTTGATTTTTGAGGCTGTGTAAATAATTTTGTAATATAAGAACTATGTGTAAATACTTTTGAAATAAAAAATGCTTAAAAATTGTTTCATTAATATCAGAAATAAATACCGCTGCTTTTACAGAAATTACCGCAATCTCTACAAACTCTATACATTTCAGGCATTACAACTACAAAACAAATTTTTCAAAATATTTTATAACAACAACAATATTTGAATTCCTTTAAAAATTTTTCAAAAAATTAAAAAAGTGTAAATATATATGATTATGACTGTATATTCAGAAATATAGTGTTGTAAATTGGTTTTTACACTATTCACATATATGAGGTGTACATATTGTCCAATCAAGTTGGACATTTAAATTATAATTAAATTATAATTTTTATATTAATTATAATAAATTAATATAAGATTATTTTTTGCAGGGTATGCTACTAAGAACTAAAAGATCTGGTAACGCCATAAGTTGAATTTTTTTAACCAAAAAAAAAAAAAGTAATATTATCGGTTTTCGTTAAAAAGCCGATGGTTTGATGAAAATACAAAGAAAGACTATTATTACTATTACTAGCTTCATAAATGATAATTACTACCAATTCTTACCTTAACCTAAGTTAACTAAATCTAATAAAGAAATCTTTTTTATAAAAAAACTGAAATTGAACTAGAAACAAAAGGATACTTACCTCACGCCTGGATTTTCCCTGCAAGGAAAGGTGAGATATTGTTATAATAAGAACAAACTACACCACTAATTGAATGCCCCTATTTTTTTATTCCACAAACCAGAGAAACAAATTTAATTGTCAAAAATCTAATTCATGCTATAACAAAATACATGAAGTCACACATATATTTTGTGTTTGTGTTTTGAAAAGACTGAGTAATTTTTTTGAAATTCTGGTTGGAAGTGTCTCTCACATAAACTTCTAATTGTATTCTATACCCAAACCTCTCAATTATAATTGATTAAAATTCATTCTCAATTATAGATGGATAACCTCCTTTCACCTTCAACAACCCTCACTTCGTCATCATCAATAAGGATAATGTACATGTAATAGACAACTCTATTGTATTCACATATAATTGTATAGATAGTCTAGTGGAAATGTTCTAGATTACAAATTTTCAAGAAATGGTTCATATCCCCGTATATTTTGTGAAAAAATTAATTTGTAGTTAAATCTGAGTATGTGAGATGTTTTTCTTAAAATATTATCACATAAATGTAATTGTGTGTTTAGGTTTTTAAATGTAGACAATAAGATGTTTGGTGGAATTGTGTCTAAGAGCCCAAAAGTCAAAAATAGCTAATTCAAGTTTAGAATATCTAATCCTAAGATACCTTTTTCGAAAAAAATATTTGTAGAAAACCGAAAAGGATTCTGCAATTTTTTATATCACTTCTTTATTCAGCTCTTTAACACAGATGGTCTGAACGATCTTCCTAAGTCATATGTTCAAGAAGTTTTCGGGAACTCTTTGTATTACAAATATTTTCAAATTAAAGCAACAAATTTTGATAAGAGATAATTCCAACATATTTACATATTTATAAAATATAGATTTTGGGAAGGGTATAAAAGAGTCGGCCCAGCCGAATATAATATATTTACTTGTAGGTAACTTTGGTAGGTAAGTCTTTAGTTTTTTGAAATGTGTAATGTTGTTTATTTTTTAATTAAAACTTTTTTTTAATTGATAACTCTTTAGAAAATAGGCACTTTCTCAGAAAATACATAATTTCCTCTTTATAACTAGTATGCGACTTTTTTTAAAATTTAAATAAATAAATAAATGAATAAATGAATAAATAAACAAATAAATAAACCCAACGGTTACTTGTTACTTTTTTGAACATTAGTATTCTTTTTTTGAAAATTTTAAAATTTTAGATTTTTCTCGATAGTTATTACATTTTTATATACGAGGGCGGATCAATAAGTCCGTCATTTACTTTGCGTGAAAAATAAGATTTTTGGTCAATAATTTCATCGTTGGAGCTGAATCTTTTTCCACCGAGCCATTTCTTTAGGTTTGGAAATAGGAAGTAGTCACTAGGGGCTATATCCGGAGAATATGGTGGATGAGGTATCAATTCGAGGTCCAATTCATAGAGTTTTACCCCTGAGACTGCACACGTGTGCACCCGTGCATTATCTTGATGAAAAATAACTTTTTTCTTGACCATATGGGGTCGTTTTCTTTTTAAATCTGCATTAAATCGGTCTAATAAGTTGGCATAATATTCGCCGTTTATTATTTTTTCCCTTTTGGAGGTAATCGATGTGGATTATCCCGCGTGCATCCCAAAAAACTATTGCTATCACCTTATTGGTCGACAGACTTACCTTGGCCTTCTTTGGAGCAGGTTCACGCGGAGAAACCCAGTAGACAAAAACTGCTGCTTGGTTTCCGGAGTACAGTAATGGATCCATGTTTCATCCACAGTTACAAAACGTCGCAAAAACTCATTCGGATTGCTGTTAAACAACTCCAAACAATCCTTTGAGGTTGTCACACGTTTACGTTTATGGTCAATTGAGAGCAAACGCGGCACCCATCTTGCAGACACCTTTCTTAAACCCAGCTGATCATTTAAAATCGAAACTACACTGCCATATGAAATGCCTATGGCATCAATAATCTCAAGCACTTTTACTCTTTGTTCGGCCAACACCATGTCGTGGATTTTTTCGACATTTTCGGGTGTACTGACATCAATTGGCCGTCCAGAACGTTCAGCGTTATTTGTACTTGTGAAACCACAACGAAAGTCAGTAAACCACTTTTTTACCATTGAAATCGATGGTGCAGAGTCCCCATAGTATTTATCGGGCTTTTCCTTGGTTTGATTGACGGTTTTTTTTCGCAAAAATAATGTTTAATGGGCACTCGAAATTCACTTTTTTCCATTTTTAGAAAAATACACAAGGTTGTATGTTTTGACAGTAGTTTATTAACAGGTAGTACTTGATGGGAATAGTGTTGCATTTTATATAACTACGATTGAAGTTCGAAAAGTCAAGGACTTATTGATCCGCCCTCGTATTGCTATTTTATTTAAAATATTGGTATTTTTTTTTTGCAAATTTTAAAGGCCCATTTCTCTAAGCGATTTATTAGTCGGGAAAATTTTCTAAATATCTGTGAAGGAATCTTTGTTTGCAAACAGTACGTGCAAAAAGGTAAAATTTCTAAAAAAATATACTTGTTTACGTATTACTGAAACATTTGTCAACCGATTTTGAAAATGTTCAATATAATTTTATAAATTTAAACAACGTTTTTGGAATTTTCTAGCTCACAACGTTTATTTATTTACATATTATTGTAGTTCTGCTGAAGTTTTTGTTGGTTTGTTTATATGTTAGTGAGAAATTAAACTAAAGCTTATCTTTGATTTTATTTTAAAGGAAAATAAGTAATATTTTTATAAGACGAAACGCAACAATATGTATATCAGAACAGGCTTGATATTTGCAAATTTTAAATTTGCAAATATCAAGCCTGAAGGGTTTAATTTCTTATAATTTAAATCTAGTATTATTTGCTGATAATTTAAAATATTAAAAAAGAAAAAAAGAAACTTACGTTTTTGTACACATCCTCATTTTAAATTTTCTTTTTTAATTCCAAAAATAAATAAATCGTCCTCATAGCTTTTGCCACAATAGTAAATAAGTTGTGGTATGAGAAAAAAGTTATTAAAACTAAATTTAGTGTCACTTCAAATTATGCCCACATGAAATTTTCTGCAACATTAAAACATAAAAAAAATCATCACAAGCTTTCCCCATACATACATACATACATACATACATACTTACATACATACATACATACATACATATTATGGTAAGTGATATAAAAACCTTAACAATCGGTATTCACACACAAACACGGGCAACCATAAAGTAACCTATATATATGTATATTAAAGTGCCTTGATTTGTATGGAGACAAAAAGTATTGAAAATGTACTTCACCAAAATTAAAGTTGGATATGTTTTAACATAATTCCCAAAATATTTCGTTTACGTGAGCTGTTTTATTTTAAAACACCTACAAAAATATAGTTTTCGATCAATAGTGTACATAATTTCTAACTTTTTGTAAAAATAATTGCAACATACGACAGAAAAATGACGTTTAATACATAATTAGTAAAAAATTTTACTAAAATTTTCTAATATTTTATTTTAAATACTATATTATTTAAGTTTGAATATTTTGGACATTTTTCATCGCAATTTATATTTTAGGGCATCAGTGGAAAGGCCTTATTCAATACTATTGTTATATGTATTCATTTAACCCTTTAGTTGTTCAAGTAATATTTTAGGATTTCCGGTTCCGAAATATTAAAAATTATGTCTGAATAAAGAAAATATGACGAAAAAAACGTTTGTAAAATCATAATATTCAGCAACTCAAAAGAGACATAAAAATTATTTAAATAAATATTCCAGGCCTTAGTATGCCTCTATTACAATTTGAAGTTAATTTTCTTTTAACGAAAATTTTGGTAATGATATTGAAAGAAATACGTATTCATGGAGGTATTTTAAAGTGGTCCAGCTCACGTAAATTTAAATATTCTGATGTAATATTATGGAAATCATATAAGAACAGACCAATTTTCACTTCTATAGGAGTACATTTGCAACTTTTTTCGTGAGGCTCTTTAATGTATATGTGCATACATATAAACATATACAAAGACTGCGCACGAAAAAATTTGTACACCATTTAGCGCTTATAAATTTTGCTAATCGCAAAAAAAATTACCGTTTATATGGCTGCTAGATTTGACGATTTATTTATATTTTTCAATTTTTAAAATATGTTAATTTTTGAATTATTTATTTTATAATTAAATTAAAAATAAATTAAATTCAATAAATTGGCTGTAATTGTTAAAATAATCCACTTTTTTAATATTAGCTCTGTTCAAGTATAATACAGATTTATAGACAAATAAGAAAATATAAAAAAATTTTAAGTACAGCAACATTTTGACTAAAAACTGTAATTCAGACTAATACTGCATAAGTCAGTTTTGTTTGTTTATTAGTAGTTTGTGACGCAATCTTACCTAATAGAAATAGAATAGGAAAAGGAAAAGTACTACCGTCCTATATCGTTCGCTCTAAGCCAACGACCCCATCTTAGCCAGCCTATTCCCATGACGAATCCTATTAATCTATCGAGATCTATCCTTGATATACTGTCCAATCGACTACCTAACCATTTCTGCCTACTTAGTTGTAGACATGGACAGTGACATAAAGTATATTCCACCGTCTGTAGCTCCTCATTATCTTCGCGCATTCTGCAAAGACCGGGGGAACCTCTATCCCAATTCCCTGTTATTTCCCCCTATGGGACAATGACCTGTTAGAATACCTATCATAGTCTTCAGGTTTTCCCTCTTCATGCCCAAAAGTAGATTTGCATCTGCTTTATCAAGTTTAGGCCATAGGACCCTTGATAACCTGCATTCCGTTCTACGATTCCATGCATGATTGGTACTATCCCGAATCCGCTCCCTAATTAACCTGAAGTAAAAGCCCAGAGGTGGTCTCACACCACATTCACTTGCAGCCCTATCCAAAGCTGAGCCGTTCCTAGCTAATTCATCAGCTACCTCATTGCCAGTTATCTTGCAATGACCCGGTACCCAGCAGAGTCTGATATGATAATTTCTCATCAATCTCCTAAGAGCCTTCTTACAGTCTCTAACTAGCCTAGACTTGACAAAATGTTCTTTCAAGGCCTTCAGCGCCGCTTGGCTATCTACATACAGAGTTACCTCTGTATTCACTTCAATGTTCCCTGCAATCAATTCTGTGGCCCTAAGAATACCTAGAATTTCCGCCTGGAACACACTGCAACTATCCGAGAGTCTATACGTTTTCCTGATGTTCTCCTCAACCAAATACACACCTGCACCAGTGCCTGTATCCATTTTGGATCCATCAGTGAAAACCGATACTCCACTGAATAGTTTCTCCCTGCCTGACCATTGGTCCCTACCCGGGATAATCAGTATAGGATTTTCCCCGAAATCGACCTTCGTATGTAGTCCGTGGATCCAGAGGGAGCCAGGGCATGTCCACCGAGATTGATCTCGTTTAGAAATTTGGAATGTCCTATTCTGGTTGATCCTGTAAGTCCTAGTTCACTAAGACTAAACATGCTCCTTTCAGCCATTCCCATCACGAACTCCTCAATGGGTAGGAGATGCAGAATGACGTCAAGTGCCGCCTGAGGTGTGCTTCTTACGGCACCTGTGATGCCAATCGAAGCACAACTCTGGGCTTTAGACAAAAGATTCCTACGACTTCCTATTCTCATTGCCTCTCACCAGACCAGACATCCATACTTCAGAATTGGCCTCACCACCGAGGTGTAAATCCAATTTACTACCATCGGTTTGAGTCCCCAAATCTTACTTATGGAGTTCCTGCATGTGTAGTAGGCGTTGAGACCTCCCTTAAGCCTCTCCTGAGTGTTCCTCTTCCAAGATAATTTACTATCAAGAAACACACCGAGATATTTTGCCTCTTTTACCAGTCTTAGTTCAGTCCCCCCTAGTACCGGTAGCCTAAACTGCTCAATCCTGTACCTTTTGGTGAAAAGAACTAGCTCTGTTTTCCCCGGGTTGACCCCTAAACCCTTACTAGTGGCCCATGAGGACAGTTCGTTAAGTTCATACTGCATGACGTCGATGATCGTGGAAAGAAATTTACCTGTGATCAGTATAACAACGTCATCAGCATAAGCAACGATTTTCCGCCCTCTTGCGTCAAATTGTCTTAGATGGCTTAGATGGAAAAATTGCCAGAAAAAACCTTTCGTGAGCGTAAAAAATAAGAAACTAAGACTCGAGTTAGCCCATAACAATTCGATGAAAACTTTTTCTTTTTAGAAAAATGTTTTATTTTTCGACGAATCGAAATTTAATATTTTTATTTCGGACAGAAGAGTAAATGTGTGTCGAAAGCCAAACGAGGAGCTAAATCCAAAAGAACTTGATGCCCACAGTAAAACATGGTGGTGGTCACGTAATGGTATGAGGTACGCGTTCGGCGGCAGTTGTTGGAAATCTACATTTTGTAGAAGGAAATATGGACAAATTTCATTATTTATCAATTTTGAAGAATAATATGAAGCAAAGTGCTGAAAAATTGGACATAAAGGATACTTTCAACTTTTATCAAGACAACGACCCTAAACACTCTGCTGGAATTATAAGAGAGTGATTATTGTATAACTGTCATTTATTATTATTATTATTATTATTATTATTATTATTATTATTATTATTATTGTATAACTGTAATTTAAAATTTATGGCATAAGTTGGAGATGGAAATCCGAAAGCATCATATTTTTAACGTGAATAATCTAAAAGTGGGTTTACGAGAAGAATGGGCAAAGATTTCTCCAAATTTTACAAAAAGTTAGTGGAATTCATTTTATTTTTTATATTATTTTAGCTTGTACGGTTAATGGTGTATTAAAAAATAATTATAATAAATAATTAATTAAGTAAGTCCATATTATAAGTTAAGTTATAAGTGATTCTGTAAAAAATTATTAAAAGCAAATAAGAAATGTTCTCCTTCTTTGTTTAAGTGCTAAGATTTTAGCCTTTTTAAGGCAATTTGAAGAATAAAAAAAAAAGGCTAAAAAAAGCTAGAAGCTAAAACCAAAATTTTGAGGCTAAAGGAAAAATAAAAAGGCTAGATTTAGCCTTAAAAAGGCTATACTGGCAACACTGGCCATAATACTATAGATAAAAATTGAGTTTGTTAAGCAAAAATAAAATATATATAAAAAATATGTAATTTTTCAACACTTTTCATTTATTTTTACTTATTGAATACAATTTTTTATAAAAATACTTTTATAATTGAATACTTGTTGACGTGATAGAAAAAATATGTGTGTTTTAACGTTTATTAGGCCTACAAGTTATCGGTGCAAATTGGTAAACAACAACTCAATAGACTGATATCTGGGCTGTATTTTGCATATTGTTGGTTTACCGATTTTTTGGGTTTTTCGAGAAAATTTAATTTTTCCCGAATAAGTTAACATTGGCAATTCTTATCATTTACAAAGGTTTAACGAAAGAATAAAAATATAAAGATAGAAATTAAACTAACAAGTGTCGATGTAATTCCTTTGTTTATCAAAATTATTGCTGCCAAAGGTAAATGCAAGCCTTTGGGTGGAGTTATAAGAGAAATATCAGCAAACTTCCTTTGAAATGACCTTTTATCCAAAAAAGAAAGACTTTATTTCTGACGCATAAAAAGTGCAAAAAATTAATTAAAGGCTTGTGATACAAAATAAATACATTAAATTTCTTTGATCTTTATCCAAAAAATATTTAAAACGAGAATTTTTCACTTTGATAATATTGGCCAAGAAAAATGGTCAACGAAACTATTGTGATTTGTTAGTAGTGAATGAAAGTTGGGAAATTCAACTTTTTGAGTCATAAGAAATATAAAGAGTTCATGATCACTGAAACGAACCCTAACAACAGAAGAAAAAGTTGATTCACAGACTGTAAGATCGCAGAAAAAATAATACGAATTTAAAGAGAAAATCTTTACTTTTCTGGATAGTATAAGACTCATGCTTTAAATTGCTGTGTATCTTTTTTTATTTATTTTTAAGCATCAAGGCCATAATCAGTTGCAAATTTCCACTTAAAAATATATAATAAAAAAAAAAAAAAAAAATATAAATTATTTAAAAATAACAAATACCATAAAGAAAAAAAAAAAATAATTAATAATTAATAATTATAAAAAATAAAAATAATATTTACAACATTTAAAATACTAAATTATTTTCTTCTTTTATCATATTTATTATCTTTTTTATCTCTATTGTCTTTTATCAGAAAATCCAAAAGCAAAAAAAAGTTTATAACAGGAACGCTAGAAAAAGGATAGAATGAAAATTATTGAAATTAATTTTCTTCAGAAATATGAATACGGGCATATAATGTACAATATTCTGGTCAAGAATTCCATATCATAGACGTAATAGGAAATATAGGAGATAAAAAAACAAATGTACGAAAATGAGTGCTCTTGGAAAAGATTCCATTCTATTATTAGAAAGCACAATGAATTCTAATTTTTCTGGCCTCATATCGTATTTCATAATTACAACAAAAAAGTAGCTGTGTGGTATCAAACAAAAGGTGCTACTATATAATAAGGGATGCCAATCCACTAAACTGCCTAAAACTTAGTTCATTTGAAATGTATTTGGTCATAGTAAAAAATATTTGAAGAACACTTAAAGCTGAGTAAAAAAATAAAATAGAGTTTAAAAAGAATAGGACCCATTCCAACGAAAAAGTAACCGACAACACTGTATAAAAATTTTATTTCGGGTATTCCATAAAATATTAAATATTTTGTTGAAAACGAATAAAAAATTTATTTTTCTTTTAAATATAAAATTAGAACATAACGGTCTTTAAAAAAACAAAATTTGGTTTCATTTTTATAAGCTGAATTGCATGCACGGATTTTTTCCTGCGCAGTCCTTATGTATAAATGTTTACTTGTTTGTTTGTGTATCAATCACGTCTAAACGGTTGAAACGATTTTCGCAAAATTTAACACAAACATAGTACAGGTGCCAGAGGTGGTTACGTGCTTTGTTAGATCTCGACTGAATGCCACGCCCACATTTTACGCTCTACTTTTTTCAAACGCATAAACAGCTTACAATTTTTACACTATAATACTGTGTATCCCGAAATTCAAATATTCTATTTTTCGATCGATGCATGGTGTATTTAAAGAACTATTACAGTGAGAGCCTTCAAACTTTGTAAGAGCTACTTGCTTATTATATTGCATTGATGTAATGAAAATAAGACAGATAGATTCAGGGGAAGGGTAGTCCCATACAAAGCAAATACTAATTTTCTCATATCTAAAGAAGTATTTCAATGGAAGTCTTGAAAAGTTTTAGAAATAATTTTCATAAGTCGCGGGGGAATAGTAGCCTAGATATAAAGTAAATAATAGTAATTAATAGCATAAAAAAGGTCAGCGAAGCGCACCGGGATAATTTAGTATGAAAAATAAAAAAGTTATATGATAATGAGAGAAAAATGCAACAACATAAATTAAATGGCAATAAAAATGAGAGCATTACAAACTCCTAGAAAACAACTAGAAGTCAAACTTGCTTTCTAAAAACCTAACTTAGCTGTCAAAAGACCGAACTCTTTGTATGTGTTAGTAGAATTTTATACAGAATTAATTTATACGTGTGAAGAGAGTATTTTATTTTTTTGCTGAGCGAATTAAAAGAGTTGGACTTCTAGCTGTTTTATATGTACAAAATACTTACATATACATACGAAATACATATATATATATATATATATATATATATATATATATATATATACATGAACAAACGGAGCGTATGCAACATGCTTAATGCACTTCTAAGAGGATTCTATAAGTAAAATAGTTGTTGCTATTAATTTTTTTATTATTATTATTTTTCTTAAAGAAGTGTCATACGTGATGTCTCATATGACAAACTAAAACAGCAAACAAGAGCAACTAAAATAAGAAGAAAAAGAAAATAGTAATAAAAACAATGTGTTTATAAAAATAACATGACATTTCAACACACCGACGTATTCATTCATTGACTCACTCACTCTCTTCTTGTATCATCATCCTACCTTCGTATACTTTCGAAATCGTACCGACACTTAACAAAGCATGTCTAATGTCTACGTTTATGATGGCTTAACAATTTTCTGACATTTGAAGTTTTAAAAGAAAATCAAATAGAAAAACCAAATGAGGGAAAGAAAAACAACGACATAATAGCTTCAACGATAAAGACAATGAAAGTAATACAAAAGTCATGTTATGCGTTCAAATAAGTTGAAATGCGTTTTTTACCCATCACCAAGGAGTGGAAAGGAAGAGTATGAAGGTATATGAGTTGTTCGTTTCGATTGTAATTCATACATATTCATACATTCATATATATATTCTGAGCGTTACAAATATGACTGTTCCTCTATTGAAATAAATTTACTGAAGCGATCCGATATTTTCACACCAATCACATACTATTTTCAAAACTTTTATTTTGTTATTCCGTAACTTCTTAAATTAAAGTTTAAGCTTACTGTTTATGTTAAATGATACATTATAGCAGATAAAATTCTGAAAACTCTCCTATATCGATGTTCCAAATTTCACATAAAACGGATTAATGGTTTATAATTTCTATATTAATTAGAAATTTATATTTATTTATGTATCTATCAACAACAACAAAATCGTTCCCACCACAATTGTATTTACGCTCCGGAACGAAATGAGTTCAATTCGGCCTAAGATTGTCAACTCAGCAGCAGCGGTATCAACTGGAAGTTTTTCCCCAGGGACAAATTTTCGACTGTTATAAAAAATTGTTTTTTAAATTTTGGTCTTAAAAATTTATATATTTTTTTAAAGTTGGTCACGATTTAATTTTTGATCGTAATAAGCATTAAGCATAGTCAAATATACTACTTAAATTTAATTTACAATAACTCTGCAGAGTATTTTGTAAATTATGTCAAAATTTTTCAGAAGTTGGTTCTGACTTTCTTTTATAGCTTCTTTCCACTGAATCGATTTTGCAGGTTATAAATAGCAAATTTGGGCAAATAATGTAGATGTGAGAATGTTTCCCACAGAATGACGTATAGGCAGATATAGCTAAATCGATTCATATGGATCAAGAATATTTAACTATATATTTAAATGAATTTTTCATAGTATTAAACACGGAATATCATATTTATATACACAAAAAAAAGTAAAAATTCATTTTAATTATCAAAATGATTCTTACAATTGAAAAAATGTTTGCACCTCTTACCAAAATGATTAATATCAATTACTAATAATCAGGGAAACCACAAATATGCTCTAGAAAAATAGTTTTTTATGCATTAAATATGCAGCGAAAACGAAAAGTATGTTCTAAATAAAAAGAAATTGTAATTTTTTTTAACAAAAATTACGTTTTTCACGAAGTGTTATATATATATATATATATATATATATATATATATATATATTATTTTGTTTTTATTTTTATTAATACTTATATATAAATAGAATCATTTTATAATGTGAATATGATAATTTTTCTAAATTGACCTTAATATTTTTTTCACAGTACAAGTCCGCGTTCAGTCAGTGACCACTGTAAATTTTCCAATGGGGTGTGGCAATGCCACCCACAAAAACTTAACGAAAACTTTTGACATTTATACCACGATCATTTTCATAACCACCTAGATTATTATATCCGTTTCTTGTCCATTTTGCTAAAAACCGAAAGATTAAACTAATACTCATCAACCACCAGGTGTCACAAACCAGTCTTATTAGTGACCAAATAATTATTATGCACCTTCTTTAAAAAGACCAAAAGAAAGAAATAGAAAACTGTGTGTTTTGAGAGATAATCCAAAACGATAAAAAAGTAAAGAATTGAACAAAAGACGTCATTGAATCGACACATCGAGCTTTATTGGGGAGTTTATCTGTTTCCTTCATACATTAAAAAAAAAAAAAAAAACTGAAAGAGAAACACTCGTCTAAAATATTGTACAGGTATACCTATTAATCACAGCCAAAATTTAGCTGATTTTTACAAACCTAATGCTCAATATTGTGAAATTTTTTTGAAACCCCCAAACTATATTTTGTTACTACTTCTATAGAAAATCATTAAATCTTTAATATAGCATAATCGATGTTAAGACAATTAAAATTACTGTAAATAACTCATTAAAATATTCTCTAGAATTAATCCCAAATTTTCAGAAGCATAATTCTAAAAAAAGAAAACTTAATTATATGGCATAATATCATAAAAGAAATCATTCCTTTAAGGTTAACATTATTTTTTTGTTTCTACTTGCATAGAGCATTTATTTATTTATTTTTTTTCTATTTTTATTAAAAGAATTCTTAACATAATTTGTTGTACATATAATTTTTAATTATTTCAAACGTCTTTAGGTTTAGAGATAGATATTTTAATATGCAATCAAACTTTTAAACACAACTTCTAGCAACACCTACAAACACCCATCGATCACTTGGAGGCCTTCACGTCATCGAATATCAGAGTGGTGAGTTGAATATCAAACAAAATTATCATTATTGCATATAGGTATGAAACAATTATCATCATCATAAACACATTGTACACACATATACTTATGTGCATTTGCATATACTCACTTAAACTCATTATTTTTTTTTTATTTCGAACTTTTTTTTTTTTGTTTTAATTATTTTTTAAATCATGATTTATTTCGGTTTAAAGTAAATGATGATAATTGTTTCTCTGCTTACAAAATATTTATTTTTGTTATTTATCAAAACATATTTCTTTTTTTTTGACATAGAAATTATTTTATCGCTTGTCAATTTTTTGTTTCCTATCCGATTTCAAATATGTTATTAAACTTTAAACTAGCGTAATTTATGTTCTGTAAAAGATATTGACTTAAATTTTTATCTATAATAAGAATTATGTTAGCTAAGTAACGTAATTTATTTGAGAAAAAGCATGGTTTTGGAGAAACTATAAATATTATATCTGTAATAAAATTCTTGTTAGTTAGAATATCTTAACGAAATTTTCGTCGATTGTTTAAAATGAGAAATTGTAAAAAACTTTAAGATTTTTGTAGAAAGAATCTCACATTTCACAAAACAAGAAAACAAAAAAAGACTGAAAATCCCAAAAATAGGATTTTTCACATTTTCGCCTATGAATTCACATTTTTCTGGAGATTATGATTCAAAACCCTTAAAAACATATTATGGATTCCTATATTGCAAGAAAGCCTATAACGTATGCTATGTCATTTCTTGAGTGATTTTTCGTTGTAGCAGAGTGTGTTATTTCCTAAATATGAAAATTTTAGGTATAGGTTTGTTGTGTAAATTTCCTATACCACCCCTACCCAAGTGGATTCGCGCTTGATTTCAATACTTATTTTTTTTTAATCAGCAATTTGGTGTAATTTTATATATAAAAATTCTTCTCTTAAATTTTCCTAAGCACAACTAAAACCTATTTTGAATAAATGACTCTAATTCGTCATACAAAAAAAGCACTTAATAGTGTCATTAAAAAAGTATTAAAAAAAGTATTTGGGTGATACAGTTTTGTCCAAATGATGACTCTTGTTCGATAGGAAAATAACTTCTTTTTCTTTTACTATTTTAAAATAAATATGGATACTATTTAGCCAAAGTTTGGATAGTAATGTAGATAATATTAAGTTAGAATTTCGACAGAAGTAGTGACTTTTTCTGTTCCTCAAAATGACTACAATTTGAAACACATAAGAAAACACTTAATAGTGTCATTAAAAAAGTATTAGAACTGCTGCACATTTCTTCCCGCACGGTGACTCTCCTTGAATAAGAAAATGATATCATAATCGACTGTTAAAAACAACTTAAGGTTACTCTTTAGTGCAAATTTGGATAGAAAAATGTTGGCAGGGAATCAATATATGAATTATTTTTTTTATAACGTAAAAGATAACTTGTTTATAAATTTTCTATTAGTGAATTTTAATAACTATGTTTAATTGTGTTAAACGTGTACTAAGTTTATTTAAAGAAACTGTCAATTGAATTAAATTAATTAAAATGATTGGATAAATTGATTACATCGTGTTTTCTTGGATGATATAAAGGCGGTGATTATCGAACATTGGGGGCTCTAGAAAAATCATGTCCATAGAGTCAAGGATTTGGGAGAGTTTTGAAACAGGCCTGCATAACATCAAGAAGGGCCATACATAAATCAAGATAATCAAAGTAAACGATGCGTTATTTTATTGTTTTGTTAAAATTTCATTATATGATCATATACGGACATGTTAATAATTTTTATATGGTTATCCAGTTCATTTTCATCCGTGTTTTATTTATTTTCTATCTTAACTAAAAAGGGAGCCTGTAATAAAAAAACTCTGTAAACGTCAGACTTTAGAGAGGACAGAATCCCCCTTTTTGCCTGACTATTGCTAGTCTATCGATGGCTCCCGCAGTCCTCCTCTTGATAAAGTTGTTAATAATTTTCTTTCTTTCATAGATTTAAATTATACTCTTGCACAACGTGTTCATTACAATATATATATATATATATATTTGAAGAAAACAATTTTTAGTAGAAAACTGAAAAGGAACTCAAAATTTTGCATACCTCTTCTTTATGCAGCTCTTCAACACAGATGGTCTGATCGATCTTTCTGAGTCATATGCCCAAGGAGTTTTTGGGGACTCTTTTTGTTAAAAATTTTCGATGTCATGGTTAACACTAGTTTACAAATATTTCGTATATTTCCAAATTAATGTAAAAATGTTGATAAGAGATAATTCCAATACGTTTATATATTTATGAAATATAGGTTTTGTGAAGGGTGATAAAACTGAATATAACATTTCCACTTCTTTTAATTTATTTACTTCAAATGAATGCAGTTCCTTGAGATTATAGGTAAATGAACTAAAAATTCATTAACAGTTTTCCTGTTCTCAAAACAAAATTTAGAATTACAAGGCATATTTTTTAAATTCCTCATTTTTCAAATTCACAGATAAAAAAGTTGAATTCGATTATGAAATTGTTTACGTTAATTGAAATTTTAATTGAATTTGCTCCAATGATAATATTAATTACAGGAATTTAATTGATAATTTAAAGCAAAGTTTTTGTTAAACCAATTAATATATGTTTTGCCCTAATTACATGGTGCTACAGGGAAACAGCACTTGGAATGTAACATAATGAAATTTTTAATTAAAATTATTAAAATTTTCAATTTACTCTGAAAATCGGGAGCTATTTTCAAAAAATCGAGTTTTCGGACTTTGCGGTTTAAAAATTTGTATGTCGAATACTTATTATCCAATTCAAATTTTTAAATGACTTTAGAAATGGAAGATATTACCACATATTATAATGAGCTATCGCTTGATAAAATGATTTTTTTTACAAATTTTAAATCGCATTTTTCTTTCCATTTTCAAAATACATATAATAAGTAATAGGATTTTACGAGTTTTATAACTTCGAAAAAAAAATCATATGTTATCTATGTTACGAGTATTTTATGCCTAATAAAATATAGTATTATATTTAAGAATTAGAAAATCTTTTTAGTTGAAAAAGTGGAAATTATTTGATAGCTTCTCTCAAGTATTTCTAAAATTTACATTTCTTTTTTACTTAAAAGTAAAAAGTGCTTCTTCAAAACTCCTCTAAACAGATTACAGAAGCCCTGCTTCTAAAACACAGTCACTAAACATACTATATCATCTTACTATCTATATTTAGAAACCTAAGGCACAATTAAACTTAAGTGATAATTTTTCTAAGAAAAAAAAAAAAAACAAATCACGTACCCAGATTTACTTGCCAAACTTATATTTCACAAGAAATATGCTAATATTTAAGAAAAAGAGAAAAATCAATTGGATTCTGCGAGAATACAAGCCATTGCTAAAAAACTTCTACTAGACTAACTATGCCTACAGGAGTTTTGTCGAAAAACAATTATATGTACCTCTCATATATGAGAACGGTATAAAAATCAATTTAAAGCACTATATACATATTTCAAATACAACAATGGAGTAAGAATTCGATGCTAGGAGTTTTGAAGTGTTTTGATCTGGACGAATCCTGGCGAAAACGGAAGGAATTTTTATTTAATAAATTTCAAAGAGAAATTTTTTAAGTATGTATATATAAAAAGATATTTTGACAGTTATTTATCTGACATTTCAAAATTTTTGATTTTTTTTTCAATTTCAAGCAAATTATAAAACAATTTTTTGAAGTTCTGCTCAGGGATCGAACTCAGGACCTACATTTCCTAAGTAGCAAATCTAAGCAATATACCATATAAAATTTAAAACGAAATTAAAGCTAAATAATACTTTTTATAAGATTCTTGTCAAATTAATTTCATTGTTAATAATGAAAATTGCACGATCTTTTAAGAAAAACAAAAACTTTCAAGAAGAAGCTGGGATACAAACTCAGGCGTAATGGTTTGCAATACATTTCAATAGAATGGTATTTACATATGTATATATTTTTGCATGTGAAATATTATCCAATTTGGTTAGAGAAAACTGGAAAAATTTTTGATGCTGCTCTAGAAAATCCTTTATAACTCCTGAACGGATTTCGCTGAATTTCAAAACCAACATTTTCGAGACTATATGCCACATATGTGTTGAAAAAGAAATCTATTTATTAGACTATGGGCTTCAAAAATGTATTTTAACAGACGGACGGACAGACAAATCATAACAATCACAAACATTTTTTTATTTGAGGACCTGGATATATACTTACTTCGCATAAAATGACAAACTTATATATACCCTTTATTTTATGCGAAGGGTATATTTAGGGAAAATTGGGAAATTAGAGTATTGCGACAGATGGTGTAATTAAGAAAAGTTTAATTTTTTCGCATATTTTTGTTTATTTTATTTTTATTTATTTTTTTTTGAAGATTACTATTAAATGTTAGTCACTATATTTCTAAATTATATTTTATCCATGAATTCAAAGAATTTATTGCTTTTAAAATGCAAGCAAATAAAATACACTTAAAAAAATTTCTAATGAAGATATCTGAATTAAGATCATTTTTAAATCAGTAAACACAAAATAAAATACAATATTTTGCACATATTTCAACTGAAAAAAAAATGTTGCCTCAAAAACATAATGATTTTTCAGATCTCTACGACGTAAAAATTATGAAATTATGAATTTATTCCACTTGTGAATTATATTATTTTTAAGCATTTCGTTTTATTATTTTATATTAGTTTTTTCTGTTGTTACCTATATATTTTCATTACTTATTTTAATTTTTATGTATATGTGGCGTCGTAAATATAAAAATCATTTAAACGTATTTGATAAAGCTTAGTATCTTAAAACTTGTAATTTTTAACATTTTCCACTTTAACCCAATATTTTCGCTTCTACCCAAAAGTAGTTGATTCGTAAAGAAGGTGAAATAATATCAATAGAAAAAATAATCTTATTATTTTCTTGCAAAACGTTAGAAAACAATCCATTCCATATAACAGTTCAAGTAGAGAGTTCAAAAGATTATTAGTTGGTATTTTATTACAGTAAGATAATTTTATTAAAATTAAATGTGAAACGAAATAACAAATTGTTAAAAAAATTTTATCTAATAATAGGTTTGTTACCGTCCTTTTTGGGCAAAGTGCGGTAAAATGAGAAAAAGTTAATTTTTCTTCCACAAAAATATAACAACGTACAAAAGTAAGAGAACACAAAAATCCAAATTGTTTATCCAGAAATAAAATATTAAACTGTTTTAAAAATTCGTATGTGAATGTAATTCTATTTTTCAGCATATTTTAATGTTTTTAACTTTTTTTAATGAAACCTTCCTGTTGGTAACAAAGCCAAATAATTTTTTATTAATTTTCGTTGAAATTTTTTATTGTATATTTTTATTTTTTAATTATTTAACAATTTACATTATCCATCCTAAGATATATTCTGGGCTGATATGTGCAAGAAGAGAAAGAATACTATTCTCTCAAAATAGCTCTCATTTTCCCAATTTTAGAGTAGAGAAATGCTTTTCAATATCATTGGGATCCCGCATACTTCCAAATTTAGATTACGGGAACAAAGCTAATGTTTACTGTGTAATTGAACAAATTACATTTAAATCATTTTTATATTTAATACAATTATTCAAATTATAAACTTTTATCTTGTATTGTTAATTTAATAACAAAGATTATTAATTAAATTCAATTTAAAATACCAGTAAAATTTAATTCGAATAATTTTTTTTATTTAAAATACAATTACGGTTTCGCAACAAATCCCCCTAATCAAAATTATACTTATTTGCATAATTGTAATATTTTCATATTTAATTTTTTTATTTTTATTTCGCACTTAATCGCATAAAAAATTAATGGTGGTTTTTGCCTACTACAACGACCTTAGGTGGAAGTCATCTATAAAGAGACCTTTTCCAAACACACACACACACACACCACAGCGCACACCAAAATACCCTAACAGCAATCACAACCATAAAAGAACATATTCCAAATACCGAAAAAAAAAACAAGTGTGAATGTTATATCCGCCTTGGCCGAATTTATTTTAAATTTATGTTTATATACCCACCATTTGCAACCTTTTAAAATTTTACCTTACATAAGAGGTGGGCGGTAAAGTGGACTTATCACGGTAATTTTTGGTTTCCGAGTGCAAAATTTCGTGCATGCCTATGTTTAAGAGATATAAGCAGAAAAGTATCAATTGAAGTTACAACGTATACCCTTTGTATCTAGTATTTGGTCCATAACTTTTTTGGTTAATAATCGATTTAGCGCATTTTCAATAGCAAACAAAATATTTGAGACAAATTTCATCTCCCTAGGAGGTCCCCTCCTCCGAGCACTATCCTGCTCTCAATAGACAGACGAAAGGACATAGCTAGATCGACTCAGAATCTTAACAGAACCCAGAATAATTTACTTCATGGGTTCTCAAATGAAATAATTTTTCGACATGTTACACACGGAATGACAAACACAATCTTTTTGATGGTGGGTATAAAAACACATTGAGAAACTTCTATAGGAAATGAGAAAAAAAGGTAGTATACAAAAAATTCGGTAGGAAAAAAAAGCTACACGTTTAGCGCTAATTAGCCTCACGGGCAAGCAGCAGGCAACTGGTGCTCTTTCAGTAACATATACACTCACATCCAAACAAACAAACACAGTTTTTCGAAAGCCAAACAAATAACAACGGCCATGTGTGTATGTTTGTCTGTGACATGAAATTATATGACAAACCTAAAGCAGCCAAACAAATATTCAGACACAATCATTGAGCCAGTAAGTGAGATTTAGATTTGGTACGAGTGAAGTCAGTTAAATAGATGAAGCAAAAAAGTAGCTTTAGTGTTTGTTTGCCATTATTGTACTCCTGTTATGGCTTTTGCCAAAAAAGGCCACAAGGATTTTTGTTGACAAATTTCATAAATAATCGTGTATGAAACGCATAATTAGCCGGGTTTAGATTTTGTATTCTTAAGGAACTAAAGCAACACCCGCGTAAATAGGAATAATAACAGCAGCAACAACAACAGCCGCCATCTAACAAATTGACTCATTTTGGGACACATTGCATTTCCTTTGGATTCATTTGTAATGTATTTTCTTTTTATACTTAAATAAATCCTAACCATTAACTACCTCTTGAACCAAGAGTGGTTATATAATGTTGTTAGAAAAAGATTTAGGTTTATATTTAGCAGCTTATTTGCCATTGTTGTTATAGCGGCTGTTTGTTGGTAAATTAATTTCACCTTAAGGATTATAATAAGGATTTGTGTTTTTTATTTATTTGTGTATTTATTTATTTTTTTTTTATGAATATACACTGTCGGACAAAATAAAGTGCGGTATACTACTCTTGCTATTAACCTCTTTCTACTTTTTTGCTGTCCAGGTATTTGTCGCCTTATATTGTTTAATTTAGTAAAGAAAAGAAAATTTTAAATTATTTGTATTTCGTGTTTGTATTTCGTGCGGGAAAATACAGTGACACTTTACTAAATTTTTTTTTGACTTAAAATTTTCCAATATTTTGTCACAAAACGGTTGGTATATACTTTAAAAATGCTAAATTTTAATATTCTATAAATTAAAATCATTTCAAGGATAAGGATAGATCGGCTCATATTATTGCGAAGTTATCGACCACAATAAAGAAAGATTTCTAGATGCTAGATCGGGAAAATGCAGTGAAATTAATACATTTGTTTTTAAAACGAAAAATTTTGAGAACCTAAAGATAAATGAATGATTTTGTTATGAAAAACCACAAACTTGAATGAAAATTAGAAAAAACTTAGTACCAGAAACCGTAATACCACAAGAAAATTCATCATTCAAAGAGTTAAAAAAAGAAGTAATTATAATTATAACTCTTTTCACTCTTACCACTAAGAGAAAGCTCAAACATATGAGTTTTAGAAGTACCTATTCTAAGCAAAAGACACTTCTACATCTCTCTAATGTAATAAAGTGAATCGTAATGGAAAAACAATCCTTAAAGTTTCAGAATCATTAACAAATATAGTTATTTGGATGAGTTATTCAAACAATTATTAAAAAATTCTAAAAAATTAAAAGAGTTAGGAAGGTGTCATGGAAAAGGCTGAAATTTTAACTTTTTCTAATAGCAGCTCCTATAAGTAGAATTTTCTTAGCATTGATTCTTTTGAAACCAATTTCTTTGAACCTTGTCTATTCAGTTAGGGTAGAAATAATTAAAATTTCGCAAAAAAAAATCTCAAAAATCTTTTAGTATTTTGGTCGAAGACTTCACAATAATATGGTCGGATTTATATTTATATTGGAAAATTGGAAGTCAAATCAAAAAATTTCGTAAAGTGTCACTTTACAATTTTATAACGAACACGAAATGCAAGTAATTCAAAAACTTCTTTTGCTTATTACATTAAACAATATAATCCCCAAATCCAAAGCTAAAAATCCCCAAAAATCCCCGTTTTATAATGTAAATCCCCGATTTTGTCTCCAAAATGTTTTAATATAAAATTATTTATTTATTTTTTTTAATAGAAAATGTATTGAAAATTTTCTATGAACATTAAAAATATTTTAAGAGGAATTCAGCGAAAATTATTTCTAAAATAAATTTCTTATAAAGATTTCATAAAAGAATATCTAATATTTTCTTTAAGAGAAATTTTATCACTGTTCCCAATAAAATTTATTAATAATTTGATATAAAAAGGAAATTTTAAAAAATTCTTAAAATAGACATTTAATGAAAATTTAATGAAAATAATAATAATAATAATAACAATAATAATATAAATAATAATAATAATAATAATAATAATAATAATAATAATAATAATAATAATAATAATAATAATTATAATAATAATAATAACAATAATAATAATAATAATAATAATAATAATAATAGTAATAGGAGGAAAAGTTAAAAACTGCTGCTAGGAGTCTTAAAAAGGGCAAAGCTCCTGGCCCTGATGGAATATCAGCAAAGGTACTCACACTTCTGGCCGAAGAACGACCAGACGCGATGCTCGAAGTGTACAATGCTTGTATAGCCCAAGGAGTCTTCCCCAAACAGTGGAAGATACAAAAACTTATGCTGATTAGCATATCGCCCTCTTTGTATGCTGGATAGTGCCGGCAAGCTACTGGAGAAATTATTGCAACGCAGATTAGCAGACTCCGTTGAGATGGCTGGAGGATTATCGCAGAGACAGCATGGCTTTCGACCAGGTAAATCTACTCTTGGTGCCATTGAAGATGTAGTGAAAAGCTTCGAAAGTGCACAGCGCTGGCGATACTACCCAAAGCGTATACTTGTTTTAGCTACACTTGATGTACGCAATGCTTTCAACAGCCTACTATGGGTTGATGGGCACTACGGGAGAGATTCAGTATCCCCGGATATCTACTGAAAATCCTTCAGAGTTATCTGAGAGATCGCAAGTTGCTCTACGTTTCGCCAGAGGGCCAAAGGGATAAAGCGATCACATCCGGTTCAGCTCAGGGATCAATATTGGGACCCGATCTTTGGAACCTCAGTTACGACGGGATACTCTCGATAGAGATGCCACAAGACACACACCTGGTAGGATATGCAGATGATATAGCGGCGGTAATCTCAGCACGAGATACAGATGACGCCAGAAGAAAGTTGAACCAAGTCATGATAAGGACTCAAATATGGCTAGAGGACCATGGGCTGGAGCTTGCTAAAAATAAAACCGAGATCATAATGATGACACGAGGACACATGCCACTTGAAATTAGCATGCTTATTGATGATACTTCCTTGGTCACGAAAAAGGTGGTAAAATATTTGGGCATCAAACTTGACTGCAAACTCACTTATTGGGCTCAAATTCAACACGCGGCCACCAAAGCGGCAAAGGTTACAGGCATGCTAAGCCGGCTAATGGCGAATATCGGCGGACGAACACAGAGCAAGAGGAAACTGATTATGGCAACCACCAATTCGATACTACGATATGGTAGTGAAATCTGGGGAGAAGCGATGGGCTCGAAGACTAAACGTAAAGTGCTGGGGGCAGTACAGCGCACGGCAGCACTTAGAGTCGCTTCAGCCTATCGTATGGTTTCGGGCGCTGCGGTATTTGTTATAAGTGGGGAAATACCGGTTGGTATTATGGCGCGTGAACGAAACGAGGCATGGCAAACTAGGGGAGAGGTTCCTGGAATAAGTGCTGTAGAGCGGAGATCTCAAACCATCCAGCGATGGCAAAACAGATGGAGTACAGAAACGACCGGCAGATGGACGGCAAAGCTCATTCTCAATATAGAAAGGTGGATGCAGAGGGAATTTGGGGAGGTTAACTACTATCTAACCCAGTTTCTCTCAGGTCATGGATACTTTCAAAAGTATTTGTACCGCATGGGAAAGACAGGTGACCCCGCTTGTATCTACTGCGGCGAGGCGAGCGATAATGCGTAACACACTTTCTTCAACTATACCAGATGGCACGCTGAAGGAAACGCACTGAGGGAGCAAATCGGCGAGTTTAATCCTGATAATATAGTTGAAAAAATGCTAGAATGCGGAGACAAATGGAATGCAGTGGGACACTACGTTGGAAATATTTTACGCACGAAGAAAAGAGAGCTTGATACTTTGGGGCAACGCGAGTCCCAACGAACGGAATGTGAGCAGCAGGTTCACAATAGCTATGAACATGATGGACCCAGACGTGGGTAAATAGAGAAGTCTAAGGACGAAGTTTCTGGGCCTTCCCGAAGTAATACGAATAGCAGTTCCGGGAAGGCACTACCACAGATAACGAGGAGGGATTGTTTTAGTGGAAACACCACTCGACGCAGTTGACGACGGTCACTGTAAGTGAGAAATCATTTTTAACCCTACCTCACGCATCAACAAAAAAAAAAGTAGTAATAATAATAATAATAATAATAATAATAATAATAATAATAATAATAATAATAGTAATAACAGTAATAATAATAATAATAATAATAATAATAATAATAATAATAATAATAATAATAAAAATAATAATAATTATAATAATAATGATAATAATAATAATAATAATAATAATAATAATAATAATAATAATAATAATAACAATAACAATAACAATAACAATAACAATAACAATAACAATAACAATATAAATAATAATAATAATAACAATAGTAATAATAATAATAATAATAATAATAAGTATGTTCGATTTTTTTTAGGAATCTCCTGTCTTTAAAGAATTCAATCGCTAACGTTGTTTTATATATATTGTTGACATTAAGTACATGTCGTTCTTTAGGTATGTTGTTGAAACTTTCAGATTGGTTGAATGGTATTATTTGATTAGTTCTGGTGTAGTTTTGTGTTTTTAGAATTTTTAGAAGTTGGTTTTGAGTTTGTTGAAGTTTGTTACAATATATACCGAATTACCCCAGGCTGTGATACCGTGTCTAATATATGACTCTGCCAGTGAAATGTATGTTTGCCTTAATACTACATTAACTCAAATGGTGAAGCATATAAGAAGTTTTCCTGAGCTTTTTCCTTGTTTTCTCTACATGTTATTTCCATTTAAAGTTTTGGTCAACATGTACCCCAAGGTACTTTTATGTGTTAACAATTTCGATTATTATGTTACATTGATCATTATCATAGGATATATTATTCATTCTGTTTTTGTGAAGGCATTCCATATTATGAAATTTGAGCTTTAGATCTGCGTATCTGTGTTTGGGGGATTTAATATGCATCAGTTTAGTTTTCGTTGCATTTATAATTAATCCATAGTCATGGCACCATCTAATTGCATTGTCTAACTGTTGTTGCATAATTGTTGTTGCTTCATTTACATTTCTATGTGCAACTATGATCGCAGTATCATCCGCATAGGCAAATATTTTACATGTTGAAAATCTATTGATAAGTTCGTTGGTATAAAGCAGATATAACAATGGTCCTAACTTTGATCCCTGTGGAACACCATGATCCATAATCGATTCATCGCTGATATTGTTTTTGACCTTAACTTGAAGCTTCCTTAAAAATAAATAGTTTTTAAAAAATTCGTTACAGTATCCTCTTATGCCAATCTTATCAAGTAAGTTTAACAATTTTACATGGGATAACGTGTCGATTGCTTTACTAAAGTCTATAAACAGAGTAAGGCAATGATTACTTCTGCTCAGTTGATCGTTGATGTAGTCCGCAAAGTTGCCCAATAATTTATTAATGTTTTGACCTTTTTGAAAACCGAATTGGTTTTCGCTTAGTATTTTGTGTTTATTCGTGTATGTTGTTAATCTTCTACATAATATCTCTTCCATAATCTTTTCAATAACTGGTAATATCGAAATTGGTCTATAGTTTTCAAAATTTGTTCTTGAGTCGCTTTTGAGTATAGGACGTACATATGCAATTTTTTGTTTGTTTGGTATTTTAGCCGTGCCAATTATTAGGTTTATTAGATGCGTTATAACTGGTGTTATTAAGTTTATATTGTTTTTGAGATCAATTGGCCTAATTTCATCCACACCTGGACTTTTATTTGTGTTTAAAGTTCTTATAATATTATAAATTTCCACATCGTAAGTATTTCTTAAATGAAAAGAGTTTGTCAGCGTTGTGTTTGCTTCACTAATAGTTTTTATTTGACAGTCGTGTAAGATATTTTCTATATATATTTTAAAATTGTTTGCAAAACTATTGCATATTTCTAATATATTTTTGTTCTTAAAGCTTTTTATTATAATTTAATAATAATAATAATAATAATAATAATAATAATATTAATAATAATAATAACAATAACAATGTAAATAATAATAATAATAATAATAACAATAATAACAATAATAATAATAATAATAATAATAATAATAATAATAATAATAATAATAATAATTGAACATTGTTTTTCATTTGTAATAAAAAACCAATGAAATTAATGTGGGTTTTCATTAAAGAAAACGAATGGAGTCAAAAGCTATCAGTTTTTGTTTGGTGTAAATGGCATATAAATAACAAATAATAATTCAATATTTTTTTTTTATCTTCCATATATAGAAATCAATCCATTGTTTTGATTAAATGGAAAATAATTTGCCATTACATATATGTAAATAGAAAATTCATTGAAAATTTCCTTTAAATAGAAAACTAGCAACAAATTTTATAAATAGAATATTTTGCGAAAAATATTTATTTATTAAATTCATCGCAATTATATACAAAATTTAAAACTTATCGAAGTTTTTCTTTAAAAATTAAAAATTATTGAAAATGGAATAAATATATTATATGATAAAGAATTCCCATATCGATTGGATCACTCCAAAACTTACCTCCATATAAATTACTGTAAAATATTAATTATAATTTTTGTTAGATAATTTAAAATATAATATATGATGGTTATGTATTTGCACTGGTAGTGTGGCGTATAAGTAATATGTGTTCTTTTTAACAGGTATTCTTCGCAATCATTATTTATTATTAAAAAAAATAATAATTTTTCAAAAACTTGCTGTTATTTGAAAGTATATTCGGTTTTGGCAATTTTAAAGCATTTTGAATAAAAAGTGTAAATGACTGCTACGATAGTAAAGCGTCAATTTGAAATAAAATAAGTTAGAATGCTATATTCGACTGTGCCAATTCTATATTTCATAAATATAAATTTCATAAATACAAATTCATTAAAACTTTGATTACACTCTGTAATATCCCATTTAAATTTGCACAAAGTCTAGTTTCAATGAGATTTCATCTAATCTACATAATTTTACTAGATTTTAATTAGAATTTCTATGTAAATCAAAATCTAGTTTCTAACAAGATTTTACCTAAATCCAATATATTTAATTTTATTTTGAAAGATATCGTTTTTCAACACTGTTTTTCTTTTAGTGTGTTAGAAAATACAACAATGTTCTAAATAATAATAACATTTGTGTTTAAAACAATATTTTTATAATTAATAAATAAATAAAATTTTATTTGACAATTTTCATAAACCAACTTAGACTAAAATTAAAAAAAGTTTTGTGGAGCATAAAGCTAATTTAAAATTGTTTAGTGGATGTTTTAAAATGTTATATTTAATTTTTATATTTAAATATGCTATGTGAACAGGGTAGATTTTGCTTTTTCAAAATCTCGTTCAAACGAGATTTCAAGTGTAAGTGTAAATTGGATATAACTGTAATTTTCATACATGAAAAAGTCGAACTAGAGACCGTACATAGTAAAACTACGTATTACGTCTTTCTCCACGACGTACAGTGGGACCAATCGCGAAATTTTTGGTAATAACTATATATCTCCTAAACTACTGGTCCAATCGAATTCAAAGGTATGGAAAAGTTGTAGAGGAGAACCTCGTCTTTTCAGAAAAATTATCCTGTGATCATCCTGTAATAACACGACATAAGCTTCAGGGTGTTAAAGTTGTCTGCCGCGAGTATGTAAAAGTTTCCAAAATCGTAACTTCTACAAATCAAGTACTATATCAAAGATATATATATTTCTGTAAAGTGCTTATCGAGATAAAGAAAAGTATGTTATTGACCTAAGTTGTCTCTGGCATTTGAAAATATATTTACGCTTAGATTTTCAGTTTTCGATTTTTTGCCTCGACTTTATTTAGTTTTTCGGTAATTAGTTCTGAGGTATGTGGAGGAACATTTCCTTAAAAATATTCTACAACTTGCAATATGTTCCGAAATAATATGCTGAAAATATTTTTTGATTATCTCAATTCGTCTAGCCGTGAAAAATATTCAAATTCTGCGCTCTGAAATAAGTACGAAAAATTGCTATTTTTTTACAAAAATATATATTTTTTTATAAAAAAATTTCTTTTACATATTTCAAAAGACAAGACTTTGTAAATGGTTAATAAAAAAATTTTAAATTGATTTAGGTTTGTAACCTAAATGAGCGTGATTGGATAACTGCCACGCCTACTTTTCATATAATTTAATGAAATTTTGTGAAGAACGTATAACAACAATGCATTACTCGATGATATACTTCCCGTGAAATAAAATTTTATGTAGTGTAGTCGTCATATCGTGCCTTATTTTGAAAATCTAAAACTCAAAATCATTTATATCATTTGTCAAAAGTTCATCAATATATTTACAACCGTTTCAGATTTAGAGTTTAATTATTTTTATCGTAAGTGACATCTTGTTAAACAATCACAAAACTGCTTCTCCTATGATATTTTGTATTCTACACATTTTCGCGGTTGGGACTCCTAATAATGCTAGTTATGAGTTCACCAACAATTGCGGTAGTCGAATCCCGCAATTTTCAACATACTTTCAAAATTTTACAAAAATTTGATATTTTTCTTTTCATAAAATGTATAACTTTGTTTGATTTCAGCTTTGCGATTTGATAAATTAGGTCGAAAATTCGAAATTTGTTGAAAAAATAGGTCAATTTTGGAAAACCCTGGTTCTTGTAAAAATCAATTCTTATTTTTTTTCCTTTAAAATATTTTGAATGTTCTTATCTTATAAATATTATATGTTACTTAAGAAAATTTGTATATAACAGAAAAAGAATGTGACCACTTTTTTTGAAAAAACGGAAAAATATCGACTTTTTAAAATATCAAATTTAAATGCTTATATCTCTTGACTCCGTAAATATTTTTTCAAAATTATTTCTTTGCACAATTTTGCTATTTGTTGTTAATCAAACGAAAAAAAAAAAAATTAAAAATCGGGTGTAGCGAGAAAACTTTACCAAGGCAGGCTAAAAAGTAAAAATTTTGATCTTTGAAGCCCAATATCTCTTACATCTCTTAATGTTTTTCATAGCTTTCGACCAGCAGAGTTCTCCTATGTAAAAATCTTTCAAATTTGTGCAGATATCCTTATATCTCAGGGTCGTTCTAAGAAAATTTTATACCAGAGGTATCTAACTTTGGGATTTTGTGGAACCGCCCCCTGTAGGTCTATATGGTATAAGCTCAAAATTTAAACTCGTCTATACCTCTACTATCACTGTGTGAAATTTCATTGAAATCGGAATATAATTATTTTCATTTCATTTTTTGAATCACACACTGTGTGCCATCAGTACCTGATAGGGATTATTAGTTTTTAAAAGGTCTCTAGCTTTTCCTTTTCTTGATATAACTAAAGAACCTTTGAAATGTTTACTAGGCCTGCCACAAATGTTTAGTGAAGGAGTTAGGATACATTGACAAATCAATCTTTGCAATCAACCAATTTCCATTTGAATGGAAAACGTTGATTTTATTCTTTTCATTATAAGCCTTTTTGAATTTTATTACTTATTTTGTTTGATTTTTTTATTGATTTGATATTTCCAGAAATAAACTCAAAAAAAAACTTTTCTTGTTCCTTGATGCAACCAACCAAACATCAAAAATTTGTTGGCGAGAATTTGAGAAATCGAACAAATTGGAAAAAAAATTATTACTTACTTTGACAGACAACCTATCAGTGATTATAACAGCTCCATTTAGTTAACGGGACTTTGTGGGACTTTTTATTTTTTGTCCAAACTTAATTAATATAAAAGCAAAATATAAAACAAAAATGACAAAAAAGTTGAAGGCTGAAAAATCCCCAAGATTTTTTCTTGATAACCTTTTTTAAATATTTTCTACGATAGATAATATATCAATTATTAAAACTAAAAAAGATTCATAAAGACCTTGGTTAAAATAGCTAAATTGTCTAAAATGCACACTGACCATTGGGTGAATTGGGAGATTACTAAAAACAACGTCAACGTTTTTAAATTAATTTATACTAAATTATAAAATAGATTTGGATCAATTAGCACTAAATTGCTTCTCGAATGCTAAAACGAATGCATGATTGGAGATTTTATGAAAAAGGTAAATTTTTTAAACGAACTTTTTTAAATTGCATAAATAGGCATATTGACATAATATTTTCACTATTGTTTCTTATGTTATATGCCATTTACACCAAACAATAACTAGTAATTTTTGGTTTCAATCGGTTTTTGATTGAAAAACTACATAAACTACTTCTTTAGTTTTTCCATAAAAATTAAAAAACATTTTCATCTAGTTTTTATTGAAAACCAAAAAAAAAAAACTAGTAAAATAAATATTTATGATACTGCTTGTTCAGTTGATTTCATTAAAGTGAGCTTTTGAATATGATGAATAAAATAAAATTGTCAAATTTCTTGAATTCTTTTGTTTGTATTTTAAATTTTGTTTAAAAATTGTTTTTTAATAATTCCCAGCAAAAACTTTGCTTTCCTGGTAAGCTAGCAGGTATAATTGGAAACAAAAATAAACTACTTATTTTTTGCCTGAATAACTAGTTATTTTTGTTCGAGTTGTCCACAAATTCATGTAGATATTTTTTACTCTAAGGGTACTCAAAAATATGTACCTAAACAAAAACAAAAATAAAAAGAAAACAAAAAAAATTTGCCGTCAGTGAGATTCGAACTTGGACACAAACTAACCATTCGTTTTTAATGACTAACGTCTTACTCAGTACACCATCTCGCATATAGCATCCTAAGCTACAAAAACTCTTTTTAGTTTAAAATATCTTTTTAGACAGCTTCAGAATGGGATTGAACCAACAACCTTCTGGTTGCTAATCCGGCGCTCTAGCCAACTCATCCACGTGATTGCAGTATTACTGTGCTATTATACTATTGAGTACTTATTAATATAATACAGAGTAGGGAGATAATAATAACGCCCCATTACCGAGAACCTACTTTAATAAGTAGTTGCAGTTACCACAAACCAACAAGTTTTTGCTGGGATGGTCTAAAAAGTAATCAAAATTTTTATTGCACTATAACTCTTTAATTTCACCTTATTCGAAAAATAAACTTTATAAGCATTTTTATTCAAAATAAATTGGAGAAAATGTTTTACATTTTTTTCCTACTATAACTAATCGTGGTGTTAAAAGTGGTCAAAATATGGTTAACGGGTTTTATTATTTTGTAGAGTAAAATTTGTAGTTTTTATAAAACTTAAAAGAAAAATTGTTCATATATGCAAACTATCACAGTACAGATGGACCAAAATCCCACTTTGAGATATCGATTTTCTACTTGGTATACAAATATTGAATAGAAATGAAGGGTTTAGCATGAATTTTTGGATTATTATAGGGATTATTTTTAAATTATTGTTGGATTAAACAGTCGTTAAAAATTTAAGTGCTGCCGATTAGGCAAAAATGGTAAAAGTTGACATTTTTATATTGTTACGCTTTTACAACTTTTTTTCTTTTACATTGAAAATCGACATGATATATTGAAAACTCATAACATTTCATAGGTGGTCTAGTGTTTGTGTGGGTATTATATAATATTACATAAATATATATTTCAACATTTTATAATCAATAATACATAAGAGTAGTAATCAACGTTTAAATATCTAGAGATGTCATGTGATGAGTGCGGGGGGAAACATAAAGAAGTTATCATTTTTCAAATAGCAACAAAAATAACAACAACAACTCATGATTGACGTGAATATAAAAAATGGGCAACAACAGCAGTTTTTTAATAAATATACACATTGTATGTTTAAAGAAAATAAAAAGACATAACAAAAAAAAAAAAAAAAAAAAGAAAACAGTGGAAGCTTTGTATTCGGCTGAGTCGAATCATTTATACCCTTCACGAAATCTAAATATATTGCATAAATATATACATTTATAATACAAATTCATTAAACTTTTATTTATATTATATTACTTTCTTGTAGAATTTACAAATATAATGAATTTATTAAATGATATTTGTAAAAGAAAACTTAATAAAATATTTTTTTCTTAAAGAAATTTTAAAGAACGGTTTTATATTAATATTATTTCTCATCAAAATGTTTGCTTTAATCTTGAAGAATACTTCTTATTTGTAAATGGGCGTTAAACATAACATCGGAAACTTGTAATATAATATATGGGCTAATATCAAAAGTTTTTAACCTGGTTAAAACTGGCTTTAATTTTTAATAAGTTTTGTGGTAGTACTATTTTAAAAAACGGTTTACTTGAAATTAATAGAGGTTTTTTTCTTTTAATCATGATTATTGTTCAAATTTCAAAAACTAAGAAAAATTAATAAAATTATTTAATTTTTTCCCATTCTTCTACACTTTCTGTTCTGATTCAATACAATCTTATATAAACTAATCGGACTTTGTGGATAAATTCTACACCCTCTATGTTGTGCAGACTTTTAACAGTTAAATACAGGGTACACATTTTGTCTGTCCGCCCCTCAAAGAAAAACAAATTATGAAATAGGAATTAATACTTGTTAAAATTATGAGTATTTTGCGCTATATGTCGTTGAAGTGGCCGAAATAGTCCACGCAGTAGATAGTCTCAAATTTTGGAAAACAAGTTTGAACATTTTTTAAAAAGTAAGTTTTTCGCGAGGCACATTCACAGCTTCTAACGAAATATTATGCGTTATTGCGTGAACTTAGTTTTTTGTTCTTTTACGCAATAAAATCGAAAGAGCATTAAAAATAAATTTCATAAAAATAATTTTTTAAAATTACGCAAAAATTGCACTTTTTTTATTTTTATATTTGTACAAGTCTTGCAAATATAGACATAGGGACAGCACGATATTGACCATAATTGTCATAATTAGGTGGTGCTTGTAATGCTTGACGGAAATATAGAGGCACATCAAAAAATTCAGAATTTTTATGGAACAAAAAAAAAAAAAAAAAAAAATACTTGGGTTAAAAAAGGTTAACATTATTAAATAGCATTTCTTTCTAATAAACTCTAATAAAATATATTTTCGTATAATATATGAAGAAATAACTTAGATTCGATCTGAATTTTTCTCAAAATTTTCAAAAATTGTGAATTTTAGTGTAATGAAATTTTTTTAAATTTGACTAAAAATCCCTAAAATATGCCACACTAATACCATCAAACACTGAAAATATCATACATTTTATTTAAATAACTCAGTAGGCATTGGTATGTTTATAAGTTCAACTTAAAACCGCTATCAATTTGGCACCTCGTGCACTAAATGCTTAACGCTAACTGATTCTACATGCATTCAAGTGACTACAAATGGATTTCAATGTGCCAAGAAAAAAGAAAATATTTACTTTTTTTAAAACCTAAAATAAAAAAATTTGGCAATGTCCCATGTATATAATATAGTCTCCAAAAACTGTTTTCTTAGGCATATGACTTATGAAGATCGCCCAGACTATCTGTGTTGTAAATTCATTTTTCAGTTTCTTACCAAAAATTTGTTTCGAAACATATGAATAGGAATTGGCTATTTTGAAATTTTCAGAATATTTAGATTTGGAGTTATAGATTCGAGTACTGTGAAAAATATTAAATAATTTTGTTTAAGGATAAGAAAAATGTTTAGGTGTAAAAATCAAAATTACTTGATAAGTTCTGTCAAGTTTTTCTAAAATTTATATTTCTCTTTTACTCAAAAGCAAAATAAACTTCTTAAAAACTTCTCCCTACATAGATCCCAAGGTCCCCTAGCTGTAATCTGCCAAACAAACTATACCATCTTATTATTTATATTTAAAAATCTAAAAGGCATTAAAAAAAAGAACAAGATCAACTGGATTCTGCGAGGATACGAACCATGGCTTGAAAATTTGTAATCTGGAAAACTTTCACTAGACTGTCTATATTCATAAAAGTTTTGTTCAAAAACAGTTATATATACGATAAAATCAATTTACAACACTATACGTTAAATATGTTTCGCACTCAACAATGTTGAAAAATTATTTTTTTTATGCAAAATGAAATAAAAGTATTTTACGAATTTAGAGTTTCAAGTTGAATTCGAAGCCAGGAGTTTTAAAGTGTTCGTATGGGTTAGAATCCTCGCGAACACAAGATTAATTTTTATTTAATAAATTTCAAAGAGAAATTTGTTAAGTATAAATATATATATATAGTTATTTGACAGTTTCTTATCTGACGTTTCAAAATTTCTGATTTTTATTTTAAGCTAAATTGTAAAACAATTTATCAAAGTCTTGGCTAGTGTTGCCAGTTTAGCTTTTTAAAAACTAACATTAACCTTTTTATTTTGCTTTTAGCCTCAAAATTATATATGTTTGGTTTTCAAGTGACAAAGGCGTAGTCGTAGTTTTCGTAAAAAACGAAATTATATCTATTTGAATGTACGAAGTATGTATTCAAGTTATACTCCGGTTGTTGTGTGCTTTTCAATATGCATGTATAAGTTCCAATTTGACAACGTACCTACGTAGTACGCTTTTATGTTCATACGATGAAATATGTACCTAGCATTACTTACATATATAAGAGCCCAAAAAGGCAAAACTGATCTAAATAATTCTTTTTTTTTTACCCAGAATACATCAACATGCCTAGGAATTCTTGTTAAATTAATTTCATTTTTTAATAATGAAATCCTTTATATATAGTTTTTTAAGAAAAGCTCTGTTGATACGGTTTGCAGTCTAAAGCACTTTCTCTAGAATATTCGTGCTCATAACTTTTCAATGAAAAAAAAAAAAAAAAAAATATATTTACATATTATTGCATGTGAAATAAAAAATATTATTCAGTTTGAGGCTGTTCTAGAAAATCGTCTATAACTCCACCATACCTAATCGGTTTTCGCTGAATTTCAATACTGAAATTTTCGAAACTGAAAAAGAAATGCATTTATTAGACTATGGGCTTCAAAAATCTCTTTAAACATGTAGAAAGACAGACATCCAGTTGGACAGACATCCAGACGGACAGACATCCACACGAAGTGTGTTATTTTTATTTTTAATCACAATCAGAAATTTAAGTTTGTAATTTAAGACTTTCGTATAAATATATATATACCCTTCATTTTATGTGAAGGTTATAAAAAAACGAGAAAGAAAGATATAGTCGAACAAGACCGTCTATATTATACCCTACACCATTATGTACAAGCATAAAAATTCGGGAACGGGACATCTGTAACCAATTTTACTAAATGTAAAATAAAATTTACAAATACAGAATAATGCACTGATACTAACATCTAGATAATTTTATGCACTTTAGGGAGATTCCTGCATGTAGAGAAAAAACATGGTTACAGCATTACCACTACAACAATATTATGTTCTCATTGTTAATTTTATTGAATTTTAATAACTCTGTGTTCATGATAACAATGATTTCGATTCAATTTTGTCATTTAATGTTTACACTGAATAAGAATTTTAATATGATTAACTGCAAAAATTATATGTTTTTAAATATTTTTACCGGAAACAAAATTTTTTTTATTATGAAACATATAATTTTTTCTACAACCATTAAATATTTGCAGTCTTCCTTGTTCCTTAAACATATTCAGTTTTTAAACCATATTAATATTTTTATTCCTATAATACTTATCCCTTTCACATATTTACAATACTTGTATATATATATATATATATATATATATATATATATATATATATATCTATATATATATAGATATAGATATATATATATATACATATATATACATAATTTTTCAATAAAAATTTTATAAAAATAATAATAATAATTTTTATTAAAATATGACAAGATGGAATAATAATATGACAAATTGAAATTATATGTTAAGATTGAATAAGTAATAATATGATAAAATGAGGTAATAATATGATAAAATGGAATCATAATATGAAAAAGTGGTATAATAAAATAATAAGATTGTTCAATTATATGTAAAACTATAATCATAAAATGAAAAAACGAACCATAAAATCAGATACAATATCAGAAAGTGGAATCATAATAATTGTTACTTATAATCATGACAAGATGGAATAATAATAATAATATGACAAAATGAAATTACATGTTAAGATTGAATAAGTATATGATAACATGAGGTAATAATATGATAAAATAGAATCATAATATGAAAATGTGGTATAATAAAATAATAAGATTGTTAAATTATATGTAAAACTATAATCATAACATGAAAAAATAAACTATAAAATCAGATACAATATCACAAAGTGGAATCATAATAATTATTACTTATAATCATTTCTATATTTTGCTGTGATCATATGTTTCAATCATAATATATTGTTGCTCTTAGATCATGGTCACTAGAACCATATTTTTCCAGTGCGTGTGGAAGTGGGTTTATAAGGGTGCTATCGTAAATTATGGATCGATTATCATAAAATTTGCCAATGTTGTTTCTATTTACATAAAACTTATTTGTGTCAAATATTAACTTGATACCAACATTCTTATCGAATTTATTCACGTTAAAGTGAATTTCGGAAGAGGGTTTTATATGGGGCTATGGTCAATTGTGGACCGATCTTCTTAAAATTTGGTACAAAGATTGATACTTGTACAGAAGTTCCTTGTACCGAATTTCATTAAAATATTCCTATTTTTAAGATATTTTTGAATGTTTCCGGGGGAACATTTGTATGGGGGCTAGGTGCAACAATGGACTGATCACAAATAATTTCAATAGGCTTCATCCTTGTATCATAAAAGTTCCATGTGCCAAATTTTATTGAATTATTTTTAAAATTGCGCCCCGACACGTTTGAAAAAGTGATTTTGATTCGACTGGTGAACTTAAGGTGGGTGTTGTATTATTTTTGCTATGCATTACAAACATTAGCACAAATGCATAATACCCCAATCACCTATGATGGTGTAGGGTATAAAAAAAATCATAATAATACAATATTTTTTGAAACAAAAGTAATACAACAACAATACACTAGTGTTAAAACAACATAAATGAGCAAAATTTCAGGTTTAAAAAAGATGGAGAATGAATAAAAAAAAAACTACAATAGCAAATGCATGTGGAAGTACATTGAAAAACAATCGATTATTGCAATGGCAGCAACAACTTTTATATATTCACATCATAACTTAACTGATAACAGTGATAAAAGGAAAGAGGAAATGAATAAAGAGGAGCATGAGTAAATGAGTGTGTAGTAACATTTTGTTGCAATATTCAAAGTGTAGGAGCTTTCATACAAATGTATTTACGTAGTATATTTGCCATCAATAACAATTAACAAAACGTTGCTTGAAATTGACGAGAATGTTGATGATGATGATGAAAATGTTGACAATAATAGCACCAACCAACAGCAGTAGATTGAGTAGCAGATTTTTAATGAAGTTACTACTGCAGTAATCTTGTCATTAGTTTGAAATGAAAAAGAGAAAATATTAAAGAATTTAAAACCATTAAATTAAAATTGCTAAAAGTATGACCAACTATATTTACATCTTTAGTTGTAGGGCTTTAAAATAATAAGTATGTGTATTTTTATACAAGTAAAAGTTATCGGGCAAGCACTGCAAAGTATAAAAAGTGATTTTCTGTTTTTAATTAAATTTCAAAGAATGTTAACGTAATTTATACCGTTAAATTGAAATAAAGTATTTATTGAAATTACTTCGAAATTTAAAAAATAATTAAGAAGGGGAAAGAAATGTAGTTATGTTAGTTATATCTTTGAAATGGTGAAAATATTATTTTTTTTTAAAGTCCTCTTTTTTTAGCAGGGTAGTTATTTTAATTTTTTTAAACAATAAACCACTTTCGTTGTGTTCCACTGACGAAAAAGAAAGTGATTTTTTTTAAGTTCTGCCAATGATAATTATATGACTTCTTTCATCTTCCTCAAGGTTGACTGCTATAACTCATGGTGTCTTCGATGATCAAGTACGATATAAAGTATATAATTTTCCTAATTATGCAGAAACTAGCATTTAATCCAATATTGCATTAGAGGACTTGTGGGACTCCTACAAGCTTGGTTACTCTTTTATTTACAAAAAAAAAGTAAAACCAAAATGAAGAAACCCCAAAAACTAAACTATCACATCTAACCCGCAACAGTTATAATATTGGTGACTTTCTTTATTCAATTAGACCCTCTAATGATTCCAATTTCATGCCTCCAGGTTTATTTTTAAATAAGGAATATCCAGGGAGTGGGATTTCGTACCACTTCGTAATCCTTTATACATTTTTCATTAAAAAAATAAAGGGTACCAAAGTATGTTTATCACCTAATTAAAAAATCGAATTCCATAAAATTCACAGCTATGTTTTGGGTTTAAAAAATATATATATTTAAATTTTTCTCCCACATTTCATAGTCTTTTACTTTACTAGACGTTTTTATCCCCCCAAGACTCGAAATTTCTAAAAATGTTGGGAAAAAGATATCTGCATTACAATTTCTAAAGGACATTGTGTCGGCATTTACAAAAATAAATTTTTTAAATATTTTAGTAGAGGAAATGCGCAAAAGTAAAACAAATATAATAGGATTTTCAAAAAATACCAATGATATGTTTGATATATTTCTGATAAGGAAAGAATACTATTTAAAATGTATTTCTCTGCATTTTGGTTTAGAAGATTCGAGGGGTACCAAGAACTACCAGTTTTTTACATCCGAAACGTTCGAAAATTCAAAAATTAACAAATCATTTCTATTGATATTTTTTAGTGGAGAAGAATGTGAGTAATAGGGCTTGTGGACATATTTTTAATTTCAAGATTCTAGGTTAATTATTGAAAGTACTAAAGAGTCCGTTCATACAGGATTTTATTCACATAGAACTGATTATATTTAATTCCGTGCTTCTACATTAACTATTACAAAAAATGTACCATTAGAAGAACGAAAAGTGCCACATAGTCCCTTCTTATGGATTCTCATTCACTTAGGACCACATATATTTAATTTCATGTTTGTAGGTTCAATATTATAGAAAAATCGAAACCTATCATTTGCAGAACAAAAAAAGTACTACAAAGTCCACCATCTTGAATTATTACCCACATAGGAACATGTATCTTTATTTCATAATTTTAGGTTCATTATTACAAACGAATTCAAAAAATACCATCATGAGAACGAAAAAGTGCCACAAGGGCCTCTCTTTTGAGCTACATATACTTAAGTTGATGTTTCTAGGTTTAATATAATAGATTGAGTTTGATAATATGTAATTTCCCGCTTTTACTTGGTACTTTTTTCCCACGGATGTAACAAGAATTGTATTCCAATGTAGATCCCAAATTAAAATAAGCATATGTATATGTCAATAAAGAACGTACCAACATTTATACGATTTTTACCTTTACCCTTAAATGTTCGAATTTACAAAAAGTGAAAAACTTTTATTTGTTATTTTTCGAAAAATTACGAATAAAATATAAATTTAATTTGCTTACTGGTTTAAAAGATACGTATGGTGCCAAAAAAGTACCAAAATATCGTTTTTACCCATTTTCTCCCTTAAAGGACCGATTTTAAAAAAGATACCAGACACCTGTCCGCTCTAAATTTATTTCTCTTCAAGCGCTTGGGTGTAGGATGATGAATAAGTCACATATATATATATATATATCAATTAAGTCTATTGAATTTCGTTCAAATAGTAAATATTTTATTAAAGTATTGGTCTCATTAAGCATATATTACAGGAAGAAATATTTTATCGATTGAAATCCTCTTTTTAAATGTTCCTTTTTTCAACAATGAAATCATGACATTTATCTATCAAACCCTAGGGAAATATTTATAAAATATACAAACATCACCACCAGTGTTGCCAGGAGGTGAGAAAAATTGAGGCTAAATTGATGTTTAAAAAAGGCCAAAAATGGCTAAATGCTCAAAAGAAAGGCTAGAAAAAAGCTAAACTTTCTTTTAATTAAAAAAATGTTTCCTGTTCTCATTACTTTTTGATTTTTTTTACAGATACTGTAATAGATTTATAAATTAATAACAGATCGGCTTTTAACTAAAAGACCCAATGAAAAATCGGCCAAGAATTTCCCGCATAAATTTGGGTTTTATTTCATATGAAAAACTAATACTTTGAAATGAATTCTCTTAATTTTTGAGCTATAATTCCATTTTGATTAGGCATTTCCAAAATTTGGGCGATTTTCACATTCATAAGAATTTATAAAGACTGCCAACAAAGTGACCCAAAATAAAATCGCCCTAACCAAATATAGAAAAATATCCCAAAAAATTTCCAAACAAGTTTGGGTCACATTTTATATGAAAAACAACCCAAATTTTTTGTCATTTTTGAACTATAATTCAATTTTGATAATACATTTTTGGTATTTTAAGTAATTATCTTTTATTTATGCATGAAAAAGTAAAGTAAACAATCATCTTTATCAGCCGGGGTTTGAAATACACTAGAGTTGAAAACCACCGCGTCCGGCCAAAGGGCGTCCGTCTAGAAAACCGTTTTAATACAGACCAGAATCCTAGCCAATCCAAATTTAGAACTATTTTCATTCTGAATATGGCTGATTTTGTCCACAAATTTTATCATATGGTATTTATTTTTATACCAGAAAGTATCATAACAGACATTGGATGAGGGTATTTTTTCATTTTTTGAACAAAAAAATACGAAAAAAAAAGAAAAAAATCCTTAAATGGATGAGTTCAATAAAGAGTTATTTTCTTCGCAGTTCAAATACTACCATTTTAGCTTTTTAAAACAATTAGAAGAATCAAAAAATGCTAGAAAAAAGCTAAAAGCTAAAATTAAAATTTAGAGGCTAAAAGCAAAATAAATCTGGATTTAGATTTAAAACGGCTAAACTGGTAACACTGATCACCGCATAAATAAATGACTGTGAAAGTATTTATGTGTGTGTAAATTATTATTATTATTATTACTTTTTTTTCTAATAAATACAACCCCCACAGTATTTATTAAAAAAAATCAAATATCATGGTATTTAATATACTTGGAAGTATTATAAATTCATAAACAATTATGCAAAATCGATTACCATGCAGTTGTTTTGTATTTTTTTTTATTACGCTTTTCAATGCATTGTTTAATGTCTATAATTTTTTAAAAGTGGGCAAAATTTCTACAAAATAAAAATTAAAATGAAAATTTTTAATTGTAGGAGGTTTTGTATTTTTGAAACAGAAATGAAACAAAGTTTATTGCTAACAAAATATAGTTGTAATTTTTGTTATCCCTAAACAAAGTGGTATTATTTAAATCTATTAAGAATTATCTTTCAATTTCAATTTATTTATTCATAACATATAGGTCAAAAATGCTAAATTAGTTACATAGCGATTTATAATGGTACTTGTAACTTATTATATTAAATAAAAGCATATAAATTATAAAAAATAATTTAAATACTAATTCTTAATCGTGTTAATCTCAATAACAACTTGATAATGCAGAAAATATAATAAATTATATTTGATTACAATTACCTCATATAGATACACATACATATAACATTGTAACGTGTAGCTGCAAATATTACACCACCAACATATTAACATATTGTAACTAATTTAGCAGTTACAATACAATAAGAGAATCTATAAGTCTCATTTAGTTTATATAAATTTAAACATAAATAATCGAGATTGAGACGATACATTTGAGCAAGAACCGAAGTACCGACCTTGTTATACTTTGCTGCTAGGGACCAAGGTATCACCAGTCACGAACGAAGTTCTTTCCTAGAAATCGTAGCCGAACCCGTAGTTAGCCGACCGAGAGCCGAAGAATTTATCTCGTCGGATTGTAGTAGTGTCATCGTAGTTAGCCGATTGAGAGCTGAAGAATTTTCTTATCGGATCGTATTTGGAGGCCGAACCTTGTAGTTAGCCGACCGATGGCCGAAGAATTTGTCTCGTCGGATTGCATTTAGTTAAAGAATTTCTCATACGATTCTAGCTAACCGATTGAGAGCCGAAGAATTTATCTCGTCGATTTGTATCTTGCAGATCAAACCTGTAGTTTGCCGACTGAAAAACAAAGAATGTATCTCGCCGGATTGTATTTTGAGGACGGAAACTTGTAGTTAGCCGACCGAGAGTCGAAGAATTTATCTTGTTGGATTGTATTTTGAGACAAAAACATGTAACTAACCAGTGCACTGCAGTGCACTGCATTTATACTTCTCATTGAAATAAATTTTAAAGGTAATAACGTTACATTTAATCTTGAAGATTTGATTTACACACACACACTGCATTACAGACTTTATTATAAAACAATACACATATCTAAATAATATTTAAATGTTTCTAATTGTGAATTAAATAATTTTGTTATTAATAAATTTTAGAATTGAATCAATAAACAATTTATTCACTTTTAAACAAAATTTAAATTATGAATTTAATTAATTCAATTTAAAAAATTAATTGATATTTAAAAAGAAATATATATATCAATTATTTTAGATAATTAATATATTTTGGTGATAAGAGCAAAATCAAATAAAAATTTAATTCATATAAGCAATTTCGTAATTGAAGTTTATTTTTATTTTTTTTGTGCAGATATGAAATTAATATTTCTTTATTAACTCGAACTGATTCTTTAATACAAAGAAATTTTAATGAATTTGGTTACGCAATTGCTTCATTGTTTTTTGTTATTATTTGTAATAATTGGATTATTAACTGTTTTTTGGGCGAATCTTAAATAGGCATCACCAATAATTTTAATTACTTAAATTCACAAAGTGATTAAAAACCTTTTCATATATTTATTAACAAAGAACTACAAGCAAATGCTATAACATCCTAATAAAAATCCTGAGAGGTTGTCACAAATTTTTGTATGTAACTGTTTTCATACTGAACAAATTTTATCGATTTTCAATACCAAATTGCTTAGAATAACGATATACATTTTAAGTTAGTTTTGATTAACTTGGATTTAATATTTTTAATTCCTAGAGATTGAAGAATATTTTTCCAATTTATGCCATAAATTTAAATAATTTTTTTTTTGATCAACAGAGAAGAATTCAATTTTAAATCACGTCCTGGAGCTAAGAACTACTCTTATCTCTCTGAACCTTTGCCCCTGCATACCGATTACTCTAACATGATTACAAACCCACTGTTACCATATTGCACACTTTGGGACAATCACAGTCAAAAGGTGGCTGGAATGCTTTAGTTGATGGTTTCCATGTGGCTGATCAATTAAAGAAATCACATCCAGAATATTTTAAAATTCTGTGTGAAACTTTGGTAGATTGGTGTGATATTGGGCAAGATGAAGACACACTGTTCCATAATATTTTGAGAGCACCAGTAATAAAGTAAGTTTTCAAAATATATATACAAACGAAAAAGAAAATTAATTAAATTTGTCTTTACATCAATAGCATTGACCAAGATGGCTGTTATACACGCATTAATCACAGTGTACCACAACGTGACAGTCACTTTACTGGTAATATTGAGAAGGTTATTCCCTGGTATCGAGCCAATGCTCTTTTCATAAGCATGGCTAATGAACAAACTGTAACATTTAAAACTGAACCTTATTTTCGGTATCATCATAACCAGTGCGGCCATTCAACATGCGCAAGTTGTTAAAGGTAATAAAATCACCACCTTTAACAACTTGAGCATGTTGTATGGCTGCACTGGTTATGATGATACCGAGAATAATATACGCCATATTGTGGAAGGTTTTGTCGATTGGAATATGAGTATTGTCTACTCAAAGATCAGAGTTCTTAAAAAGGCTTTAGTTTTAAAAAACAATGAAATTATGAATTTTAAAGCATAAACTTAAATTTTAATTTAATTTACTTTGTATACGATGATGCTGCACAGTGGTAAGCAATAGAGTACGATTTAAATATATATTTATGAATTAATCTAGTTTTTAAAAGCAAAAACAAAAACAAGAAAAATATATAAAACGGTCTATCAAAATCATATAATAGTTTTAGTTTATTTTGATGTGTATTTTGAAATAGTTAAAAATAAAAAAGTAAAGTAATTAAATTAAAACTAAAAAATTGTGTTTAATATTAAAATATAAGCTGCACTTTTAAAAGCTGCAAAAACACAAGACATACGTGCAAAAATTCCGATACAAGATTCGTAACCAATGGTTGAAAGCAAGTAATGCAAATAAAGAGAATCTGCCATTAGATACCCTAGTATTTTTACACCATTTCTCCCGAACGGACATGAAGATTGATAACAATAATGTTAGATTGAAAAGATATGTAATCTCTACGTCCAAAAGGTGAATATTGTAGATATTTTAAATTCAATTAATTACTAATTGCATTCCACGCCTGTACTCCCCTCAACGGAAGGCAAACTTTGAAACAAGGATTGATACTTTTTGAAAATCGTGCGTATTTTACGATAAATCTCGTTGATGTTCCCGAAATAACCAACGCAGTAGATAGTCTCATAGTTTGGAAAACAGCAGCAAAATTTTCTCAGTCAGTTTTTCGCGAGACACATTCACAGTTTCACATAGAATAGCAATATAATATATATATATATATATATATATATATATATATATATATATATATATATATATATATATATATATATATATATTTGCTATTCTATATATATATATATATATATATAGAAAAAAGTGTTTTGGTTTCATTTGACCTTTGATACTAATTTTAAATATGTATTATATTATATTTATTATATTATAGTAAATATTATATAGCATTTCAATAATTCTGCATATAGTTGCTGTTTATTGATAGCAGAAGAATTTCTTGTTCCTAGTATAACAACTAAAACAATTGTGTCTGCAATATTTTATAGTCTAAATTTGTTTTACTTTTTAAATTATATTCTCTTAATTTTTTTCTCATTTGTCTGAAGATAAAAATTATAACCCATTTCTTGCAAAATTAATACAAAATTCACTCACCTAAATTACAATGCCATCAAAACGCTAGTAATGAGACACATTAAATACATTAATATTATTATTTTTGTAATGGAAATTTAAAAATGTTTCGATTACAACGCCGTCGTATGTCATTTTCTTTCTTTTTTTATAAAAAAGAAATTTTTAATATTTCAACAGATAGTCAAAAGAAATAAAAGCATATAAACCAACATATTTTATGACACTACAAAGAGAAAACATTTTACTATAGAGAAATCATAAGTTTTCTTCTTCATTTTCTTTAGTTAAAAAAAAACCAAGTAGATATTTTAATACAAATATGGGGATTTCCATTAGGAGACCTTCTTACGTGAGAAAAAAGGTTTTGCGGTAGAAAATTTAATCTAAAATTTTTAAAAAATTAATGTCGAATTAATATTAATAAAAATTAAAAATACATTACTAACTATATATATTTAAATACTTTTTTGGAATATCCCATATACTCTTGAAAATTCTACTGAAATATCTATAAATGAACGTATTATATGGAATGAATTATTTGCACAAATCCACCCAAAGGCAGTAACCAATATTTACAAATGTAATGGTGCTAAACAGCACTTTCATTTATTGAAAAATTAAAAAAAAGAAGAAAATATATTTATATTTTATAAGAAAATCTACTGACAAAGTTAGCAAATGTAAGCGATACTAAAACTGAGGGATGTTTGAGGTAGACAATCTTATTGAGTTGTAAGAAATGATATTAATGTATGACTATAAAATGTGGTAAAAACATAAAAAATATTAATGACACAAAAATATGGCAAAAACGCAACAACTCATGCATGTAAACTAAACTGAAAAAATAATCAAACACAAATACCTGAATTTTTACACAAATTCATCCACTAATACATACTAATAAATATATGAAATAAACAAACAATTATATCGTCATCTAAAATGCAAAATTCCGTATTAAAACTTTTTAATATTTTACAGCAGAAGCAAAAAAACATTACGAAAATGCAAACCATCATTTTTAATTTTTTACTTTAAAATTAAGCAATTAAGTAAAATTTTTAATAGTTAATTTAAACACCCTTCAAACCAAATATTCCTTAAATGTAACTAATTTTACGGCTGTTTCGTTTATGAAGTTGATGTTATGGCGTTTTGACTTCTGTAAATATTAATGTCATTTTTTAAGATATTAATATGAAATTTTTTGTATAGATGTATAGTATATAAAAAAAACAACATTCAATTTTAAGATAGTTACGGCCTTTTGCATTTTAAGCGACAATATGAAAAAACTAACCACGTCGCATTTATACCCCCAAACAAAAGTCAAATTTCGCTAAAAAAGAACACTAAACTACAATTTTTGTATAAAGAAAACTTATCGAAAATGTTCAAAAAAAAAAAAAAAACAAAAAAAAGTAAAATAAAATTATAATTAATACCGAATATTTTATATAGACAAAAAATCAAGAATTTTCCATATAAAAAAAATTTCGAAAAATTTTTATCGAAAATTTCTCACAGAAAGAAATTGTCTATTAAAAGGAAATTCACAGAATATTTCATATAGAAAAAAATCGAGAATTTTCTATATATAGAAAATTTATCGAAAAGTTTTTAAATGGAATATATATCAAAAATTTCTCACAGAAAATTTCTATAAAAAGGAAATTTACAGAAAATTTTCTATAAAAAAAATAAACGCAAATTTTTTATACAAAGAAAATCGCAAATAGTATATATAAAAAATTTTCTGTAAAAACAAAATTAATTGACATTTTTCTATACGAAGAAAATGTTTCGAAAATTTTCTATAGAAACTTTGTCGAATAATTTGGGAAAAATAAAATTTAAAAAAAAAATTCTATTAAAATTATCGATTTTTTATAAAAGATGATTTCCCGATCATTTTACATAAAAGGATATTAATTGATCATTTTCCATAAAAGAAAATTAATCGGAAATTTTATGTATAAATTTAAAAAGGATTTTCCATAAAAGAAAACATATCTAAAACACTATCTAAAAAATTTTTCGGGATCTAAGAGACAATTCTACCAAACACAAACCTAAAACACAATTACAGTTAATTAAAGATATTCAGATTTACTTGTAAAAATTATTTTTTCACAAAAAATATGGATTCAAATGGATTCTACAAGGATACAAAACATGGCTTGAATATCTGTAATCGAAAAAAAAAACAAAAAAAAGTAACAAAAATTTGTATAAAAAGAAAATTTATCGAATATTTTTTGCAAAGAAAATCTTGAAAATTTTCTATAAAAAGAAATTTTATTAAAACTTTCAAAAAAAAAAAAAAAACTATGGTACATTTTCTGCTAAAAAAAATTTATCAAATATTTTATGTAAAAAAAAAATTATCGTATATTTTTCGAAAATTTTTTGCAAAAAAAACTATCGAGAATTTTCTGTAAAAGAAATTTTATCAAAAATGTTCCATAAAAAGAAAATTTGTATAATTTTTTTATAACAAGAAACTCTATCGAAACTTTTCTATTAAAAGAAAGTTTATCGAAAATATTTTACAAAAATAAAATTGACTGAAATTTTTCTGTGAAAAGAATTATATAAATTTTCTTCTTCTTCTTTACCTTCTTTCTTCTTTACCTTCTGTAAAAAGAAAATTTATATATTATCTATCAAAAGAAAATTTACCCAAGATTTTCTGTAAAAAGAAAATTTACCCAAAATTTTCTGTAAAGAGGGAATTCATATAAAATATTCAGCAAAAAAAAAATATATATATATAATATTTTCTGTGAAAAGCAACTTTATATAAAATTTTCTGTAAGAAAATTTATCGAAAATTTTTACGAAAATTTTTTAGTAAAAACAAAATATTAAAAATAAAAAATTTTCTATAAAAAGAAATTTTATCAAAAATATTCCATAAAAAGAAAATTTATTTAAAATTGTTTGCAAAAAGAAAATTTATATAAAATTTTCTACAAAACGAAAATTTATCAAGAATTTCCTATAAAACGAAAATTTATGAAAAATTTTCTATAAAAAGAAAATTTATATAAACTTTTTTTTTATAAAAAAAAGGTTTATCGAAACTTCTCTATAAAAAGAAAGCAAACTTTTAGATGAAATTTTCTACAAAAAGAAATTTTATATAATATTTTATGTAAAAAGAAGACATCGAACATTCTCCATAAAGAGAAAATTTATTGAAAATTTTCCACAAAAAGGAAATGTATCAAAAATTTTCTAAAATAGAAAATCTATCGAAAATTTTCAATAAAAAAATATCCATAGAAAAAAACTGAAAAATTTTGTTAAAAAAATCAATATATATATATATATATATATATATATATATATATATATATATATATTGAAAATTTTCTATAAAAAATTTTTCTGAAAAGGAAATTTATCAAGAATTTTCTGTAAAAAGAAAATTTATCAAAAATTTTCTATAAAAAAATTTTTATCCAAAATTTTATATAAAAAGAAAATTTATCAAAAATTTCTATAAAAAGGAAATTTATCGAAAATTTTCTATAAAAAAAAACTTCAAAAAATTTCCATAGAAAGAAAAAAATTTCTTATAAATAAGTTGTCGAAAATTTTCTAAAAAAAATATTAGAAATTTTCTATAAAATTTTCTATAAAAAGAAGATATATAGACAATTTTCCAAAAAAAGAAAATTTCTTTGACAATTTTTTATTAAAAAAAAAAATTGAAAATTTTATGTATAAGGAAAATTATTGAAAACTTCGCAAAAAAGAAAATATATCGGAAATTTTGATAAAAAGAAAATTTAAAAGACTCGAGTAAAAAGAACATTTTTCAAAAATTTTTTAAAACGAAATTTTTTATAAAAAGAAATTTTACCGAAAATTTTCTAAAATATAATATAATTATGCTTTTTTGTTGATATTCATAAATCAACATTTGTATTTGTACACAAATACTTGAAAATTACAAAATATTTAATGGTAAATTGTGCTCTGCCAAGCAAGGGGTACCATGCAACAAGCTACGAAAATTTCCAAAACAAAGTTAAAGGAGTGAAGCTCAAGGTGTCATAGAGAAAAGCAAATAAATTTTTATTTGCAAAACCAAGAGCTGATCAAAAGCAAAAAAAGGATTGCTTACCTAAATGAAAGAAAAAACAATTGCAATAAATGATGACATACTTATAAACATCTAAAAGAATCATTGATACCATCTAGTAATACCCACCCTCTCGTATGGCAAGATACTGCCAATACATATGGTCATAAAACAATAACAACAACAACATAAAAAAATATTATGGTACAAGCAATAAAACCAAAGCAAACTCATATATGTTCGTCTGTCCATATATGTACAGATACACGTTAAAGTCATCAAAAGTATGTGTGTGTGTTTTTACGGGCGGATATGCGTTCGTTTTTTATGTGTGTTTTGCGCTATAAAGGTGAACATATTCAATGGTCTTTGTTTGTTGGTATTTCTTGTTTTGTTTTTCAATTTTTTTTTTTTTTTTGTAAAACCCATATAAGACTTATGAGCTTTACAGCTTTTGGACATTTTTACGATGTGATTTTTGTACATCATATATATTTAGTATATTAACAGGGTGCCGTGAAATAATCTGTACAAAAATTATATAGGTATATTACTGTGCTAATATTATTTGAAAGGACACTAAATATGCCCAGCCAATAAATGATGGAAGCTTTCAGGAATCGTCTTTGATATTCGAAATACATAAATCTGAGGAAATAGTTTCATTTAAAATTAATAGCGTAACAGAAATCCCATTAAGTTTCAATCTCAGTTAACAAATATGTATGTTCTTTAATGCGTTATACATGATGTAAGGGAATTCTGAAATGATTCCACATTGTTGTTCTGCGCACATAATTATTTCTCACTCTTTTCCATGTAATATATTTATACTTATTTCACAGACAAATACATTCAAATATTGGTTTCATATGAGTTTTCACACGATTGTATGTTTACATCTCTATTTGTTTTGCACCTGCAGAGCAAATAAAAAAAATTTAAAATACCTATATGAATTTTTTTATATGTTGAAAATCCATTTCGTAAATGGAAAATGACGACAAGACGGTGATAAACATACCACCATTATTTCACCTTCTTAACATTTCTATGTATTCGATTAAGCTGGTCACGACTGTGGGAAGAGATAAAAAGGGCAAGGGCCTTAGAGTTTATTATCGCAACAACTCTAAACTTTAGGTATCTTCAAATATTCCTCAAGAAAATATATAAATATGACTGTCAGCTAACACTTTTTTTACTGGTTTGTTGGTTTGCTTGCTGCTCATTTTGCAGATGAAAATAAATTTATTAGACTCAAGAGGTATTCGATTTCTAATAAGCTAAAATGTGATGGCTGGTTGGATATACATATGTAGTAAAGATATTTACTTTTTTTTTTTTTTTGTTATATAAAATCTAAGGCAATATATACATATGTATACAAAAAAGAAAAACAAAAAAAAACTTATTCAGAAATTGTGGATATTAGAGTTTGCAAAAGTGAAAAGTTGATAAGAAAATGAAGACTAAAAAAAGATTCAATTTCAAGCTCAAATTTTCACTTTTCAGCTTCAAATTGGTCATCAAAAAAAAAAAAAAAAAAAAAAAAAAATAATAATAATAATTGAGAAAGTAAATCGATTTTTTGAGGAAACTTAAGGTCATGTTAAATGAAACTTACTTATTATTTTTTGTATGCCGTTTAAAAGTAGTGTATGAGAGTATATATGTTTACGTAAGTAAGTTTGTGATTATGTGTGTAACATAGAAATATTTCTTTATTATATTATTAGTTCATATGATATACAAAATAAGCTCTAATCTGAAATACAAATTTGAAAAAAAAAAAAAAATGAAATTAACAAACGTATAATTTTAAACATTTTTTTTGAAGAAATTATATTATTATTTAACGATATTTGAAAGTGTTTGTAAAAAGAAAATAATAAATAATAAAAAACTCATCGAATTAAAAAATCTATAATTTTAAACATTTTTTGAAAAAATTACAATATTTTTTGTTTAAAGTTTCCAAAATATAATGTCAACATTTACATATTTACAAATCTTTACATATTTAAATATTTAAATAATTTTGTTTATTTATTTTTATTGTTCCTAAAACATTTGTTTCAATTATTTTATCAAATTTACATTCATTATTTCCTTACTAGGCATTGGTCTAGGAAAAGTAAGCAATACCCTTGTTTATCTATCAGAGAAGAAAACAAGTGGAAGTGTTATATTCGTCTGTGCCGAATTTTTTATATCCTTCACAAAATTTATTTTTCATAAACATATTAGTAGTTATAAAATGGTGTTATAAATTACATCGGAAAGTTTGTAAGATAAAGAGTTCCCGAAAGCTCCTTGGGCATATGACTTAGGTAGATCGCTCAGACCATTTGTGTTGAATAGCTGAATAGAGAAGACATATTCAAAATTTTAAATTTGTTTTTCACAATGTTTTTTTTTTTCTTTCGAAAAAGATATCTTAGAATATTTTAGACTTGAATTAGCGATTTTAAAATTTTCCGAATTTTTAATAATTTTTGAGTTTGGCTCTAAGACACAATTCCACCAAATATGATATGCCATTTTATTATCTACATTTAAAAACTTAAAACACAATTACAGTTAAGTGATAATATTTACATACTCAAATTTACTTGTGAAACTTATTTCTTCACAAAAAAAATGCAAATGGATTCTAGGAGAATGCGAACTATGGCTTAAAGATATGTAATCTTGATCACTTTCACTAGACTATCTATACCCATAGAAATTTTGTTGAAAAACATTTTTATGTACTCCTCATATGTGTGAACAATATAAAAATCAATTTACTAGACTATATATTGAATATATTTAGAATTTAACAATTTTAAAAAATTATTATTTTGTTTCACACAAATTAAAGTAAAACTATTTTTGAATTCAGAGTTTCAAAGAGCCATGTGGCCTAGAGAGTAAAAATTTAAAGCTAGGAGCATAGAATACAACTAGAAGTTTATGTAAGAGACAAAAACCTAATTCAAATGTTACATATACATATTAGGTTTTTGTGTTTTGAAAAAAATGGGTCAAATTTTTAAAAATTTGGTGGGAACTGTCCCTCAGATAAACTTCTAGTTGTATTCTATGGCTAAGAGTTTAAAGGTGTTTGTACGGGTTCGGATCCTGGCGAATAGAAATGTAATTTATATTTAATAAATTTGAAATAAACAATTTTAATTAATTAGATATATATTTGACAGTTTCTTAATCTGACATTTCAAAATTTTAATTTTTGTTGAATATAAATTATAAAACAATTTCTTGTAGTCCTGGCCAAGGATCGAATTCAGGACCTAAAGTTTTTCAGTTATAAACCCAAACGGTGTACCATATCTTTATTACTTATATCAAAAGCTTAAAACACAACTCAAATCTAAATAATACTTTTTTTTAAAAAGCATATTAAAACGTTCCTCAGAAATTCTTGTCAAATTAGCTTTTTTTAACAACGAAAATTTTTATATTTTTATTTTTTTTTTTTTTTTAGGAAAAAAGTTTTATGGAGTCCCGGGGATATGAACTCGGGCTTACCGCTTTGTAGTCTAGAACATTTCCTTTAGACTATTCAATCTCACAAATTTCCGATAGAAAATCATTTGTATATTATTGTATATGAAACAGAAACTATTATTAAATTTTGGGCAAAGAACATTGTAAAATTTTTTGAAGCTGTTCTAGAAAATTGTTTATAACTCCGCCATTCCTAAACAGATTTCACTGAATTTCAATGCCAAAATTTTCGATACTATATGCCACATATAATTTGAAAGAGAAATGTATTTATTAGACTATGGACTTCAAAAAATCCATTTTAACATACAGCCAGATGGACATATATTATCTAGAGTTATTTTTAATCATAGCAGTCACGAATATTTTTCAATTTGATATTCTAGATATATATTTAAGGACTTTCGTATAAAATGCAAACTTATATGGTCTTCGTTTTATGTGAAGGGTATAAACAAATTTATGCAGTAAATCTCCGGCTAAAGGACTAAATATTCTAATATATAAATACACATACCTACATGTGGAGATATTTAATTAAACTGCTACGAAATTTTATGAGAAAAAATTTTATGTTTTTATTTATAGTTGCGCTTAGGAAAGTTGACAAAATAAAATAAATAAAAAAAATAATAATAAATAAATAAAAATAATTATAATAATAATTAATCGCCACAAAGGTGGCGATTAATTGAAATTTTAAAATTTAGTATTTTAATAATGTTTGGTGTCTGGTGAAACAGGATAAAATTTTGCATCAAAAATTGTTTGAAATTAATAATCTGTGTTACTTAGTTAATGCGCAGTGAGCTATCAAATTTGACAAAATATTATTATTTTTTTGGTGTACAGTGAAAATATCGAAATTATATTGAAATCTAAATCTTCTAAAACTGAAACTTTTATGTATTTTGTTATCACAAAGTAAATTTTTTTATTTCTAGATATTATATGCAAATATTTAAATTTTTTAAGAAGGTAAAAATTTAGAGTATTTGTTATATTTGATATATTAGTTCTCTTATATTCTGCTGTATTGGACTTAGTAATGTAGATTAAAAACAGTACTCATTCTTAGCTTGCATTTAAAAAAAATTAAAAGGTGCTCATATGTTGCGCCCTTTTTAGATAGTTTAACTTATTAGTAAAAATTCAAGTATTCTAAATACAATTATTTAGCAAAAACAATGTATGACTATTTTAAAAGTATGAAAATATGAAATTTTGATTTTAAATTTTTACTGCTTTATTAAATATTAATTTATTATTAAATACTCATTTTTTATTATAGTAAAATTGTAATCAACAAATAATTTTCTATCTGTAAATAGGAAGAAAATCGGTTAAAAAATTTTAAAATTATTACAAATTCCTCCTACCATTAATGTGTATCAGAACCAATAAGCTGAAAAGTGGCTCTTAGGTATATGTCTTATAAGGGATCTAAGGCCAATAATGGACCAATTTTTTTTTTTTTGTATATTTTGCATAAGAATATTGTGCACATAAAACATTTGAAAACTTAATTTTATCTCAATATTCACATCAATCCATATGGAAAAGCACACGGCTAAATAAGTATAAACATATGTGCAAAACTTGCTTAAGTTTACTTAAAAACTGTACTTTAATCAAAAATTTTTTTAATTAACGACTGACGGACAGACGAACGCTGAAGTAAGACCAAAAAAAGAAAAAAACAAAATTGCCAAATTTACTTCTTTTAGTTGTTTGTGGCTAAATTAATGAGACAAAATAAAAAGTAAATTATTTTTATAGTTTCCTGAGTTAGGCGCCATTTTTCAAGTCAGCGAAACCAGTGTGTGTTGGATGTTATAATGTTTATGAAGCCCCACGATAACATATTTAGATATATGATATATATAACAATTTTTAAGGCTACCTAGAATTTTGTTCCTGGACAGAAAATTCGCAAATCTTTTTTTTTTTGTTTTGCTGAAGAAATTAAGTAAATTGTGAAATGAACACCATTAATATCCAAAGTATCGAAAGCTCATTTTTCGACTTTTTGAAGCCCTTACATAAGTTATCGACAAAAGTCCTTTTTCATTTCATTTCATATAATTTTCACTAAGATATCCTGAATGCATAAACCAAGATAGAAGAAATTTGACACAAGGATTTTCTATGAATTAAGACAAAAAAAAAAAAAAATTTGGTTGATATGTCTAGATTGGTGCGCTCAGTGAATGCCTAATAATATTAGAACACTAAAAGCCATAAAAAAGAAACAAAAAGGAATTTCGTACCAATCGGTATAAACTCGAAAATAAAAATATTGGGAGTGATCAGCCATATAAGGTGAAATTTTATATTTACATAAGTTTTGTATAAATTGATAAATTTTATTAATATGAGCACGCAGAGAAAAAAAAGTTTGGTTGCAGTATTATTACGGCAGTAATATTATGTTTACATAAACAATCGGAAACATATTATAGTTAATTTCGATAATATTTTGTTCATGAGAGGAATACTTATGTTTAAGTTATACTCAAGGAAAGAAAAAAATCTTTATTCTTGAAATCTTAAATAAAAAAAAAATCAGATACAAGAACGATCGGATAAAAGTGTTGAATACAGAAATGTAATCCTTAGAAGAGGTTCTGTCGAAATCCGGAATGATTTTTATTTTTCAATTTTTATTTAAAAAATCAATTTTAATGATTATTTTGTGATTTTTATTTCATTGCTCAAAGAATAAAACTTATTGCCAAATCTTCGTGAAAAATTAATTTTTTTTATACCCTTCACCACAGGTGGAAAGGTATAAAACTGTGGAAATTACAACCTGAATGAGAAAGGTATACATATTTGTAATTTCACAGTTTTCCTCGGATAGCTAAAATTTTATATTTTGTAGATCCTTATAAGAAACGAAGTCGAAATAAAAATATCAGTTGTCAGTTGTTATGGCGCTTATGGAGCTCACCCATTTTGTTATCGAAATTCAGCTAGATCGGTTCATAAATGGCTGTCATATGTCTAAAATACCGGGTTTTAAAGGGACCTTTCGACTTAAAAGTTATTTAAATGGAGTTTATGAAGCCTGCCAATTACATTGATATGTGAAATATATGTATATCAAAAGATCAGACATTTTTTCTATTGAAATTAAAAAAACGATTCAAAAATGGTGGAGAAATTTATAAAAAAAAAAATAAAACAAAGTGTACTAAGTCGACCCAGAATTAACCAAGTTATAGGCCAGGTTATAATTATAGTTTTTTTTTACAAAAAGTCATATTTTTTAGATCTTGAAAAATAATAATATTTTTACTCAAATCTGATTTTAGTATAAATTTCTACTTTTAGTGAAAAATCAGATTTTTATAAGAAAATTACGATTTGTAAAAAAAATTTAATATTTAGTAAAAAATTTTTATTTTTAAAAAGTTTTAATTTTTTATAAAAATTTGATTTGTTTAAGAAAATTCGATTTATAGTAAAAAATTTTATTTTTTTTTACAAAGAGTCATATTTTTTTAGATTTTTCAAAAAAATAAAATTTTTACTGAAATCAGATTGTGGTAAAAATTTCAACTTTTAGTAAAAGGTCTAATTTTTATAATGTAATTACAATTTTGTAAAGAAATTTAATATTTAGTAAAAATTTTGATTTTTAGGAAAAGTTTTATTTTTTTGTAAAAATTTTGATTTCTTATAAAATATTTGATTTTAGTAGAAAATTTGTTTTTTTTTTGTTAAAAATTTAAAAACTGTTAAAAAAATCTGAATTTTGATGTTAAATAGAAGTTATAACAAAAATTTAATTTTTCACTTAGAATTAGGAATAAATTTTTTTCTTTCAGTAATAATATTACAAAATATTCATTATGATAAGCGAAAAAATAAAAATCAAAATTAAGCATTAAAAGTTGAGCGAAAAAATCAAAAATAATTATTACTTGTTAACTTTTATTTTAAAACTCATAATCAATACTGTTCTTGGTTTTACTATATTACGGTTAAATACAATAATAATTATAATATACAGGCGATAATATTATTTTTATAACTATAAAATGTTATAAATAAACAAAATATGTCAACTTTTTACAAGTGGAGATATCATAGTAAAAAATCATAATTTGTTTATTTTTGAAACATATTTTATTTTCCACAAATATTGAATACTTGTTTTTCAACTATATAAGGTTTACCAAACTATTTTATGTCAACTCTTTTGCTTTAATAAGAAAAACCAAATTCATTACTATTCTCATTTATAATATATGATAAAGTCAGATTATATTATGATAAAGTCAGATTATAATTTGATAAAATTGGATAATAATATTGTTAATTATAATATTAATAATATTATTAATATTATGATAAAGTCAGATTATGATTTGATAAAACCGAATAATAATATGAGAATATTTTTAAATAAAATGTGAGAAAATCGTATCATATTATAAAGTTGGATCATTTTATGAATATTTTGATCATATTTATTATTACTTATGATCATAATCATTTTTGCTGCAACCATATAAACCCATCATAATATGTTACTCTTAACTGCGTGAGCTTATGTATATGTTCTACCTGTGTATTAAATTAAAAGAATGGGCATGGTGCTGCCTTATTGTTCTCGATCTCTGTGTCTCTACTTGAATTCCTAACATAATTTTTTTAACATTAAACAGGAATTGTGATAAAGAAATGCACAATATATATCTTTGCATTACCCTAATCATACAAATACTTTCCTACAAGTATTTACTAAATTACTCATGTAAATGAACAACCTTTTGCGGTTATGTATATACATAATTTATATAATACCACAAAATTGGGTTTTTGTTTGTTCTATAGTATATGTAGGTATATATATTTGGATGCAATGAAATAATTGTTTTCTAAACAATCAATACAATTTCATACACCTGCATAAATTTAGAAGAAGACACATTACTATACTTAAAAAAATAAATAGAAGATGAATTGATAGACAGAAAGACTGACAATATAATAGTCTGGGAGCTCATAGCTAAATACTGGTAGAATTTTGTATAAATAGTTGGCATTAAATATAAGATGTTTATTTATTTATAAAATTTATTTAACAAAGTAATGAGATTTTAATTTGGTAAATTAAGATTTTTCAAAGGTCTCAATTAAAAGATGCTTAGTAAAGAAAACAAATGTTATTTATTTCCACTAAAAATAAATGTTTTGTAAATTCGGTTAAAAGTTTTCTAGAAACTAAACTAACGCAAAATAATAAAAAAAAAAAAAAATAGAAAAAGAAATAAGTCAATTTTTGAATTTGTCATTATTCCAAATTGTTTCAGTTTTCTAAATGACAATTTTTCACTATGAAATCCAATTTTCATTTTCCATAAGGTCTTACTACTGTACATACATATCAAATTTACACATACTTTGACACATATATCTTCATAAATACACATTTCATTTTCACCTCTAGACAGACACAGCAAAACAACATATTGCTGTAATAAACACATACATACATACAAACACGCAGAGAAAAAAACATGGTTGCTACATTGTTATGTTAACAATGCTATGTTTTTATAGTTATTTTTCATTCATTTAAATAATACTGTGTTCGTGATAATAACGTTTTTGTTTCGGTTCTAAAATTTAATGGTTATCCTCAATAAAAATTTTAATATGGTTGACTACGATAATATGTTTTTAAATATTTTATCAAAATTATTTCTACAATCATTAAATGTCATCAATATTTATATTTGTTTTTAAATCATATTTTGTTTTGTACAATTGTTGAATGTTTGTGTTTGGAATATTTTATGTTTTTCTCAAATATATATAGAACATTTGTTTTTATACTATGTTTTGTTTTCCACAAGTTTTAAATGTTTTCTTTTAACCATATTTTTTTTTTGCCCAACTATTGATTACACATTTTTATTTATCAGTTCGGTAGTTTGTCGGTAAGTAATCACTTTAGCTATGAATAATAAGTTTTTATATATTTATTAAAAATTCGTGATAAAATATAGAATATTTGTGATAAATAAATAAAAGTCAATTAAATGGAAATAAAAAAGGCAAAAAATTGAAACTTGAAAGTGGCTTTACATACCACATTAAAAGCATATATATATTGTCGGCGCGCTGACGAAGAGTCCTGTTCAATTTTCTTTATTTTTATTTTTGTTGCAACTTGTAGCGTTATTAGCCATACATTCATCAACCAAAGCGACATTCTATTATTTGGTCTTATAAACCATATATATTTCGCTAATCAATCCTACTATCAGTTTTATCTTTGCGGTCAAAGGCTTTTAAACCATTCCTTTAACTCACACGTTCAAGCCTTTCAAGTAGAATACGAGAATTTTTATTTTCGGTTTCTATTTCGGTTTATTAAGTCGTTAGAATCAAATTTAATTGGCTACATTTGAATTTCCAAAGAAAACATATAACGCCTAAACTAAGTTCCTATGTAGATAACTAATATGCAAATAACTAATATCTAAATATTTAATATGTAAATAAATTTATAAAGCTAACAAAAAGTTTTCCCACTTATTTTGTAAAACATAAAATATACTCAATAAAACATAATGAAAATAATAATTTATAATTAATATGTTTAATTTAAATATTATGTTTAGTACAGGAAACTCGTAATTTTTATGACAATATGATGCAATTAAACCATAATATGGTAAAATGGGATTATAATATGTTAGGATGGCATCGTAATATGATAAAATGAAATCATGATATGATAAACTTTATCATATAATATAATAAAATAATAATGTTAAAATAAAATCATATATTATGATAAAATAAACATGGAATTATAATATGATAAAATGGAAACACGATATTATGATCAAATCCGGAGCAATATTATAAAAGAACTTTATAATACTATTAAATCGAATCATTATATAATGAAACCGTACTACATTATTATAAAATGGAATCATAATTTAATTATTTACAAACATAAAAATTTTTAACCGTAATTCCAATCATAATATGTTGCTCTTAGATTATGGTCACCAGAACCATTCTTTTTCTCTGTGTGTACATATGTATGTACAAGGAAACTTTACACATACATTACACTTAATTATAAAAGCAGGTTTGTAGGTTTTTATGATTATGATTTTCACATTATGAAAATTACTTGGTTTTCACCAGGACTATAAACAGTAATGAGCGCAAAAAAAGCACTGTTTTATGAGGAAGAGTGATAATGAAATGGTGAGTGAGTATAAGCAAATGAATTGGCTGCGGATTTTGACAAGGTTTCGTCGACTTAATGAGAAAGGGTTGTAAGTGGTGATTAAATTTGCTGTTACTTTTAAATCTGAATGATGCAAGTATATATATTAATTGATATTTTATAATTGGTGAGATATTAGCTATATTTGATATGATCAGTTTCATAACATTCCTCTCGGACATCCTGCACTTCAAAATATTTAATAAAGTAAAGGAAGGAGTAAGAGTTTTTGTAGAATATAATATATAAATATATGTATATACATATATATATATCCCTTATCATTTACAATTTGAAGAATTTATTACCCAATTCACAAAATATGTTATTTGATTTATTGTGTTATATATTATTTAAAATAATATATTATTTATTTATTTATTTATTTTTTTTTTTGGAAATTTAAAACAATGTTACAACATTGTTCGATTATTTATCAAAAATTTAAAATCATTAAAAGCTGTTTATTCATTAAAGAAAATATTTAAAAAAAAAAATCCGATTATTCACAAAAAAATTTAAATGTTCACCAAAAATCCAAATATTTACTAAAACTCCTATTATTGAACAAAATCGCTTATTCATTCAAAATTCTATTTTTCACTTGGAATCTCAAATTTCAGAATTTAAAAAAAATCGTTTTATCAATAATAACAAGTCGGTCATGCCCGAAAATATGATATCCTTTACCATTGTGTTTGAGCATCAAATTGATTTTTGAGTTTTTCAGAAATGGTCTTGAGAAAAAACATGGTTACAGCATTGTCAGTATTATTATGTTCTCATTGTTACTTATTTTGAATTTTAGTAACTCTGCGTTCATGATAACAGCGTTTTTGTTAAAATTTTGTCATTTAATGTTTACACTCAATCAAAATTTTAATATAGTTGACTACAAAAATTATATGTTTTTAAATATTTTTACCGGAAATAGAATATTATTAAAATGAAAAATATAATTACTTCCACAACCATTAAATATTTCCAGTCTTTTCATTGTTCTTAAACCATATTCTGTTTTAAAACCATATCAATATGATAATAAAATGTTTCAAATAAATATAATAATTATCCTTTTCACAAACTTAGTGGAAAGATACAAAACTTGTTTACTTTTAAATGTTTTGTTTTTATTGGTTTTTTCCAATTTCATTATAAATCTCATTTAGTTTGTATATGTATGAATAAATATAAATAGACAAGGTCTGGTTATACTCGGTGTGATTCAAGCAATATAAGATATTGATTACTTACCATTAAAGGGTTTAGTTAAAAAACATATCTTGCATTTGAACCATATATGAATAATATATATTATATATAATGAATATAATTAATTAATAAAAAATATTTAAATATTCTTTTTTTTTTGTCTAATGAACACTTTTCTCTATTATTTAAAAAAAAAAATTTATACAAATAAAATTGTTTATTATTATATTTTAATAATGATAAGATGGAATAATAATATGATAAAATGAAATATTACATTATTGATAACATTGTATAACTATATGATAATATGGGATAATAATATGATAAAATAGGGTCGTAATATGACAATGTGGTATAATAATATAATAAGATAAAATAATAATATAATAATATCTAATCATAATCTGATAGAAAGGGATAATGAGGTAGTAATGAGATAATGAGGTAGTAAGATTGTTCAATTATGTGTAATACTAGAATCATAACATAAAAAACAAACCATGAAATCGGACACAATATGAAAAAATGTAATCATAATAATTATTACTTATAATCATTTCTATTATTCTCTATGATTATATAATATATATTTTTTTGAGACCTATGGCCAATTATGAAATAATCCTTATGAATTCTTGGTACTATAATTTCTGCTTACATAAAACTTGTGTCAAAATTTACTTTGATATTGTCATTTATATGGTATTTATGGGAGTGTAAGTGATTTTCGGATCTTATATGGGAGCTGTGCTTAATTACGGATACATGAAATTTTGTATTCTGATTCACTCTTATATAAAATTTATTTGTACCAAATTTTTTGTGAAATAGTGCTGGGAACTGCTTGCATGGGGAATAGATGAAATAATGGATTTCAATAGGCTCTGTCGTTATAGAAAAATAGTCATGTGTTCCACATTTCATCAAAATATCTATAAAATTACGTATATGGACTGACTACCAGTCAGGTGGACACTCAGACAACCTGAACGAATATCGTTTAATCAACTCATAAAATGATACTGAGTCTATTGTTATACTTTAAGGTAGGTGTTGTGATATAAGAAAATCAGAATTTTCAAAAAATATTTTTTTACTAAAAACCTAAGTATTTGGAATAAATAAATATAAAATAATAAAAAAGTTTGACATCTATAATATTTTAGTTCATCGAAAATAACACACATATTCACAAAGTGTATTAGTTTTTTAAAAATATTATTTTTCTTCACATAATATTTTAATAAGTTGTGAATTGGGCATATATGTATAAATTTTTTTAAGATTTCTTCCTACAATAGCTGTCATTATTTCTAAAGTATCAAATCATTCTTATCTATCATCTACCACCATCACCACAACCACTTCAACCTTCAATCAATTCATTTACTCTTAATCCATTTATGTTTATTTAATGTCCATTATTTATCCAACAAGGATACAACAAGCATTATCCCAATCTTCCGATGTTTATTTACCAACACTTTATTTACATCACTCTCGATTTATTTGAATTATTTCTCGATGGCTTTTCAAAATCTACACAAGTTTATTGTGTCAATTGTATGTCATTATTATTGTACAATAATGTCAACCCTTTTTTGCTCTTTATCACACTCATTTTTTTGTGCATATGTTGGATGTTCTTTTCTTGGCCGAATATAACCAACAACAATAAATAAAAACATCAACAAAAACAACCAATTCATGGTAATAAATGACATGTAATCATATCAAACATTACAAAAATACACAAAGTAACACTTATATTCAGCTCATTTCGATATTACTGAAAGCAAAAATCTATTTTTTGGTAATAAAAATTACAAAAACGAAAAAAAAAACATTGAAAAATAATGAAATGACTCTAAAGAGAAAATCAAGTGGAAGTTATGTGTGTCAACCAGTGGGAAATTCCTAAACGAAAACCGGAAGTGTAAATTTAATTTAAGCCCGTAATAATTGTAAAACATTATTCAAAAAAGTATTGGTATATACTTCTTGTATTGTATAAAAAAGATAATAGCAAATGAAGCGAAAAATTAAATTTATTTATTTGAGTACAGTTTCGGTATAAAAATTGCTAACAGTATAAAAACAATTTGCGGATTAAATTTTTTAGGTTGCGCAATTGTTAATATTGATGTAATAGTATTAGTCAGCATATGGCGAATTTTAATAAATATGTTTTTAAAAATTTGTAATATACACAAAAAATTTTAAAAATATACGCTTATGTAAATTTAAATAAAAACATATTTTAGGGGCTTATTTTAAAACAATAAATGCAAGAAGATCCGGCCTCTATTTATCAGTTTCGTAAAATTTTTAAAATTTTTAACTTTAATAAATGTTAGAGTATTATCTGAGCCTAGAAGTGCATTACTGGTATTTTATTTTAGAATATACATTAGAACGGGTCAATTATTTTTGACAAAAGCGAAGAATTCTAAAAAAAATTTCCCAAGAAACCATGTTTCTATAATCAAAACATAGCTCCCGCTAAGTGACATAAAATTTCACAAAAATAGAGAAAATGTTCATCTGGAGGACTAAAATCCCATGGTGATTCTCAAATATAGTTTCATAACAAGCTCAAAATAACGAATTTTTTGAGACCCATTTCGGAAAAAAATTCTAAACTTTTTATTTGGCTAAAAATGGTACTTATGATTTTTCCATTGCTAGTAGGGAATTAATTTTATCAACGCACAACATTTGAATCTCAAAAAAAAAAAGTTTCTCGGGACATTTGACAATGCATTTTTTTTTTTTTTAAATACCTCAAATTGAAATCTTTATATCTCTCTTTTAAATTTAGACCCCTAGTTTTTGGAGTAGTTTTCTTAGAATTTTGCATAGATTTCGTTTTTGATACGTTCTTTTGCATTTTACACATCCGAAAAATTTGACCCATATATATATATATATATAAATATATAAATATATAAATATAATGATATATATATATATATATATATATATATATATATATTTATGTCTCTAGGGGAGAGCTAATTCTAATTTTAGAACTCTTGTTTCTTAGGGAAATTTTCTTAGAATTTTGCGTAGGTGTCGTTTTAGCTATACGCCTTTTTGCTTATTTCTCAGTTGAACAAACTGACCCACCCACAGTGTCACATTTGGCACTTTTAGAAAAACAAAAATCCAGTTTTGGAAATATTGGACTGAAATTTTATATTCTGTTAGAGACAGTGGTGTAAAAATTCCCACTAAAAATGGACGGGTAGTATCACTGCCACTCTCATACTAAAAATATATATATTTTTTTATGAATTTCGGTTTAATTTTCATAAATTTTATTATAGTAAAGAATTCTTCAAGGGTAGACTTGACAGGATGTAGTCAGACTAACATTAGTGTAATATTTGCATAACAAATTTTAACCCATACCTTAAAATTTCGATATAATTCTTAACAAATTGCTAATATGAGGAACCACATATTTTTTTAATATTTTAAAAGATCGCAAAAAGTTGGAGCCAATATTCTGACATATAATTTTATTATGGATGCTCTTGTGTGTACTAGTCGTATTTTTAAGTCGGAATACGCTGAAAATTTTTAATTCCAGTCTATTAAAAATAGAATTTCTAAAAAAAATATTTTGTAATATTAGTATTTTTTTTTTTAATAAATAAAAAAAAATGGATTCAATATTGACCATTCTAACCTAAGAAATTATAATAAATTAATTTAATTAAGTAAAATATAGTCGGTCAAGCCCGACCATATTATATCGCTCACCATTGTGTATGTCCATCAAAATTCATGGCGGGGTCTTATATTAGACATGCGGACAATTGTGGACCGATACTTTTACTAAGTGTAAAATAAAATATACGAATACAAAATATTACGTTAATACTAACATTTATAGGAATTTATGCATTTTAGGGTGATTCCCGAAAGTGGGCTTATATGGGAGCTATGGTAAATTATGGAACGATCCTCATAAAATTTGTCACTATGATTTCTACTTATATAATACTTATTTGTGTCGAATATAAATCTGATACTAACATATGTATGTGATTTATGTACGATAAAATGATTTTCGGAAGCAAATTTATTTATATTTAAGGCATTTATGATCGTTAAACCCCTATTCCGGGAGGACATTTGTATGGGAGCTAGGTGAAATAATAGACCGCTCATCACCAATTCTCTAGCCGTTTATATTGAAAGAAATTCATAAGTGACACACGAAAAAGTACCACAGAAATACATGTCTTTTTAGTATAACAAAATATGTATATTTTTTATTTTTTCAGGAAAGTAAAGCCAACACTTTGAAATTTGGTTGCGCAAAAAATTATTTTTTTCTGAACTTTAGTTCAGGAGATATAAACACTTAATTAAAGTTAAAAAATGTGATTCCTTATTCAAGTGGCAGGCAGTGTAACTTTAGAATTAAAATTATATGTCAGATTAAATTCTTGCCAACCAATTTTATTATTATTAATATAGGCCAAGGTGGTATCCAGGGGAGATATTTGTGCAACACCTATGTTTCATTGTTGTTTATACTTGATATAGAAGATTGAAAAATTCTTGGAAAAATATGTTAGACTTTATTTATGGGCAGTATCACCAGATTTTCTAGAACGATTTTTTTACAAAATAATTAAGGAAACATTTAGCATCATATACCCTGGTGCATATTCTTATAAACGCATATCAATTTTTTTAATGAACTTATCAAAAATGGGGCTAAAAATAATTAGGGTGCTACAAATTAATTTTCACTTAAGAAATTAATAACAAAAATCTTAAAATTTTTTTCATTGTAATTTTAGTGGTTTAGTTGCAACTTTTTATGGTATTTTCCTATATACGCACTTAAATTAGTGAACCAATTTAGCATTATTAATAATGTTTTGATGAACCTTTGTTCTGGATAACTTAAAAAATTTGGTCTGGCATTGATTCAACTAATTTTTGAAGAAAATCACTGTCAATTTCTTCCCAAGCTTTTTTTAGTTTTAACTATGTTATTGTCATTATGGTTTCAATCTGTGAATTTCTTGCGCAAACTTTAGGGGCCATGTATACCCATAGATTCTCCATTGGCCGGCCTATACAATAGTGGAATACTATGTTCATTAATCCACGATTTAGATTGGTTCGAGACATGGATTGCAGCGTAATCCTGTTGGAATATGCAATCTTCATCCATTTTTTCATCCATAAATGAGAGAAGAGCATCTTCGAACAGTTTATTATAAATTACACTGTCGATTTTAGTTGGAACATAAAATATTTTTGATTAAAGAAAATTATAAAAGGAAGAAATAAATATTTCTCACTTAAAAAAGTATCGTTATATCGTTATTATAACAAGACAACATTGTTTTTGGTTAAGAGAAACGAATATACATTAAAGAAAAAAAAAAAAATTAAATGATTTATAAGAATATGCACCATGGTATTTTTTAACCCATGTATTTTAAATTTCTTTATGCGACTCTACGTTTCTATTAATCATTATAAACACCTACTAATTATACCCATAATATTTCGTGAGTCCATGTAATGTGCCTTTGCAAAATGTGCTTTGACAAAAGTGTTCCGTTTTCAACTATCAACTATATTTGACTTAAATTTATGGACCCGATCAATTATATTTAGCGGTTTTCTTATATCTATGTATCCGAGATTTGTACAAATTGCAATTTGTTATATAAAAATACAAAAACAAAAAGTGCAATTTTTGTGTAATTTTCAAAAGTTTCATAAAATTTTTGTATTAAAATTATTTTTAATGCTCCCTCGATTTTATTTTATAAAATAACTATCAATTGCGTTGACTATTTAGGGCACATCAACGAGATATAGGGCATAATAGCCATAATTACTTTTTTTTACTATTTTATATGGAAACATCCACATTTAAAAATTATGGGTGTTTTATAGTTTCATAGAGGGACAACCTCATTAATCTTAACTCGAAAACTGAAGTCAATAGAGGCTTAGAACTCCATGAACACATGTATCTAAATTGACTAAGAAATCCCGAGCCGCAAAATCAGTACTGCAATATGTTATATTTTTACTTTCTTTTTAAAATATTTTATAACTTTTTTGACAGAAATAAAAAATATTTTTTTATTCAAAAATCAACTCTATTTGAGACAAATTCAATTGAGAATTTGATTGCAAAAATTTTTTAATGGTTGTACCTTTAAAGATACAAGGTGCATTTAAGGGTTAATTTTATATATAGTTGGCTATATTCTAAAATCGAAATCGAGTTAAAGTAATACTGAACGAAATTTTAAAAGTCCTGTTTTTCAAAATCCACAACATTTTTAAATTTTTTAGTTTTAGTTTATTAAAAATAAAAGTTATTTATGGCCTGATGAATAATAAATCGAATAATTTTAATAATATTAAAATTTAGAGCATTACTAAAATTCTATTCCATTTTCACTTGATGTCGATTAACATAACAAGGAATATGAAATACGTAAAATTATTTGCCATAACTTTTCTACCCTTTTATTTCTTCAATCATCATCATGTGTCCTTCAAACACTGACATTTATAATTTCCACTATTTTCCTTTTTATAACGATAAGCTCTTTCGAAATAATTTTTAAAAAATATATAAATACATAAATTTAGAAAATGTTACAAAACTAACCAAATAATATGCTTTTTTCATGTTTGGACATAAAACCCTTCAACAAACTTATGCTGAGAAAAAATATGTAGTACATATAATGTCAATTGCGAGTTGATAGAAATGGGAATAAATGAATGTGAAAAATATCCAGTAATAAACCCCTTGTTAAGTATTAATAAACAGGAAGTCTAAAGTACCTAACAAAATATATATACTACCACCATCACCATTACCACCATTACTTGATATAATAACTATTGCATAGATACCCTGCAAGCATTTAGTGAATTCTTTTTCGAAATAGCTCACTTCTTCGCCACTCTTAGAAGTGCAATAGAAGTTTTCTCTCAATTTTCCAACAACAAAATATATTAGTATACGAATTGAATCTTCTAAACGTAACTTCTTTAATCACTATTAGAAGTTGTTTGGATAACAGTTACAGTTATCCAAAAACGAATACACTATTATTCAACACCTTTGCTAGCATTTGAAAGATTGTTTTTTAACAATCCACATAATCTGTCGATTTTGGCACTCTAAGATGATTAATAGTAGAACGTGCAAAACCTTACAAAAACAACACACATTAGGTTCGAAATTTTATCATAAAATCATGATTTTGACGATTGTTTACATTTCATAACTGGAAAAAGAACAAGCAGAAACAATATAATTCCGCTTAGTAAAAATATAAATTTTGAAGTGATTAGAATGAAAAAAAATATTATTTAAGCTGATAGTGAAACAAAAAATTCGTAAGTTGTATGTATAAAAGGAAAATTAAGAAAATAACGTAAGCGTTTATCATAATTTAAAAGAAATTATTAATATTTCAACTAGTTCTGGGCAAGCGAATACATTTAGGAAAACATTTTCATTTTCTATATAATTAAAATATGTTATTGACAATTTGAGGTCCAGAACATGGACAGAAAATTTTGTTTTATATAAAATTCTTAATAACTTTAATAACATTTTTTAAAAGTGTGACTTATATATGACATGCCCGCAGCACAAGTCGCTAATTTTCAGAATAATTTTCTATAGGACAAAAAATTAAAAATATATTAAAAATTCGATTTTACAAGTCTATTCTATGGAAGATTAAAATTTGTAGATACAGCAATCAAAATTTTGGGAATGCAACGTTTTAGAGTATCCGAAAAATATTATAGGAGAGCTGAATTTTTGCATTTTAAATTTGGAAAAGAATTTATAATTTTCAAAATTTTATTTATAATTTTCAAAATTTTAAGTTTGAAAAAAATTCAAACGTTGTTGTTGTTATTAAATATTTTGAAGAAATTCTTTTGTTGTTCTAATGCTTAAAATGTGGAGTAGATTGTCGTAATTTCTGGTTAAGAAGTATATTTATTTATTTCGGTGTTTAAAAAACCTTAAATATTGGCTAACATTATTGAAAAAACTTTCATGGCCAAGATGAGATTTAAATAATGATTTAAAATGGTACATCATCATTAAAATTTGTAATAGACTATGGAAATGATTAAAAGATCATATAGTCTTTAATAAAGGGAAACATAAATTAGAGAAAATTTGTTATAAATATAATAGCTGACTAGCGAGAAAGTATGATTTTAAGAAAATATATGGTGTTCGCCTTATAAAAGGTGTAATTGTTTTTCTGTAGAAAAACTGGCGATTTTAGAAAAAAAAAAATTAACTAAAAAATTGTATTTATTTTAGTTACATAGAAAATTCAATACAAAATTAAAATAAATAATAATGTTGTCTTGTAATATTTAGAAATCGTATATTATATTATTGAAAAACATGGTGGAAATATTGAATTACACTTTTTATAATGCGAACATCACAACCTTTCTAAAAATCATACATTGTCGCCGAACATACTAATAACTGCAGAAAATTGTGTAAATATTCTAATAGATGTTAAATATTCATTTGAATTCAAAATATTGCTGTGCGATTAATTTCATTTGAAAATGTAAGTATTACTGGCATTATTATTTTAAAAATTTTTTGTAAAATAGTTTTAAAATTCTGCAAATATTTTCTATCGAAAGTGTAACTACGTCGGTACACCGGGAAGTTGATGTGTTTCGCTATTACTATCGAATTCTCATAGAGTTAGAGATAGCATCTTTTGAGTTACGCTTTAGTGGGGATTGGAAGATTCGAATTAGAATTTTTTATTAGATACTTTTTACTGCGGTATAGTAGATCTTAATACGTGACGTACAAAATTTACTAAAGCGTTACTAATTCTGATCTACTTAGTAACACCGTTCGGGATGAAATGTGCCACTAAGAGATAGTTCCTTTTGAGTAACGCTTTAGTGGTAATTTGAAGATTGGAATTAGTGACATTCAATACTGACTAAAACGTTACTCAAAAGGAACTATCGCTTAGTTACACAGTTCTTCCCGAAAGGTGTTACTAAGTAGATCAGAATTCGATAGTAAAAGCGACGCATATCAACTTCCTGGTGTGTCGATATAGTTACGCTTTCGATAGAAAATGTTTGCAGGGATATTGTATATAATAGTTAGTTATACATAGTTGTATTAGTACAACTTATTGTGTATGTTTTATACATACAATAACATTTGATATGTATTTCCTTGCCTTTTTTGTTGTTGGTATTGTTATTTGGTCATAGAATGAGGATGCAGCTTTAGCAGATTAAGGGTATATATTATACATACATGTACAGTATAGTGTATATCCAAACTTTAAGGCACATAAAAATAGATTTAAGTTGAAAATAACAAGATGTCACATTAAAAATGGCTCTCAACATGAGTCTAAATATGTATGAAATAAAAAACAAAAAAAAAAAAAAAGAACACACACACAAACGAATTCATTCATTGTATAAAGGAATGAATATTTATTTGAGGGTAAATTTAAAAGTTTTTCGAAATATTGAAAAATTTATAGCAGCCAGCCAAAATTAAAACAAATTAAAATTTATAAAAGCAAAGAAACGAAACGGATTCATATAGGTGATAAAATGTACCATAAATGCAGAGGAAAAACATGGTTACAGCATTATCACTACAACAATATTGTGCTCTCATTGTTAATTTTCTTGAATTTTAATAAATATGTGTTCCTGATAACAACATTTTTGTATAAATTTTGTCATTTAATGTTTACACTCAACAAAAAGTTTAATATGGTTTACTACAAAAATTATATATTTTTAAATATTTTAACCAGAAACAAAATTTTATTAATATGAAAAATATCATTACTTCTAAATATATATAAATATTTGTAGTCTTTCTCCTTGTTCTTAAACCATATTCTGCTTTTAAACCATATTAATATTATTATTCCCATGACAATAAAATGTTTCAAAAGAATATAATACTTATCATTTTCACATACTTAGTGAAAAAGTGCATTACTTGTTTATTTTAAATATATTTCGTTTTTAATGTTTGTTTTCCATCTTCGTTGTAACTCTCATTTAGTTTATATATGAATAAATATAAATAGACAAGGTTTGATTATACTCAGTGTTGCCAGAAAATTCTCGATGTCATCTGCTATATTCAAAAATTCAATACAATTTTTACCCACGTTTGACATTATTTGCTTTGCTAAATTTTAATTTTTAAATTTATTATAATAAAATTTTCCCGCTAGATCTGGCGATATTTTGTCGTCCTCAGCGGGTACTTTTCATAAAATGCTGCTTAGTGAATTTTCTGACTGTAATAGTTTTTTAACTGGCGGTTTCTAGCGGCTTTTTTTCTAAAGTATCAATTATTAAATCGCAATAATAGCTTTCCACTTTAAAGTGATAAAAAATAACGCAGCATTAAATAATCAGTGTTGCCAGTTTAGCCCTTTTAAGGCTAAATCTAGATTTTTTATTTTGCTTTTAGCCTCAAAATTTTTATTTTAGCTTCCAGTTTATTTTTCTAGACCTTTTTGATTTTTAAAATTGCCTTAAAAGGGCTAAAATTTTAGTATTTCAATAGTGAAGAAAATAATTTCTTATTTGCTTTTACTAATTTTATTTTTACAGAATCATTCACTTAAGAATTTTTGTGTATTAAATCGCAAAAAAAAAAGAAATTGAGATTATTTATATTTTAAAAAAGTTTTCGCCCGCGGCGCTTCATTCTTCAAGTCAAATATAACTTGACTCATTATATTGACCTAATTAGTTGTTATAATTATTTTTTAACAAGCTTCATTAAGCATACACGGAGAGAAAAAATATAGTAGTGCAACATTGTTTAAAATTACTATTTTTTTTTGCAAATTTTTTATTGAAAATAATAGAAAAAAATTTTCAGTAGCCAAAAATGATATTAATTTTTACCACCATATGTGGTTCAAATGCATGTTTTTTTTTTTTTTTTTTTTTTTAATAAACCTTTAATGGTAGTTAATCAATCTTATATTGCTTGAATCACACCAAGTATAACTAAACCTTGTCTATTTATTCATATATAAACTAAATGAGAATTACAATGAAGTTGGAAAACATACAATAAAAATAAAACATTATTTTCAAAATATATTAAAAAAACAAGTTATGAATAAGTTTATGAAAAGTATAAGTATTTTATTTATTTGAAAAATTTTATTGTCATTAATATGGTTTAAAAACAGAAAAGGAAAAATACTGCGATATTTTAATGGTTGTAGAAGTAATGATATTTTCCATATTAAGAAAATTTTGATTTAGGTAAAAATATTTAAAAACATATAATTTTTACAGTCAATCATATTAAAATTTTTAATGAGTGCAAATATTAAACGATCAAATTTAAGCAAAAGCATTGTTATCATGAATACCGATTTATTAAAATTCAAGAAAATTAACAATAAGAACATAATATTACTGTAGTGATAATGTCTTAACCACATTTTTTCTCTGCATGTAGAAACTAGAAACATAATTTAAAAAATTCTCATAAAAGGTAAAAATCACACAAAAATTTCGAAATTATTAATAAAAAATAAATTATAATTTAGAAATGATAAAGCACTTCAAAACATTGGTTCAATTTTCATATGGAATATAACCCAAATTTGTATGGGAATTTTGTGGTCGATTTTTCACTGGGTAATTTTGTTAACAGAGGTTCTATGATTTATTTAAAATTTAAAAAATATCAATGAGAAAAAAAATTTTTTTGACCTTTTTTAGAGTACAATTTAGCCTATTTTTTCTCACCTCCTGGCAACACTGTAAATAATCTTACTGAAAAGCATTGTTCTTACATTCGTAAGGAAATTCATTTGAAATATTAATTAAATAACAAAAATTAAATAAAAATGTATTAATAATAAAAAATATGTAGTTTTGTTGCAAGGTTTTTCTTGAAGCATTTTCACATTTGCTTTACACATAATATAAAAAGTTTTTGATAGTAAAAATCATTTATGTACTATTAAAATTTTGATAGTTGGTGTCACTAAATACATTTATTAAGCACTGACTCAATATTTTTCCGCATCCAAATTTCTAAAAACACTAAAAACAATGCTAAAAGCACTGAGTTGACAATACTTGTTTAATATTCTTATAAAAATAACCATATATTGCAAACAATATTTTTTACTATAGTTTTTTTTATTGCAAACTTAAGTATTCTTTTCCTATTCCTTAAGTTTTTCCTAGGTTTGAAAATTGTTTGACGTCTTAAATAATATTTATTGGAAATAATAATAATAATAACAATAATAATAATAATAATAATAATAATAATAGTAATACAAAATCTAATAAAATTATTATTTTCTTTGTGGCTATATATTTCGCGCCAATATCTTTTTAATTTTACAGCCCATAAGCTTAGGATATCTTCACATTTCTTTTTTAAACTGTAAAACCAAACATTACATAAGTGTGAGCTTAAACTTAAATAATTCTTAACTAAGTTTGCATTTAAGTATACATTAAGGGAATAGTATAAAACTGGGCCATAGTATTCATTTATTTTTACAAGATTTACAATAGATATTGTTTCGTCAAGACCTTCTTTTCGAAATTGAAATTTTTTAATTTTTTATAGATAACCAAAATTATAAGAAAATATTTAGTTATATTTAATTTTTGTTAAATATTTGCGATGTTTTACATTTTGTTTAATAAGAATTATAATGTTGTTTAAACAGATTTATAAATATTGAACACAAAAAAAAAATTAGACCGGCTTTTACGAAATATATTTGGCAACGATAGAGCAAATTTTGTTCTTCACCATCTATTATTAACAGGTGTAAAATTTAAGTTCAATACCAGTAATCGATTGAAAGTTAAAATTATTTAACATATCTTTTTATTATTATTTTTATTATTTTTGAATTTAAAAATATAAAAATGAATTTAGATTTTTTTAAAATCTAAATAGTATTTATTGCAAAATTTTTTAACTTCCAAATTATTAATCTATTGGACTTGAATTTTGTATCTAGTTACTGAAACACAAAATTTGCAACAATTTAAATTTATTTTTCAATGAATAATTAATATATTGAAAAAATATTCGATCTTTATAAAAAATTTTATAATATATTTAAAATATATACATATATATATATATATATATTATATATATAATATATATATATATATATATATATATATATATATATATATATATATATATCTATATATATATATATATGATGAGCTTCTCATATTTTGCTGATGATTTTACTTTCGACCAAAATTATTTGGAATATCAAACGAATAGCAAGATAAACCTTTTAATTTTACCCATTCTCTAATTTATGAAATACTACTTAAAATTTCCATTCGCAACATGTTGCGGCGTCATTTGATTTTAACCCTTAAAGCTATATAAAGCTTCACAGCAACATTAGAGAAGGGTAATACCAATAAAGATATTACAAATTTAGACAATTGTTCAAATAGGTCTTCATTTACCGAATTTTTGAAGTTATAAACTTTTGTCCAATTACGTTATCTTCTCCATTATATTTCTCCTAAAAGTGAAATAATAGGAGGTTTAATTTCTTTTAAAGTGTTTTCTTTAAAATATATGAAATAATATAAAATCCTAAATATTAGGGTATCCAATCGATTAACCGTAATGTGATTATTTGATTAATGTTGGTCAATTAACTGTTCGAACAATTTAAAATTGTATATTTTCGAATAACGAATAGACCGAATAATTGGTGTCGAATAACCGATTAATCGAATTTTTGATTTCTGGAGTTATAAATTTCGAATATGTTTTAGTTTTAAGATAAATTTTTGTCACGACTACATCTGTGTCTGTTATATACCTAGAAAAAATAAATAAAAGTCATTTTTAGGGATGTACATTTTCATTGCTTCCAAAGTATCAATAAGTGTACGTTTTTTTGTGCTTAAAAATTAATACAAACAAAATCCAAATATATTAGAAAAAAAAAAAAAAAGATTGAAACAAACGAATTTTTTACCTTACAGGCTATAAAACACTGAGATTCGATTGTTATTTTTGCAAATACTTCTTACTAAAAATAATATTTTTAAACAAATGAAAAATGCTGTTATGCATAATTTTTTTATTGAAAAATATGTAGGTTCATATAAAAATTAAAACTATTTTCCTTGCGAAGATAGAAAAGAATTTGGATTTTCGTTGCAATTTTGCATGAAATCATGACTTCCTTCTCAGTAAATAAGTATCAGAATAGAGAACATCTTTCAATGAAAAACCTGTGTTAAATTCATCGGAAATGATCCGAATTTGCTATACTTCTGGATCACAAGTTCATGAGTTTATTTAATTTGGATGTTCTTTTTTTGAGTATAGAATGTTTTTTTTTTTTAATTATCTATATATAATTTCCTAAGCATGTTTCTATTTTCAGAGTTTTCTGAAGCCACCAGATAACGTAGGAAATTTAAATTCGGCTTAATTATGAAACTATTCGTCCCACACATCCTAATGGAGCCAGATTTTGAAATTTCTATCAGGGGGCGGAGATACCTGGATTTATATATGATGCCCTAAGAATATTTTCTTTTTCTGAAGCTTCTAGACGACGTAGACTGTTTTATTAAATAAAGCTGAATGGAGAATATTTTATAGTATTATGTCAAAAAATGAAATTTTTTCATACAATTGAGTGAAAGAATTGATATGATGAACCCTTTGTGAAATAATTCATTATATTTCTAAATAACTATTTCCATACTTTACATGCCATCGATTGATTATTAACCGAACAACTTTTAACTTTGAATTATTATTTGTTGAATTGGTTACCTTAGTACTGACCCAAACTACATCTACACAAAAAATGTCATATTCATATCTTCAAAAACGACATCTATATTAACAAAAGTCAAAAGGCCGTAACATCAATTTCATGAACGAAAAACATTCGTAAAATTTGCTCCTTTTAAGAAAAATTTGATTCGAAGAGTGTTTAATGCTTTATTTATTTTTACTTTTAGTGAACGTTTAAAAATTTTATTTAAATGCTTAATTTTGAAGGAAAAAATTAAAAATTTTTTCTTACGGCCTTTTGCATTTTCATGCAAAAAAGAAGCAATGCTTTTTGCTTTTGCTGTAAAAAAATGAAAAAGTGTAGTTATGGTCTTTTGCATTTTAGGCGACGATATGTATATCTCACATTTTTATACAAACATTATGTTTACATGCATATTTTTTTATTAGACACATATTTTTGCAATTATGTATTTACATATGTACGAATAAATTTGGATGGACCATTCTGTTTGTTGGATAAATTTAATTTAAATATTTTTATTTTGCTGCTTTTTTCCAAGTGTTTCATTTTTTTATTGGAAAAAAATTATTCGAAATTGTAATAATATAACAATATTGTTTTCAGCAATACGATATAATACCACAGATGGTACCTAACTTATTTTAAACTTAACCATGACTTTTTTAAAAAAAAAACCTAATTTAAGTGTGTCCTTACTGTTTCGTAATTACTCTTTAACCTGCCCTCGTATTAATGCTTGAGTATGTAAAGATATCAGGTTTCATGTACAATACCAAGTATTTATAGTATGAACATAGAAAGGATTCTATATTCAATGTTGGAGTATGTGTAACCACATACAATTTTTGCCACAATTCAATTGACTTTTTTTATGGCCAAACATAAAATGTTGTATTTTATTTGGCCAAGAAGGGATAAAAAAAAATATAAATTTGATGCGTTTTTTTTTCTTCGCTCAGCCCAAAATATATTAACATAGGGGAAAATAAGAAAAAAAAAAAAAACCGAAACGTTAAAACAATTTTCATTCAACAGTTAAGCCTGTAATAATGTCATCATATAATGAGGTACAAATAAGAGCTTTTGAGTAGAGAAAAAAAAAGGGTTAAAAACCCCAACATGAGCTCAATAAAAAATATGTTTATAGTTTAATGTTACCAAATGCAAAAAGATACAAAATAAAAAACCATCACAACCTAGCACGTGATAGTATCAACAAGATGAAAAAAAAAACAATAAAAGAAATAGAAAATTAAAGAACATTGATAATTTGGGAAAGATCATAAAAATAACGCACTTCTTACTGGTCATCAAAATATGTATCAAGTTTTATGTTCATTTACAAAAGAGAAAAATACAAACAAATACCTTTTATAACAATTTAACTGAAAACGTGACTGCTATAAAAATTTATGATGTCCAATTATTTATTATTAAACTATTTTTAAGGTTGTTATTTTGTTTTTTTATTTTATTTATTATAAAATCCTCTTCAACATTTATTCTAAATAAATTTTTATGGCCTTTATAATCATGAGCCCAAAAACTCTCTTTATGGCCTTATAAAAACTTAACTTTAAACTCATGTTGTTAATTAAATTTGTAAACACATAGTTGCAAATTAGAACTTTTACAAACAGTTAATAAGAAAACATTTTAATATTACACACATGTAAATACACTGAGAAATTAACACTAAGACAATTAGTGTCAATCGATGTTAAGGGTTGTTTTTAATTTTGTGTAAGATATAATACAAATCTGCAAACATATTTTTAAATTGTAAATTTAAGATTGGTATATTATTTGGTTAATAAGGAAAATATTCCATCTAATTTAGGTAAAGTGCAAAAGTACATATGGACTAAAGTTCAAAATTTTTTTAAATTATATTCTCTAATCATTTATATCTTTCATTAAAGTTCGATTTTTAGTGCAAAATCATAAAAAAACTAAAACTTTCCACAATTTATATGAAAAATCGAATCTTAATACAAATTTTAAGCTTTCTTATGTTTTTATACGAAAATACCAATACTAATACTAATACTAATACTAATACTAATACTAATACTAATACTAATACTAATACTAATACTAATACTAATACTAATACTAATACTAATACTAATACTAATACTAATACTAATACTAATACTAATACTAATACTAATACTAATACTAATACTAATACTAATACTAATACTAATACTAATACTAATACTAATACTAATACTAATACTAATACTAATACTAATACTAATACTAATACTAATACTAATACTAATACTAATACTAATACTAATACTAATACTAATACTAATACTAATACTAATACTAATACTAATACTAATACTAATACTAATACTAATACTAATACTAATACTAATACTAATACTAATACTAATACTAATACTAATACTAATACTAATACTAATACTAATACTAATACTAATACTAATACTAATACTAATACTAATACTAATACTAATACTAATACTAATACTAATACTAATACTAATACTAATACTAATACTAATACTAATACTAATACTAATACTAATACTAATACTAATACTAATACTAATACTAATACTAATACTAATACTAATACTAATACTAATACTAATACTAATACTAATACTAATACTAATACTAATACTAATACTAATACTAATACTAATACTAATACTAATACTAATACTAATACTAATACTAATACTAATACTAATACTAATACTAATACTAATACTAATACTAATACTAATACTAATACTAATACTAATACTAATACTAATACTAATACTAATACTAATACTAATACTAATACTAATACTAATACTAATACTAATACTAATACTAATACTAATACTAATACTAATACTAATACTAATACTAATACTAATACTAATACTAATACTAATACTAATACTAATACTAATACTAATACTAATACTAATACTAATACTAATACTAATACTAATACTAATACTAATACTAATACTAATACTAATACTAATACTAATACTAATACTAATACTAATACTAATACTAATACTAATACTAATACTAATACTAATACTAATACTAATACTAATACTAATACTAATACTAATACTAATACTAATACTAATACTAATACTAATACTAATACTAATACTAATACTAATACTAATACTAATACTAATACTAATACTAATACTAATACTAATACTAATACTAATACTAATACTAATACTAATACTAATACTAATACTAATACTAATACTAATACTAATACTAATACTAATACTAATACTAATACTAATACTAATACTAATACTAATACTAATACTAATACTAATACTAATACTAATACTAATACTAATACTAATACTAATACTAATACTAATACTAATACTAATACTAATACTAATACTAATACTAATACTAATACTAATACTAATACTAATACTAATACTAATACTAATACTAATACTAATACTAATACTAATACTAATACTAATACTAATACTAATACTAATACTAATACTAATACTAATACTAATACTAATACTAATACTAATACTAATACTAATACTAATACTAATACTAATACTAATACTAATACTAATACTAATACTAATACTAATACTAATACTAATACTAATACTAATACTAATACTAATACTAATACTAATACTAATACTAATACTAATACTAATACTAATACTAATACTAATACTAATACTAATACTAATACTAATACTAATACTAATACTAATACTAATACTAATACTAATACTAATACTAATACTAATACTAATACTAATACTAATACTAATACTAATACTAATACTAATACTAATACTAATACTAATACTAACTACTAATTTTAACCATGACATCAGACCATCTGTGTTGAAGAGCTGGATAAAGAAGAGATATGCAAAATTGTAAATTCGCTTCCAGTTTTCTACCAATTTTTTTTTTGAAAAAGGCACCTTAGAACTGGATATTTTAAACTGAATTAGCTATTTAAAAATTTTTAGGAATTTTTAACTTTGAGGCTCTAAGACACAGTTCCACCAAATATGATATTATTATTATCTATATTATTATCTACAATTAAAAACCTAAAACACAATTACAGTTAGGTGATAACATTAAAAAAAACCTCTCGCATACTCAGATTTACTTCTCAAACTTACTTTTTCACAAAAAATATGCCTATATTAAAAAAAAGACCAAATGGATTCTTAGAGGATACATACCCTGGAAATTTTATCGAAAAACAGTTATATATACTTCTCATATATGTGAATAGAATAAAAATCAATTTACAACACTATATGTAGAATATATTTTAAATATATTCAACAATAATAAAAAGTAATTTATTTTTACACAAATTAAAGTAAAACAATTTTTTGAATTCAGAATTTCAAAGTGCCATTTGGCCAAGGGGGTAAAAATTCAAAGTGCTCGTATGAAATTTAAGTTTTATTTAAGAGACATTTTTAGTTAATTAAAAATATATTTAACAGTTTCTTAAACTGAAATTTGAAAATCTTAATTTTTATTTGAAGATAAATTATAAAACAATTTTTCTAAAAATTATTTTTGTATCTTTTTAGGGAAAACAGAAATTTATAAGGATCCCCGGGTAACGAATTCTTGTTCAATGGTTTGTAGTCTAGAACACTTACCCTAGACTGTTCAATCTCACTACTTTCCAATAGAAAAACATATATATATTATTGTAAGTGAAACAGAAAATATTATTAAATTTAATCAAAGAAAACTGGAAAAATTTTTTGAGACTGTTCTATAAAATCGTTTATAACTTCGCCATTCCTAAACGGATTTCGCCGAATTTCAATAAAAAGATTTTCGAGACTATATGTCACATATGTGTCGAAAAAGAAATGTTTTTATTTAACTATGAGCTTCAAAACATCCATTTCAACATACAGATGCAAAGACATCCGTACGGACAGACGGACACATATTCTCAAAAATTGTTTTTAATCATAACAATTACGAAATTTAAAGATTTTCGTATACAATAACAAACTTCACTTTATGTGAAGGGGTTAAAAAAAATCTTGATTGGAGATTTGCAAATGCCCAAAATGCTAAAAAAAAAAATTTTGAACCGAACTAATATAGCAACTATGTTGCGTTATATTATTTGAAAAAAAAAAAAATGTTTAAAAATTTTACAATTTGTCTTAAAAAATATTTTTGAAATTTTTTTTATTAAAATCTACATAATTTTTATACAGATTAAAAAAATTAAAACAAAAACGGTGGAACTACGTTGAGTAAATTGGATGACAATAAGTTTATAGAATATTTGAAACTATTACATTTCGTAAATCACTTCATACAATGTAAACATTTATCAGTAATATAAATAAATTTTCAAAAATTCTCTTTAATTTTCTGATCCATCAAAAATCATGTCAATTTTGTATATAAATTTGGCTTGGATTAATCACATTAATCATATTAGTTTGAGTATATTTTTATGGCTCTTTTCTTAGACTATTCATTGGGGATATAAAGAGCAGTTGATAACATATTTTCCAAAAATATACTGATCAGGATAAATTTTGTATATTATGAGCAAAATAATAAATACACGCTGCTACAAAATGGAATTTCTTAGGCCTTTTGTAGGTCTTCTTGAGGACATCACAAAACAATTTTAAAGAATTTCGAAACACTCCATAAATTTCCAGATATTGCGAAAAACCCGATTTTTGGGTAACTTCTGCACTGTAGATCTCGTAGCTTTATAACTTTTAAGTCAACTTAAGATTTTTAAATTGATTTTGAAAGCAAAAGGAAGTAGCTTTTTAGCTATATTACCATAATTTGTAAACACTCAAACTAAATAATGATTTATTCACCATATTTAAATTTATTTCCTTTTTTTTCGAAATTTTGATTTTGATACAAATTTTTCTAATTTTTTTCTTAAGGTCTACACATATTTGTTTATAAAGTTTGAAATGCTATCTTCTTTAGAATAAAATGATATACCTTTAATTAAAATATCAAAAAGTTAATAAGTGTTTTCTAAACTTTATTAAAAAATTCTTCATATATTTTAAGATATAATATTTTTTTCATATTTATTACTCGGTTTTTACTTTTTGAGGAGAGACTTGAAAAATTAAAAAAAAAAAAAAAAATATTTTTTCTAGAAATTGTTGGAAAATTTGCTTTGAACATTTGACCAAAACAAACCAGATGCATACGGTTGAAAGGCCTGTTTCTTCTACTTTCCAAAGAAGTTTTAAAAGGAAATGTAAACAAAATAATAACATAATTAGAAATACATTTATACAAGAACCTACTCAAAAATAGTTTTTTGCGAATAACTTAAAATTTTGATGATGTCCTCAAGAAGGCCTATAAGCTACGGTATGTCATTTCTCGAGTGATTTTTTACTGTACCAACGTGCTATTACAGAATATTATTTTCATATTAAAAATCTTTCCGTCTCAAAAAAAAAAGAAACTTTAAAAATAACTTTGACATAAGCAAGCGTGGATACACAGGATACACTAAAAATCATTAAAAATTTTTAAATGATGCTAAAAAAACATTTTTTTCTTTTGTAAGTCTGAATAAATTCTGTTAGTTTTATTAATTTCTCCTTTTTAAGATTTTTTTGGAAAGTAGAAGAATCAAGCTTATTATCAATATACATTTGTAAATGTTTTGGTTAAATATTGAAAGAAAATTTTCAAACAAAATTAAAAAAAAAAAATGAAAATTTTCAAGTTTTAATGCAATTTATTATAAATTTTTATACAAAATTCTATGCAGCAATGTAATATTTAAAAAAAAAAATTTTTTGTAAGAGCATAACAAGATTTATTCTCTTTTAAATTTAACAAAAAATTTAGAACTTATTCCACTTTATGTGAAATGATTAACTAAATCTTTTTATAAGTGTTTATATTTGCCCCAAGTATGCTTCAAATTAAGGATAAATAAAGTGATTTGCTTAAAAATATATTAAATATACTTTATAAGGTTTTGAAATTTTTAATAACTGTTTGAGTAAACGATATGAAAGATTGATGTCTCATTTTATTGTAAATGAAATAGCATTTTGATATCTTTAGTGTTATTTTGAAACAGAAAAGCATATTCAATAAAAAAAATTAATATATTATTTCTTATTTGTAGTAAATATAAAAGATTTAAATAAAGTTTAAAAGTTACAATCTTCATTCAATTAAAATTGACATAAAATTTAGGAAGCTGCAAGATCTTTAGGGCACCAACTATCATTAATGCGTTTTTGCTTCAAAATATCTCAAAATTTACAGAGTATTTCGAATTTTTAGTATTTTTGTTAGTTTTTCACGTTTGATAAGTTTTCTTATTATTTACCATTAATGAAAAGTTATGGAGCAAATCTATTATTAACTGAAATCAAATAAAAATAAAGTATATATTAGTTCCAAATTTTTGTATCAGTAAGTTTTTGATATTAAAGAATGTAATTAGGTCTATTTAAGAGGAAAACAATTAAATAACTACACACCTCAAATTATTAAAATCTATTCAATATTCCCAGAAACTTACAAACCATAGATACGTAAAGATTTTTGTTTATATTTCAGAAACTAAAAAGGAATAATGAAATAAAATATCAAGTTTTTTGGTAATACAAAAAAAAAAAAAAAAAAAAAATTATATTTCAAAAGTTATTTATAAAAATTCTATATGAAATTTGATAGCAACTTATCAACATAAATTTTTTGCCATTAAAATCTTGTACATAATTTTGAAAACAAAAAAAAAAAAAAACAAATCGAATTTTTTTTACGAATATTTCTCCCTTTAATTTAGCCTTGTAGGTACCCTTCTCATTCTTGGTAATCTACAAAAAACACCTTGTATTTTTTTTAAAGATCAATTTCTCAAAATCCACTAAAGGTTTGCAAAATTTTTAGTTTTAATATAAATCCGAACAGCTTTTTGTCATTTTAAAAAAATTATAACTCAGAAGCCAGTCTTTGTGTTTAGCGTTAATGTTAAGAATTTGTAAAAAGTGTCCAAGAAAAGGGGATTTCAAAAATTAAATCCGCCAAAAAAGGAGCAGACTGCTTCATTAAAAAAACACCTTAAAATTTGTTTATTTGACAAAAAAATAAAAAAAAGAATAATGTATTTTAAGAAAAACTGAAATTAAATTTTATTAACAATATAATTTATTGAAAATAATTTATTTATTATAAATAAAAATAGTTGACATGAAATTCTCTTTTAAATTATTAAACTTCTGTAATTTTGTACAAGGTGTTCGCTCGGTCCCCAGTCTACCAAATCCCCGTCTAACAAATTTAGCACCGAAACAAAGTGTTGACCTTAAGTCTGTTGTACAATTTATTTTCCATTAGCGATAATTTAGGAAAAAGACATTCTGCCGAGGTACTACTATGAGCCAAAGTAAAAATATAAATTAGTATATAAGTATTCATCAAATCTATTTTTGAATTTTAAAAAGATTTACCATTTGACGTCTTAAATGGTTGTCCTTTTACTTTATCCATAGCTTTAGTTTTTAACAGTTTCTGTTCATTTATAAATTCATCGGGTTTTTTTTTGCGTCACTATATCTCAAAATAACTAATATCTTTGCTAGAATTTATACATAGTACACGCAGATAAAAAAAAAAAAAAAAAAAATACAGTTGTAGTGATCATAATCTAAGAGCAACATATTATGATTGAAACATATGATCATAGCAAAAAATTGTCATATTGTATACGATTTTATGGTTTGTTTTTTCATATTAAGATTATATATATATAGTTTTACATATAATTGAACAATCTTATTTTTTTATTACCTCATGTTATCATATAGTTATCCAATCTTATCATATATTAATAAAAATTATTGTTATTTTTATAAAAGTTTTATTTTATTATATATATATATATATATATATATATATATATATATATATATATATATACATATATATATAATAATATTTACATATTATTACTTATATATATTTGTACCACCATATATGGTTCAAATGCAAGATTCTTATATTGTGTAACCAAAACTTGTCTATTAATATTTATTCATATATAAACTAAATGAGAATTATATTGAAATTGGAAAACAAATATTAAAAAAATAAAAATTATATATTTAAAAACAACCAAATATTGAAGTTTTCCCCTAAGTTTGTGAAAAGGATAAAAAAAAGGAAAATGATAATTTATTTGTAACATTTTATTGTTGTAGGAATAATAATACGAAAATGGTTTAGAAACAGAATATGATTTAAAAAAAAGGAAAATACTGCAAATATTTACTGATTGTAGAAGTAATGGTATGTTTCATATTATAAAATTTTGTTTCTGGTAAAAATATTTAAAAACATATAATTTTTGTAGTGAATCATATTTAAATTTTTATTGAGTGTAAACATTAAATGCCAAAATTGAATCTAAATCTTTGTTATCATGAATATAGAGTTATTAAAGTTCAATAAAATTAACAATGAGAACATAATATTGTTGTAGTGATAATTCTGTAACCATGTTTTTTCTCTGCGTGTATGTCGAGATATTTCAAACAACTTAGTTTAACGTCATTTAGCATGTAGTCTTAAAAAATTTCGCCATTTAGTTCCATTTTAAAAGAGGCCTAAAAAAAGTGGAAATAAATTTTCGCAATGAGAAAAAAATATTTCTTATCTTATGTAGATTGATATTAAATACTTGATGAATTATTAGAAAAATAAGGCGAAATGTGAAAATTTTTGGATGGATTTTTTTATATAAATATTAAGGTTTTCAAAGTAAAGTCAAAAACGTTTCTTCCTTGTTTATATATAACAAAGAAATATATCGAGCGACTATATTCAAATCCCTCTATCTCGAAAAATGCAACTTTTCTGGAGAGCAAAAACTGTTTATATCTCTAAATTTTCAAGTATTTACAAAAATTTTCTTTTACAATATTTATTTAAAACTACGGTAAAATCTTATTTACATTTTGAAATTTTTTTAAAAAGAGATAGAGGATTTTGCACTTTTAAAATATTCAATGTGTATAAATAAAATAAATATTAAGAATATTTTGTATTGTAAAAAATACATTTTATTTCTATTTAATATATTGATTTAATAGATTTTAAACAAGTTAGTGATTTGAAACTCTACAGAATGAAAAATATTTTGGGATCGGAGCAGGGGGAAAATAAATCTGTAAATTCTAATCTACTAGTTGGTTTTACATAAAATTCCACATAGGCATAGAAGGGAAGCGTATAATTTTAAGTTTGGAAGGGCGCCATACATACCCTTCAGGATCTGAGCTATTGTGGTTCAAACTAGAGTATCTCTGATATAGAATATTTTTAAAATGCTTGTCAAATTTTTGTTTCTTATCGTATTTCAAATATTTTTACATCTTCTTAAAACACTCGATAATGCCTATGAAAAACGTGCTTGCATGTACTATTTATATCTTACAGTTTTAAAGTTATTTGCTACTGAAATTTCATCTATCCCAATTTTACAAAATCTTTGTCTAGTTATAGCCCAACATTTTCATCAGATTTTCTGAAATTGTTACCCAATTAGTTAAAGAACAAAATTAGCTATCGAATAGAAAAACTTAAAGTCGATATCTCTTACAAATCTAAAAATATCCGATTTAGGAATTCAAAATTGAAAAAGTAATGATTTCTTTTGCTTTTTGGCAGAAAAAGTGTCTACGCTCTTTTTTCTCTAAAATAAAATTTTCTTCAAGAACATGTAATAATTCTATACTTTTCTGAAAGGTATTTTCACAGAGATAATTCCAAAATTAAAATAGAATGCTTCGAAATTAGTAATTGCAAACATTTTTATACATAAAGGGCTGTGATTGCGAATTATCATAATTTCGATATCTTTACGTAAAATATATACCGTAAATTGAAACCGACTTTATGTGTTTTGTATTTTTATAAAATTTATTCTAAAAACAGGAAAACTGTTGATGCATTTTGGTAGCAAAATAAGTAAGAAGTCCAAAATTTTAGATCACTCACTTAAAATTACAAGCAAATACAGCCGTTTAAACCTAAGAAATATAAAAAATTATATTGAAATTTTCGAATTTTTTTTTGATTTATTTCAGTTTTGTACTGACAATTTACATCTTTTATATTCAAACTATTAACCAGTCGAGAGACAATATTTATGAAATACATATGTTGTATAACAGGCAATGTAGCTTTTTTAAGGCTAAATCAAACCTTTTTATTTTTCTGTAGAATCAAAATTTTCATTTTAGCTTCTAGCCATTCTTGATTCTTAAAATTGTGTGAAAAGTCTAAAATGTTAGTAGTTCAACAAGAAAATAATTTTTTACTTGCTATTACATGCCAAAATTTCGCCTACGGCTCTTCATTCTTTAAATCAGAGATAACAAATAATTTTATTGACTTATAAAATCGATTACTATAGTTATTTTTTAATAGAAACTCTTAATAAACATTATTTAAAAATTATTATCAACCAAACCATATTACAATCACACAAAAATTTGGAAATGTTTCATCAAAAAAATTATAGTTCAAAAATCACTTAAAACATTGGGTAATTTTTCATATGAAATATATAACTTGTAAATTTGTGTGGTATTTTTTTGGGTGCTCTTATTATATTAATAAATTTATTACAATATCTTAAAAAAATAAAAAATAAGTTTTTAAATTAGAAAATTTTAACATTTTTTTGTCTTTATTTTTTTGAGGCATTTAACCTTTTTTGATTTTTTAAAAGTTCAATTTTGCCCCTTTTTTCCTTACCTCCTGGCAACATTGATAACAGGTAACCGTTTTACCATCTATTGAAAAGTTATGGGGTGATAAAAAAATTAAACAAAAAATTTGAGTTTTTTTTAAATTTTGCTGTTTTTTTTTCTTTCATAGAAAAGTTTTGAAGTGATATTAAAATTTGAGAATAGAATTTTAAAGACGAAGTGATTCGCTACTGTTTGAAATATATCTCGTTGATGTTAGGGAACCGGCAACATCGACATTCTTTTCCAAACGCATTTCGTTTGCTGACAACTACCGCAAAGTATAAACTATGTTAATATTAATGTCAAATGAAAGCATATTATTCGCTTAATACTAGAATTCAGGGAGCGTCAAAGTATTTATTTTTTATTGAATAGATGTAAAACTTACCACATACATATTTAAAATTGTGCAAAAATTTTGTTTAAAAAATTAAAATTACCTTTTTTGTAAGTAACAATTTCGTTAATAGCGATAAACATTTTTAAGATTTTTTTTTAAGATAAAAATTATGCGCGCATTGATAAAAATAAGTGAAAAAATGAGCGCGAACATATTTTGCATTCATAAATATTGCTTAATAAAACCACAAATCAACTTTAGTTCAGAAAAAAAAAAATTGTTTAACTTTTTTACTCAAATTTTTCAAAATTTTTGAAACTCCTCATAAAATAAAAACATATTCATTTCCGAATTTAAAGTGTTTTTTGTTTATTTGACTGCCAAATGTAATTCTGAATACCAAACTATTAAGACATTCGAGAACGACTGTCTTTGATGATCCAAAAATTAGCTCCTTGAGCTCAACTGCCGCTCATTTTGTGGTAGCAAATCTTTCGTTCTCGAAAGTGCGTTCATCGTATTAACAGTGAACCTTTAGCTATATTAAAGTGAAACGTAAAAATATTCGTAAATTATTCGTTTTCGATATTAAAAATTTTGAAAATTATTCGATATCGGTATTGCTAACGACTTGTGATAATTATCATTGGTAATAGTTTATATTTTGTTTCATTTCCATTTTGTGCCAAATCTAAAATTTAAAGTTAAACACAATAAATAAAATAATAAAAATATACATAATAATAATTAATATTTTACAGATAATTTAGGAGTGGTAAATAATTGAAGCATTTTGTTTAAATTTCAACGTCAGTGTTTTTTCTTTCAATAATATTATTTTCTGTTACTCAAATCCATATATTTTGGGACAAAATTTCCTGAATTAATCTGCAAGAAAATAAGCAAGATATTTAGATAAAAATGCCATTTTGCTAATATCTTTGGACAAATACCAACATTACGTATCACCTTTTCTGAAACTTTATTATATTATTGCATCCTCTTGTCATTTTAAACAAAAGTTTTTAAATCTATATCTAGGGCCTCAAATTGAAAAATATTCGTGTTTGTTACGATTAAAAATAAAAAAACTCTTGAGAATATGTGTCTATCTGTTAATTTGGATATCTGTCCGCCTGAATGTTGAAATGGATTTAATAAATACTTTTCTCTTTCAACTCATATATGACTTATAGTATTGAAAATCTTGGTATTAAAGTTAAACGAAATTCGGTCAAGAATGGCGGATTTATAACTCAAAAATTTTTCAAACTTTCTTTGCCCAAATTTAACAATGTTTTCTATTTTACATGCAATAATATATAAATATTTTTCTATTGAAAATTTGTGAGATTGAATAGTACAGAGGATGTGTTCTAGACTACAAACCGTTAAGCCTGAGTTCGTATCCCAGGGACTCGTTGTAAATTTCTGTTTTTCCTAAAAAAAATACATAAATTTTCATTAAAAAATTAATTCGACATGAATTTTTAGGCACGTTTGGTTCGTTTTTATTAAGAAGTTTTATTTACATTTGAGTTACATTTTAAGCTTTTTATATAACACAGAGAGAGAGAGAGAGAGAGAGAGAGAGAGAAAAAAATGCATATATTTAATTTTTTTTCATAAATATTATGATTCGAATGTGACTTTTTTTCCCAAACTTTTTTCATAAAAAATAAAATTTTGTTCACAGATATTATTAAATTGTTCATAATGAAAATTTTAGGAATTTTGCAAAAATTTTGTTAAATCTATGATTTAGTTTTATTAGATTTGATTGCAAATGGTAAGTGAAAATAATTATACATGAAAATATTTAGAACAAATAAATGGCAAAATTCCAATGAAAATCTGTATTTTTAGAAATTTTCATAATTTCGCTCGCATTCTGCACATCATTTTGATAAAAATCGCTTCTGTTCTGGTCCCATAATATAGCTAAGAATCATTAAAAACATAAAATTTTCCGAAGAGTATTACAAACATTTTTTTACAAATTGAAAATATAAATGAAAATTTATACAATTTGTTTAAGTCTTCTTGAATTTTGATTCATTTCAAAAATTGTAAAAAAGTTTTGATATTTAAGACATTATTCTTAAATACTATGAACTTAAATCAATGAAAGTAAATTTTTATATTTATGCACAATTTCAACATATCGACTGAAGGATTTTAGATCCTGTGTTCGGTCCCTGACGAAGACTTTGAAAAATTGTTTTATAATTTATCTTCAAACAAGAGTTCTAGTTTTTAAATGTCAGATTAAGGAATTGTCAAATATATTTTTAATTAATTAAGAATGTTTGTTTAAAATTTATTTAAAAAAAAATTTATATTTCCATACGCCAGGACTCGAACTCATACAAATACTTTTAAACTCTTACGCAGAAAAAAGTTTGTATATAAATATAAAAATTTGCTTTCATTGATTTCAGTTCATAATATTTAAGCAAAATTTCTTAAGCATTAAAACATTTTTTTATTTTTTCAAGTGAATCAGAAGTCAAGAGGAACGAAAAAATAGTTTAAATTTTTGTTTACATTTTCAATTTGTAAAAAAATTCTTGACATTTTTTTTTTTTTTTTTGACAATTTTAATTTTTTCTGGTTTTTTTTTATCAAAATGATGTGCTGCAGAATGCGAGCAAAATTATGTAAATTTCTAAGCATTATTTTTTAACAGATTTTCCTTGGAATTTTACCATTTTAAGGCATTTTTTGTTAATATTCTTTTCATTAAATATTTGCAATCAAATCTAATAAAACTAAATCAAAGATTTAACAATATTTTTGCAAAATTCCTAAAATTTTCATTATGAACACTTTGAATATCTATGAACAAAATTTTATATTTTTTGAAAAAAGTTTGGAAAAAAGTCATGTTCTATTCATAATATTTATGAAAAAAGTTTTCAAATATACGCATTTTTTTTCTCTGTGTACCTTTTAATTTTTATACTAGGTCACATGGCATTTTGAATTTTAATTAGTAAAAAAAATTTTTTTTCTACATTGTTGAATTTTAAATATATTCAAATATATTCAACATATAGTGTTGTAAATAGATTTTTATACTGTTCACATATATGAGGAGTACATATATTTGATTTTCAACAAAATTTCTTTGAGTATGGATAGTCTAGTGGAAGTATTCTAGATCCTCGTAGAATCTGTTTCAATTTTGTTTTAATATGGGCATATTTTTTGTGAAGAAAATAGTTTGAAAAGTAAAACTGAGTATATTTCTTAAAATATTAACTGTAATTGTGTTTGAGGTTTTTAAATGTGAATAATAAAATAGCATATCATATTTGGTGATATATAGATATCCAAAGTTAAAAATTCTGAAAATTTTAAAATAGCTAATTCAAGTTTAAAATATCTAGTTCTAAGATATCTTTTCCGAAAAAAAATTGTTGGTAGAAAACTGAAAATTAATTTAAAATTTTGCATATCTCTTCTTTGTTCAGCTCTTCAACACATATGGTCTGAGCGATGTTTTTAACTCCAAAGTTACATTTACAAATTTCCGATGTCATAATTAACGCCAGTTTACTAATATTAAGAATATTTTCAGATTAAGGAAAAAAATATTCAATATATTTATAAAATATAGATGTTGTAAAGGGTTTAAGAGATTCGGCCCAGCCGAATATAACACTTCCACTTCTTTTTTTTTATTAAAAATTTTAGAGGATTTTACTAACATCATGAATGTTAATGAGTGATATTTTACAACGAAAAGCAACGAATTATGACTTGATTCTCTTTGTCTAAGTATTTTGTATGAACAAATCAGACAATACGTGGTTTTTTATTTAAGTAACAAATCGTCGAGAAATTGAAAAAAATAGATAATTTATCGAAGAATTTAGTTTCGAGATTTTATTTTATTTTATTTTATTTTATTTTATTTTTAAAGTTCTCGAATATTAAACGAATTTTTATTACCCAGAAATTATCGAGGAAGATTCGATGCTACGAACATTCATATTTAATATAATTTTCGATATTTTATCCAACTTTTTGTTTCGAAAATTCTTCGTTTTTAGCGAACATTCAATTTTTTCGAATCTCGGGTCATGCGGGATATTGTATTCTATAACTATAAACGTATGTAAGGGTAAGAATTTACATACAATTATAGCAATGATGCCAGTTACAGCAACAACAAAATAAATCTATAAATGAATGACCAGACAATGACAACAACGACGACAAATGACTGACTGAATGAATGCACTACTATATAGTGAAATATGTGTATTTGTATGTGCTCTAAGAGTGTTTTAAATTCAATGTTTTTTAAAGCTGTCATCAAATAGAAACTAAAGCTGTTTGTGTGTTTGTGTTGCGAGTAGGATTTTATGTAGGTGTGTGTAATTGTAAGTAATGTTTTTGATTTTGTGTTGACAATGATCATGTAACGAAATTTATTGTCTATTACAAATTGCAAAGTTCTATGTTAGTTTCAACTACTATTACGTGCATTAGTGTAAATATGTGTGTGTGAAAACATAGGAATTGTTTCATGTAAGTGTATTAGTTGTCAGAATATCTAGTATGTACTTGAATTTGTTGTTTAGTTACTAAACTATTGTAAGTTGATTGTGGAAATTTTTGCAAGTAGTGAAAGTGCAGCAAGTAATTCGATTTGTATATTACGTGAATTTATGTTCACGTATGTGTTTGAGTAAGTGAGCAAGACAGTTTGCATTTGTCACGAAACATTGTTTGCGTTGATGTTGTTGTTTGACAATTCATACAATTGCTTTAGGCATTTTGTTTTGAAGGTAAAGGCGTGGCAATGACATTAACACGCATCACTGCAACCAAAGATGCATTGTTTGTTGATGTTTATACCCTACAATACCACAGGTGGTTGGGGTATTATGGCTTGTAACGCATAGAAAAAGTTATCCAACACCCACCTTAAAGTATACCAATCGACACAGAATCACTCTTTTAAATCGATTGAACGATGTCCCTCCATCCGTCTGGTTGCCTGGACGGCTGTCCATGTAAACCTAGTCCACAAAGTACGCAATTTTAAAGATAATTCAATGAAGTTTGATACGTTTGGCTCTTATGATTTTATTGCAATTATTTCAGCTAGCCTCCATTTAAATGTCCGCCCGGAATAGAGTTTAAACACTCAAAGATGCTTTATAAATAAGAATAAGTATCAATCTTTATACCAAATTTTATGAAGATCGGTCTACAATTGGCCATAGCTCCCAACCAATCTCTTTTCCGAAAATCACTTTAACATGCATAAATTCCATACGAATGTTAGTATCAAGTTAATATTCGACACAAATAAGTCTTATGTAAGTAGAAAATACATTGCCAAATTTTATGAGAATTGGTTCATAATTTACTATAACTCCCTAATAAACCCACTTCCAGGAATCGCCTAAATGTTAGTACCAACACATTATTTTGTATTTTAAATTTAGTAAAATTAGACACAGTTGTAATATAAGTCGCCTTCTAAAATTTTGGTGCTCGTACATAATGGTTTAGGGTATTATATAGTCGATTTTTACCGACTATATCATTCTTTCTCGTTTTGATATTGTTTTCGTTTGGCAATAGTTGTGTGAATAGTGTAAACAGTAAGTTTTCATTTAAAGCCCTAAACATATCTTTGGACATTGTTTTTGTATGGTTTCATAGAATTAAGATAAAATTTTGAGCTGGTTATGGAAAATATCTTCTTTTTAAAATATGACACCGCAAATCGCCTAAGGACTAAGGAGAGTAATATATTAATCAACATTGATGCTCCTGAACCTGATTATGGATATTTTTTTTTTTTTATGGCAAATGAAATTATTATTCTTTAACTAGCATTTATTTGTAGTGTTATTAAATAATATTAGAAATTGTTGGCTTTAATAAATTCTTATTTTATGACAAAAAATAAAAATAAGAGAAAAAAAAAAACGAAAAAGAAAACTAAAATTCACCTACACATGTTTAATTTCACATACAAACATTAACACTCTTACATACCAGCATTGAAATATGTATCTTCAACTAGAATTTACACCGTAAAGTTGTCCGTCATATGCAGCCATTCATTCATCCATTCGTTCGGTTCCATTTCATTCAGTTCATTCTGTATGGCTGCTTCAGTTGTATAATGTTTTGTAATAAATCAAAATATTTTCGCATTTTGTGTTGTGTCATTTCGAGAATCGTTGAGTAACTTGAGCGTATTTTGTTGGTGTGTTGATGGTTTTTACTTTTTTGTTTTTTGGAGAAAATAATTTTGAAAATATTTTTGTGTTATTGTTTTATGGAATTTGCTTTCTTTTTCTACAATTTTAGGTGAAACGTATTAAATTTCTTGTATTAAGAAGGAATGAAGACGTTTTTGTATAATTACAAATATTTACAACAACATTTACATTAAGACACATTAATAATAATAATAATAATAATAATAATAATAATAATAATAATTGCAGAATAAATAAATAAATAAATAAAATAAGTAATACTGGGTGATTTTTTTTTAGAAATTAATACATTGACTCCGATATGGCATAATATATTTTTTTAAGTTTTTATTGGAATAAAAATCTATTTTTGCTATGAAGTGTACACTGTACATTAGCGCAATAACTTTTTTACATTTTTGGCAAACAACAAAATTGTCCTAACATAGTCTTATAAGACATTGAAAATTATCAAAAAAAAAAAAAAAAAAAAAAAAAAAAAATGAATGGTGTCACTTACGCCATGTAATGTCATATGCGCAGAACGTGGTATTAAAGTAGTACAGAACATTTATCCATTATGCAAAGCAGCGCTCACTTTACATTTGAAGTTTCCCAGCAAAAAGTTGTTGGCTTTTAGTAATGACTACTACTTATTATATTCATTACCTGATAATGAGTCGTCATTGTTGTTCTAATTTCTTTGAGTAGTGAAATAACTAATTATCAGTGAATAACAAGTTCATTTAGTTCTGAAATGGCTCAGTTCGCTTGAGCGATTGCGTAGCACTCGAAAGGTTGTCGGTTCGACCCTAAAGTAAACCCAATTTTATTTTGAGAAATTATTTGAATTTCTATTGGCATATTAAAACTATTAACAATGTATACAAACTTAATGTATACAAGATGTAGTGAGTAAGTCAGTAGTCTTTGAAACATGAAGGAAAGTTTTTAAAATTTTTAAAGTTCAAATCTCAGTTGAGTCAACTTTTTGTTTTTATTTTTTTGGAAATGTAGTTGTAGTTTTGTAGTATTTGTAGTTTTGTAGTATTTGATTGTTAAAAATAAGCACTTTAGTAATGGGGACTCATGAATTTCTGGACATCGCCATATAAAGGTAATGAGTTTTTCACCCGAATTGTAAGTAGTTACTGCCTTTTGGCAATGTAATATCCCAGCAGAGATTTTACTTACCCAGTTTGTCAACATTAGTTAAATTTTACATTTCAAAATAAAGAGCAAATTCTCTCAATCTATGTACATATCTAAATAAAAATATTTATTAATACCCAACAAGAAAACAAAATGAAAAAATGTTGAAAAAGTTATGATTTTAACATTGTGCTGTCAATAGAAGGAAGTACTTAGTGCTGATAAAGAGCTACAGAAGCTCTTTTTTTCTTGTTCTTCTTTTATGCTTCTTGTTCATTGCTTTTGAAGTACTTTTCTTTTAACTATGTTTATAAAGCTTTTTAATAAAAATTCTGTTTTAACATGATTTAGATATATTAAAAATACTTTCAAATTTGTGAAATTTAAATTTTCTTAGAAATTATTAATCTTTCTTATTGCTAAAAATATATTGTTTTTTCACTTTTTTGGAAGTAATTATTAAGAACTTCCAAAAAAGCAAAAAATATGCTATATAAATTAATAATATATTATTAATATATATATATATATAAAATTAAATTAATATATATATATATATATATATATATATATATATATATATATATATATATATTAATTTTATATGACACTGAATTGAAAATGTACGTTTTTTACTTAATAATAAGCAAAAAATAATTGCATATTTTATTTATTTTTTGGCTATATTTTAAAAATTTTTAGTGCCTGTTTTAAGCGCCTAAAACAGGCTTTTTAAGTGCATGAACTTCCAGTCCCTGAAAATTACGAATTAAACTTATTACTGGCCAGGTAGAGTAGAATAAGTTTTGTATATCCATTACCTTAGTCTTCTCTTTTAGAGAAAATACAATGACAATGCTAGTGCATTCTTATGGTGATAAATACACTGCAAAAGATCAAAAGTATATTTAGTTTAGAAGAAAAACTTGTTGCTGCTTTGATATATAAGTTTGCACATATAAAATTACTTGAAAGTGAGAGTCAAATAAAATTTTTTAAGCGATTTCTTAATAAATGTATTTCAAATCAGCTATTTCATGTCTATATTTCACATATTTTCTATTCGACCTAAAATATGATAGTGGTTTCTTTCTAATATCCTCAACGCAAACAATTTTGTTAAAAGTAATTTTAGTTTATGTTTCAGCTTCGAGCCAAATACGCGTCCTCAGGTTTATTTGATTTGATTTAATTTTTTTCTTTCTTTAGTTTAAATCCTTTTTATAGTTTGACTTATTTATGCTGATCTAAAAGAAAAAAGACAGCAACACACATTTACAAAAAAAAAAAAAAAAAAAATGATTATCGTAAAGCCTTGTAAATACTCATTTTTTGATCTTACCACTATAGTATATATTTGTAATTTTATATGAATACTCAAATAGTTTTATGCATTCGACTGCAGAAGAACATGAAGGAAATATCCACACTCACACAAAAATAACAAGTACAACACAGAGTTTATTTACAAAAGGATTTAGTTTCTATGTCTTTATGTAATCACAATATGAATCCTTTAACAAAAAAAAAAAAAAAAAAAAAAAAAGATTGCAACACTCATACTCATACAAATATGTATGTACAAGTACATGTGTATGTATATGTGTTTGTGTAGATAACTATAAATAGTACAAGTTTACGAGACGGCCTTATGTTCGTAAACGTAGTCGTATTTGTCCAACACATGTATAAAAACTATGAAAAATAAGCCACAAACCTATTTATGTACATATGTTTGTCTGTGTATTAGGGTATCCAATTGATCAGACGTCATTCGCTTATCCGTTTAATTATGGTCGATTAACTGTTCGAATATTTTAAAATTGTCTATTTTTAAATAACGTATAAGTTACGTATTTGTAAGTTTTCTGTTTATAAAAAAAATTTAACTTTATTGTTCACTCTTTAAATTACAACTGAACTTAATTCTAGTTCTTAATTAAAACGAAACATAAAATGAAATACTTAAAATTGCATAGTAATCGCAATGACACGCGCAGTTACTGTTCTGCAACTTTATAAGTTGTTGACCTATTTTAACCGTCTGCAGCAGTGCCAGCATATTAATTTATTGTGAAATAATAATAAGGAAAAGCAATTTTTTTGTGTTAACACCTCCCCTCTTGATACCGAGCGTCCTCGATCGGGTAGAAGTATGGGATATTTCATATTCTCGTTATACCAATCTGTTCTGGTTTCCTCTTTTCTAATAAATCAGGCATAGATGTGTGTATTGATGAAACTGTGTTGATTATTGTTGGAGTGATTTTCAATTTGCTTTTTGTCCTTATAAGTTTTATCAATCACAGTTATGGATGTATTGGAGAATTGCACCACATAAGTCCCATTAAGATTCTGTGGTTCATTATTTACAAGAATTGTGCCATCAAATTGTTTTAGGAGGATTGTTACAGGTGCTATTTCTTCAATAGTTTGCCGGTTTACTTTTGATTAAATTTGCAAAGCAGGTTTCGGTTTCCAGGACGTCCAAATTATTTCTGTTGCAAACAGTAATGTTATTATAGATTTTACAGTCATTTTTGATACCATACATTACATTGTCACATAAAAGAATTTTTTCATACATGATTTTATTTATATATTCCAAAATTTTACGGGTTTTACAACAATATTATAACATGAGTTCGCATTTGTCGTAATTATACTTAAGATATAAACAATTGAATTATGGTCAGATGCAATTTTTATCTTGACAAGTGGTAGAGAATCTTCTCTAATAACTTCTTTCACAATGTTTATTTCATTGGATGTAAGAATGAAAGAGTTAGCTAAGCCTACCTTCGCCCAGTGCATGGCGTGTTGAATATTCATTATTTCTTCTTTTACAGTATTTAACTTATATTTTAATAGTATTACTAATTTTTCTTTTGTGGAATTGTTATTACCATTATTCTTTTGTCAATTTGTTAATCACCACTTGTTTATTACTATTTCTCAAAAGTCTGTTAGTTTTGTGTGTTAAGATATCGAAATCATCATGGTCCGGGTTTCCTGCAATCCACTTCCAAGCCGACCCAATTAAATTTAAGGACCTTTTTGTTTTTGGTTCCAATCGGTCCAAGTAAGCTTGAAGTTACGTCAGTTCGTGATTTAGTAGAGGGTGGAAAAAATGAGGGACTGATATCTTTCTGTAGAGTTTCTTGAAGATTATCTATGAGTTCCTGGTATCCATTTATATCAATGATATGAATTAGTTTAAAAGTTCCCGTTTGTAATTTTGCCAGTCCGGAGTTCAGGGTCACTAGTTGTGAATTGGAGTAGTCCAGAATTTTAACGTCGGCAAAAACCAGTGTGAAAAATAATCTAAAAATGTAGGTTGATTTAATTTTTGATATTGTTTTTGTGAACTGTTTTTCCTGATTCTGTAATAACGTTTGTCTTTGTTTCCTTTTTATACGTCTTGCTGAGTTTTGAGCCTAATCTCCTGTTTTCTTTTACAAAAATCGTTTGTCCGGGTTCATAAATCTTCGGATTAGTTTTTTTCTTATTATGGTAGCTAATATCTTCTATTTGTTTCCCTATGAGCCTTTAATTATATTTAACCTAATCTCTTACAATTCTAGAGGTTCGGTTGTGACTCTACCTAAAAAAATGCATCAAATAATTTTCTTTTAATGGTGGAGTGTATAGAGTTATTATATTCAGGGTATTTTCAGGGAATGTACTATGAGCCTTTTCCGCTTTTAAGCAACGCATCAACTCTGAGAGCTTGGAATGGAATTTTTCGATTTGACCATTTACACTACTTTTTACACTACTTTTATCCTAAACTGATTATCTAACATGAATATTATGGAAGCTGAACTAAATGATTTCTCATTATCCATTACGACCATTTCTGGCATACCAAAGGCAAGTATCAATTCTCTAAGTGTCTCTTTAATGTCTTTCGTGACTCGAGATTTTAGTATTTTAACCTGAGCTAATTTAGAAAATTTATCGACAGTGGTCAGTATAGGTTTTTTTTTCGTAATGAAAATGTCTATATGTACGATCTGTCTGGGGTGCTGTGGAATTGGTGTTTCTTGAATTGCTACCTTGTTAAGATGTCTATCATATTTATTTTCCTTGCATATTTCGCAAAGCAAGTAATTTTTTTGATTTTTGAATGCATTTGTGGGAAATAGAATTTCGTAAGGAGTTGGGTTTTGTTTTCTGTACTGTTTCTGTGAGCTCTTTTATGTTTATTTATTATTTCATGTTCTTACTTTTCAGATCTATAACCATATTGCGAGAATACCTAACTCTATATTGCTTAAAGTTGTGTTTATAATCTCTTGCAATTTTTCCAGGATCTCGTCGTTTGTTTTTATACAATTTGTAACAGAAGGGTTTAAAAATTTTCTTAAAATATGTGTGAGATTCTCTGTAGTAATATTGGGTTCGTTTACAGTGCGCCTATAGTATGTTGGGAATACTATTTGGAAATATGCCTGACCCTCTTCATTTGAAATAAAAATTTGGTTTTTGAAAGCATTTATCGGCGCAGCCCGTAAAATGTGTCAGGGTTTGTGAAGAACTGTCATAACTATGTTGAGTTGCAGTCAAGGTATTTATTTGATGGTAGTCATTAGATGGTCTCGACAAAGCATCAGCGACTACGTTAGTACAGCTAGGCTTATACTGAAGTTCATAGTTGAAGTTTTCAAGTAATGCTTTCCGCCGTTCAATGCATAGGTCAGAGGAAGGTGATCTGTATAGATTTTTAATTTTTTAGAACCGTAGAGATAATTCCTAAGTGACTTCAACGCCTATAAGATGGAAAGAAGCTCTTTTTCATTTGTGGCGTAATTTTCTTCAGTTCTACTAAGTGTTCCTAATGAAAATGCGATTGGTCTATTGTCTTGAGATAGCACAGCTCCCAAGGTATAACTTGAGGCGTCAGTAGTAAGAACAAATTCCTTTTTAAAGTCTGAGTACGCCAACATAACACCGTCGGATGTCAATGTGGCTTTTAATTTATTTAGCGCATCCGTAGACTCTTGGTTAAGCCTAACTTCAATATTATTTGAATTATGTTTGGACGAACGTCCTGCCTCCCCTCTTAGAGCATTGTCAGGCGCTTAGCAATTTTGGCATAGTGTCTCTGATAAAGCGTCTTTAGTAATTTGAAAGTGCAAAGAACGATCTAAGATCTTTTAGCGTCCGGGGTGTTGGAAAGTTCAGAATTGGTTCGACTTATCTTGGATTGGTTTTTATTCCTTTGTCCGAGATAATAAATCCCAAAAATTCTATCTGGATAAGGGTAGTAATGGGAATAAATAGGTTCATGGGTTTTTGTCTGGATATCTGCAACTACGGCTGTTGTGTAAGTCAAATTCTCATCTGGTTCGCTAAACATTGATTTATGGTTTTCAATAACGTTTTCTAACTTATTCTTTTGTTGTTCAGTAAAGTTGTCCGTCCGAATGTTGATGTTATTTACAGATTGTGAAATTTCCTGTTTTATTCGGATCTTGAGTGTTCCGTTAATGAGCATATAATCTTTTGCTGAATAAATGACAGCTGTCAATTCTTTTAGGCTCTCGTTTCCTAAAATACCATGAAATGTTTTTAGTGTTGGTAGTAAAAAGAACTTTATTTTATCAGCATGTTTTCCAAATAAATTTATGAACGTGTGACGAGTGATTTTGTTATTTCCACCCACCTAACTTGCAAAAAAGTGATTTTGATTTGGCAAGGGATTTCGAACTAGACAGGGTTGTATATAGTTTTTATTTGAGCCGGTGTCGAGAAGAAAATTTAAGGTCTGTCCTTCGTTCGTCCTACACTCAAAGTAAGGTAAGGATGAGTTCGTTAGTCTAAAATATGGATGTCAGCAAAGTCTTATGTTTCAAGTTGGTTTTCGTCTTCAGATATTTCTGGTTGGTTTTTTAAGTATTCGTGTAATGACGGAAGTTTATCCTCCTCTCCATAACTACGTACTTGGTCTGGGTAATAATTGTCGTTGCTGTTTCTGTTTTCTTCTGTTTCTAAATGAAAATTTCTCTGTAACTTGGGAGGATTCCGCAATTGTTCAGATTGTATGGGTGATCTTTTCCCAAACATTTGATTATTGTCATTTGGCCTGTTTATTTAGTTGACGGCTCTTGTCTTCATTGAAGTGTCTACGTCCATAGGCTCGGGACGTGGAAAGGGCTTAAGAGCAGTTGGTCTTGGAGGGATGAATCTTGGGTTGAAGTAGTTTTGTTTTTGATAACCTGTTGGATTCACTGACTTGTATTGATGGTGATTAAACGAGCGTTGTGGTGTAAAACCCAATTGTGGATAAAAGGTTTTTCTATTTTTATCTTGATACTGCGGTCTGCTTGGTGGTGAATGCAAGGGCTTATTATTGTTATTCTTGTAAGTTTGATTATGTAAATCATCAAAATGTGATCTTGCGAATTGGTTTGCCATTTTTAGATGTAAATGAAGTGCCTGTGGAAGATCTTTTGAGTCTTTCATGCCTAAGTGCAAAGATAAATTGCCCCTTAAACCTCTGGTGAAGGCATCCAATAACTTATCTCTATACGTTTGCTCCATAAGGTCAAGTGCTTCTCTATCTATATCCATATACGATAATTTCATCATGATATGGGAAAGGTGTGAGTATACTCGTTGGTAATACTCTTGTATAGTACTATTTCCCTGTACTAGAGTACTCATTTGATACTCCAGTGTAGTCAAATCTCTTTTATCAGCGTAGTGTAACGCCAAACGCTTCGAGATACTGTCCCAATTTAAGGGTGTAGTGCGGCATCTGCAATGCCTGTAATTTTATTCCATAAAATTACATAAAATTTTGGAGTTCCTTTGGCTGAATTGTAGAGTTTAAGAATTCTATCAACACTCTTCTACCGCTAATAAATGTTAATTAAGGGGTTAAAATAATATGTTTGGTACCGTAGGAGTCATAATGATAAAAAAGGGTAAATCCTAACAAATTGACATTTCGAAAAAGGAGAATTTTTTGTTTTTAAATTTAAATATTTTACTAATTTGTTTCTATCAACGAATTTTGTTGTTGAATATTGCTTTAACTAATTTTTCACTTATATCTACTAGGGATTCAGTATTAGTTATTCTAATTTTAAATCAAAAATTTTTTCTCAAAACAAATGTTAATATTTTTACAAAAAAATTTTTATCGATAGATTTTGATTTCAATTTTATTTGATTCTAACGAATAATTTTACTTCTTATTTAATTTTCACTCTTATGACCACTAATTTTTAATTTAGAAATTGTTAATATAAAAATTTTTTATCGATAAGCTTTGATTTCAATTTCGTTTAATAGGGGGTTGATTTTCCCTTTCTATGTAGATATACTTGGGGAACGTCCTCTACACTAAGGTCTCCTCTCAAATTGTTCTTATTTCGCTGATTATTCTGTTGTTTTAACCAATGTATTTGGAGTGAGTTCTTCCAGGATTTTTCCTATTATAAAGCCTGTGAGGTTTGTTTACAGGAATGTCCTTTCTTCTCTACATACTGTGGGGTACTTTTGTAGGGAATATTAGATTCGATGTAGCCTATGGGGTACGTTATCTTCGGAATATCCCAAGGAGTTGGGCGCCAGTTACGTATTTGTAAGTTTTTTGTTTATAAAAAAATATAAACTTTATTGTTCACTCTTTAAATTACAACTGAACTTAATTCTAGTTCTTAATTAAAATGAAATATAAAACTGAAATACTTAAAATTGCATAGTAATAATAACGACAGTTACTGTTTTGCAATTTTATAAGTTGTTGACCTGTTTTAACCGTCTGCAGCAGTGCCAGCATATTAATTTATTGTGAAATAATAATAAGGAGAATCAATTTTTTTCGATTAACTGGAATTTAGTTTTCTGTATTTAAAAATTTTATTTTTTTTATTTTCAAAATACATTTATGTTAAATTTTTTAATGTCTGTTATATAACATCAAAATAATTAAAGGTAAATTTTAGGGAAGTACTGTTTATAACCTACACTACCATAGGTAGATAGAGTATAATGGGTTTATGCTGATGTTTGTTATACCCAAAAATATTTTTCTAAAACTCACTTTAATTTATACTAATTGTTTTACAATCATTTTTCCAGTCGATTTAACGTTGTCCGTGCATCCGTTTGACCGCCTGTTTGTCCATATAAACCTTGTAGTCAAACTGCAGGTCGCAATTTTAAAAATAAATTAATGAAATTTGATACACAAGCTTCTTATGACTTAATGACAAAGTATATTGAATTTGGTTATTATCAGTCCACCTAGCTTCCATAAAAATGTCCTCCCGGAATAGTGGTTTTACAATCAAAAACTTCTTAAATATTAAAATATTTCATGAAGAATTTAACGAATTTCATGAAGATCGCTCTATAAATGACCATAGCTCCCATATTAACCCCTCCTTAGAAAATCATTTTAAGGTGCATAAGCCCTTTAAAAATGAGAAAGGTTAATATTTGACACGAATCAGTGTTATATAAATATAAACCACACTGTTAAATTTTATAAGGATCGGCCCATAATTGACCATAGGTCTCATATAAGGCCCACTTTGGGAATACGCCTAAAGTGCATAAATAACATAAATGCATACGTGTGTTTTATAGAAATATACACTATGCTTAAAACAAATATTGGTCTACAATTGGCTATGGGTGCCATATAAAATTCCTCGCCGAATTTCGATACACATACCTAATGGTGCATTGCACATTGCACAGTGGGACAGAATCGAAATATTTTGGAAATAAATCTGTAACTTCTGATCTGCCAGTTGGATTTTCATACAGGCGTAGCAGAGGAGTGTACAATACTATGTTTGGAAGCGGGGCACAACAATCCCCCCAGGGGCGGAGCTACGGGGGCTCAAATTAGACAAAAAATTTTTAATCGCTTGCAAAAATTTTTGTTTCGCGTCCGATTTCAAATATTTTTATATTGTTGTAGGCCTCGTTAAGACCTATAAAAAACATGCTTACATGTCCTATTTATCTCTTATAGTTTTCGAGATATTTGCGTTTGAATTTTTAAGCACCATAATTTTGCATGTTCTTGGTCCAGTTTTTTTCATATATATCCTAGTATTTCCGACCGATTTTATTAGTTTTTTCCTTCACTAATTAAAGAACAAAATTATCTATTGAACAAAAAAAATCGAAGTCGATATCTTTACCGAGTCCAAAAATAAACGATTTTGAATTTGAAAATTGCAAAAAAGACGACTTTTTGTGTTTTTTTAGCCGAAAAAGTGTCTACACTCTTTTTTATCTAAAATAAAGGTAACTTCACAGAGATGACTTTAAGATAAAAGACAAGCCCAATAACTCAATTGGTCATGGTACATACCCTCCAGAATTCGACCCATTTTATATGAAAGTTTTGATTTTAGACCATATTTTCTCAAATCCCAAAGCACGAATCGACAAGCGGAATATATTTTAAGAATCCTCAATATGTTTTTAAAAGTTTAAATCAAAATCTACGGGACTTCGGAAAAATGTGGAATCTATAGCCAAAAATGTAAAAAATCCCATTTTTGGGAATTTTGATTAGTTTACTTAGGAATTCAGAAAAACCCTACCACCTATAGAAATTTGGTTATCGCGCTTTTATTTATGTTAATAAGATCCACATTTCCTGCAAATTTCATTAAGATATCTTTATAGCCAAATATGTTATTACAATTAAAAAAATTGTATTTTCTCCAAAAACCTCAAATTGGGCCTTTTGTTTGGTTTATTTCTAAATAGCGAAAGAAATTTTGAAAATATGTATTCCAAATTAAGATTATCCTTTAGGATATATAATTTCCGATCTTTTGAAAAAAGATTCAAGTCAATATCATGCCTCATTTCAGAAAAATGCGCCTTTAAACTTTTATATTTCCAATTTATTGTATATATGACTATATTTTTACAAACTTGCAACTTTTGTCTTTAGTTTTGCGTGAATAATTACTTAGAAAATTATGAATATTTCTGTATACTTTTAATAATACCTATATAAAAAATATTTTTATAAAAATAATTAATAAATATTTTTTATTTTTAATAGGGTTGCCACATTTCCCAAATTTAAATAAATCTTTATCCTTTTCTAAGCATTCATATATTTCTATTAATGAGATTAAAATAACAAAACCTAATACCTACCCTAAATAAAATAACAAAACCTAATACCTAACAGCAACATATAATATCAATGAATTCGGTATAGGTACTCTTCCAAATTGACTCTTTCAGATATTTTACCTAATGAAAATTCACAGAATACCTGTGCGATATATCTTATATATATATGTATATATATATATATATATATATATATATATATATATATATATATATTATATATATATATATACGCAGCTAATCCTTATCAACATCATAACGAACTTGATTACCATGGTGATTACATTGAAACATGAACAATTGTGTTGTGTTCTGTTGAGTTTATCTAAAAATGATCTTAATCGTTTAGGAGCTATAGTGGAATTCATAAAAACTACATATCATGGAAAAATCGACGTCATTGGTAATTTCAGATAGAGAGCTTTTTAAAGTTGTATGGTGTAAAAATAAAGTCCTTGAATCAGCGTACTAACAGATTAAACATTCCGATTGGATGGATACTGATACAGAAATATCGGCGTGCAAAATATCAACTGGAGCACCCTGCAAGACATATGATGATTTAAGTACATGATCTAAGAAGAAAAGACTGGCCCATAAGCTTTCTATAATGAATGAAGAAGTTTCTGATACATTCAAAGAAATGTGAAAAAAGGAGAAGCAACCTAAGGGTGCAATTAATATTGATGAAATACTGCCAACTGCATCACCAAAACGTCTTAAACGGATTGCCGAAAGTGTACCTACTCCAACATCACAATCCAATTTTACAGAGGAGAAGCAATTGCTTTAATGCTTGAACTGGACCTCAGCCGAAACAAATATAAAATTTTAAGAAAAGCTCTGCTTGAAAATGGACACTCAATTCTACCATCATACAAGGATATTGAAGAAAAAAAGCAAACTATTTTACCATCTATTTCGTTTACCAAAAGGAAGCATGTGTAGAGCTATCTTCTTTGCTTGAGAATACAGCTTCAAGGATAGTTGCAGATTTTTCTGCAGAGCAGTTGGAAAAAGTAAATAACAGCGACGTTGTATTAATCTGTAAGTGGGGATGTGACGGACTATCAGCCCTTTCTCCAGGATCAAAACATTTTTGCAGACCTATTTGGTTCGAATACACAAGGGTGTCGAAGACAACAACAAAGGATTTAGTGGAATATATTAAACATGAAATAAATGATTTACAACCTCTTTCAAAGGACTAACATAATATTAATGGCAATTAATTGTAAGCACATAATTAACTCTGCTCGATTTGGAGAATATGCAACAGAAATATCTAAACTACTCGTTTTTCTATATCCACGGAAAGAAATGACACCAACAGTACATAAAGTATTGTGCCGTGCTCCAGAACGTCACAAAACGAGGATATTTTTAATAGCTATTGTTATCATCAGACCCTGTACTATCATCAATGAGAAGACGTTTATTATTTATTATGAGCCTTTATCAACTCAAAATACTGAAGATTTGAAGGACCTTTATTATTTTTTAGATATGTATACATATACAACAGATTATTTTATAGAAATAAGTAGTATAAGTTTAAAATATTAGAAAAATTTTCTACATAAATTTAATGTAAATAAGTAATAAAAAATCGTATTAGAAATAGAATATTTACTAAGGAAGATGATAAATACCAAAAATAATAATATTGATTAAGTTAAAATAGACATTTTTGGTTTGTTTTGTTATTTTAAATTCATTAATAGAAATATATGGATACTTAGAAAAGGATAAAGATTTACTTAAATTTGGGAAATGTGGCAACCCTATTAAATTATTTTTATAAAAACATTTTGTGTATAGATATTATTAAAAGTATACAGAAATATTCATAATTGTCTAGTAATTATTCACGCAAAACTAAAGGCAAAAGTTGCAAGTTTGTAAAAATATAGTCATATATACAATAAATTGGAAATATAAAAGTTTAAACGCGCATATTCCTGAAATGAGGCATGATATTGACTTGAATCTTTTTGCAAAAGATCGGAAATTATATATGCTAAAGGATCAGTTTAATTTGGAATATATATTTTCAAAGTTTCTTTCGCTATTTAGAAATAAACCAAACAAAAGGCCCAATTTGGGGTTTTTGGAGAAAATACAAATTTTTTAATTGTAATAACATATTTGTTTATAAAGATATCCTAATGAAATTTGCAGGAAATGTTGATCTTATTAATATAAATAAAAGCGCGTTAACCAAATTTCAATAGGGGGTAGGGTTTTCCTGGATTCCCAAACAAACAAAGTGTAAAAAATCCCAAAAATGGGATGAAAATTCAACCGGCCGATCAGAAATTACAGACTTATTTCCAAAAAATTTCGATTCTGCCCCACTGTGCATATGTATATGGTCGTTCAAGCCTGAGCATATACTTCTCCATTGTTAAGTACTTTCAAAGAATAAATAATTCTACGTTTTCTTGTGCTTAAGAAGAAGTGCAAACAGCATTGAAATATATTATTAAAAAGAGATTAAAATGAATTGTTATGCCATAAAATGTTGAAATTCATTTATTTTTGCAAATACTTGTTACTAAAAAACCTTTTTTAAATAAATGAAAAATAATGGTATGCACATTTTTTATTAAAAATGTTGGTTTATATAAAATTTTAAATTAAATTATAAATTATTAATTATATAAATTATAAAATTTTAAATTAAAAATATCAATTTCTACATTTATGAAAAAAACATTCTTATAAAAAGTTAAAAAGACTAATTTATAAATTAAATTGGGAGAACATTTGGTAGTAATAAGTCAAAAGAATCAAATTTTTTTTTTCATACAAATGGGCAAAAGAACTCATAAGATGAACCTTTTATGAAAGAATTGGATATGTATTATATTTCTAAATAACTATTTCAATATAATAAATACAAAATTTAGTGTTATTTATATATATTATATGTATTACTAAAACTACTCGGTTAATCGCATAATTTGTCATTAATCGGATATTACCCGATAAATATTTAACCTCTAATAATTATTTGTCAAATTAACCGATTGATATTAAAACAAGAACAATTGGATACTCTATTGTATATGCAGCTAAATGGATGCCGTAGTATAATTCTACTATTCATATGTTTGTTGTTGGTTACATTGGCTTGATATAATTGTCATTCCATTGGAATGTGTAGCAACAAAACTGTTGTGCAGGTGTGATTTTATGCAATTTGTGTACAAACTGTTAAGAGAAATTCACAACTGAATGGATGCCAGGAAGAAGTTAAGAACACAATTTGTATGTAGAACAAGAAAAACATCAACGAACAAGATGTTCATGTGATGATCATGATAATAAAATGCCGGTACAAGATTGAATTGAATGTATAAAGTGTTGTGGCGGTAATTGCATGTTTCTATAGTGAGCGTTAAAGGTTTAAGGGAATAGTTTTTGATGAAATATATGTAAATAAACCTAAAGCAAGTAATCAATTAACACAAGGAGTTAGTAATTACATTGTAAATGATCCATTTTTTTTTTTTTTTGATAAATTTTCTTTTTACGGAAAATTTTCGATAAATTTTATTTCCGTAAAAAAAAACAACCAAGTGCTCTAAAAAAGAACATTTTCAGAACTGCAAAAGCAGAACTAAGTGAATTTTTTACGTTTTTGAATACATTTTTAACACAAAAAAGCATAATAATTTCTAAGAAAATTATGTTTTCACCAATTTTAAAGTAATTTTATTATCTTTTAACAAACCTAAAACAATAAACATAGGCTTAAAAGGAGATCTTCAAAAGTTGTCAATAAGAATATCCTATCAATTACAATCATGCGTTAAAAAACTATTTCTGCAGCTTTTTTTCAGCATTGAGTGCTTCCTTCTAATGATAATACAATGTTAAAATCATTACATTTTCAGCTCTTTTTCAGTTCCTTTTTTGCTGTATGTATTCTTATATGAAACTTTGGATAAGGTATCTTTTTGTGGAAAATGTTTATATTCTACACCACAATAGTTGGGGAAGGTATTATGCGTTTGGGCTGATGATTATAATACCCAAAAATATTGGCCTTAGACCCACCTTAATGTATACACAATCCGCTTACATTCACATTCATTGTCGATTTAACGATATCTGTCCGTCTGTCTGTTCATGTAAATCTCAAGTCTCAATTTTGAAGATAATTTGATGAAGCTTGGTTCGTGGGCCTAAGAAGAATGCGCTCTTATATATATATATATATATATATATATATATATACGTATATATATATATATATATATATATATATATATATATATATATATATATATAAATGTTAGTTTCAAGGAAATATTTTGAATATGCAAGTTTTATAGGATTTGTCACACGGTTCTCTTCTAGTCATAGATTCCATATGAGAACCACTCAGTTGGTCGGCCTGACTAACTATAACATTCTTACTTGCTTATTAGTTACAGATATTTCTTTACCAAAGTTTTTCTATAAATATATACAAAATTTTTCGAAATTTTTCCATAAATAGAAAATTATGTTGAAATAGAAATATTTCCATAAGAAAACAATTTTATAAAAGTTAAGTGTTTCTGTTGAAATTCTCCGGACTGTAATTGCATTGTGAGATGATTACATTAAATGCTATATTTAAGATAGAGAAGGAGTTTTACTGCTGTTTACAAAAAAAAATTTTCTCTAGATGCCAAACCATAACATTTTGGCTACAAAGTAAACTTTAAATAACAAGTAATTTAACCGAAAGGCTCAATTTTATATTTCGATGCTACTCATTGGTTGGTAAAATGGTTTTGAAGAGGGTGCTGGTGTAGGTCACTCGATTGTCTAAGTTCTGGTCGCCGTTCAATTTGTTAGCTATTGCTGTCATCCACATGTACATTATTTTTCAAATAGAAGCAAAATTATTAATTCTATTTGTACAATATGAAAGTATATTCTGGTTAATTATACAATGTATAAAAACAAAGATAAAATATATCTGTAATTACAGCACTTAACTTCTTTCAAACATTATCAAAAATTATTTCTATATTTTTTTGCTGCAGAAATCAACCAAATCTTTTCATATCGATAAACTCATTGGCCAACATTTTTGATGGCGACTCCTAAAACAAAATTATACATACATATATTGGAATAATAAGAAAAAAGTTTGGAGGAAATCGGTGCTAGGATTAAATCATATATATTCTGAAATTAAAAGTTGAAATTTTTTTACAAATTTGTAAAATATTCATAAAAATCGTGAAAGTTGTGTGTTTTTCCACCAATATGGTCGTGATTGTATACTATGTTTATCCAGAAAAAAAACGATAAAATAATGAACCAGATTTTTTTGAAATTAAGCAGACATTTACTCTAGGGAATAACATCCATATATCCATTTTTTTTCTCGCGATTTTATTTGAGATTTTTGTTTATATTTTCTTTAAATCTCATAATATTATTTTTTAATATTGTTTAAAAAATTGCAATTATTATGTAACTGTACTTTCTCCCCTTCGATTTTTAAATTTTTCATTTCATCTTAAAAAGCGATTTATTGGTTCAACAATTCAGTTTAGGTTTTTTTTAAATATTAATTTTTAAAAATTTAATTTTAAACATTTTTAGTAAAAAACAAATTAAAAAAATGAAAAAATTTAGATTGCATAAACATATAGTAATTTTCTCATACGTCAAAAAATATACGCAATTGAAAAAATCTTAAAAAGTGGATTCATTTTCATACTATCTCTTATCAAATTTTTTTACTTTACTGCGAAATTATACTTCATACTTATAACCATGACATTATAAACTTATAATAGAAAGATGCCCCTAAAACTATTTATGAATATCGCTCAGATCATCTGTATCTGTATATGCTGAACAAAGAAGAGATATAACAAATTGTAAATTCCTTTTTCAGTTTTCTACCAAACACTTTTTTCAAAACGTATGCCTAGAAATTGAATTAGCTATTTTAAAATTTTTAGAATTCCTAACTTTGCGGTTATGGGTTCGTGCACTGATAAAACCTTTCAAATAATTTTGTTTTAAAGATTAGAAAAACTTTTTAGTTGTAAAAATGTAAATTAAGTGATATCTTCTGCCAAATATTTAAATTTTTTCCCTTTTACTTAAAAATAAAATTAGCTTATGCAAAACTTTTCTCTAGAAAGATCCCAGAAGCGATAGGCTCTAGGACACAAATCCGTGCTGTACCCACATAATTTACCTTATTATCTATATTTTAAAAACCTTAAACACAATTAAAGTGATAATTAAAAAAAAAAAAAAAAAAAACACATATATCTATACTCTAAAATTATATACGCAGAGAAAAAATATATTTAAGGCATTGTCACTACAACAATATTACATTTTTATTGTTAATTTAATAATACTGTGTTAATGATGAGAATGTTTTTGTTTCAGTTTTATCATTCAATGTATAAATTCAATAAAAATTTTAATATAGTTGAATACAAAAATCTTATGTTTTTGAATCTTTCTACCAGAAAAAAAAAAATATGAATATTAAAAATATCATTATTTCTACAACCATTAAATGTTACCAATTTTTTCCCTTGTTCTTAAATTATATCTTATTTTTAAACCAAATTAATATTATTGTTCCCGTAACAATAGAATGTTACAAATAATTATAATACATATGATTTTCAAAAATATGGTTAAAAACACGTGACTTGTTTGTTTTTGAATGTATTTTGTTTTTAATGTTTGTTTTCTAACATCATTATAACTCCCATTTATTTTATACATGAATAAATATAAGTAGGCAAGGTTTTGTTATATTTGGTTTTATTCAAGCAGAACAAAATATCGATTAATTACTATTAGTTAACAAAAAGTATCTTATATCATCAGAACATATAAAATAAATAAAATTAATTAATGTGCAAATAATGGTTGATCATAATAAGATTAATATGAAACATGTTATAAGTACTTTTGAACATGTCATAATTTTTTTTTATGGTAAATAATATGATGAAGCTGAATCATAATATGGGAAAATAAGACCATAATTTTATAAAACTGGATCATAATATTGTAGAATATTTAAATACAAAATGTAAAAAGTCGGATCATAATATGAAAAGATGGATTATTTTATGATTAGAATATTCATATCGTTCAGTCATAATAAGTTACTCTTCGATTATGGTTCTGGCAATCATATTTTTTCTCTGCGTGTAATAGTGGACTTAGCAGTTTTGCACACCAATGTGGCGTTATACATATCGCTCATTTGCTGCAACAATGTCATAATTCAAAAACGCAAGTTTAAAGTTAACGTCACTAGCGCATAGTAAGTATTGTGTTTTATTTTCTGACAAAGTCTTGTGTACGTATTTTTTGTATTTAACATATTATCGCTATTAAAGCATTTTATCCAAATTTCATATTCAACATTTTATTTGTGCGCCTGTTATTGTGTAAGTAATACTATAAGCTTTCCTGGAAAATGATTAATTTTCACCATAATATTATTTTCATTCAAGATTTTTTAAATTTAAAGACTAAAAATGCTTTTCAAAAAAAATTTATTTTTTGAGTTATGCAAATAATTTGAAAATTTGGAGTAAAAATATTTTCAATTTTTTTTTTTCTGACAGTAATGTCAATTTTTGTTTTTGTTAACGAGTATTTATGCATACAAAGTGAGTTAGCCTTAATCATTTCTATCAATGCGCAAAAAAGTTGTCGTAGTTTAAAGATGAAATTTAAAAAAAAATCTTAAATATAGAGGTTTCGCTTTGTCAAAGCCAAAAAAAACGCGATCTTATAAAACTTCAATAAATATCTTCAATATTTATAGAAAAAAAAAATTTATTATAAATTTTTTTTCCACATTATACATTTCAACTATTAAGATGATTCCTTACAGATACTTTTCGATGACCTATAGATATATTTGGTCTTGCAAAAATGTGGAATAAAATTTTAGCATTTGGTGAAAATTTTAAAAAGAGTATACAATTTTCGCATTTCAAAATTTTTTAACGCCCCTTTAACTAGGGAGTGTCAGTTAACTGAAATATAGAAAAAAAATCTTCGAAAGTTTAAATTTTATATAATTTTTTAGACTGCATTTTTGAGGAATGTTTTAAAAGTTTAGATTTTTTTGTCATTTTATTAGATCTGTCAAAATGTATCAAGAGTTTTCCCGTTTTAAAATAAATTTTGGAAATACAAAACACATAAAGTCGGTTTGAAAAAGTTTCGAAAATTTTTAAATTACCTCATATATATTTTATAAATTGCTACGATTTATTATTTTTTTTTTTACCAGTTAAAAATTGGTCAGTACTATTCGACTTCTTATTTTTGACCGCGTCAAAATGCAAGGCAAATAACTACAATTTTGAAAAATTTGCTAAAATCATATTTATCGTATAATCTGCATTTAATACATATAGCTTATTTCATAGTCGAATGTCATCGTCTAAAACCTTCATTTCATTTTTCTTATGCATTTCATATGAAATGCAATAATTTGTCTACTATTTATCTGTTTGCTTGATTATTTTCTTATACTTTGAATCCTTACGCTTTTGTACTTTACAGACTTGTAAGTATGAACATTTTTGTAAAATCTTTAAGTAAACTATAAAATGCACTTGTGAAATCCTCAATCAGACTAAACAAATATAAATACTTACTTACATACTTGTATAACTAACAAACAAGAATACTTATATATGAAATATATTTTTAAGAAATATATAAAATTTATTATTTTTTCTTTTTTTCTTTCTCTTGACTCATCTTTGAAAAGACAAATATGAGGGATTATCAACAAATAAATGTCAGCATACATTAAAGAAATGAAAAAGGAAGGAAAGAGGACAATCCCGCAGATTCTTCGTTTTGTTGGTTGGTTTGATGATACAATGATGAATATTGCTTTTAATATCTAAATATGCAACTTGATTTTGAGATTGTATTTTTGTTGTTGTATTTTGTTATGAATGATTGTTTTTTTTTTCATCAATGTTTGCTCAGTCATTGTGGTTTAAAATATAAAAATGCAGTGGTAAGAGCAACACAATAATCATCATTCAACGCCACCACCACCTCTATCACCACTCTTATTTAATTTTTTATGGTTATATTTGTGGCTGCTGTTCACTTGTTTTTTTTTTTTTTTTTTTTTTTTTTGGAGGGCAGACCTTTTTTTCCATGTGATTGTTGATAAATTGTATGACAACATGTAAAGTGTATGATGCAACATTTGCTGCATCAGCATTTAAATAAGCTTTTAGTGACATTTGAGTTAATAACTTAGGGCCTACTTGTTTTTGCTGTTGCTATTGCTATTGTATGTATGTAAGCTTATGTTATACATTTGCTTATGTTTTTTCGGTTTAAAGCTACATATGTATATGTTAATGTATATGTGCGTCTAAGGGTAGCCACTTGTATATTTTTTCTTTCTTTTGAATCCACAAGCTAGCTACTTGAAAGATTAGCATAAGTAAGCAACTACTATGTGGATGAGTACCATAGAATAGTATGTGAAAAGAAAAAAGAAGAGTATGATGAAATAATAAAGCCATAGTGCACAGTAGACTAACCATAAATACAAACTTATTTATTTTGCTTGCTCCACCGACAGTTACTGGTAGAAGAGGATAAAAAAAATAATATGCATGCAAAAATTGTGTCGATCGGTCGTCAACCGGCCAGTCAACTTTTACTTTTGTTCCAAAAAAGGTCTTAAAAGCAACCAAAACTTTTATTGCGCCATAACTTATAAGCTTTTTTATTCAAAACAAAAAGCAGAAATTTTTGGCATATAAATTTCTAGCCTACTATGACTTGTTATGATTTTATAAGCAATCAAAGTAAAAATTTGCACATGAGTCCTTTTAAAAAGGCCCTCGTTTTAATATGGACCTAGCCTGTAAGCAACGGTTTTATTATTTTGTAGAGTAAGATTTGTAGCTTTTATAAATCAGTTAAATTTGGTACATATGCTTTCTATTTTAGCGTAAATAGACCAAAATCTAAATTTGGGGTATAGATTTTTACTTATACAAATATTGGCATTAAATGAGGGGTGCAGCATTTTATATTATTATTGAATCAAACAGTCACTCGAAATTTAAGTGATGCCGATTAACTGAAAATTATAAAAGTTCACATATTAATATTTTTAAGTTTTTTATTTCATCTTCCTTAAAAATCGGCGAGATATATTGAAAAAAGACAATATTTTTTTACAACAGCTCGCAAATAGATAAATAATTATATGTAATATTAATAAAAATTTTCTTTAATATTCGTAAAAATTGAAAACTTAAACAGCAAGTGTTTGATAAAGAAGTACTAAATGTGAAATAGAAGTAACTTAGTTGAAATCTCTGGTATTTAAGTAAATAAACATAATATACTTCTTGATAAAGATTTTGAAGCTGGGATGACAAAATTATATTTTAAGTGTTTAAAACAAGGCGTTATAGAAATAAAATGGTTTACGTTTACTTAACCTAAATTATCAATAAATTTATTTGCAATTTAGTGTGAAAAATGTTATCTATTTTTAATATATATCACCGATTTTTAAGTTACTAGAAATAAAAAACTTGTTTATGTATAAAATATTAAGATGTCAACTTTTATAATTTTTTGTCAATCGACGCTATAATGATTAAAAAAATTCTAGTTATACTCTGCATTTATGATAATATTTGTGTAATTCAGATTTTGATTTATTTACGCTAAAATGGAAAACATATGTGTCAAATTTTATGATATATGAAAGCTATAAATTCTACTCTACAAAATAATAAAAACCGTTGCTTACAGGGTAGATCCATATTAAAACGAGGGCCTTTTTAAAAAAAGTCCATGTATAAATTTTTATTTTGATAACAAGTCATAGTAGGCTAGAAAGTTATATGTCAAAAATTTCAGCTTTTGGTTCTGAATAAAAAATCTTATATATTTTTTTTCGTAAAATGTTAAATTAAAAAGTTATAGCGCAATAAAATTTTTTGTTACTTTTAGGACAAAAGTCAAAGTCGACTGGCCGGTTTACGACCGATCGCCCCAATTTTTTTGCAAACATATTATTTTCCACCAGAAACTGCCGGCAAGCAAAATCAGGACTTTTCTAAATCCCATACATTTCATGGTTATTCTAGTGTACAGTGTTTTGTCTAAAAGTCATAAAACAAAAATAAGAATTTATCTCTAATTAAGCTATGTAAAGAAAAAGTATATGACGAGTCTTTTATGTAACTTGAATCACTTTTTTCATTAAGATAAAAAAAAAATCAATTTATACTCTGTTTTTAATTGTGGCGATAATTTAACCTTCAGAATGTATGGTAGTTAAGTGAATTATTTTTTCGATTTTGTTAAAAAAAATTTTTTTAATAAATTCAGCTTCAAGGAATAATTTGCTTTTAAATTGTTTATAAGTTAACTAGAAACAAAGTACTGTGCAGCGTCTAAATTAGAATCAACCTCCCGCTCCTCTTAGCTATATTTCGCCAATTAAATACTTTGGGAAGAAATCCCAGTAAATAATTGAATTGTAATTAATGTGTCATCTATATTTATGAATAGTGTTGCCAGGGCATGAGAAAAAAGAGGTTAAACTGAACTTCAAAAAATATCAAAAATGCTAAATGCCCCAAAATTTTTTTTTTTTTTAATTTAGAAAATTATTTTTTCTCGTTCTGATTAGTATTTGATATTTTTCCAAAGAATTTTAATAAATTTATAAATAACAGCAAAATAACTCAATACAAAATCGTCCAAAAAATTTCCATACAAATTTGGCTTATATTTCATATGAAAAATTAACCAACGTTTTGAAGTGATCTTTCGTAAATATCTTAATTTCTTTTTGATTAAGCATTTCTAAATTTTTAGGTGATTTTTCGCATTAATAAACGAAAATTTTGAGGCTAAAAGCAAAACAAAAAGGCTAGTTTTAGCCTTAAAAAGGCTAAACTAAACCGGCAACACTGTTTTTGAATATGGAATTCTAATTTTATCCGACTTTTTCGAAACCAATTTTCTACCACATTTTATATGAGAAACCGAACAACATGAACCTGAAAATGGTAAGAAAAGTTCTGCTTGTCATAAAATATATGGAACCACACCACATCGCGATAAATAATAGGGATTTATACGATCAAAGTACTAAAATGTGAAAAAGTACATTCTGTTAAGTAAGTAGTGGAAAAATATATAATTTCTTTATTTTTTTAATGGCAATATTTTGACAGAATATATTATATCATCCAAAAATACTGTTTGGAATATATTATGAAACAAAAAGCTATTTTCTTTTATGATGAATAATTTGCATATTTTTTTTTTTCATTTACACGTCAGGAAAAAATTTTCGTATATGGACCAATTTTAAAATAATAATTAACCATAAAAATTAAAGTTATATTTTAACAATAAGATATCCTAAGGGTTTAGAGAAAAATTATTGCATTTCTTATTTTAGTGGTTGCCGACGTATCATGTTTAGTGGAATTGCGTCTTAGAGACCCAAAGTAAAAATCTTAAAATTCTGGAAATTTTAAAATAGCTAGTTCAAGTTTAAAATATCTAGTTCGAAAAAAAATATATTGGCAGAAAACTGAAAAGGAATTTATAATTTTGCATATCTCTTCCTTGTTCAGCTATTCAACACAGATGGTCTGAGCGATCTTTCTAAGTTATATGCCGAAGGAGTATTCGGGAACTTTTTATGTTACAAATTTCCGATGTTATGGTTAACACCAGTTTACAAATATTAAGTATATTTCCACATTAAAGCAAATATTTTGATAAGAGATAATTCCAATATGTTTATATATTTATGAAATATAGATTTTGTGAAGTGTAAAAAGTATTTTTGCCTTAAATTAAAGTAGTTGGCCCATAATTACTACAAAACAAATTTTCAATATTTTATTCATAAAAGGAAAAAAAAGTATGAAATTTTCATATATTTTGCAAATAAATATTAGAATTTTTTCCTGATGTACTAAAATGGCAGATTATTGACTAAAATCGCTGGTACGGAACTGAAGATAAATTTAAAAATAAAAATATTATTTTTCCTACATTCAGCTCATACATACGCATTGAGTGTTTTCTTAATATAAAATAAGAAAAGAAAACTGGTGCCGAATTTATTATTGAAGGGAAAAATAAAATTGCCTGAAGTCGGCAGTCTATGTCGACTATGAGAAATTAGGGACCTTTTTTGTCTGGTACATATTTGCCAAAGAAAAGTTGCATTACCGGCATCGAAATATATCTAAAAAATTCATAATTTGGAGGAGTTATGGAAAACTAAAATAAAATTTCTCTTTACTTTACTTTTTCAATACAATTCACACAAGAAGAAAGCTATGAAATTTCGCCACCTTTTTGCAAAAAAAAAAAACAAATTAAAAAGTTGAAAGTATTTACATTGTTCTACTTAAAATTTCTAAGTGATAGGTATTCTTAATATTTGTTCATAAAAACACAAAAATAAATATATATATATATATTTTTTTTATTTATTTATTTTTTTGATTGAATGAATCATTTTAGTGTCTAAAATAATTTTTTCTGTGTTTCTTACTTGTTTATTTCCAAATATATTTTTGAATTATTATTTAAGGTAAGTTTTGAGCAGTGTTGTCAAGAGTTGAGAAAAAAGAGGCCAAATTTAACTTTAAAAAAGTCTAAAAAGGCTAAGTGCCACAAAAAATAAGACCAGAAAAAATGATTTTTTTTTTTTTTAGTTTATAAACTTATATCTTCTCGTTCCCATTAGTTTTTGACATTTTTTGTAAGATGCTATAATATATTTGTAAATAAAACATAGAACGGCATAAATCGCCTAGAAAATTGTCATACAAATTGGGTTAAATCAAGTTTTAGAATTTTCTTCATATGAAAAATCACACAATCTTGTATGAAATATGTATAAAAAAATTATATTTATAGTTTATTTTTATTTTTGTTACATGTTTCACAAGAATACTTAAATTGATGATTAAATGGCACAAATAAAATTGGTTATTGCTAATAAAAAATTATTATCTTCGTATTTGAAACACTAACAATTTAGCCTTGTTAAGGCAATTTTAAAAATCAAAAAAGTCTAGAAAAAAAGTTAGAAACCAAAAAGAAAAGGCTAAATTTAGCCTTAAGAACGCTAAACTGGCAACACCGGTTTTAAGTAATTTTATATTATAATTTTGCTTGCTGGGTATTTATTTAGTTCATTCGTTCTATCATTCGTTTTTCATAGTAGTATACAATTCAGTTGTAGTTCCTCTGCATAGTAGTTGTAAAATACCAGTCTATGAATTCAGTTTATGTTCCTATTTTTATTTTTGTCTCTGTCTATGTATATAAGTGTGAGTGTATTTGTTAAGTAGGATTTTTACTAATGAAATCTTCGGGAGGTCTGTATTGGTCTGGTTCCTGTTTACTCAACAGCATTTTTTTTCTCCCTCATAATTTTTGTGAACCATTATATACTTTTATTTCTATTGTTATAATTGTCTTTGTTTTTATTATTATTTGGTATTTTTATATTATTTATATGAGGAATTTCAAAAATTTTAGTAAAAGTGTTTAAATTTTTTTTCTTCTGACACTAACTTTAATTTCTGGTTTTATTATTTAATATTTATCTTTCAAAATGTGTTTGCATTAATCATTGAAGTAGAAACTTTAAAAAAAAAAACTTAAAACTTTCATAGATGATGTACTATCAGTACATATCAAAAATATTAGGCATCTTTAATATTTATCGAAGTACACTAAAAAAAAAGATTAAATTTATTTTTTGCACAATTCCGTATATACCAATAATTGTTTATTGATTAAAATTCCCTAATATATATATATATATATATATATATAGATATATATATATATATATATATATATATATATATATATATATATATGGATATTATCAAATAAATATATGTTTTCAAAAATATATTTGTCTAAACCTTGATTTACTAAAGTTTCGATCTTCATAGGTAATATAGTTGTTCCAAATTCGAGCATGTAAAATGAAGAGTGTCTTGTACATATAATGGTATTACTTTTCGTAGACCTTTCAAAATGAAATTTATCCATAAAGTAGGAGGTTTGTCATATTTCATAATCCTAAAAAAATTAAAGAAGTATACGGCGATTAATAAACAACATGATTGAAACTTAAACGTTATTATTTGTATTTTGTTGGGATGTGCCAGAAAATATTTCAATCCCATACATAAACAATGGTAAATACATTGATAAAGTAACCTTTTTTTAACCAAGGCAGGAAAATTTTCTTAATATAAAGGAAATTTTCGATATTATATAATTGATATGAAAATGAAAATCCAATTTTGTACCTAAGTACATGTCCAATGAATTGTAATAAGATATTAAGTAATAAAGACTTATGTAATTAGAGTGACAGTATTCTACAACACGTTTTAAATCACTATTGACATTGTTTTTGAGATATGTTATGCCTAAGTCAGAGTCATCTGCTAAAAGTTGAATATCATCAGCAAAAGTGTAGCATTGAGAAAACGAAATTTCACGGTATAAATCATTTATATACACTACAAATAAAAGCGAACCTAATATAGATTCTTGTAGGAATCTCTTAAAGGTGTTCCGAGTAGATGCTCATCTTCCTTCAGATTTGACATTTTGCGACCTATTTGTAAGAAAAGACCAAACCAAACTGCAAGCAGGTACGGGTATAACACTACCAGTTTTCCAGTTGCTTGGATATGTTGAAGGTGTAATGATAGTCTTCAATAGAAATGTAAGTTGTGATGAAATATACATGTAGAAAAAAACATGGTTACAACATTATCACTACTACAATATTATGTTGTCATTGTTAATTTACTTGAATTTTAATAACTCTATGTTCATGATAACAATGTTTTTGTTTAAATTTTGTCATTTAATATTTACACTCAATAAAAATTTGGTTATGGTTAGCTGCAAAAATTATAAGTTTTTAAATATTTTTACCAGAAACAATATCTTATTAGTATGAAAAATATCATTACTTCTACAACCATTAAATATTTTCAGTCTTTTTCCCTGTTCTTAAACAATATTCTATTTTTAAACCATATTAATATTATTATTCCCATGACAATAAAATCTTTCAAATAAATATTTTCACAAAACTTAGTGGAAATATTCATAACTTGCTTGTTTTTCTACATATTTAGTTTTAATGTTTGTTTTCCATCTTCATTGTAATTCTCATTTAGTTTATGTATGAATAAATACAAATAGAAAAGGCTTAATTATATTGGGTGTGATGCAAGAAATATAAGATATTGAATAACTACCATTAACGGGTTTTAGTTAAATATATATATATATATATATATATATATATATCTAGCATTTGAACCATATATATAATGAACACTTTTCTCTATTATTTTCAACGAAAAATTAATAAAAATAATTTTAATTATAAATACGTTTTATTCTGATATATGATAAAATGGAATAATAATATGACAAAATGAAACAATAATATGATTAGACTGGGTAACATCAAATCATAATCTAATAGAACGGTATAATGATACAGTAAGATTGTTCAATTATATGTGAAACTAGAATCATAACATGAAAAAATGATCCTTAAAATCGGGTACAATATGATAAAGTGGAATCATAATAATTATTGCTTTTAATCATTTCTATTTTTGCTGTGATCATTTGTACGAATCATAGAATGTTGCTCTTAGATTATGATCACTACTACTATAATTTTACTCTGCGTGTAGAAAAATATTATTTTTAAAAATTTTATTGGTATAATATCGGGCCCAACTGAGTTACTTTTAATACTAATCATAGCATCAAATACTTCCATTGCATCGACATTTCTAAACGTAAATCCCCCATTACTGTATAATTTCGGACTACTATTATAGGCATTATTTATTGGATAAAACACCAATTGTTAGTTAAACTCATTAAGTTTAATCATATCATTATCAGTTCCGTCACCCAATACTCCCTCACACCTCAATTTTTTCCAAAATTGAGACTAGGTATTGTACCTTCTATTAAAATTCCAACATTGGGTACAAAAAAATTCAGAAGAATAGAAATCATTTAAAAGTGAGTTACAATGATCAATGTTGATTGATTTGTAGTCCCTATATCAACACGGAAAAATCATTCCATAAAATTATACAATTACTTTGATATTTCATATTATTTTAGAATTTAGTTAAGTAAATAATTGGGTTTCAATTTTTTTCCATAAAAAATTGCAATTCCTATAAAACTCAAACAAAAACGAAAAGCATTTCAAGAAAATAAACAGAATTTTATTTTGTAAATTATAATTTTTTAATCAAATGCTAACTATTTTAATTTGCAAATTGTTATTGGATACAGATTATAAAAATTTTCGTAGATTTTCATAGTGAAATTAAACTATGTTTATTATTCCGTAAGTAAAAGTTTTTAATTTTTGATAAGATCGTTAAACATTCCGATATTATTGTAGATGTTTTTTTCAATGAAGGTGAAATGTACTGAATGTCCGTATCGGACGCTGTATTGAAGAAAAATTCATTTTAAGGTATAAGTACGTATTGAATCACCCTTATCCTAAGTAAAATTCCCCTGGCAATGTATTCCCTTTTTCAAAAATCGTAATCGTATATCCTACAGTTATGGAAGAAAAATTCATATTCATTTTTAAATAAATCATTTGTTTCAATGTAAATAATTTACATACGTGACATCAACGATATCAAATTTTTGATACACAAAATACGTCACGTAAATTACATACATTTCATTTACACGATTTTAAACATTAGTATGAAATTATTCGTATATTTTATTAAATAAATATGTATTTTTAATTTATTGTGGTTGAAACCTTTGTATTTTTATTGTGGGTGATTTTTAGTTGATTTTGTACAAAATTTTAATAATAAATATAATTTATTCAATTAAATAAATTTAATTAAAATTATGGTTAGAGAAAATTCAAACAAAATTTTAATTGTGAATGTTCCCGAACTAGCGTTTCTATTTCCAACTTATAACATAAATAGATAATGGCATGACCAGAATTCAATGGAGGGAATTGGTATTGAGCTTTTTGCAAAACTAGGTTTATGTTTGATACAGAGAAGTAATCAGTTAAAGAGGAAGTGTTATGTGTTTCATTAATGTGAGTTGGGATATTATTATGAACTACTGTAACATTTGAATGGAAGCAAAACTCTTACAATATTTGTTTTAATATATAAATCAGTGATGAAATCAGCCATTAAAATGCAATTATCATATCTACCAGTTAAATCAGAAATTAAATCCTCACAACCAGAGAAATTTCCATATGGTAAATAAACCGCGACAGCTAAAAGTTTTTTGTATTATTTTGAAGAAAATTCCTCGAATAGTGTTTCAATGTTCCACTCATCCATGTAATTACTGATTATGTTAACTTTTAATGATATTTTGGGTAATGTTTATAAAAGCGTTATTTGTCAGTAGCGAAAAACGTACATTTTACAAATATTTACGCCAATTATATGGAAGTATGTGATGTTGGTGTCATATGCCTGGTTTCCTGACATCAACAAGATATACTTAAAACTATAGAGAATTAATTCGTCTTTAAAATTCTGTTCTCTTAATTTAATTTTGTTGATGCGCGCAAATTTTCTATGAAAAAAATTGCATAATTTAAAAACTCGTCAATTTTTGGTTTCATTTTATCACCGCATAACTTCTGGTTATTTCTTATCAGTGTTGCCAGGAGGTGAGAATAAAAAAGAGGCTAAACTGTACTTTAAAAAAGGTCAGAAAATGAAAACAAACAAATAAATAAATAAATTGATAAATAAAAATGTTTGTAAAATAAAAATAATATCGATTTTTTCTTGCCAATTAATACAGAAAAATTCTAAAATGGATGATTTTCTAAAAATACAATTAGTAAAAGCAATTGAGAAATGTCCTTTTCCTTTGTTGAAATACTAAAATTTTAGCCTTTTCAAGGAAATTTTACATACAGAGAAAAATTTGTTGGAAAACAGTTACAATAATAAATATTTATTTAAAGTGACAAATAATTTATTGCTATAATGAACAAAGTCTATATTTACATGTTATTTTATAATTACTATGATATAATTGTAGTTGCAATGGAATTATAATTCTCAGTAAAGTAAATTCAGTTAGTTGAACCAATACATGCTATATTATTATTATTATTATTATTATTTATTATTTATTAATAGATTTTGTATGTACATATTTAATTCATTTACAATATGATTGATATCTAAATCTATATTTATATTTATTTAATATTTTTGATTAATACAACCGAATATTAATACTAAGTTTTAGCGATTAAAAACATTAATTGATTTATTATAATCAAGCAATTGGGTTAAAGTAGAAAAAATACAAGTTCGGGTCTCAAAAGCGAAAAATTGGAATTTTTCTTTGACGATTCGAGAAATTATTTTTTATATTTTTATTAAGAAAAAATGTAAAAATGCAAAATAATATGATCACGTGTATGTATACATAACTAATTAACTCGTTTTTGTTTTGGATATACTATTGCTGAAAATGATACAGATAAAACATTTCGAAATAATGTATTGCAACATATACATAAATAACGCTCCACTTTATTAGTCTCTTCATTTGTCGCATATATATTAATTGTATTCAATCGTATATCGGGCAAACAGGAATTGTAACTTTATATGGGTGAGTTTTAAACAAAGATTTGTATCTTTTTAAAAATGAGCACGTGTATGTGAACCTCTCTACAAATTTCTTTTGAATACCTATGAGGTGAAATATTGATGGCTGGAGTGCAATTTATTTCTTATTCGAGAAAGTTTTTCTGTGTTGAAAGTGGTAGTTTTCCATTTCACTTGTTAAGAATCCCTAAAATAGAAACTATTGTACTATAAACCAGAAACTTTGTCATTTCCAAGACAAAGGAAAAAATTATTACATTCGTTAAAATTCTTTATTTATTTCTTTTTGGTAAATACATCAACATATATTTTCGTATAAATCTGCCAAAATAAATAAAAAAAAAATATTGAAAAATATATATGTTATAGTTTTATCGTATTAATTCTAAAATCAGTTACATATACCGTATTTATTCTGTAATCTTGATCGAATCAAGTATGGTACTGGGAACCGATTCGATTGTGCAAACAATTCAGTTGCCAAAACAAATTTATTTCTTCCGTATAAAAATCAAAAACGCTAAAAAAGCTAGAAGCTAAAACCAAAATTTTGAGGCTAAAGTAACTGGCAACGCTGCTTGTTATACAACATATCAATTTACTAAGTGTTGTCTACCGACTGGTTAATAGTTTGAATACAAGATGTAAATTGTCAGAGCAAAATTGAAATAAATCAAAAAATCTTCAAAAGTTTAAACTCAATTTTTTTATATTTTTTTTTAGATTTAAATGACTGTATTTCCTTGAGATTTTAAGCGAATGATATAAAGTTTTGGATTTCTTAATTATCTTCTTAGGTCTACCAAAATGCATTAACAGTTTTCCAGTAAAAAAAATAAAATCTAGAAATACAAAACACATAAAGCTGGTTTCAAAGAGTTTCAAAAATTTTTGGAATTCCTCATATGCGCTAGAACGTTTTTTTAGATTTCTTTGTTATTTACATTATTTTGATTATTTTATTTCTTTGTTGTATTTTGGTATTTTTTTTAACTTTTTTTGTGCATTTCAATTTTTTTAGATTTTTTATAAGCATTAATAGAACATATTTTTTTTGTGTATTGTAAAATAATGTGATATTTTTCTTCTCTCTCTTTTTTTGTGAAATTTTCTGCTAGGCTGGCATTTTACGTGCATTTTTTGTGCTTGTTTCTTTAGTATTTAAAAATATTAAAAATACCTATATATTAACATTACAGTTTGTTTAATATTCATAATATTTATTTACAGATAGGTATTTCTTCTTTTTTTTTCTTAATTAAACATTTTGACATTAAAAATATTGCTATGTTAAATGAATTCTGTTTAACTTGTATTTTTTTGATTAAGAGTAAAAAAGTTTTTTACAATGTGGTGTTGATGTTAAAGTAAAGATGAACAAATTATTAACGAATTTATTTGTTAGTTTTTTGTGTGTGTTTTTTAAATGAAAAATTTATTTAAATATTTGTTATCAATTATTGTATAGTTTTAAAGTTTTATTCATACATATGTAGAATATTGAAATAATGTAACTGAAATATGTGTGACAATGACATTTTGAAATATGGTAGGAGAGTGTTTATACAATGAATTAAACGTGGTACTGCCCAAATCTATGTACCTGTAGTTGAAGAAGGGGATATTTTTTTTTTTTTAATAATTTGAGGATTATTGAAAGGCACTCTTCAGAGTTCAAAAAATACGTATGGTAATTTTTACTTTTTATATCCTTCACCACAGATATAAAGGGTTTATATAAGTTTGTCATTCCGTTTGTGATTTCCACAATTTGTTTCGTTTGTCGGTTCAAATGGCATTTATGTATATATATATATATATATATATATATATATATCGGAAAGTTTTTTCTACATTTTTTCGCTGGAGAAATGAATTTAGTCTTTCCGTTAGCTACAGAGATGTCGCCCAAAATGCATTTTTGACCCATATCGAAGTCATAAATAAGTTACGTACTTGGTTCTTATATAAATCGCTCACAAATATTTTTATATATATATTTTTCTTGAATTTCGGTTTTTCTAATGAACCAAATCGGTTCATAAACAACCGAATTATTGACAAATCTGTTTTTCTATTTATTTAATGTCTGCTTCCCTTATACACAGAAAAAAATATTACAGTATATTTTTCAATTAACACAGTTGTTTCATTTTGCATTTAATTTTGTAAATACTTTCAAATGAATCTAAAATAAAAATAAAATATAAGTAAAATTTTATTTCTCACTTAAATTTTTAATTCATTCAATCATCTACTTGATGGATTTCAATAATTTCTTAATTGGAAAAATTTTTCTGTTTTTAATTTTTTACGGTCTTAAGTAATTGTTATAATCATTTTGGTGTAAGGAGCATATTTAAATAAGTTTTTAATTGAATGAATTATTTAAAAAACTTTATATAAATAGACGGCCAATGTTTATATATATATACTAAATTTCATTGTTGTGCCTACTTTCCTTTTATTTTTTTTTCCAAATTTAATATCATCCTATGTATGTATATTTTACACACTTTAATCAGTATATCGTCACATAAAATGCAAAAGGCCGTAAACACTCAAAAATTCAATACTGGTTTTCCTAATGCTTAATTATGTACTCGTACAAAGTATTTCTACACGAAAAAATTCGTTATCATATCTTCAAAACTTACTTTAATATTAACAAAAATTAAAAGACCATTACATCAACTTCATAAACTAAACAGTCGAAAAATTACTTGCATTTGAGAAAAATTTGGATCGAAAAGTGTTTTATATTTTATCTGTTTTTGTTTTAAGGAAGCGATTGATTAATTGTTTTTTGCTTCTGCTTTAGAAATAAAATCAGTGTTGTTAAGGCCTTTTGTATTTTAGCTGATAATATTTGTGTCAACATAAATATTTTCGAGAAATTGTGCTATCTAGAATATCTATCTAGAATATGTATGTATGTATGTATATATGTATGTATGTTTGTATGTCTGTATTGTTGTATGTATGTATGTATGCATGTTATTTGTATATTTAAGTAAATGTCACTTGTTTAAGGTAATTTGTAAATAAGATGCATACAAATAAAAGCAATAAGAACATAAACTAAAACTAGCAAATAATAAGTACAAAGAATATGTATTTATGAAACCCTTGAATAACTATTTAAGAAGATTTAAATAGAGTTTATTTATGCGACAAATTTATATACTCTTAATTTTATACATTTGTTTATACTAATAAGTATAAATTTATCTTACAATAGAATGACAATTTAATTTATTTAATAACTATGATTACGAAGAACATTTTATTATTAATAAAACTAAATAATAATAATAACTAAATAATAATAAAATGTTCTTCGTAATCATAGTTATTAAATAATTAAATTGTCATCAGTTATACAAGACAACACTGATTCTGTGATACAAGATTTCTCAGTCAAATTATATACACGTAATCATGGAGTTCTATTAAAATAAATTACTTTTCATAACCAGGTGGTTGGAGTATTATGCGTTTGTACCGATGTTTGTAACGTACAAAAATATTGATCTCAGATACACCATTATGTATACCAATCGATTCAAAATCACTTTCTGAGTCGATTTAACGATGTTCGTCTGATTGACTTGCTGGCCGGCTGGCCGGCTGTCCACGCAAACCTTGTAAAAAAAATACAAGGTCTCAATTTTTAGGATAATGGAATGAAATATAGTTCATCTGATTATTTTGGCATGACGACGAATCCTATTGAACTTGGTTATAATAAGTCAATTATTTTACCTCGCGCCCATACAAATGTTATCCTGGAATAGATTTTTAACGCTTATAAATGCCTTAACTATGTCACTATTTCAATAAAATTCGGTATAAATAACATACAAGACTTCATCAGTATGCTAAATTTTATAAAGATCGGTCCACAACTGGCCATAGCTCCCATATAAGACAGATTTCCCAAAATTACTTTAAAGTCCACAAAGTTCATATAAATGCTAATATCAACAAAAAAAAAAAAAAAAAAAAAAAAAAAAAATACGGAAATAAGTTTTATATAAGTAGAAAATATAACACCAAATTTTATGAAGACCTGTCCGCACTTAGGTACTCGTAAACACCATAAAATTGTTGTTATCAATATAATATTTTTCAAAGATAAGTTGTATATAAGTATAAAACACGGCACAGAATTTTACAAGGATCGGTGCATAATTAACCGTAGGTCCCTATACCAGCATCAAGAAAATACCGGCTTTCGTTATTATGTTTTTGCAGTTTAAATTTTTGGAATGTACACGATCAAGAAAATGCAACCAATTTTAATTAATATACATATATATATATATATATATATATATATATATATATATATATATATATATATATATATATCCAGTTAAATATATCTAGATAATATCTCTCCTATTAAGCCGTTATTTTCTTAGTTCTATTTTACCAAAGTTGGAAAAAGTTCTACCGCTTAAAAAATAAAAGGCCTATGAGTCTACCCCAAAGTATTAGAGCTCATTTTAAAGTTTAAAGGTTTATCTTTTAATTATTAAAAATATTTTTTAATAAATTCATTACTTTAAATGTATTTACTTTACTTTACTTTAATACCTCCCGTATCAAACCGTAACTTTTTTAGTTCTATTCCCACAAAGTTGAAAAATTACCTAAATATAACGTGTTTTATAACTGCTACTGCTCAGAAAATAAAATACCGAATTACATTTTTTATTTTGGTTTATTTGAAATAAAACTAGTTTTTAAACGACACTGATTATTTGAACCCTGCACACACAATCTAAGTGCAAAAAATATTAACTTTGAGCGCCTCTACCATTCACATTTTTTAAACATATTCCCATTTTTTTTGGATTCTTGATCTCTGTTAAATTCTTCTGTCAGGCTCATTCATTACTTTTACAAAGGCTTCTGTTAAACTTTTGATTTTGTCATGGGTTTCAGTAAAAGGCGCCACTGTGCGTCGGACAAAAATTCCAAAATTGACTTTTTTGAACTTATATGTGCCTATATGAAACAAATAGTATATCATAATTTAACATTGACATATTGTTATAAAGTTTATAAACATATAAATAATTGTCACAAACATATTTTATGTTTACCACAACTATATTATAATTCCGAAAAGATGTGTTGGATCCATGCAGTGACCATAATATTAAAGAATTATTTTTAATCATATCGCAAAATTTTTTGCAACCATAGTCTAACGCCGACTTTTTTCTGCGTGCAATGTCCGGGGTATGACGCAGTCTGCCCAAGTTCGATTTAAAGATTTGCTTCCTTTGAGATTATATAATGAAACGTAGAGATGAGGTTGGAAAGGTGAAGATACTGGAAAGGGTACTGGTAGAGCGGTGGTAATATGGTGAAATATCAAGTATCTGGTAAAAACGAAGGAAACAACCAGAATTTTGATTAATTAAGCAGAAGATATTTTGGTTTGTTCTTGTAACTGGCTACTCTGTTTATAAACTGAGGTGTTACTCTCAGAATTTTGAGACTAACTACGATTAGTACGTATTCCAAGATTTTCTAAAAATGAAACAGGGTCATTTTCATAAATTTGAAAATTGAAATCAACATAAAAATTCTTTACAGGCTTAAAATGTTGAACATTTTTTTCAAAATTGATCATCTTTGACCACTGCTGGAAAAAGGATTCCAAAAATACACTTACATACTTTCTTAAGACGTAGCCTTTCAGAAAATGTGAGAAAATATTAAATTTCTTTAAAAAAATTAAAAAAAAAAATGTAACAATGTATTTACATTGTCAATTTTTTGGCGGAAAATTGCAATTTTTGAGACCCGTTTAAAAATTTTGACTAAAAATTTTGTATACTTACAAAATTTGGGAAAGTCGGTCCATTAAATCATAGCCCACATGTAGGGCCCACTTCCAAAAGTTAGGTAAACATCATAAACTTTTTAGTATCAAGATATTTTACACAAATAAATTTTATATAAGTAGAAAACACGGCACCGAGTTTTATGACGATCAGTTTATAATTAACCATAGGCCCCCTATAACAACATCAATAAAAATACGGATTTTGATTAATAAGTTTTTGCAGTTAAACTGTTTTAAAATGTACACGACCAATATAGAATAATGAACAGTTTCTAGCTAAAATCCGATATATCAACCGATTTTAAAGCTGGTAAGAAACAAATTTATACATATAAACATAATAAGATTTTATTTCTTACAATATTATGTATAATATTAAAATTTAAGGAAAAAATTTTCAGCGCTCTATGGTCCTATCCTAACGTATTAGGGCTCATTTTAAAGTTCAAAGACTTGCCTTTTAAATACTTTTTAATTTTTGGAACTTCGTTTATTAGTTTGAATATTATGATATTTTAAACGAATAATGTCATGAAGTGCCCTTTAATATAAATTAGCGAAATTTTATTAAATTAGATAGAGTTTTACGTAGTTGAAGTACTACAGGTAATATTTTCAAAAACAAACTGTAACTTTTTAGTTCTATTCCATTGAATTTCTGTAGCCTAATTCAAAAATTTTTAGAACTTTTAATTTAAAAGTTATAGGGCAAAATCGCAAAAAAGTCAAGGCCACAATTAGAAATTTAATTTTTGAAGTCAAATGTCTTTTAAGACATAAGAGATAATTTAGTACAGTAAGCGCGGTTCATATTTGTAAAAGTTGCAAGCTCCGATATATTTGTCACACTCAAGATGGCCAAATTTGGACCACTGTAGCGCCGTCCGTGCTCCAACTATACGATCCAGCCAACAATATTCTTAAAGCTTAATTCCTCCTCTATCGATATTCCTAGTTTTATCAAGATACAGAATTATTATCATTAATTTTCCAAAATGGACCCACTGTGAAATTTAGCAGACTACGGATGCCAAACAGCGTTACTATTTAGAATTTTTAAAAAGTTTCCAAAAAAGTGAATTAAAAAAAAAACATAATAATAATAATAATAATAATAATAATAATGTCGCCAAAAGAGAGGATTTTTTGAAAAAAAGGTGCTAACCGCTTCAATACTCCTTCGAACTCCTCAAAGTTTGATTATTTGAAAAAAAAAACAAATACCAAAAAGTATTGTATGAGGGCGGATCAATAAGTCCATGACTTTTCGAACTTCACTCGTAGTTATATGAAATTACACACTATTCCTATCAAGTACCACCTGTTAATAGACTAATGTCAAATTTTGAGCAAGTGTCGTCATTTACTTTGCGTTTAACAGCTGTTCAAAACATACAACTCGTGTATTTTTTTTAAATGGAAGAAAGGGAATTTCTAGTGCTCATTAAACATTATTTTTTGCGACAAAAAACCGTCAATAAAACCAAGGAAAAGCTCGATAAATACTATATGGACTCTCCCATATTGCCAAGAAAAAAGTACTTTTTCATCAAGACAATGCAAGACTCAATGGCAAAACTCTATGAATTGGGTTACGAATTGGTACCTCATCCGCCATATTCTCCGGATTTAGACCCTAGTGACTACTTCCTATTTCCAAACCTAAAGAAATGGCTCGGTGGAAAGTGATTCAGCTCCAACGATGAAATTATTGACCAAACAAATGCCTATTTTAAGGACCTCGAAAAATTCTATTTTTTGGATACAAAAACTGGAGAAACATTGAACTAAGTGCATTGAGTTGAAAGGAGATTATGTTGAAAAATAAATTTTTGTTTTGCAAAAAAAAAACTGTGTTTCATTCAAAAATTCACGGACTTATTGATCCGCCCTCATATTTCAAGAAAAACTAATAATTTAATTTTATTTTTTTTATTGCAAAACAAAATTTATTCATAAAATTACTTAACATAAAATTCTCTTTTCATTAATTAAACTTCTGTATTTTTGTACAAAATCTTCACTCGGACTCTAGTTTTACAAATCCCCGTCTAATAAATTTAGGACTTAAAGCTTGTACCAAAATACAAATATAAATATAAGCATTCTCCAAATCAATTTTGTAATTTACACTCTCCGGTTAAAAAAATTCGGCATTTGGTGTTTTAAATACTTGTTCATAAACTTTATCATCTATCAGTTTTAGTTTTTAACAATTTCAGTTCATTTATAAATTCTAAGGTGTATTTTTTACATCACTATGTTGTGAAACAATCTTGAAAAAACTAATTTTTTTCGGTGGAGTTAATATGTAATGGGTCGATATATTTCATTAGTTTCTCTATATTTCTCTATATTTAGAACATAACTTTTTAAGTCGCCATTTAGTTCCATTTTAAAAAAGAGGCCAAAAAAGTGGCCAAGTGGTAGAAAAAGTCCAGCTGTAACAAAATACGAAAGTAATCGATAAACTACTTCGGACCCAAGAAGTATTATTGAGGTCTTGAGTACGGCAGATGCAAAATATGAAATATGAAATTAATTTGGTAAATTACTTCGAATTCAAGAGAAATTCGAGATTTAATTAAAATTATTGTTAAAATTATAGTAAATGTTTGTAAATTTATTAGGAAACGTAGTTAAGCATATCAAAAGCCATAAAATACAAAGAATTTATTTTAAATGTTTTTCAGTTTCAATGTATAGATATGGATTTTTAAACAGAAAATGTGATGTAAGGGTCTAAAAGGTGAAATTGTTTACAGTTGTTTTTTTTACAAAATTTGTTTCTTGTTATTTGTTATGAACTTGTTAAATAGTTTGTGAAATTTACAAATTTTCCAATTCAATTGACCTTTTCTTAACAAACAATGCACAGTGATTCCAAAACACTATTTTTTTTTGAACTTGTGAATCTTTAGAAATATTTCAATAAGATTTCAAGTGGCCAGAGAGGAGGTGTTTTTGAATTGACTTGGTGGAGCACAAATTCCTAGCAGGTCAGAGGGGAAGTGCATTCACTTCCAAAATTGTTCACGTCGGGTAAAAAAATGGCCAAAAATCCATATATGATTCGACAGAAATCTCTAAAAGTTTAAGAAATATTTATTCAAACTAAAATTTTCTCTTATTTTTAACCTCGTTGTTTCTAAAGTTTTTGTTTTTTTAACTTGGCTCTATTTTTTTTAATATTCACCAGATTCCTTACAAAATTCTTAATAATATTGCTGCAAGAATCATATAAATGGTTAAAAAATCATTAAAAAAATTTCATATTTTTTGTTAAAAGAGGTTGGAAATATTTTTTTATTTATATTTTTTTTTTTTGTTCTGGCTTACATAATTTGTTTAATGTTTTCAAGAGTAATCTTCACGTAAAGCATGTGAAATAATTCAGGAGGCACTTGGGGCAACGGTCTCCCCGCAAGCCCTATCAGTTTTGTAAATTTCCACAATTTTTTTTTATTTTTTTTTTTTGCCTACTCTGTATATAGTAATACTATATCAATACTATGATAGCACAGTAATATTACAATCACGTGGACGAATTGGCTAGAGCGTTGGATTAGCAACCAGAAAGTTGTTGGTTCAACCCCATTCTGGTACTGTTAGCTTTTTATAACAAAATGTCTAAAAAGATATTTTATATTAAAAAAGTTTTTGTCACAGAAAATTAAGTGCGAGATGGTGTACTGAGTAAGAAGTTAGTCATTAAAAACGAATGGTTAATTTGTGTCCAAATTCAAATCTCACTGACGGCAAAATTTTGTTGTTTTTTTTTCGTTTAGGAACATATTTCTTAGTATTCCTAGAGTCTAAAAATAACTACTTAAATTTATGAATAACTCGAACAAAAATAACTAGTTATTCAGGCAAAAAATAAGTACTTTATTTTTATTTCAAATTATACATGCTACCTTAAAAGGAAGGCAAAGTTTTTGCTGGGACGTTTTTTTCGGGTTGGAATCTTGTATATTTTGGTACAAAAATGTTGGAGTTTTTTTAAATTTCCTATATTTTTTCGAAATTTCAGTAGAATACCTCCACTCGTTTAAATTTTATATAAGTCCAAATATTAACATTTTTTCTCAAAAATATACTTAAATCTAAATTTTTTAAAAAATTACATACCCGAAATAATGAACTCTCCCACTCTCTCTCTGACCCGCCAGGAATCTGTGTTCCTCTAAATCAACTCGAAAACACCACATCTCTGGCCACCTGAAATTTTATTGAGATATTGACAAGGGTTCATAAGTTACAGAATTATTAAAAAAAGTTTTTGAACTACTGTGCGACGACAATAAGAACATGGTTTGTTTTAAAGCAAAAAAAAATATATATAGACTTACAACACAAAAGTTGTAAATTGTATTTATTTCTTTTACAACAAAATGTTTGATTTCTTTTATGTTAACGCTACATTCGCCTGTATTTCCTCTACTAAAATGCATTCTTGTTTATAATTTCTGTTCTGTTTTTTCTCCTTTTTTTCTCTAAAAACAAGAATACAAAAATTCTGATTTTATCGTTGACATCAACGACGTCATCATCAACTTCAATTGTGTCGATATGGTTGGTCAGCTAAATGCAATCAACCAACCAAGTAATTCATCCACTCCTTGGCCACACAGATTGTGTTTCCTTGATGCCCAAAACCTTGTTTGTTGCCCAAAAAAATATACTTATAAAAAAACTACGAATTATTGCTATCAATACAATCGATCTTAAAGGCAGCACGAATGTTGTTGACATTTACAAAATTAGCAACGAATTGAGCTTATAAAAAAATATTTTATACAATAATTTCTTTAGCTTTAGTTAGTTATTGTTGTATTTAAATCTATGAATTGGTTTATTAAACTGTGAACAATATTGCAAAAAAATGAATGAAAAAAATTAATACTTTGTAAGTCATTCTTTTGGGTTTTTCATTTTTTGATCCTGTATTTAATTTCTTTTATCGTTTCATTTCTATTGATAAATAATCTTTACAAAATGAACTGCAAAATTTGTTTTTATTAAAATATAATTTCAGTTTTTTTTTTTTTGCTGATGTTGCTTCCTTCAGGTAATGTAAATGCTTTAGTTATTTTGTGCTAAGAAATAAAAAGTAAATAGTTTTATATGAAAAGCGATTTGCAGGCATGAATTTGAAATGGGTTTTTAATATCTCACAGTTTATTTTACAAGATTTACATATATCTATTATCAAAAACTATAGCTTTTAGGCCTTTAAAAAAATGAAATATTTTGTTTAATATAATTTATATAATTATATTAAAAAAATTTGTAATTTAATATATTAAAATATATATTATTTATAATTTAATATATTAAAATTAGAGTTTGGAGTTACCGTAATATTTCTTTTTACGGGAAACGGGAACAAAAAATTCAATTTTTCGGAAATTACCGAAATTTTTTCAGAACTTCAATAATAAGAAAAAAACGTCATGATTGCTTATAAGAAATTAATTTTTTTATTAAAAAAAAAACGAAACATTAAAAATCGTTCTGAATTAACAAAAAATGGAAAAAAAAATATATAACGCCATTTCCAAGATGAAAAAAATTTAAGTATTTTATATAAATAAAATTAGTACCTTTCACAATTTATATTAAAAACTGTTCTTACTAAATTAAACATAAATCTGGAAAGTAATACAATTGGTTTGCAACCACGATCTCATATACATATGAATACAACATGAGATTAGGTTTTTTATATGTATTTTGAAATTATTTTAAAAAGCACAAAAAATTGATTAATATGCACAGAAATATGCAAAAGTAGTATAAAATGCAAGAAAAGCTCACACATTTATGCATTTTTTATATAAATATGTAAAAATATGCATAAATATGCATTTTTTAACTTTGAAACTCTGACAGTTTTCGATATATAGATTTTTAATCATATTTTATATAAATAGATTTTTAATCATATTTTATACGTCAGAATATTTTTCTTTACAATTTATATGAAGAAAAAACTTACAAAAATTATACAAATCAATTTATTAAACTCCGAAAAGCCAATAAAGAGTGGTGTTGAATTGCTCGAAAAACTTTTCCTGGTTATAACATTTACAGATCCATTGCTTGGATAAGAGATGCAGTTTCAAAAGAAAATGTACTAGTTGGAATGAAATATCTTCGAATCAAGTAAATTTTTTATAATAGTGAGTATTTTCGAAGTTCAACTTATTTAATATTCATTTGCACAAACACATCATAGGTGCTACTTGTGAATAAAATAAAAAACGAAAATACTTTTTATATTATATCCATCTTTTATTTCTAATTTAAAATAATTGTTAATCAATTTATTAATTTTTAAATAAAAACATTAACGATTTCTATACTAAATCATATGAATTCTTATATAATTTTGCATCGGATTGATCAAAATAAATAAAAAAATATTTTGTTTAATCAAAACTGAAACATAGTTCACACACAACAATTTTTCTTTCTGATTTTTTTTCTTTTGAACTTGCATTTACGTTCACACACTAAATTTTACTTCAGTAATTCTTGTTTTGTCTGTATTCATACGAGGCAATTTTTTTTGCTTAAATTCTAATTTCATGTGCGAGCAAGTGAGAGGGTGGTATGAAAGGGTAGAAACTTGTCTGTACTTCGAAATTAATTTTGTTTATTGTACATTATTTAAGATGCTCAGCAATGATTATTAAATGAACATTTGAATACAAATTGGAATTTTTCTTTCATAAAGGATTAAAAAAAAAATAATTTTATATTCTTTCAATCCTATATCAGAGCAGGAGTTCCACAAGGTAGTGTGCTAAGTCCTGTTCTCTATTCAATATATACTTCAGATATGCCAGTTCTTAATAATATAAAGATATCAACTTATGCTGACGATACAGCACTTCTTGCAAATAATGAGTCTCTGAATATAGTTTCAAACTTATTGCAAAATCAACTAAATGATTTAAATACATGGCTTAAAAAGTGGAAAATTACCGTAAATGCTCAAAAATCAGCTCATATATTATTTACTTTAAGAAGAGGAGATTGTCCAACGTTGATGATAAACGATACGCAAATCCCCAACAAAGACTGTATTAAATATGTCGGTATGCATTTAGACCGTCGCCTAACCTAGAAGGAACACATAAAATCCAAAAAACAACATTTAAACATTAAAAGCAGAACTCTCTACTGGTTACTAGGACCAAAATCAAAACTTAACATCGTTAACAAAATTAAACTATATAAAGCCATCTTAAAACCTATCTGGACTTACGGAATTGAACTTTGGGGAACTGCGAGCAATTCAAATCTTGAAATAATTCAAAGATACCAATCAAAAACCCTCAGATTGATTACACAAGCACCATGGTACATTACCAACGATGCCATACACAATGATCTGCAAATACCTACAATTAAGGAAGTCATAAGAACACACAGCGAAAGATACTTATCCAGATTGAACAACCACGTCAATACATTAGCTATTTGTTTATTAGACGAGACAGACGAAATAAATAGACTTAAAAGATACCACGTTTTAGACCTACCATTCCGAAGCTAACGACTATGTTTATAATATTCTGATTTAGCTCAGAATAATTATCCCTTTATATTCTTTTTGTCTATTGTATAAATTTGTTATAATATTAATATTATAAATTATATTTTTATTTTTATATATAACACTATGTTTAAATGCATCTGAATGTGAATAAATGAATTAAAAATTTTATGTATTCTATTGTATGCTATGTATGTAAAATTACTGTTAAAAAGAAGATTATCTGAACTTATATTTGTACTTAAAAGAGTACATCTAATAATGTTATTTTTAATTTTCATCCCAATTGCTTATTATCTTGTTTGTAAGATAGATTGTAATTAAAAAAAAAAAAAAAAAAATATTCTTTCAATCCCATTTTTTATTATTATCTTTACAAAATTATTTATTTTTTTTCTTTTAATAAAAATTAAATTTGTTAATTTTTTATAGTTTTTGTTTCACACGGTAGAATGTAAAATTTTAAATATTTCTTACCATAGAACTTTTCTACCGTTTTACACACGCCCATTATCAAACTAAAATTATACAAAAGCTTTCTAAAAAATTGAAAAGAAAAAATATTGAAAGAAAAATAAAAACTAAATTAAATATAAAATAATTGTATTACCGTCTGAAGTATTCTCTATCGAATCTTTTGACATATTGATAAAATTCAAAATTTTTTATTATTCAAAACTAATAGTACTGCTCGTTGTAGAATGTCTTAAGAATTTAATTAAATTAAATTTAATGAATTAAATTTTACTTTTGGCAAGTTAAATTTCCGATTTTTTTATTTGTATTATTGTTGTGTTAAGTTGAGAGTTTTTTTCACTGAAAACAAAACATGTGTTATACAAGGAGTGAAACTCTGAAGAAACTCTAAAGAAATATATATATTTTAAATCGACTAATTTATCCAATTTCAAATATTTTCCGGAACTGTCGTTTACATTTTTAGATTAGAAGGAATTAATTAATAACGTAAGATTTAGATAAAATGGAAATAAAACGATAAGAAAAACTATTTGTATTAAAAATTAAATATAGTACCATCGATTAGTATTTTTTTTTAATTTTTAATATTAAAAACTAATTAAAATAAAAACTAGAGATATGCAGTTTTTAGTATAATACGTACTTATTTTATTTGTATGAAATATTTAAAATTGTTTAAATCTTGACAGATGCATCATACTTTAATATTATTATTAATTTAATTGTTTAAAAAAAAAATATGATTTATGTCGTTGTTTAATATTCTATAAAACTTCATTGCTTTTATCTTACAATTTAAGTTTTTAAATGTGAAAAATTTATTTTTCCGGGATTTTTCGTCCCCACGGCAAACCCTAAACACTTGGTTCGAATCAAAGTTATTTTATATAAATTATGTATTATACGAAAATATATGTTATTAGAGTTTATTGCAGAGAAACGCTATTTGATATTGTGATTACTTTTTAAATTTTTGATGCGCCTTCACATTTCCTTTAAGCAAACAACACTATCTAATTATGCCAATTATGGTAAATTCCGTGCTGTCCATACGATGTGCCTTATCAAAATGTGTTTTGACGAAAGTATTCCGTTTACAGCTATCAACGACATTTGACTTAAATTTATGGTTCCGATAAATTATACTTATAACCATTTTTATATTTGCGTATCAAAATGCAATTTGCTATAAAAAACAAAAACAAGTGTAATTTTTTTCGTAATTCTTAAAAGGTCCATAAACTTTTTTTAATAAATTCAATTTTAATGATCCCTCGATTTTATTGCGTAAAATAAGGAAAAAAATAAAAAATCTTTGAGTGATCTTGATCCCACACGCAGAGAAAAAATATAGTTGAAGTGACTATAATCTAAGAGCAACATGTTATGATTGGAACGTATGATTACAGCGAAAAATATAAATGATTATATGTTATAATTATTATGATTCTTTTTTGTCATTTGTGTCCAATTTTATAGTTTGCTTTTCATGTTATGATTTTAGTTTTACTTAAAATTGATCATTATCCCATTCTAATAGATTATGATTTGATGTTATTATATTATTATTCTATATTATTATATTATTATACCACATTGTCATATTACGATTCCACTTTATCATATAGTTATCCAATTTTATTATATTATTATTTCAGTTTGTCATATTATTATTTAATCTTATCATAGATTAAAATGAAACGTATTAATAAAAAATTATTTTTATAAATTTTTTTTATTGAAATAAAAAATAATAGAGAAAAAATATTTTCATATTATTTCTTCATTAATTATATTCATTTGTACCACCATATGTGGTTTTTTTTAACTAAACCCTGGCTTGAAGTATAACCAAACCGTATCTATTTATATTTATTCATATATAAACTAAATGAGAATTACAATGAACGAATAAACAAACAAACGATAAGAACAAAATATATTTAAAAATAAAGGAGTACTTAATTTTTCCACTAAGTTTGTGAAAGGGATAAGTTTTATATTTATTTGAAACATTTTATTGTCATGAGAATAATAATGTTAATATGGTTTAAAAACAGAATATGTTCTAAGAACAGGAAAAACGACTGCAAATATTTAATGTGTGTAGAAGTAATGATATTTTTCATATTAATAAAATTTGTTTCTGATAAAGATATTTATAAACATATAATTGCTGCAGTCAACCATATTAAAATTTTTATCGAGTGTAAACATTAAATGACAAAATTTAAACAGAAACATTGTTATCACGAACACAGATTTATCAAAATTCAAGAAAATTAACAATGAGAACATAATATTGTTATAGTGATAAAGCTGCAACCATCTTTTTTCTTTGCGTACACTCAAAAAAACCAAAAAAAAAAAATTGTCATCAAAATTTGACAAAATTCGTACAGTGAACTTTAAAAAAGGTCAACGGAGGCTTAATGTCCCTAATAATATAGCAAGAAAAAATATTTTCTTTAATTTAAAAACATATTTTTTCTCATTCTCATTAGTTTTGTATAGTTTTTAAAGATAATATAATAAATTTGTAAATAAAACATACAACAGATGTAAGTGAAATGACCCAAAGAAAAATCGTCCAAAATATTCAAATACAAATTTGGGTTATATTTTGTATGAAAAAGTTACCTAATACTTTGAATTGGTTTTTGGATATTTTTAAACCATAATTCCTTTTGGTTAAACATTTCTAAGATTTTGGGTGATTTTTTGCTTTGAGTAATTACATTTTAAATTTAAAAAAATTTGACTCTTGGTTACCGATTTAGATAAAATTTGGTGCATGTGTAGAGGAGGATACAGAGGCATATAAAATGAATTTTTCTCATTTTTATTTTGAGAACTATTTCAACTCTATAGCTTTGAATGTGATTACTATATTTATTTAAATGACCAAAGCTTTTGTTATATAAAAGATATCAAAATAATTTTTTTGGAGTGGATTTTTCAAAGCTTTTATTTTAAGATAACATTTAAAAATTTTGAAAATATTTTTATTAACATATTTTTTGTAAGATGTTTCTTTAGTGACGTGTATCTAAAAAAGTCCATCTTTATTGTCTTTTTTTATATTTCTTTGGTAAGTAGCCTTATCGGTATACTTGCTACAGAGAAAATTTCAGAAAGATCAAAAATTTTAAATTTAAAATAGAATTACTCTATTATAAAAATTTGCTAAAATTATGTTTATAGAGCGCTTCTATCAAGAATACAACTAGAAGTTTATGTGAGAGACAAAAACCTAATTCAGTTATCAAAAACCTAATTCATGCAACGACAAATTACATGTAGTCATATATATTTTGTTTTGTATTAAAAAAAGATTAGCAAATTTTTTGAAAATTTGTTTGAATTGTCTCTCACATAAACTTCTAGTTGCATTCTATAGTTTCTATGGTTAATAAAGCAAATTAAAAAATACGTCCCTGTTTTGTATTTAAAATCGAAAGTGGAAATGAAATCAATTTTTACTGTGTTTCGTAAATCGACTAAAATTATATTCGAATTAATTTTTCATCGATTTCATAAAGTTTACTTCCAATAATCACATTAAAGTGCATTAATCTTATAAAAACGATATATCCAGTAAATATTTGATGCAAATAAGTTTGTTATAAGTAGAAAAGACAGTGCCAAATTTTATGGACCATATTCTTTCAATAATAAAAAAATTTTTTTGTGAATTTCACTTAGTCCTCTGTTGTCGATTTGAAATCATATACATGAAGGCATTTTCGTTTATTAGAACATAAAAATTAAAAAAAAAAATTCATGAAACCAAATTGAAATCAAATGAAACTGAATTTTCGAAATTTATAGCAAAAAAAGTATTTTAGTATATTAGATGTTCTTGGTTTATATAATGAAGTGTCGCAGGCGAAAATTTTTGTTAAATATAAATAACATATATTTATTGTGCGAGTAAATACATAAACATACTTAAATGAATGATTCTGTAAAAATAATATTAATAGTAGCTAATATAATATAGAAATTATTTTCTTCGTTGTTGCAATACTATCATTTTAGCCTTTGTAAGGCAATTTTCAGAATCAAAAAAGGCTAAGATGGAAAGTTTGAGGCTATAAGCAAAATAAATGGGCTAGATTTAGTCTTCAAAAGGCTAAACTAACAACACTGATACTGTACGTAACTTTTGAAAATCTGCACAATAACAAAAAAGTTGTATAATTTATCCACTAGGTCCAATTAGTTTATATAAGGATGAATGAGATCAGAAAGTATGAACGCGCATACAAGAAGTATAGTTGAGTGCAAAAGAGTTAAGTATTTTTAAGTACTTTTACTGAGTTTTTAAACTTTGAATTGCAATCATGATTATAGTTCTTAAATTTTGCACACTATTAGTTTCCGGTCTTGTGAGTTAAAATCGGTTTACTAATTGTTTGAAGCAAAATTACCACAAAAATTATTAAGGATTAAAATCAGTTTCAGCCAGGATACAAATTTTTAATACTTTTTTAAGCCAAAATACAAGGACCAAAACGATAATTGATCTTGTTTATTAATTCAAACCATTTGCAGTTTCCCGCTAAAATGTTGTATCTTAGTAGCGTCTTTCTTAAATTTAGCATTTTATATTGATATAAAACTTTGCGGTTAAGAGATGAATTTAAAAATTTTATTATTTTCAGTGCGCCTTTTTCTACTTACTCCCTTTTAGTTTTGCCCCAATTTTTAACCATAAACATGTTACACATAAAACTACGAGATATGATAACGTTAGCAGAGCTTCTAGATTGTCATAGTAAATGGAGTACTGAGAATACACTTGCTAAAAATCATAGTAAAACTGGACTTATCCACCATTCGCCACTTTTTTAATATTATCTATTGCTGTAATCCTAAACGACATATATTTGTTATATTTATTTTTTCCTAAAGACTTGTTGATCTTAATTTAATTTCTCTTTATTAATCTTTATAAGTTTCTGAAGCGATTAAAAACTATTGATACTATCCTGCTCATGGGGAAATTCTGAAAAAAAATCGTCAAGCATAAAATAAAATATCTATGCTTGGTATTTTTAATTTTTAATTTAGTACTTTATTGACAAAATAAATAAAAAACAGTTCGAAGTGTTATATTTGGCTGGGCCGAATCTTTTATACCCTTCACGAAATCTATATTGCATTTAATTTATTATATTAATTATATTATATTGCATTCTTTTTGAATTTACAAATATCGTGAGTTTATTAATTAAAAAAAATTCTTAAGTTTGGCTTCATAGTCATACTATTTCTTATCAAAATGTTTGCTTTAATCTGGAAGTATACTTCATATTTGTAAATAGGAGTTAACTATAACATCGGAAACTTATAGTATAAAGAGTTGCCGAAGAATGTCTTCTTGGGCATATGACTTAAACTTAAGATTTTTTTTAGATAAAACATCTCACACACTCAAATTTACTTGTCAAACTTTTTTCACACAAAATATGTTCATATTAAAAAAAAAAAAAAAAATAATAAAATAAAAAATTAATTACATTCTGCGAAGATACGAACCATGGCTTGAAAATTGGTAATCTGGAATATTTCCACTAGACTGTCTATACCAATAGTAGTTTTGTTGAAAAACAATGTATGTTGCATATAAAATAAAATAAAAATACTTTATGAATTTAGAATTTCAAATTGCAATGGTGTAAGAATTCGTAAGTAGGAGTTTTAAAGTATTCTTATGGGTTCAATTCCTGGTGTACACAAGAGAAATCTTATTTAATAAATTTCAAAGAGAAATTTTTGAAGTATGTATATGTAAAAAGATATTTGACAGTTCCTTATCTGACGTTTTAAAAGTTTTGTTTTTTGTTTCAAGCTAAGTTATAAAACAATTTAAAGAAGAACCTTCATTTCTTAAGTGATAAACCCAAGCAGAAAAATAGAAACTTACAAGGAGTCACCAATAAAAATTTGAACAAGTATTTCTATTTGATTAGGAATGTTCAGTAAAATATGAAAAATGATTGTCTCTATCCAGCATTGATTAAAACATGATACACGGCATGATACACGGCTTAAAAATTATCACAGAATGTATGGTGACCAAAAAAAGTGATAAATTGAAAAATGTCAAAGAGAAATTAATGCTGCACAGGTCAGAATGGGAATTTTGTGTAAATAAATCTGTAACTTCTAACCGACTAGTTAGATATACATAAAATTCCACATAGGCATAGCAGATCACTGTACAATTTTAAGTTTGGATTGGTGATGTGCCCTCAGGAGTGGAGTTAAGGAGGCAAAAATTAGGGTACCTTTGACATAGAAAATTTTTCTTACCCTATTTCAAAGATTTTTATATCTTCATAAAGCCCTTGGCAACTCAATTTTGCATAATCTTGGTCCAGTTTTTCTCCATATACAGCCCAAGATTTCCAGACGATTTGTCTGAGAAAAATTTAAAGTCCATGGTGTTTCTGATTTTTGGAATTAAAGTAAAAATTTGTTTTTTGCAGAAGCTATAGATATTGTATCTGTAATAAAATCTTTGTTAGTTAAGATATCCTATCGAAATTTCTGGTGATTGTTGAATTTATTATTTGAATTGATAAGATGTAAAAAAATTTCAGATTTTCACAACTCCCAAACGATCGGAAAAAATTTCAAAAATGAAATTTTTTTGAATATTGCAGATAGTGTCTGCATTTGTTGCAGATCTAGCAAAAGTTGTTGAAAAACTCTTTGGAACACATTAGAATCTTCAAAACTGTATTCCTTTTGTATTGCTTTGGGTTTTTAGAACATATAGTCTAAAATCAAAATTTTGAAACAGAATAGGTCAAATTCGGAAGGATCTGTACTTAGCCCTATTGTGTGATTCGGTTTGTTTTTAACTTTAAAATCATTTCCATGAAGATAACTTTCAGAAATATATGAAGTCATTACATGTTCTTAAGGAAAGATTTATTTTAGAGCAAAAATAGAGTAGAGACTTTTTCAGCAAAAAGAGTAATTCTTTTGCAATTTGCATATTTAAAATCGTTTATTTTGGACTTCAATTCTTTTTCTTCGATAGATAATTTTGTTCTTTAATTAATTACAAAAAAATGTATCTAAATCGGTTGGAAATATTGGGCTATATGTACGGTTTGGGGTTTCACGCAATATTTCCTTTTCCGGGAAACGGGAACAAGAAAATAAATTTTTTGCACTTTAGACATAAGAAAAAAGGTCATGATTTCTTATAAAGAAAATTATTTTTTATTAAATAAAACAAAACATAATATTTCGTACTGAATTAACGAAAAATAAAATAATATAAATGCATAACGCCATTTCGAAGATTAAAAAAAAAATTAAACATACAAACAAAATTAATGCCTTTCGTAAATTATGTTAAAAAAACTTTTTAAAAATATATCTATTTGATAAATTTCTTTATAAATAGTTTGCCATTTATTTCCACTTTATTTCTCTAATTTACATACTTTTTTTACTTTACTAATTCTTAAATTAGTTTTTAACAACTTTTTTTTGGATCAAACACAGTGTTCACCAATAATCTCATATACCCCTGCCAACATTTTCTATCCAAATTTGCACTAAAGAGTAACCTTAAGTTGTTTTTAACAGTCGAATATGATATCATTTTCTTATCCAAGAAGAGTCACCGTGCGGGAAGAAGTGTGCAGCAGTTCTAATATTTTTTTAATGGCACTATTAAGTACTTTTTTTGGGTGACAAATTAGAGTCATTTACGGTTATTCAAAATCGGTTTTACTTGTGCTTGGGAAAATCTGACTTTAAATATTCAATTCAAGAGAAGAATTTTTAAATATAAAATTACACTAAATTGCTGATAAAAAATAAGTATTGAAATCAGGTTCGATACCACGGGGGTAGTGGTGGTATAGAAAGTTTACCACAACAAACCCTACCACAACAAACCATACCACAACAAACTTATACCTAAAATTTTCATATTTAGGAAATAACACACTCTGCTACAACGAAAAATCACTCGAGAAATGACATAGCATACGTTATAGGCTTTCTTGCAATATAGGAATCCATAATATGTTTTTAAGGGTTTTGAATCATAATCTCCAGAAAAATGTGAATTCATAGGCGAAAATGTGAAAAATCCTATTTTTGGGATTTTCAGTCTTTTTTTGTTTTCTTGTTTTGTGAAATGTGAGATTCTTTCTACAAAAATCTTAAAGTTTTTTACAATTTCTCATTTTAAACAATCGACGAAAATTTCGTTAAGATATCCTAACTAACAAGGATTTTATTACAGATATAATATTTATAGTTTCTCCAAAAACCATGTTTTTTTCTAAAATAAATTACGTTAGTTAGGCTAACATAATTCTTCATTATGTAGATAAAATTTTGAGTCAATACCTTTTACAGAATAGAAATTACGCTACTTTAAAGTTTAATAAGATGTAAAATATTTGAAATCGGATAGCAAACAAAAAATTGATAAGCGATGAAATATTTTCTATGTCAGAGGTAACCTATTTTGAGTCTTATATGCCCCATATGCTCCTAAAGGGCATATGGAGCCCCCATCCAAATTAAAAATTATACGATCCTCTGCTACTTCTATGTGAAATCTTGTGTAAATCCTGCCAGGCGATTAGAAGTTATAGATTAAAAAAAAAGAAAAAAAAACGTGGTGGAGGAGCAGAATTTTTTACAGCAGATATGTAATAATAATTCAAGAGAAACAAGAAAATTAAAACGACTTACCTTAGTGAAAAAAAATTATAGATATATTTTGATAAACTGGAACAGGATATTTTTGATTTCGAAGAGCCTAACAAATTTACAAATTTAGTTGAAAGGTTTGATGAACATACATATATGGATTCACTTTCACTAAAAAATATACGAAACGCAAATTTATTTCGAAATTTTATATTATTAAAAACAATAAATAAATCCAAATTTATTTATTGCTTGCCTTTGAAAGTAACACGCCAACTAATTATCATTGTGTTCTTCATATTTTTTGTTCTTAATTTAAAAACAATGTAATGATTTTTTACTTTCAGAAGGTCGAAATCGAAATTAATGTTATTTTTGTTCTTAATTTAAAAACAATGTAATGATTTTTTACTTTCGGAAGGTCGAAATCGTAATTAATGTTATTTGTTTTTGTAAAATTTTTTACTATCAGGAAAATGATATCGTGAGAACACTAATTGTAGACGGTTTTTGGTAACTTTATATTTATCCAAAAACTATCTTTTTAGTGACTTTTTCGACAATTTAGTTAGTAAGAAATGTAGAATAAGTAGATCAATAATCGAAATTAATGTTATTTGTTTTTGTAATTTTTGTTTACTGACAGGAAAATAACATCTTGAGAATACTAGAAATAGTAATTTTTCTGTTAGTGGATAAAACTATTAGCTAATTGCTGGCAGGGTACGTATGAATATAACAAGAGATTTTTTTTATAAGTGTTTTGAAGTTACAACATTTACATATAACATTTGCAGATACATTGCTTAGGTAAGAGATGTTGTGTTAGAATGAAAAGTTTCCCAACAAAGTATTTTTAAAGTAGTGAGTATTTTCCAAGTTCAACTTATTTCATATTCATTTCCACAAATCTATCATAGGTGTTTCTTGTGAATAAAATATTTTTTTTTGTTTTATTTGTATATTGAATCTGTCTTATTTTAGACCTCAAAACTAAAAACTAAATTTAAACTCTATTCAATCTCTATCTAATAAAAAATGAAAATACTTTTTTATTTTATTTACATGTTTTATCTCTAATTTAAAATATTTGTAAATCAATTTATTTATACTAAATCAAATGAATTTTCATATGTATTTTGTATCTGGTTGAATAAAATTAACTAAAAATTTAATCAAAAGTGAAACATATTTTTTATAAAAAGATAAACATTTTTTTTATATTTAAATATTCCAACTTTGAACAGTATTCATATGTTTTATTTTTAATACAAAAAAGTTCAACAAGTTTTTACAATTTTTATTTGAAAACAATATATTTAAATAGAAAAATGTCAAATAAATATTTTGATATTTTTATTTAAAAAAAAAAAAAAAAAAATCAAAGAAAAAAAATCATATAACTTTTATCAATTATTTAAATTAAAAAGAATAACGCAGCGATTGCTTCAGGTGTTTTTTCAGCAAATAATGTTCCTTGTGATTTCTCCGACTGTTTGAAAAAATCTGTACAGGTAAATCTAATGACAAGAGTCGAGTACATAACGCAACTAATAGTCATTGAAACAAACTTATTTAAATGTATTAAATAATTGCAGTGTTAAAACAAATATTACTTATTTTTCTATTTCCAAAGAAATTTAGAATTGTTCAAACAAAATTATGTTGAATTAAAAATGTTAAAAGATTTCTATGGAAAAAAGTATCAAATTTTATTTTATTTTTAAAATAGGAAATAAAATAAAGAATAATTGTACTCAAGCTAAGGAAATAATATTTATTTTTAAATTAGTTGAAGACTTTGGAAATTTTACAAAAGTATATTCGAATACTTCTGTTGAAATATTTTATAATTAGAATTGTTAACAAATGGAATAATACTTAAAAAATTTTATTCCAAATTAATTTCAGGTAACTGAAAATTGTATTATAAAGTGTACAAAATGATTTGAAACTATTTTATTTCTAAAATTATAAATTAAATATAAATTATTTTAAACAAATATTTTGAATTAAAATATTCACAATGAATAGCTTTGAAATCTTTAACAAAACTAAAGTATCTAAAGTTTTAACATGACAAAAATAAATTTGTTTTAAAATTTCATGTGAAACCACTTGTAAGTAAATTCGTTAAACCATATAACATAACAAACATGTAGATATCTGAGAGAAAAAAAATACCTAATTTAATACAAAAAACCTAGATCATACAATATTAACGTTTCTACCAAATAACGTTGTAGTTGTATTATGTACTTTAAACTCTTGAAAGTACCATGTTTAGAGTAACGTCAATCTTTCATTGATATAAAGTGTTAAAAATAGCAAAATGTTTTCTATAGAATTTTAAAGCAAGATTATATTTAATTTCCCGTTTTCTCGGGAAATAAAAAAAAATCCCATGAATTCCCGAGAGTATTTTGGCGGGAAATCCAGGGGTTTCCCGCCCTGGAATTCCCGGACCCAAATCCTAGCTACATATGGAAAAAACTGAACGAATATTATTCAAAATTGAGGCAGTTGAAATAAATAGCATATGCTAACGTGTTTTTCTTAGGTCTTATCAAAAGCTTTGAGGAGATATAAAAATCTTTGAAATTGGGTAAAAACAAAAATTTGGCTTGTGGTTAAAAAATTTCTATATCAAAGATAGCATAGTACCCCTTAGGGTACTGTGCAAATACCTTTCCAACCTCTGCTACGCCTGTGTGAAATTTTATATAAATCCAACCAGCCGATTAGAAGTTACAGATTTGTTTCCAAAAATTTTCGATTCTACCCCACTGTGCAGTGAGGGTTTTGGACTTTTAGCCCCTTATTTTATAAATTGCTTCATTTCACTTTGAAAAATTTTCCATACAAATTTTTGAAAAATAAAAATAATTTATATGAAAAAATTTTCAAAGTGAGGTAAGTGTTTTTCAAAATTAAGCCTTTAGAAATTTAAAAATATTAACTCAAAATCAAAAAATCAAAAGCATTTCCAACACTGCAATTCCGTGAATACGGTTTGAGGATTAATATAAACTTGGAAACCTAAAAATGGGAGTGATAAGATTATTTAACTAAATCTTGCAAATCCTTCAAAAATTTACAATATCCTCTCAAAAGTGACTCATTTATTTTATTTTTTTTTTCTAAATTTTGTAAAATTTCTTCAACGTCACACATCAACCAAAAAATTCAATATACCGTTCCACTTGTTGTTATCATGTAACAGAAATTGAAAAAATAAATGTTTGGCAAAAATTTACCAATGCCTTTTAGCTAATTTCCGATACTTATCGCTATGGCTGTTGCTGTTATTTGGTTGTTGACACCCCATTGCGTTTAACACTTACAAGCAAACACCATAACGTACAACATTTATATGTATTACATTCAATAGTGGCTGTACGAAAATATCAACACTTGAATTATTTCCCTTTATTCTCTCCTCTACCTACAATTACTCGTTATTTTTTCATAGCAAAATCATTTCATTCTTATGCAAAACCTTTCTCGACAAAGGTGTATAAATGTCTGCGTGTGTTTAAGTAAGATATGTATGTTTGTAGTCAAACCATCTTGAGAAGTTTAATTTGTTGTAGTTGTTGCTTTTTTTTTATTATATGTGTTTTCTTTGTGGTCGTTAAAACGGTGTTCGTGTCATTTTCTTTGATTTCTTTTTCTTTATTTTTTGTACTCAACGTCTTTTCTTTTTCTTTACTTAACGGTATTAAGAAAAATTGCCCACTTTAACAGTTTATTTATGCACGTTTAGAAGCGCGTGGGTGGTTACGAATGTGTCTGTTTGTGTGTCCCTCTATATGCTTGTGTTATTTAATGTAAATAACAAATTTATGCATTTCCGTTTCCGTATTTACTGCCACCGTATACTATACTTGTTTGCTCTCAATGTTCGTACGTGTTTACGTTACTAAATAAATTTTCATTTTCTTTTCTATTTTCCAGTAAATTTTTTTGTTGCTCCTTTGACAACTGTTTGATTGTTATCGTTAAGTTCATTATTTAATATTTCTGTTTTTATACCCTTCACATTAAATGAAGGGTATATACATATAAGTTAGTCATTTTATACGAAAGTTTTTAAATATATATCCATAATCTCAGTTTGAAAAATATTCGTGATTGTTATGATTAAAAATAACGTTTTAGAGTATATCTTTCTCTCTGACCGTCTGTATGTTGAAGTGGATTTTTTGAAGCCCATAATCAAATGAATACTTCTCTGTTTCAACACATATGTGACACATAGTCTCGAAAATCTTGGTATTGAAATTCAGCGTAATCCATTTAGGAATGGCGATGTTATAAACGATTTTCTAGAACAGCCTCAATAATTTTTCCAATTTCCTTTGACCTAATTTAATAATATTTCCTATTTCACATGTAATAATATATAATTTTTTTTCTATTGGAAATTTGTGGGATTGAATAGCATAGGCAAAGTGTTGTAGACTATAAAGCTAGACATGTTTTGATGTGCTCCTTATAAAACAGTATTATTTAGATTTGCGTTTTAAGCCTTTTAGTAAATTTTAACATATCGATGTGGCATACCACTTGGGTTTGTGACTGAAAGACGTTAGGTCCTGAGTTCGAGATCTTTGGTCAAGACTTTGAAAAACTGCTTTATAATTTATTTTCAAACTAAAATTAAAAATTTAATATTTCAGATTAAGGAACTGTCAAATATAGCTTTAGTTAATAAAAAAATTTTCTTTGAAATTTATTAAATAATTTTACTAATAATAACATTTCTATTTGCCAGGATACGAAACCTTACGAACACTTTAAAACTCATAGTTTTGAATTCTTAGCCTTTAAGCCACATGCCATTTTGCAATTCTGAATTCAAAAAATAGTTTTTCTTTATTTTGTGTAAAACAAATAATTTTTCAATAATGTTAAATTGTAGATATATTTATTTATATATTTTATAGTATAGTAAATTGATTGTTTTTTTTTTTGCAAAATTTTTATGGGTGTATATAGTCTAGTGGAAGTTTTTAGATTACAAATTTTCAAACCATGGTTTGTATCCTCGTAGAATCCGTTTGAATTATGTTTTAATATAGACATATTTTTTGTAAAAAATAAGTTTGACAAGTAAATCTGAGTATGTGAGATGTTTTTTCTTAAACTTATCTTTAATTGGGTTTTAGGTTTTTAAATGTAAGTAATAATATGACACATCAAGTTTGGTGGAATTGTGTCTTAGAGCCAAAATGTTAAAAATTCTGAAAATTTTATAATAGTTAATACAAGTTTAAGATATCTAATTCTAATATATCTTTTTCGAAAAAAATTAATTTAGCTTATCTCTACTTCATTCAGCTCTTCAACACAGATGGTTTGAGCGATCTTCATAAGTTATATGCCGGGGAACTCTTTATGTTACGAATTTCCAATGCCAGGGTTAACACCAGTTTAAACATATTAAGGCTAAAGCCAAAATTTTGATAAGAGGTAATCCCAATGTGTTTATATATTTATGAAATAAAAATATTGTGAAGGGTATAGGAAATTCGGCACAGCCGAATACAACACTTGCACTTGTCTTTTTCTATAAGTTTTTATTTTTTTGATAATGGATTTTGATGGTAGCATTGGTGGGAGAAATGCATATGATATATATATATATATATATATATATATATATATATATATATATATACATATATTTATATTTATATTTATATTTATATTTATATTTATATTTATATTTATATTTATATTTATATTTATATTTATATTTATATTTATATTTATATTTATATTTATATTTATATTTATATTTATATTTATATTTATATTTATATTTATATATATATATGTCAAATTATAATAAAGGGCATTTTTTTTAATTATAACAGTTAAATTTTTTGATAAATAAAAATCCATAGAATTGAAATGTTACATAATATATTTATATGTCATCTTATTAATTTCATTTTGTTCGTGAAGTAAATAAATAAGTTATTATAAATAAATCATTGAAATTCAAGCCAACATATAGGGAATTCTCTTTTTACGTTAGCGTTTAAGAAATCGAGCGTAAACTTCAAATATTTTTTTAATTTAGATTTTTTAAATTAACTTTTGATGTAATTATGTTAAAAACACCTCGTGGAGAGAACAAAAATTCAAGATCTGAAATAGTTCCGTGTGGTACCGGCGAGCACCCAAACTTAAAAAATCCCAAAAAGGTATTTAAAAATAGCAAGATTTTTGTTCTTTCTTTTGATTCCTGTAATCGCGGATTTAAGTATATGTGCCCTATTTCTCTAATATAAAATATAAACACTTGTAGAAATAGGCCAACTTGTGTTCAATCAATGTGTCGTTGACCAGTGTTTAATTTTATTGTGGACAAGTGGTGAAACCAAAATTTTCAGAATTTTTATTTTTTGCAGTTTTTCAATTAGAAAATGTGCGCTGTTCCGAGCATAGAAAAATAAAGAATGCAGGTTTATTGCCCTTTTAATCGTTTGAGATATACCTTGCAAATGTCAACTCAATAGCAGCGCTACAAATTGTGTTCAAATTTAGGGAGAAACAACGTGAGTGGTTCTAAAGGTGCCTTTTTCGCAAGTCACACTTACATCGTAATTTCAATGAAGCTAAAGTATTGCGTGATCCAAAAAGATTTCTAAATTACATTTTAAAATCGTTGTGGATCGATAAAACAATAAATTGTGAAAACATTATAACTCTTTAAAATGGATCTAAAATTTTGTTTACTTTATATCACATTTTTTTATATTTTATGTATAATAGGTACATCTATTCTGCTTTAGTTAAGCAAAAAAAAAAAAAAAAAATATATTCATGACCTGATATCGGTGTCTTTAATATTTTTAAAATTTTTGAGTGTGTATTTTTGTCATTGAAAAATGTATTTTATGGTTTTATAATTAATAGGTCTGTTCGTTTGCATGACATTTTTACTAGTTTTACTATTTTTGTAAGTATTTTACTCGAAAAGCGTTTTTGTGCACATAAAAATAGTAAAAGTAGTAAACATTTTGAGAGAAAATTATTTTATTTTTTGCTATATTTTACTTAAATATTTTTTACGAGCAAAAGTAGTAAAAAAAATTATTTTCAATTTCCTATTCAATTTTATTATGAAAAAGAATAATTAGAAAATATGTTTAATTTTTTCAACGTTTCCGGTTGGAACCTGTAGTCAGTTTTGAATAAAGTCTTGCAAATTTTGGAATTATGATTAATAATTTTATAAAACTTATGTGATTAATAATTTTATAAAACTTATATTGTGATACTAATTTATGTTTTTCGTTAAGAAACTCTTTATGGGAGCCGTGGTCAATTATGGACTGATACTTTTGAAATCTACATTTATGTACATATTAATATTTTTGCCTGATTAATGTACGTTTAAATAATTTACGGAAGGTCTTTGTATGATGCTTATGATCAATTATAGACCAGTACTAAAAAATAATGCGATGGTTTAAGGTCACAAAATATTTTATTGGTGTTGAACTCTGCGAGATATATGAGATTTATATGAATTATAACCTATTCTGGAAAGACATTCGTATGGAAGCTAGGTAAAATAATGGGCAGGTTTTGAACAATAGGCTTCATTGCTGGATTATACAATTTCCGTGTACCAAATTGCGTTAAATTACCTTTTAAATGTATCTGTAGTTTACACGAACGGACCTACATACAAACAAAAAAAGTTAAATCGATTCATCTGCTGACTCAAGCCGATTGGTACATTTTAAGTTAGTTTTTATCAGCATCATTGTGGTAAAAAAATGAACAGTGCAACAATGCATTCGATTCAAGTGAAGCACCCACACGCAGAGAAAAAACATGGTTACAGCATTATCACTACAACAATATTATAATCTCATTGTTAATTTTATTGAATTTTAATAACTCTGTGTTCATGATAACAAAGATTTTGATTCAATTTTGTGTTTTAATGTTTACACTCAACAAGAAATTTAATATGATTAACTGCAAAAATTATTTGTTTTTAAATATTTTTAGCAGAAATAAAATTTTTCTAATATGAAACATATCTTTACTTCTACAACCATTAAATGATGCAGATTTTTTTCTTGTTATTAAACCATATTCTGTTTTTAAACCATTTCAATTATTTATTATTATTCCTATAACAATAAAATGTTAAAAATAAATTTAATATTTATCCTTTTTAGAAACTTAGTTGAAAACTTCATTACTTGTTTAACTTTAAATATATAAATTTTTTTAAAATTTGTTTTCTAACTTCAATGTAATGGTATAATCTTCAATGTAATGGTGTAATCTATAATCATAACATGAAAAACCATAAAATAGGACACAATATTACAAAGTGGAATCATAATAATTATTACTTATAATCATTTCTATTTTTTGCTCTGATCATATGTTTCAATCATAATATGCTGCTTTAAGATTATGGTCACTAGAACTATAATTTTCCTCTGCTTGTACTTTTTAGTTTTGTATATGAAAATATGTGAGCAGATTTTTTAAAAATCAATATTATACAATACACACAGTTGTAGTGACCATAATCTAAGAGCAACATATTATGTTTGGAACATATGATCACAGCGAAAAATTTCTTTACAGTTTCTTTGCTTGTATAAGACATATGTATCAAATGAACTGAAACATGTTGCGCTTTTAGTGAACAACTTAATATATTTTTTTTTATAATAGTGTAATTAATAATTTTTTTCGAAGCGCATTTTATTTAATATTAATTTTCACAAACCAATACAACAATTAAACAATCAAAAACTTAACTTGCCAAAAGTAAAATTGTTAAAATTAGATGGAATTTCAAATTCTATCTTATTTTTAAGACATTACATGACAGGAAGTATTAATTCTTTTAAAAAATAAAATGTTTCGTATTTTATCAGTATGTCAAAAGTTTCGATAGAAAATACTTCAGACTATAATACAATGATTTTATATTTAATTTAGTTTTTACTTTTCTTTCGCTTTTCTTTTTTTAGAAAACTTTTGTATAATCTTACCTCTGCCAAATGAAAACCTTTTCCCATGCTAAATTTTTACATACTTTTTTAATAAAACTCCAAAAACTTTTAGAAAGTTGTGTTTTTTTAATAAATATTTGTTTTTATGAAAAAAATATTATTTTTATAAAATAAACATCACTATTACTAATTTTACTTTTACAGAATGATTCGTCAATCATTTTTATGTATTTTTTAGCACAAAAAACCGAGATAATTTTATATTTAACAAAAATTTTCGCCTGCAGCGCATTATTTTCTCCATCTAATTTTATGAATTTACTAAATTGATTACTATAATTATTTTTTAACTATAGAACTATTTATGAATATAATAAAAAAAATCTCATAAAAGCAAACAACCACCTAAAAAATGTTGTGTTTAATCAAAAAGTACTTAAAGTTCTAAAATGACGAAAAATAACTTAAAAAAATTGAATAATATTTTTTTTATTTTAAAACATAACTCAAATATATACGTGAATTTTTTGTACGATTTTCTATTGGAATTTATTTCAATATTATAAAAAAGTGCGAAAAGCTAATAAGAACGTGAAAAAATAAGTTCTAAAACTAAAAAAAAAAAATATTAGCTTCTTTTCTGGCTTTATTTTTGAAGACATTTAGGTTTTTTTTTTCCCTTTTGAAAGTTCAATTTAGCTTCTTCTTTATCTTCTCTTGGCAACACAGACAGTGTTCGTATAGTTGCAGTGATCATAATCTAAGAGCAACCTATTATGATTGGGACATATGATCACAGCTAAAAATAGACATGAATATAACTAGTAATTGTTATGAATCCATTTTATCATATTTGTACGATTTTATGGTTTGTTTTTCATGTTATGGTTCAAGTTTTTTATATTATTGTACCATCCTACTTCATTATTATCCCTTACTATCAGATTATGATTTCATTTTATTCCATTTTATCATATCATTATCCCATCTTATCATATTACGTCTCCATTTTATCATATTATTATCCCATCTTATAATATTATGACTTCGTTTTATCATATTATTATTCCATCTTATAATATTATTATCCCATTCTATCATATTGTTATTATTATTATTACGATTTATTATATTATTATCCCATTTTATCATATATTAAGATACAACATATTAATTCAAAATTATTATTTTTATAAATTGTTTATTAAGTCACATTTGTTTCAAACTAAAAGTGTTTATTCAGCATAAAAATTATTTGTTCATTAATTTATTTTATTTATTTGCAGCATCATATATTGTGCAAGATAATACAAGATATTTTTTACTAACTAAACCCTTTAATAGTAGTCAAAAAATATATCATATTACTTGAATCACATCAGATATAAGAAAAGCTAGTCTACTTATATTAATTCCTGTGTAAACTAAATGAGAATTATAATGAAGCTGGAATTATATACGAAAACAAACAAGTTATGAATATTTCAAAAATATTTGTAAAAAACATATTTATTTAATTGTAACATTTTATTGTTATAGGAATAATAATATTAATATGGTTTGAAAACAAAATAATAAGAATAAGGAAAATATTGACAATATGTAGTGGTGTAGAAATCATAATATTTTTATATTAATAAAATTTCGTTTGTGGTAAAAATATACAAAAAGATAAAATTTTTCTAGTCAACTATATTAAAATTTTGATTGAATGTAATTATTGACTGATAAAACTGAATGAAAATTAATAATGAGAACATAATATTGTTGTAGTGACAATGTCGTATCCATGATTTTTTTCTGCTTGTATAACTTCATAATACGAGTAGTTATTAAAAGTATACTTGTAACATTTATTGTTTTAATCTACAGACAGTTTTTAATAAAATTTTGCATACATAATAATCTTTTCAAAACTGACTTTAATTAAATCTCCTAAATGAATTTGTTAATCATATTTTTGTAATGCTCATAAATAAATATGAAAAAGAAAAGAAAATTAATTTTCAAAATTAATTTTAATCACTTACCAAGTGAACATTTTCAAAATCCTAGAAAAATAACAAGTAAACGGAAATTAACAAAGATTTTCACTAAACAAAAGATTTCTTAACAACGAAATTTTCATGAAAATATTACAAACTTTTTTTAAGTTTTTCATTTTGTATTCCAACGATGAACAAACACAAAAGGCCACGAAAAGGAGGGGAAACTTTGCAAAGAAAATTTTTACTAAAAAAATGAATTCAAAACGAACAAAAGACGATTAACGACGAACAAAAACGAGAAGAAAAACGATTTTTAACGAATCGAAGGAAGAAAAATCAAAAGCTTTTTTTTTTTCACTACTACCGCAATTAAATGAAAGTTTTGGACAATATAGGATAAAGATAAAAGGAAAGCTTTTTGGGACACTTATACATAGTGTAAAGAGTAAGATGCTTTTGCAAAGAGATTGTGTTGAAAATCTCTTTAGTTGGAAAAGTGCGCAGCATCTTTTACTCTAAAGCTTTTTCTTTTACTCTAGCAGAGAGAATGAATGCAAATGAATTTTTCTAGAGAATTTTAACATTCTAAAGGATGCTGCATAAATGTGGATGAGCTTATATTGTGTAAACTGTAGCAGAATTTGTGGGAGAGCATTTTTCTGGTAGCAGCTTGTATGAATCTTTTTTATTTATTGCAACCCTTAAAATGCATTTTTTGTGAGTTGTAGTTTTTTACATGCTTGTTCCTTTTTTTTTCATTTTGTCTTTATCGAGTTCAGTTCATTTTTGCAAATCTAATGTGTGTAAGTGAAGTTTTACACCTTTTTTTGTTGCTGCGTTTTTTTCTTGCTACTTTTTTTGTTTGTTGTATTTTGCTTTTGAAATATGTGTATTTTTTGCATATCCCCACCCGGAAAATTCATCGCTTGCGCTTGTGGACCAGTATAAAAACCCCTCGCACAACTAAACCATTCTCATAAGTTTATCAACCATACGTTCAGTTAGTTTTGTATTATTTCATTTATCAGACGCAAAAAGATTCTGAATTAAAATAGAAACACACAAAACGAAATAGAATTAAACGTCTCCTAAAGCTAGGAGTATTCAAAAAACCCGAATATTTAGTAGAATACTTAGTTGTAAACTGTGTGAAAACAGTGTTGTCAATTAACGAGAAATTTGAAATTTAAATTAAACGTGTTTTTCAAAGAAGAAATAATTAAAAAAATATTACTCTTAAATAAAATAAATAAATAACTGAGATTTTAAAATATAAAAAAAAAAATTTATATTTAACATGAAGACAATATTCGCGAAAAGTGTTTAATTTAAATATAGATGTCTAAAGCTGAAGGCGTTTTTAAGAAACTAAAATAAATGGTAATTCAAAGGGGTTTATATTAAAAATATAATTTTATAGAAAATTCAATTCAATTCAATTCATTAAATCAATTCAATAAATTAAATTGAACATAAAATTCAATGACTTTAATAAGAGTTTGAAAGAGCGCCAACATTTGAACTAAAACTTTATAACGGTTATAATTTTTGTTATATAAAGACTTAGTTCTACTTGTGCTCAAATAATTTTGGTTGTTTAATATAATGATTAATAAAATAATATTTTGAGACTAAAATAGACTGCCGGAAATTGGAACATACAATTTCAGACAAAATTCATTGAATACTTAATAATATCAGAAAAAATAGTTTAATATCTTTGAAGAAAACTAAAAAGAAGATATTTTGTTTAGGAACAAAACAAAAATTTTTGGCGCTTTATAAAAAATTATTTAAATAAAAATTTAATTTAAAATCATAACCAAAAATAGTGTCATTTGTCACTCACAAAATGGGGTAATATTGGTTGTAGTAGAAATTTTGTCAAAAGTTCTGAAACAGTTACAGAAATTTAAAATTGAAATTTTAAATAAATTTTTAGATAGTATAATATTTAAGAAATATTTTAATGGAATGGACCTAATTTTCATTTCACAAAAAAAAAAAACCTAAAACTTGTACATTTTAAGTTCATAAAAGACTTGACTATAAAGTGCAGAATGCTAGATAATTTCAACTATTTTTAAAATACCTAAACTAAAATAATCATAATTCACCCAAAAAACAAGCTTCGAAAGGCTTAACTCTGTAATTAACTTTTCATTCCTTAAAAGCATTCATAATAATTTAATTCGTAGAATTAAATTCTTTGTACCTACATATATTGAAATAGTTCTATAGAGAATTAATCCCTTAAAGAATTTACAATAAACTAAGCAATTCAAGGTTAAACAAGAGCAAGTATTATATTCGGCTCTGACGAATCTTTTATGCCCTGTACAAAATCTACATTTCATAAATATATGAATATATTGAAATTATCTCTTATCAAAATTTTTGCTTTAATATGGAACTATACTTAATGTTTGTAAAATAGTGTTAACTATGACATCGGAAATTTGTTACATATGACGTAGGAAGATAGCTCAGTATATCTACGTTAAAGAGCTGAATAAATAAGAGATATGCAAAATTATACATTTTTTTCAGTTATAAACCAACCATTTTCTTTTCAAAAAAGACATCTTATAATCAGATATTTTAAACTTGAATTAGCTATTTTAAAATTTTCAGATTTTTTAACTTTGGGGCTCTAAAACACAATTCCACCAAACAATATTCGCTATGTTATTATTTAAATTCAAAAATCTGATGCACAATTACAGTTAAGTGATAATATTTTATAAAAAAGCAAAAAAAAAAAAAAAAAAACATCTCGCATACTCAGATTTACTTGTCAAATTAATTTTTTCACAAAAAATATGCCCATATTAAAACAAATTTCAAATATATTCTATGACGCACAAACCAAGATTTATAATCTAGAACACTTCCACTATTTATAATTTAGAATTTCAAAATGCTATGTGGTCAATAGGGTAAGAATTCAAAACCCAATCCTGGCGAACAGAAACATAATTTTATTTAAATTTGAAAGAAACGTTTTTAATTAATTAAAAATATATTTTATAGTTAATCTGTCATTTCAAAATCTTAATTTCTGTTTGAAGATAAATTATAAAACAATTTTTCGAAGTCTTGGCCAAGAATCGAATTCAGCATCAGTCACAAACTCAAGCGGTATACCACATCGATATGTTGAGATTTACTATATTTATTGCTTATATAAATAGCTTAAAACATAACTCAAATCTAAATAACACTTTTTATATAAAACACATTAAAGCAAGAATTTCTAGTCTTGTCAAATTATTATTTATTTATTTTTTTTTTTTGATAATGAAATTTTTATATTTTTGTAGGAAAAACAGAAATTGAAAAGAAGTCCCTGGATATAAACTCAGGTCTAGAACACTTCCTCTAGACTATTCAATCTCACAACTTTCCAATAGAAAAACATTTAGAAAATATTATTAAATTTGGGCAAAGAAAATTGGGAAAATGTAGCTATTCTAGAAAATCGTTTATAACTCCGCCATTCCTAAACGGATTTCGCTGAATTTCAATACCAAAATTTTCGAGACCACGTGCCACATATGTGTTGAAAGAGAAAAGCATTTATTGGAACATGGGGCTTCAAAAAATCAATTTCAATATACAGACGGACAGACGAATAATAAAATTAAAAATATGTATAATTACTCCATTCTTTATTTCTTTGGATGATGAAACTAATTCTCTTTTGGAGACAACCACGATATCTTTAACGTTTTACTTCGTGGTAATACGGCTGCTGGTTTCTTCAAAATTTCATTCAAATTTTTTATTTTACATAATTAATGCTTATTTAGCCTCAGTTTCAGATAGTTTTCATTTTAAAGACAAATATCTTAATTCCACTGTATTATCCCAATCTGGAATTAAAAAAATCTTCTTGGTTTGTTGTTGAAGATTTCACAATAATATAGGCAGATCTATCCTTATTTTTCAAATGTAATAATAATTTGAATAGACTTTAATATTCATTAAGCAAATTAAAATTGAGCATTTTGTAAGCACCTACCTTCCATTTGGTAACAGTAAATTGGCAAGTTGGAAGCCAAATTAAAGAATTTAATAAAATATCACTTTAGCCTAAACTTGAAATTCAAATAATTCAAAATCTTTGTTTGTTTATTAAGTTCAACAATATAAAATGACAAATACCTGTACAGCAAAAAAGTAGCCCATGATGCACCTAAAAGACAATTATTATAAAGTAAAAAGCAAGAGCAGAAAACCGCACTTTATTTTGTCCGACAGTATATTTAAAGGCTTTTGTATAAAATGACAAACTTATGTATAATCTTCATTTTATATGAAGGATATTTAGTCGTTAATTCTTTAATTCAAATCTATTAAAAATTAGCTTAAGAAAAAATTTCTTAATTTAGTTCTGAAAAAAAAAAAAAAAAAAAACATATTAACAATTTAATGAAAGCAAATTATTTTCATTCAATTTGGAGAAGATTTGATTTAATAGAAATTTAATGAGTTCTTTATGACTTAATCCAATTAAAAGTTGTTTCTGTTCGAACTAAAAGTCTTTGAATGAAGTTATAGAATTATATGTTTGGGAATGAAAAACTAGTATTTTTAAATTCAGAATTAAGATTTAAAGGAATTAAGCTAAAATTTATTTAATTCTTTCGAAGCTTTGATCTACTAGTAATTTTTTTTACATATTTTTATAAACTTTATATAAAATGAATTATGTATATAATTTTGCTATTCTATAAGAAATTCCTAAAATGCACCTCCAGGAACAAAAAAAAAAAAAAAAAAAAAAAAAAAAAAAATCGTAATTCTCATGTTTAAAAATAATTTTTGAGAAATATTCGTCTATATGTTGAAATTGTCTTTTTTTAAGCCCACAGCTTAGTTTTTACATTTATTTTAGTACAAGTATATAGCGTATAGTCTCTTGAATCTTGGTATTGCAATTCAGAGTAATCTGTTTAGTAATGAGGTAGTTTTAAGCTAATTTCCAAATCAGCTTCAAACACTTTTTGAGCATATGTGCTCAAGAGATAGTGCTCTAGACTACAATCCGTTAAGCCATGGCTCTTGTCCTGAGAATTCTTTATAACATTTTTTGCTTTTTGGACGGATTTTCCCATTTCAGAAAATTTATTTTTAGGCTTTGGTTTATGATGCACATTTTTGCATATAGGTAATGCGTTAACGCATTTAAAAACATAATTATATAGCTTGGGATTTTGATTCAAAGTCTGCATATGCTGAGTTCGATTCCTGTTCAGGTTTTCGGAAAAGTTTTTTACTTTAAGTAAATAAAAATAAAAAAATTTTTAAATATCTAAAAGAAGCTGTAAAAATTCACTTTGCATATAAACTAAAATACCTCTTTCGTAATCTTTAAAATACAGTTTTTTTCTGACTTCGCATTGATGTGAACCCACGCCTTTCAGTTAGTAATATTAGACATACAGTCTAATATTATATTTTACATTTTCTTAGAGAGATATTTTGTTCACCTTTGTTGAATTTTAAATATATTGAATTGATAATGTTTTACATTAAATTTTGTTCAATTTCATATTTCAGCAAAATATTAAAAACAAAAATTTGCGTAAAACATAGCAAATATCAGAAATATTATTTTCATGAATATTTTATTTGGATTATAAATATATGAAATAACATTTGCTAAAAGTGGAGTTCACAAAAATCTTGATTAACCCAATAAATAGATCTTATTTCCAAAAATTTAAATCATTTGAAATAAATTATTAAAACATTTAGAGAAATATTTTCTAATTAAAAAAATAGGATCACATTTTTTCTAATGTTCTCAATTTGGATGTCATATAAGGCACCTAAAGTTAATGCATTTCAATTATTTTTAACAATATCTCCAAAATTCCAATCAATTGAAAAGCTATTGATTATTAAAATTTAAAATGAAAATATACATGAGACAGATAAGAAAATTTTGTTATGCTGCGTTATAAACAGGTTTTGAAGACTCCCCCCCCCCAAAAAAAAATTAGCTTTTCAACTAAGAAAAATTACATGAAGAAAAATTTACAATAGAAAATAGAAAATAATAAAAATGATTTTGGAATAAATTAGTTTGCTATAAATAGAAAAAGGATACAAAAATTTGCATCTTTTTTCGAAAATTTCTAAGTAAATAAATTATATTTCCAAATTTTGTTAAATTTAAGCTTAAGTTTTAAGGACCATACGATTAAAAATACATCCTTCGATAAAAAATAATTTGTAAGTACTAGTTCTATCAGTTAGTAAAAAATATTTTTTATTTTATATAATCAAAATCTATTTAAAATTTTTACAAAAAGCGCTTAAGTAACAATACAGAAAAAGTTTTTCACAAAGTCTTTTATAAATTTTTTATTCTAGATATTATTAAATTATATATAATGAAAATTTGTTGCATTTTAAGACAATTTTAAATTGGAAGCTAAATAAAAATATTTCCATATAAATTAAAATCAAATGGTGATTTTTCAAGTAAAAGCATAAAAATTTAGATAAATTAAAAATATGCATAATTTTGTAACTATGCTAAAAAAAAAAATCTGTTATTGTTCTGTTAATTTCATCTGTTTAAGAGTTCTTGGATAGAGATAAAATAAAGCTTGTTATACATATATATATTTTGTATATGTTTTGGTCAACAACATTCAAAAAAATGAAAATTCTCAAGTTCTAAAGTAATTTATTATAAATTTTTCTACAAAATGCTGTGAAGCAATATAGCATTTTTTAAAAATATTTCTTTTAAATTAGATATAAATTTGAGAACTTATTTGACTTGTTATACGTTTTAATTTTTGCCCCAGGTATATTTCAAATAAAGCATAAAGTGATTTGCTTAAAAATATATAGAAAATAATTTGATAAAGCTTGAAAAATTTTAAATAATTGTTTGAGTATTTAAACGATTTGAAATATTGACATCTCATTTTATTGCAAATGAGATAGCATTTCAAACTTCATATCTTTGATATTAAAAAAAAAAATAATAATTCCAAAGATTTACATCATTCTCGAATCTCTGAAATAGAAAAGCAAATTTAGTTACAAAATTAATAAACTATTTCGTATTTGTAGTAAATGTAAATGATTTAAATAAAGTAAAAAATTTACGTTCTTTTGTTTTCTTAATGCAATTAGATTCAAAATTGACTTAAAATTTATGCAGCTACGAGATCTTTATTGCACCAGCTTTCAGAGTTTTTTTCGATATATCTCAAAATTTACAGAAATTTTTGGAAATTTGTTAATTTTTCGCATTTGACAACTTCGCTAGGTTTCTTATAATTTCTTACATTTTACAAGTAATAAAAAGTAATGGAGAAGAGCTACTATTAACTGAAATCAAATAAAAATAAAGTATTTATGGCTTTTTTGTAAAGAGCTTTCGATTTTGGTTACGGTTCTCTTTATCAGATTAGTTCCAAATTTTTGCATCAGTACGTTTTTAATATTAAAGAATACAATTAGATCTATTTATGTAAAATTGGTATTCTAAATGCAAACGTTTTATAAATTTCATTGAAATATTTTAAGAGATAACAATAAGATAAAAACACATTTTAATTATTAATATTTATCCAAGATTACCTGAAATTTTGCGAAACACAGGTTCATAAAAATTTTATAGCTCGAAAGCTATTTGTAAAGATATATTATAAAAATTAATCGCCACTCATCAGCGTACATTTTTAGCCGTTAAAATCTTGTACATAATTTCGAATTACAAAAAAAAAAAAAAAAAAAAATTCTTTGGCTGGATCCGCGTCTGGTTGTATCTCATATAGAAAAATATAGATTATTGGAATGGTACTTTTATCACATAAAAAGTTTAAAATTCTTATAAATTGTAACATATTCTGAAAAAAACATTTTGAAATTAGATGCAAAATACAAAACTTTTATAACTAGGTAGAATTTTGTTCAAAGTTTTTTCCTTGGCACATTGACAATGCTTTAAAGGAACAAAAAGCATTACTTTAGCGTTTAAAATTCGTTGCTATAAACCACTTTCGCAAGGAGGCCTAAAAGTTATTACGATTTCAGGTTGAACATTAAAAAAAATCTCAAAATTAAAATGTTGCTTATTAACATTATAACAGCACATTCGTAGAAAAAAAAAAAATAAATAATCGCAGGTTTTAAGACTCACAATGTTATCATTAATAGCTGAGTTGTATGGAAGAACTTTTTTTTTTATAATTTTTTCACAATTTTAAAATATTAAGAAAGGTGTAAAAAAAATGTAATATAACGAATTTCTAAAGAGTTTCAAGGTTTCATATCTTACAAACCCTTGATTTTAATAAACATATTTTCAAATATTTTTTAATAACTAAAATACAATTATTTTTTTCTTTGATTGCGTGAAGCCTACTTTGGACCTGCTAAATTTGATTTGGGGAGCTAATTTGCCAACCTGCTAGAATTTTTACTCTAAGATATTTTTAGGATTTTATTTGAACGAAAGTTCATTATTTTCGTGTTTAGCTATATAAAAAATAATCAGAAACTTTTTAGATCAATCAATATTCTATTTTAAAGAAGGCTTTATAACGTTGTCATTTTTAAGATTGCGAAAAAGATTTTTTTGTCCATTAATTCGATGAATATTACGATCTTTTAGGACAATCATCTTTTTAGGATAAATTATGACAAAATCTTACTATTGAGTTACATTTTGATAGTTTTAAAGTCGGGGCTAGGATGTGCCTGATTTATTTTGACAGAATAATAAAAATAATCATTCAAATAACCTCCAGCAGGTGGTACTTTACATAATTCTAAGACAAATTTTGCAATCAAAAATACTGAATTAAAACCTGAAAATTTTGAAATCTTTTGAAATAGTATGAACAATTTTTGCACTTAAATATATTAACGTGCCCTTGCGACGGTACCATTTTAAAGCCAAAAAACTTAATTCATACAAGAAGCCGATTTGATAAAAGTCGTCCTGAGAGTGTACCTTGCCAAAGACTGCCATTTTTAAAATTCACGCTTAACATTAATAGAATACATCACAAATAAAGATAAATTTACTTGAAAGTAAACAGATGATATGAAATTTCGTCTTCATAGAGGGACACACATACTGTAACCAAAAAGTAGAAGACATTAAAATAACTAAAATTTTGATTTCAAAGTTTAGCATCGTATAACTTTTGACCGTATAGCAATAGAGGCATAATATATGAAATAATATTGTTCTTTTGAGTCCGGAGCGCAGTTCTTTTATAAAACTCTAATACCAAAAATTTGAGCTTGTGGGAAAAAAATCAAAAATATTAAAAATTCTGGTTCGTTTCAATCACATTTTTATAATCTTTCAATTTTGAAGAACTGCAACTAATAACGTGGACCAGAAAACCTTGAAATTTGATTGCTTATAGTGTTACTAATATAATATCATTAGCCATTTTCCAAAATTAAAAGTTTTTGTAACATTAACTCATTGATTTAATCTAAAATTTTTGTGTTTTTGTCCACATAAGTGATGAATTTTTAAAAATTTTTTTAATTAGTTTTTCTTTTTCAAAATTTCTGTTTTTAATGTCAGTTTTTTAAATTGTTTTATATAAAATAAAATATATTTAAATAGATGGTTTTAAATTTGTTTCTTATTTGTTTTTTATTAGTCTTCAGTTCTCTACCAACTATTGAAGATCACGGTTCTAGTACATTTTGCCCAATAAAAAGTTTCGATTTTCTTTTCGAAATAGGTTTAAAAAATTCGTAGCTTTAAGCTTGATATGAAAAAAGAATTGTTTACGGGGCTTTATTCCTCGAGAGCATGAAATTTGAATACTGTTTCCAATAAATATATCGAAAGTGTTTTTTTCGAATGATGTACTAAAATGACTAAAATGTACTGAAATGCAAACATGTTGCATTTCAGACAATATGTTTGAATCTCAATGTAAAAGTAATGTAAAGAAAGTACATATCAAAATTGTTAAGGGAATTACAATTTTAATGACCAAAAAATAATATTACAATCATTCCTACATATTTCGCATTATAGTTCGAATAATAAGTAAGTAACCCCACCATAAGTTACCCTACACCATTTTTTATGTGCACCAAAATTCGGGAAGTTGTCTTATATTACACCTGTGACCAATTGTGGACCAACACTTGTATGATGTGTAAAATGAAACATACTAATACAAAATATTACATTGATACTAATATTTATATGGATTTCTGCACTTTAAGGTGATTTCGGAAAGTGAGGCTTATATGGAAGTTATGGTAATTTGCGCACTGTGACTTCAACTTATATAAAATTTATTTGTGTTGAATATTAACTTGATACTAATATCTGTATGGGATTCGTTCACGTTAAAGTGATCTTCGGAAGAGAGTTGTATATTATGGACATATAAAGCATTTATGATTGTAAAAGCTATATGCCAGGAGAAAATTTGTATAGAGGCTAGGTGAAATAATGGAATGATCATAATCAATTTCAATAAGCTTTCTTCTTGTGCCAAAGTAATTTTTAACTTTTAATACATTTGTGAAATCGTGAAATAAATTTATAAAAAAAAAAATTATTTGAGTGCATTTGGAAAAATACTAAAGGATCATTTATAGTTTTTATATGTGCCGATATTATCTTACAAGTTCTATAGATTAGCGTCAGTTTGGATTCTATAAAGCGAAAGTACTATTACTAATTTTTTTTAAATTTAAAACCTTTTGTGCATATTGATAAAAAAAAGTTTAAAGGTTTGAAAGTATAAATGAAATTTATATCAGAAGAAGCAAATGTTTAAAAACATTGTGTGTTGAAAATTTTCGGTACGAGTGTTAATTATATATTTTTTAAATTGCGGAAATAATTATTGATACACCGATGCCAAGTCTACTCAACTTGCGAAACTTTAAATCACATTTTTTCAAAGTTTAAAGTCATGAGCAAAAATCATTACATTTCCATATAAGTAATTGAAATGTATCTTCAATTTACAATAATAAAATATCAAATTTCAATGTGATCCTATGCTAAAGTGTCGGTAAAATATAATATCGTTACGTATGAGTAATATAAGAATATCTTAATCATATTAATCATACGTCACATATGTCAATATTATAAAACAAAACGATAAAAGAATTATTTATTGTCTTTTATCTAGATCAAAATTTTTAAGATTTAATTATTTAATTCACAGTTTTATATATCCAATAATTAATTTTAATTTTAATACCAGGAAATGTTTTGAAGCTAAATGGTTAAATCCATATGTCGCTGCAATTGGTTTATATGTGTTTTAAGTACGTGTGAGTACTTAACCAAAATATACAAACAACTGCCTTTTTTGGTTGGCGATTTTGTATTATTTCAGCAACATGTTTAAACATGTTTTTATGTGGCCAGGGTATTAAATTAATATTGGTATTGTGTTTTTTCTCATTTTTTGTTGCTGTTGTTTTTGTTAAAATAGCATTATTTAATTTGGTTTATTTATTGTTATACAAACACAATTACAATTACCCATGCATACACATTAAATATCAATGTCATATCTGTAAATTTGTATGTGTTAGGGTTTAGGGAAGAAAATTACCACACAACATGTAAACAATGAATTTAAGTTTGCCTCTCTTTCTCTATATTTTTTGGGTGGGTATGTGAAGTTATTTATTTTTGCGTAAATGTTGTCTGAGTCTAGTTAACATAACTTTGTTATTGCTGTCTATACAGTGGATATTGTTTTTACTTAACACATTTAATATTAAGGGTTGTTGGAATTTAGGTAATAGTTATAAAGAATGGTACAAAATGTTTTACTTTTAACAAAAAAAAAAAAAAAAAAAAAAAAAAAAATGATTTCAAAATCTTTTCGCTATATTTGAAACAAAAACGGAAATATATTATTTAGAATGGACTCTAATATTGAATTTATTATAAAAGTGTGTGTACAAATTAATATTAATGTTATTAATAACATTAATATAATATTTAATCTTATTATATCAATTATTATTAGCAGCTTATTATATCAATTATTATTAGCAGCTTAGGCTCAGGCATTTCAGTTTATGGCGTTAAGAGTTATATGCATTCATGCTTTATAAGATGTAAAAGTTTTCTTTATTATATTATTTCAAGATTTATTTAGAGATAATTTTTCTATATATTTATTATATCTTCCAGAAAATTATATAGCGGTATCTTCATTTTTCATCTATATGATTATTTGGCAATATTGCCTATTATTCTTCCAGGCCTATTGATTTCTTATTGCCTCTGACGAAAAATCTCTCCTGATGGGGGAAAATTCCGCAATACGAATATGATTATTGCAGTAATAAAAATTTTTCTTCTAAGCAATTTTTAAAAATTAGATCAAAGAGTATAAAGAACTTGCATTATAGTTTTATAAAGTATAAAATTGTCAAATATGAACTGAATCTGATGGCATAAATTTATTTCATATATGGTGTCTGCTGGAACTCATTATAGCTATATTGGGTGCATGTCATAACGTACAATGTCATGACTACATATTTAGTATGAGTCTGGAACCTGACACTTTTTCTAGCATATTTCGAATTATTTTTGTCATTTTTGTTAGCACTTTTTGCACATTTTGTTTTATTATTTTATAGTTTTTTTTTTCTACAAAAACATTATCAGTTTTTTCTTCTAAAAATTAAAACTACAACTAAAATTTGATATTTTCGGCCTCAGGTCATAACTACATATTTAATATGAATCTGGAACCTTGCACTTTTTCTAGTATATTTCGAACTATTTTTTTTAACACTTTTAACATTATCAGTTTCTTTTTCTAAAAATTAAAACTGCAACTAAAATTTGATGTTTTTGATCCCAGGTCTAAAACTGAGATTAAGGCTGATAAAATATGTTAGATAATGTCGGAATAAAAAAGTAACCACTTTATGTAAATCTTATAAGATATAATGATTTTCAATGCCATAGAGTAAACATGTCCTTCTTATTTAAGAAATTCCCACTTTTTTAGCACAATTTTAATAAAAATGTTTTTTAAAATTTAAAACAATCATTAAAAGGAAGCAATTTTACAAAAAAAAAAACATTGTTTTTTTAGTAATTTCTAAAACACACATGCACATACACAAAAAAACTTTCTTGTATATTCATTTCGTCTTATAAGATATTTGTCTAGAGAAATCTCATCACAACAGTCTCATAATACTTCTTATAATACTAATATTTGAGTCTACACATGAGATAACTCTCCCAGAGAGCGAATTTGATACTATTTATTATTATTTTAGGAATTAAAAAAACTATAATTTTTCTATTATAAGAAATAATTATGATAAAATAACTTATTCATTTTTACTTAGTTGTGGACATTACTGAATCGATGTCGTAAATTAAAATGAAACACAATTTTTATTAATTTTTATTCTTCTTGATAATTATAATATTTATACACAAACAACTTTTTACCCAATTTAAGATATCATAATATGACACTATGGCCATTAACTTATCAAATTTTAACCCAATGCAGTGATGTCAGATGGAGGGAATTTTGTCTTTTTGAGGGAATTTTTAGCGAAAATTTAAACTAAAGGGAAAAATTGAGGGAATTTTAGTTTTTGCAAAATAAAGGGAATTTTTAAAATGTATTTTTTTTTTCTAAAAAACGACTAAAAGTAGTAATAGAAAAGGAAAATTTCAACATTATCATTGTAATTGATAGAAACAGACGTACGAATTTTTTTTTATCGTTTAAGAATCTTACTCTGTGTACTTATTAGTAGGGATTTTTTTACAAAACAGAGAGATTTTTTATAAATTTTATCTGGCATCACTGATCCAAAATTACAGGCTAGTTGTAGGCAAAATGGTCAGTTTGTGTGAAAAGAATATCATGTAATATGTGGTTAACTCTTAGTTAAAATTTGATAACAGCCCTAGTTAATATTACAGATGTTAATATTTTATTTTTTAAAATATTATTGTGAGTATTTTGTTACATTTTTAAATCATTTTTTTTTTTTTTTGATGAAATACTTTCGAGAAATTTATTTTATTTTTTTAAATATTAGTTTTTGGGTAAAAGTCTCTTTATTTGGTTAAAATTATTTTTTAATATTATTTGGTTATTATTTACTAGGATAGAAATTCGAATTTATTAAAAATTTAATTTGGTTTATTTAAAGAGAAAATTTTCTAATATTTCCTAACTTTCCAATCCATAACTCTATAATCCGGATTAAAATTTTAGTATTATTTGGAAAAGAAATAATATAATTATAATATAAGAGTTGATTGTAGTTTAATTTCTTCAGTAAAAAGAGTACAAACAAATGTTTTTAATGTTTTAGATAAAAACCTAAAATATGAAATGTTATATTAAATAAATGATATATCTTCATAGTTTTTTTTTAAACAAAATTGACCCAGAAAAAAGCTCGATAAGCCGGATAATTCACCAATGTGGATTGTGGTCTGCAATAATTATCCAGATTCTCGAGTTTATATTGTATCTGTTTTTAATAATGTATGCGATTTTAAAAATCAAACATATATAATATTTTAAATATATACAACACTATAATTCAAAAAACAAATACTTGGATAACTTATGAATAAGTTAAAATTTTGAAAAATCAACTCATAAATTTTGTTTAATTTTTTAAGTATTAATTTAAAAATGTGTTTTTGCTATTTTCTTTAAAGTTTCACAGAAAAACATAAAAAAAGAATTCTAATTACGAAATTTTTTACTTCACTTAAAATATAAATTGAGTTTGTTCCAAATCACAGTGGGGCAGAATCTAAATTTTTTGGAAATAAATCTGTAACTTCTGATCGGCTAGTTGGATTCTCATGAAATTTGGTGCAGGCGTAGCAGAGGAGCGTATAACGTCAAGTTTGAGAGGGGGGCACAACAAACCCCTCAGGGACGGAGCTAAAGGGGCTCAAAATTAGTACCTCTGACATAAAAAATTTTTAATCGCTTGCTAAGTTTTTGTTTCTCGTCCGATTTAAAATATTTCCGACCGATTTTATTAGTTTTTTTCTTAACTAGTTAAAGAAAGAAATTACCTATTGAATAAAAAACATTTGGAATCTATACCTTTACCGAGTCCTAAAATAAAAGATTTTGAATTTGAAAATTTTTATAGCCAAAAAGGTATCTACACTCTTTTTCATCTAAAATAAAATCTTCTTTAGCAATATATAATAATTTTGCACTTCTCTGAAAGGCAACTTCACACAGATGACTTTAGGATAAAAAAGAAGCCCAATAACTCAATTGGTCATGGTACACACCATCCCGAATTCGACCCGTTTTATATGAAAGGTTTGATTTTAGACCATATTTTCTCAAATCCCAATATGTTGTTAAAAGTTTTAAATCAAAATCTACGGGACTTCGGAAAAATGTGGATTCTGTAGCCAAAAATGTAAAAAATCCCATTTTTGGGAATTTTGGTTAGTTTATTTGGGAATTCAGGAAAACCCTACCCCTGATTGAAATTTGGTTAACGCGCTTTTATTTATATTAATACGATTAATGGAATAATTTTCAAAATGAGTTTTTATAAAATTATATAATATATAAAATCCTTTTTTAAATGATAAATGTAAAAGGTTTTGTTTAGTTGGAAAACCCTGTAAAAAATTCACGTGTTAACTTTGGGTTAAAGCCTTTTACGGTCACTGAAGTAACAGTATTATTTAATAAAAAATAGAATAGCTTTTCTAAAGATTTAATCAAACTTATTAAAGTTAGTTAATAATCAAACGTATTAAGTTAGAATAGACGTATAAATTACTCATAAATTCTGGAACTTTTCAGCGTACATACATTTTTTTAAATATTAAACAAAAAGTGAAACAAAAGTATATACAAATGACTTACTTTAGAGATATTTTAAATTTATTATTTATTTAAAAAATTTTAATGATTGAATTGATGTGGAAATAGTTGAAGGATCTGCAATATATGACGATGGTTTGTTAACTGAACTCTATCTATCAATAAATAATATTAAAAATTTAAAAAAATGATTTTAGCAATATTGAATTTATTTAGAAAAATATTAAAAGAACAGAAAAACTAGATTTGCTTTTATTGCTATACTTACTGTAATGCCACCATCAATAGTAAGTGAAAGAATTTTTTCAACATTTACTTTTATTGAAAAAAAAACAATCGTTTTAAAGCCAAAAAGCTTAATTATATTTTTTATGAATGATTACTTCAAAATTAATTTAATTATATAATTATAATAATTAATTTAATTATATAATTTTTCTGTAATTTTAATATGGTCTCAATCTTTGTATATTTTTTTGTTCCATGGTAATGAATTGTTATTTTTAGGTTCTTTTTATGTTAGTAAGACTAAACATTGATTTGAAAAATACTAGCTTTTACATTTTGTTAACTTGTAAGTAATTATTCGAATAATATTTTTATTTTTTTATTTGTTCGATTAATCAAAGAAAATTCAAATTTTATTCAATCACACGAATAATTTAAAAAATTATGAAATTCAATTTCTGTATCGAATAATTGACAATCCTACTATTTAGTAAGCATCTCATATTAAATTTTTTTGGCTTTTAATTTTGTTTCCAAATTTATATCTTTTTTTCACACTTCCAAGGTATACATATACACAAACATAACATGAAATTTATGTATGTGTGCTATGTTTTTGTTTTTTTCTTCTTTTTTTTTTTTTGCTGCATTTACATTTTTTTATAACCCCTGCTAATATAACTTTATTTCAATTGAGTATTTATTTTTAATTTTTTTTAGCGTTTTCCTTATCAAATTTACATTTTGTATGTCATGCATCATAGGGAATTAAAAATTTTTTAACTGCTGTTATCGGTAGGTACAATTTTTTTAAAGACCTTTTGAGCAAAAAAAAAAAAAAAAATAATAATAATAAAATAAATAAATAACATATAAATAAACCAAAACAATTTGTGTTTAAACTAATTGTGATAATATTAATTTTTAAGTTAAAAGATCTTAAAATAATTGGAGAAAAAATTGCATTTATTGTTTATATATTTTTAGTATTTAGGTGTATTTAAAAGAAATTTGAAAATAGATTTTAAAGGAATATTTATCATTATATATGCAGAATATTCACCTTTATATTTTAGTCCTATTTTGTGCAAAAATATTTCATAAATCTTAATTTCATAACAGTATCAGTGAAAAGCTATAAGAAATTCAATAATCAAATATACAATTGGTTAGAACTAACTACTTTTTTCCATTTAATAGTCAAATTTATTGCAAATTTAAAGTATATAATTCTTTCTCCCATATGTACACTTGAGGAATTGTAATTGGATTCATTTTAAATTAAACCATAATTTTTAACCAAATTGTCCTAAACTTTTTCTCTCGTAGCGAACAAATATAGTTGTAGTGACCATAATCTAAGAGCAATATATTATGATTGAAATATTATTATATATAATTATTATGATTCCATTTTGTCATATCGATTGGTTAGTTTCTTCATGTTATGATTCTAGTTTTATATTTAATTGGATAATCTTACTACATTATTATCCCATTGTATCAGTTTGAGATTTGATGGTTGGTATATCATTATTCTATCTTATTGTATTATTATATCATATTGTCATATTAAGATTATATTTTATCATATTATTATCCCAATAACAATATTATCATATTATTATTTCATTTTGTCCTGTTATTATTCCATCTTATCATAAATTAAAATAAAACATATTAATAAGAAATTATTATTTATATAAATTTTTTATTGAAAATAACAGAGAAAAATATTCATTAGCAAAAAAATAACATATTATTTATTTTAATTATTAATTATTTTCATTTTTACGATCATATGTGGTTCAAATGCAAGATATGTTTTTTTTAACTAAACCATTTAATGGTAGTTAATCAATATCTTATATCTTATATATATTTATTCATTAACAAACTAAATGAGAATTACAATGAAATTAGGAAACAAATATTAAAAATAATATAAGTATATTTAAAAGCAAACATGTTATGAATTATTTTGACTAAGTTTGTGTAGTATTAAATATTACATTTATTTCAAACATTTTGTTGTCATGAAAATAATAATATTAGTATGGTTAAAAAACAGAATATGGCTTAAGAACAAGGAAAAAGACTTCAAATATTTAATGGTTATAGATGTAATGACATTTTTCATATTAAGAAAATTTTGTTTCTGGTAAAAATATTTAAGAACATATAATTTTTGCCCTCAACCATATTACAATTTTTATTGAATGTAAACACTAAATCACAAAACTTTAGACAAGAACATTATTATCATGAATACAGAGTTATTAAAACTCAACAAAATTATTAATGAGAGCATAATATTGTCGTTGTTATAATGCTGTAACCATGTTTTTTCTGTGCGTGCATTTTTGTAATAACTTAGTAAATATGACTACAACCAGTATAGTACACGCAAACCATTTGAACTTATAACACTTATGGTGTGAAAGAATTATGAAGATATATTTATTAGTTTCTGAATTATTGCATCTTGAAAATGACAAAAAGCATTTCGGACCTACCTTCGAATTCTACTAATTCAACATTGAAAAAATTATTGATATTGCATTTTTTTTGTAACCATTTAATAAAAAATTTTATAGTTTTGTAGGTGTTATAAATAATAATTAAAATTAAGTTTAGTATGATTATACTGCAAATATTTCAGAAAAAAATTAAATATCAAAAAAATTTTTTTTTTGTAAAATATTTTTGCAATTTTCCTATCCTCATGTAAAGCATTAAAATTAATAGTATTATGTACAAAAGAAGTGTTTTTGTTACCTATAATTAGCATAATTGTTTGCACGTTGTATTAATGTGGTTCACATTAACATTTATTATAAAGAAATTTTTTGTAAATTCAATTATAAGTAATTGGTGATGTTTCAAGCTATTTCTTTATTATAACATAAACTGTATTGCAGTGAAGAATTTAAATATTTTAGAAACAATATAATATTTCTATTGTAACAAGCCGATTTCCTACAGACAAAGGAAAGTAATATTCGACCTTAAGTTTTAAAGGGGTACCCTAAAGAACTTTTAATGAGTCTTCATTTTAGTTAAAAATAACGAAAATAAATGTTTATATTATATATTGTTTATTACTGTTTTCTAATCATATGTATTTAAGATGTGCTATTTTTTTTTTTTTAACAAAGTTCTGTTTAATAACTAACGAAATATTAAATTAGAAGTGACCTAAATGATAATTAATAAAAATTTAAAATTAAGCAGATTTTTAGATTAAGATTACGCTACAACACTTTTTTTAATTTAATTGATAAATGGTTAAGTGAATACAGTTATAAAATTAATAACAAGGAATTAACGAAATTATGTATGTTCGTATATTTTATGAAAAAAGAAAATGATTTTTTATATGTATAGGAACATTTTTTCAATTTACCTAATTAATTCAATAATTCTTCTTAAAAAAACAATATTTTTTTTAATTTTTATTTATTTATTTATTGATTTTTTTTACATCGACATAACATCATACTTGTTTTAATACATTGTTCGAATATTCAATTATTAAGGTTATAGCACATTAAAAACGATTATGTTAATTATAAAGTTGTGTATATAGTTAAGCATAAAGAGCAAAAAATATGTTTAATAGTTGTTATTAAATAATTAATTATATTAAATCAATAAAAATTCCTTTATAACTATTTTAAGTTCGACAACAGAAACATAAAAACAAAAACAATTTAACCTCAGTATCTAGTTAAACAGTAACAGTAAAATAGCAGCGAGAAACATGAACAATATTTTCATAGACCATGATGATCCCATTATACACTTCATTATTAGTGTATTGATGGAAAAATTATTAACAATTATTTTTTGATTTCTTTTTACCAAATATTGTTGGTAGTATCTCTTTACAGAATATTTTCCATAAATTTCCGTTTTATACGAAATTTTCCAAAAATGTTAGTTTCATACGAAATTTTCAATAGAAATTTTCGATAGAATTTTTAATTGAAAATTTTCTATACATTTTTTTTTCTAAAAAATTTTCGATAAATTTTATTTTTAGAAAATTTTGATATTGTTTTTTTACAAAAACATTTTTGATAATTTTTTTTTATAGACCATTTTCAATATTTTTTTTCATATAAAAATTTTGATAAATTCCCTTTGATAGAAAATTTTTGAAAATCTTTTTATAGAAAATGTTTGATAAATTTTCTTTCATACGAAATTTGCGATAAATTTTCTATTCGTACGAAATTTTCTTCAAATCGAAATTTGCAACAAATTTTATTTATATATGAATTTTGCGAAAAATTTTCTTTTCATATGAAATTTGCGATACATTTTCTTTTCATACCAAATTTGCGATATATTTTGCTTTAATACGAAACTAGCGAGAAATTTTCTTTTCATACGAAATTTGCGATTAATTTTCTTGTATACGAAATTAGCTATAATTTTTTTTTTTTATATAAAATTTGCCATCAATTTTATATTAAAGAAAATTCTCGATAAATATTTTTTATAAAAAATTTTCGGAACATTTTGTTTTATAGAAAATTTTCAGAAAATTTTCTTTTACAGGAAATTTTCGAGAAAATTTGCGAGAAATTTTCTTTACAGAAAATTTACGAGAATTTTTCTTTTATAGAAAATTTATGAGAAATTTTCTTTTATAGAAAATTTACAAGAAATTCTCTTTTATAGAAATTTTACGAGAAATTCTCTTTTATAGAAAATTTACGAAAAAATTTTCTTTTATAGAAAATTTTCGAGAATTTTTCTTTTATAGATAATTTTCGAGAAATTGTTCATACAAAATTTGCGATAAATTTTCTTTCATAAGTGATTTGTCATCATTTTTTTTAACAAAATTTTCGAGGAATATTCTTTTATACAAAGTTTTTGAGAAATTTTCTTTTATAGAAAATTTTCGAGATAATTCCTTTTATAGAAAATTTTGGAGAAATTTTTTTATAGAAAATTTCGAGAAATTTTTTCTTAAAGAAGTTTTGAGATTTTTTTTATTTAATAATGAAAATTTTTATATATATATTTCTTTAGGAAAAGCAAAAATTTGTAAGGAGTCCCGGGGATACGAACTCAGGCTTAACTTTTTGTAGACTAGAACACTTCCTCTAGGCTATTCAATCTCACAAATTTCCAATAAAAATACATTTATATATTATTGTATATGAAATAGAGAATATTATTAAATTTGGGCAAAGAAAATTGGAAAAATTTTCGAGGCTATTGTAGATCGTCTATAACTCCGCCATTCCAAAACGGATTTTCTTAATTTCAATACTAAGATTTTCGACATATACATATTGGACTATGGACCTCAAAAAAATCCATTTCAACATGCAGACGGACAGACAGATAGATACACAGACAGACAAACATATATTCTCAAAACTTATTTTTAGTCATAAAAATCACGAGTATATTTCAATTTGAGGCCCTGGATATATATTTAAAGGCTTCCGTATATAACAAACTTATGTATATACACTTAATTTTATGTGTAGGGTAGAATAAAAAATACCCATTTGGCAGTTTTATACCATGGGTACCCTACCCATGGTCGTTTTTGATCACTTCATAGAAACATAAATAATTAACAAAAAGAGATATACTCAGGAAGAAAAAGACTAATTTAATCCAACATATCTTAGTCTTTAGTACAAAAGAAAGTTTACAAATATTATTTACGGTTATTAGAAGAAAGCAATTTAAAATACTTCTCCTTATATCCTAGTTAGTAACGAATTATCCTTTTAATATAACCTTATCTAAACTTAAGTCTATTTTAAAATCGTTACAGCCACATATGCCGCTCTCAATTACATGTCGTTGAGACTTTAGCGCAGTAAAAAGTCCATAATTTGTTAAATGAATAACCAGTAAAAAAAATTACACAAACTAATTAATTTAATATTTGAAATCCTTAAAAAATGCTGCTGCTATATACCCTACAATAACTCTTCACACGACTGTTCTGCGGAAAATATTTACTGAGTTGCAGAAAGCCTAAATACAGTTATGAAATGCTTTTTTTTGTCTTTCGTATGCTTTTATTAATATTTATAACGCGGCTATGCAGTTTCACATTTAAACCACTATAAAATGGTTAATGGAAAATGTGGCCAGTCTTTGTGATTTTATATATAAAAATAAAATTCATATTATTTATATATGTGCGTTAAAATATATGCAGCTGCAGTTGTTGTACAGATTTTGACAACAGCATGTAAGCTGTAGAATTTTGTGGGTTTGTTAAAGTAAATTATGGATATGTGATAGTATACGCATAAAGGATTGATATTTATATATAAACTAGCTTATCCCGATGAGCTTCGCTATTCCTTTTGATGCGATAACTAATATCCGCCCTATTCAAAATTTTATACGAAAATTATTTATAAAGATATTTAAGGCTTTCAGAAAATTACTCCCTAAGATATGCGAAAAGTAATATTTTCTTTATAAGGGAGAGGGGCTGCCTCTGCTATTTCCGTCCTATTTTCATGTCATCAATGCAATATGATAAGAAAGTAGTTCTCTCAAAATTTGAGAGCTCTCACTATAATGGTTCTTTAGATATGTCATTAAGGACATTTGATTTGTATGGGAGGTACCCTTTATCCTGGTTCTACCCATTCAATTTGCATCTCTATTTATGTAGGTTGTGGAGAAAAAATGTTATAACTATTAATGTATTAATTCTTAAGATATACGATATTTAATATTTTCGTTGTATGTCCTATCCATCCCATTTTCACTCCAAATTTGGCGGTTGATGGGTGAAATATTCCCAGACATATGTGATAATTAATATTTGCTTTGTATGGGCTCTACCATTCTTCTGCTGCTATCGAAAAAGAAAGTAGACGGGTATATAGAATGATACTCTGATTTTCAAGAAAATCACTTCAGTAATTTAGCTTTCTATAAAGCCCAGACAAACAAATACAGATTCGTTTAGCTTTTTATTTAGTTTTTTTATTATAAAACTATAAACGAGGAAAATCGTATTCTAGGGATCAAAATAAAAAACTTTGCCCAAGGAGTTATACCTCTAAAATGAATTCTGATGTTCCTTATTTTTACCCAAGGGTCAGATTTTGAAAAATCCCACTTTGACCCATTTAAAGTGCCCCAATCGAGTCTAAATATATGACCGACTCCCACTAACTTTGGAGGGCCGACCCACCCATACTAGTGGCACACCCCTTGGAACACCCGGGGGGGGGGGTCCCGATACAAAATTTCCAAAAAATCACCATTTTTGACAATTTAAATGAAACTATCAGCGAATGGCTATGTTTGTTTGTTTTGGAGTTTATTTTTTTTTAATACAACTTAATAATAGAAAAGAAACTAAAAAAAATTATTGTTTTAAATCTTTCTTGCTCTCAAGTTTAGCAATTTCGAATGGCTCTCTGATGTCGTCGCCACAATATTGTCCACATTTTCTGGTATAACTCGTTTGGAAACGCTAGCTAGCAATTGAACATGTCGTTCCGTTTCTTGTATATGTGACGGAATGTTTAAATCATTAAATGGTGGATCATCTTGAATTAAATATTCTTCAAATATATCGTATGGAATGATTCGCGTGAATGGTGGTTCAAATACGTCACAAACCCTGGAAATGGGTTATAGTATCTTTGCTTGCCTTCGGCTTGATATTTGTTGAACAATCTATTCCACTTAACCACTACACTATTTTTCGGCATTATTTCCATACCAAGTTTTTCCCAAATTCCAATCAACTTATTCGCTACTTGAGTATTGAATGATTTATAGGCAAAACTTTTTTTGATCTTCTTTAGCACGTTCGCTCAATTAAAAATAATATCTCAAGATATCCAGCTCGATTGGTAAATTAAGATCAGTCAAATCGGAACAAGCACCAAAAAGGGTAATATCATGCTTGGGTATATGACTCATTGGGTTTTCGATAGTTGTTGATGTTCTTGTTGCTTCATCAGAATTCATTTTAGAGGTATGGTCCCTTGGGCAAAGTTTCTTATTTTGATCTGTAAAATAAGATTTTCCTTGTCACATGGGCGATTTTTAAATCGACCCGCCCTTATGAATTACAAATGTCCACTTCTATCTCCTTGATGATGCTTTTTAAAACAAAACCTCAAAATTATCCATACTTTTAACATTTAGAACTTGTTTCTTGTAAAAGCCCAAATTTCTTTTCAGTTTTGTATGTATATTTTTAAATATCTTATTCCTTTGCAAACATCCTTCATTCTATTTGCACTCTGTGCATCTATAAACTTTTATAAAGTTAAATTTTATATTCAAGTATTTACTTGAGGTTCTTATTTTATATTTTATATGCAAAAATATTTATGATTTTACTTTACATTTTTTACGTTCTTTTGCAACTATTTGTTTATGGTTAAAGAACATTTTTAATTTCAAGTTATATATGTGTGTTATTTTCAATAAATATTTAATAAGATTTTTAAGTTAAAGTATTCATTATTAATAAACTGGTATTTGTTTTTTTTTTTGGGGGGGGGGGGGGGGGGATAAAATAACGTATGTATATGTAAATTGGTAAGGAAAATATATTAAAATATTTATTTATCACATTTATCTTTACTTCATCACGTATTAGCATTTAACCCGCTACTGTGTTAGCGGACTGGCGGGACTGCTACATAGACCAGATATAAATTTGGTAGCTTTTTTATTCAGAAAAAATATAACGTAATTTCAAAAGTGAAAAAACGCGAAAAATTAAACTCTGACCCCTAACTACCATGGGAACAGTTATAATATTGGTGTCTTCAATTCCGTAGCACATTGTATCTGCACTAACAACAATAAACTTTTTAAAAAATAAATTTTGTTAAAAAGGTACCAAAAAGTAAAATAAATATTAGGATTTTCAAAAAGCACCAACGACATATTTGTTATATTTGTGATAAAGAAAGAATATAATTTAAAATTTGTTTTTATGTCTTTTGGTTTAGAGGATTCGTAACGCACCAATAAAGTACCAGTTATTTACATTTTAAAAGTTCGAATATTCAAGAACCATTTATTTTTTAGAAAAGAAGAATTTTACTAATAGGGCTTGCATAATCTCACCCACATATATCTTTAACTTCATACTTCTAGATTAACTATTATAAAAAATTTTAAAAGTAATATTAGAAGAACGATGACGTACCACAAAATCCCCTCTAAATGATTCTCATTCACTAAGGACCATATATCTTCAATTTTATGTTTCTAGTTTCAATATTACAGAAAATTGAAGGAATACGAAATAGTACCACAAAGTCTTCTATTTGAATTCTTACCCATATGAGGTCATGTATATGGAATTTTAAGTTTCTTTAAATTACAAACCACAAAATCTCCTTATGTGGATTCTCACTTATTTAGGATTACATATTTTTCATTTTATGTTTTTAGCTTCAAAAAGTGCAATAAGAAGAACGAGAAAATACCTCAAAGACAGAAGAAAAAGCTATCCATAGTCCACTCTTGTGAATTATTACA